>CM033641.1:6822657-7351448 GCA_019512145.1 Engystomops pustulosus
GGGGTATAGAGAGTTGAAATGAGACATTGGTGGACGCTGTGGAGGATCGTGGAGGCAAAATGGACAGGAAACAGCAGGGGCAGCATGCATGGATGCCTCTGAGGCTGCCTAATCTTGGGATGGAGCTGGCGGTCCACTGCCAGGCGAGCTTTCGCCTGTCCAAGCCCCTGTCTCTCGGCTCCTCCCCACCCAAAATGGGCCTGGGGGCCAGAAGCGTTTACTTTGAAAAAATTATAATTTTCAAAGCAGGCTGGGTCGTTTGAATATTTCACCTAGGAATAATGGATGGCGCTCCGCTGCCAGGCGAGCTTTCGCCAATCCAAGCCCCTGTCTCTAGGCTACTCCCCAAACAGCACTTCTAAGAACCTTTTGTATAAGATCAAGTGTAGTAGCGTTCTTATAAGTTTAGGATATGGTTATCGCCTAGGCTCAGCAGTTTGAGCACCGCCTGCTGTCGCTTAGCGACAGCACTGCTGCTGTGCCTAGAGCTACCGACTGATGGCGCCATGCCCACGGATGGTAATTCGGAAGAGGAGGAGGTGGAGGAGGGGTGGGAGGAGGAGGAGGTATAGTAGGCACCGAGGGGCGGCCGCCGCCATGAGGTTTCGAAAGGCCTCGGTCTCTACCAGCCTATAGGGCAGCATCTCCAGGCTAAGCAGTTTGGAGATGTGGACGTTGGGGGCTTGGTTGTGTGGGTGGGTTGCACTATACTTCCTTTTGCGCTCCAGCGTCTATGGTATGGAGAGCTGAGCGCTGGTGGATGCTGTGGAGGATCGTGGAGGCGAAGATGGGGTTTCTGCACGGGAGGTGTTTGGGCCGGGGTCCTGGGCAAGGGGCTGACTAGCAGATGACACAGGGGAAGGAGCAGTGGTGTGCCCTGCCGGATGTGAACGGGCTTGGTGCCATTGAGTGGGGTGTTTAGCATTCATATGCCCGCGCATACTGGTGGTAGTTAAGCTAGTAGTGGTGGAACCCCTGCTGATCCTGGTTTGGCACAGGTTGCACACCACAGTCCGTCGGTCATCCGATGTTTCTTTAAGGAACCTCCAGACTTCAGAAAATCTAGCCCTCGCCACGGGAGCTTGACTCCGTGAAACATTTGGCGCTGATGCACCAGCTCTGGCCCTGCCTCTCCGTCCCACCACTGCCTCTTCCAACCTGCTTTGGTAGAGGACTCGCCTCCGTCTCAGAAGCACTGTGTTCACCCGGCCCCTGGGGGGAAGGAGGCTGAGGTGGAGGAGCTGGAGGAGTGCTGATTTTGGTGACATGGGTGGACTGCGTGGAAGACTGACTGGTGGACAAATGGCTAGAAGCATTGTCCGCAATCCACAACATCACCTCTTCGCACTGTTCTGGCCTCAACAGTGCTCTACCACGAGTCCCAGTAACTTGAGACATGATGAACCTAGGGAGTGTAGCTCTGCGGCATTCCCCGGCTCCCTCATCAGCAGGTGGTGTCTCACCCCGGCCAGGACCACGGCCTTTGACCCCTGCAGTAGTTGGATGCCCACGTCCACGCCCTCGTCCTCTACCCCTAGCCCTCGGGTTAAACATTTTCAAAATTGTGTAAACTGTAATTTTTTTTTGTTTGCTTGTTTTTTGTGTTTTTTTTTTTTTAAACAAAACGTTGCTATCTTATTGCTATGGTTAGTTTCTAACCTACACTGACAGCACACAACTGGATTTTGTGCTGTGCCAGATGACTTTGAGTTATAAAAGTAAATAAACGTAAATAAAAAAAAAATCAGCAGACTGTGCCTAATTCAAATCAAACCCCTAATAAATTGTCCCACTGTGGTGTTTGAGGTGGATATGTGTGTCACTAAGAGCTAAACACAACGGTCGCAAGTTTCCCTGCAAATTACTCACAATATGGTACTAGCTGCACTACTAGTGCCAGCAAGCCCAGCCACAAGCAAATAAAAAAGAAAATATATAACATTATTGTAGCCCTAAGAAGGGCTGTTGGGTTCTTGTAGAATCACTCCTGCCTAACACTATTCTAATATAACACCCTAACGCTTTCCCTGACCAGCAGCAGCAGTTTTGATCACACTGTACAGTTTGATTCTCAAACACCCGTTGGGATGTACAATTCCTGCGCAATCTAATACGTTCACCATATGGGATATTATCAATAACATGCGCAGGGTGGCATGAAGTAGCTAATAATATCGAATTTCCAGCCACTGGTTTACAATAGGGAGAAACTTCTACCTTCATGTTATAGCTAGGTAAGGTGACATCTAAAAGTCTATCTCTTTCCCCCCATTGGTAATTATTCCACAAACTGTAAAAAATCTGTTTCTGTACCCTTCCAGACCCATAACAAATCATCTATGAAGCGGCAATACCACTTAATAGATGAATAAAAAGGGTTATCATGTGTAAATATAAAGTGATTCTCCCATTGTATCATGAAAATATTTGCAAGGGAGGGGGAAAATTTGGCCCCCATAGGGGCCCCCTCCACTTGCATATAGTACTCCTGGTCGTTTTTATAGATACCTTATTGGGGAGTGCATGACCTTTTCATTCCTTTTTATTTCATTTTATATTTTGCTAAATTTTAAAAAAGTGCCTATTTGCACATTTGGGTGCTACTCTTGACTATTAGGGGGCAGGGTGACCATTTGAATGGGGGGGGGGCTGCTTGACTGTTGGCTGCTGAAAGCTGGGTAATTTTTAGCTACTGGCTGAAATTTTGAAAAAGTTTTCATATCTCTAGCCCTAATTATAAAATATTTTCAGTAGCTTATATAAGTCTTTGATTTTTCTATTTACGGAGCTGTATGAGGGCTGTCAGCATATGATATCACGTACAATATACTCGGAGGCTCTAAACTAAATTATGGTGAAGTAATAAGATATTTGTGCCACAGTCCAAATGACACATCCCCTTTATTCTATGGGTTGGAACCATCATGGAGTTACTTGGTTAACCTCTGCCCCATGAGTGCCGTAATAATACAGCACACGTCGAGTCTTGTGCATGGAGAGGGCTCACGGGTTGAGCTCTCTCCATAGCTGGTAAGTCTTTGCTGCACATTGCAGCAAAGACTTACCGGTAACAACCAAAGACCTGAGGATGTCTCGTTTTAACCCATTCATTACAATGTATGATTTGCACATTTTAATGAAGGAGGTGTAAAATCCCCATATACTGCCATACTGACACATTTTGACTGCATTTGGAATTTTTTTTTTCCCGTTTACTTGTACACGGCATGAAATTTTTGAAAGTGGGGAGTGAAAAATGGAAATGAAAAAACAAAAAAGGCCAGGTCGTTAACGGGTTAATGCAAGTTTTATTATTTTAAAATAAAGTTGACAATTTCATTGATGTGTGTTGTGAAATGGTCAAAAATGGCAATTTGGATGCTGTTTTGTATTATGGGGTTTACCATCAGGTATAATATATATTCTAATGAAGGGGATAGACAGTGATCTGAACTTAGGTTTTTTAAATCCTTTCTAACAGTATTCTCACAATCTGATCGCTAATACCATATACTCTATACACTGCCTCTGGTAGACCATTATGGATCCTACAGGATAAAGTCTCAGAACACTGCCGGCTTTCATGGGAATGGAATGACGACTGTGTTGTTATCAGCAGGATTTTCTGTGGCATTTAAATGGTTAACACCAGGTTGACCCAGAGCTGAAAGCTGCGTTGTGACGTCATTGAACCAGCAACATTATATTATCCCTCAAGAATCAAATTAAAATGGAAAAAGGAAACAATAAAAAGGAAGTTTTGTCACATTGTGGTGCAGACACTAGACCATCAGAAGGTGCATAGTAGGACTCACAGTGATAAATCTGTTTCAGTAGACGTCTAGTCTTCTCCTAACTATGGGCTGGTCCATTCTGTGCTACAAATAATATTGTATGTCTCTCATGGTGGCCATATGACATAAGCTTAGATTGCAATCTATCTTAGTGCATTTTTTATTAATATTTTCTGAAATTGTATGGTCGGTAAATTTATTGAAAGAAGTAACTGCCCTGGGACATTACTCATATATACCATATAACTATACAGGCGGTCCCCTTCTTAGAACAGCCAACTTACAGACAACCCCAAGTTACAGACGGACCTCTCAGCCCACTGTGACCTATGGTGAAGCTCTCTGGATGCTTTACTTTAGTCCCTGGATTTACTGATTAGCTGTAGGGTGTCTGTGAAGCTTTTTTTGCTACCTCTTCTTCCTGGTACAAAATAAGATTTTGAACATCCTATTGACACTGGGTCAAACAAAAGTTTGTCTGGAGCTACAATGATAAAATAAACAGTTCCGACTTACATAGAAATTTAACTTATGAGCAAACCTAAAGAACCTATCTTGTATGTAACCCGGGGACTGACTGTAATATAAATATTATACACCTTACCCAGAGGTGAACTTAATAACAGTACTTTAAGATCTAGAAACTTGCAGATTCTCATGTAATGACAACATTTTTGTAAACATTCATTAACCCTCCTGTATATGTGTTCCAATTGCAATAACTATGAATTTAACATTGTTGATTGTATTTGCCTCGATAATTGACTTCTAGAGTTTAAATCAGGTCTGACCAGTATAATATAACATTTAGGGAAAAATATGCAGCCCAAAATACCAACAATTGAAGAAATTATTGCAAATATTTCTACAAGAACAGTATTTTTCCCGGTAACACTCATGTAGGCCGGGATAAACGCCACCCAAACACTGCAGACCACCAGCATGCTGAACGTGATGTTCTTAGCTTCATTAAAACTATCTGGTAAATTTCTGGCTAAGAAAGCAACAATGAAGCTAATAGCAGCAAGTAGTCCCATATATCCCAGGAGCATGAAGAAGGCCAACATTGACCCTTCATTACACTGGAATATAATCTTGTCCTGATATAAGTGAGTGTTCCTTTCTGGGAATGGAGGAGAAGTAGATAACCAGATGACACTAAGTAAAACCTGGACAAATGAACAGAAGAAGACAACAGAGTTTGGGATTTTCACACCAACAAATCTCCTCCAGGAGCTTCCAGGTTTGGTGGCTTTGAAGGCCGTGTAGACCATGATGGTTTTAGCCAGAATAGAAGAGATAGCTACTGAGAAGATGACCCCAAATGATGTCTGACGGAGCATACAGGTGACCTGTGTAGGACGACCCAGGAACAGGAATACACAGAGGAAGCTCAACATGATGGAGACCAGGAGGATGAAGCTCAGGGTTTGGTTATTTGCTCTGACCACGGGAGTGTCTTGGAATAAAGTGAAGATCCCCAATATTATAGATGTTTTTCCGAAACATAAAATAGTAATCACAGAGACAGTGACAACTGCTAAGTCATTCTTATAGGACAGAAATTCAATAGGTTTAGGTACACAATGATTAAAATCATTTGGCCAATGATCTTCAGGACACTTGTGACATGATATACTGTCTGTAAAAAATGTAAAAAAAAATATAATTTTAGCTTTACTAATTCTGTACAAATTGAAGTTGGCGAAAAAACAATTTCACAAAAATAAAACTAATTATAACTCTAGACTTTTTGTGAATAGTAGAAGAGCGAGAAACAGTTACGAGAAAGTGGAGAAAGGCCAGCGTCAGAGTCTGATGCAGGTAAATAACTGTAAGCTTCTACCAGACCCTATCTGCTTTATTCACATTAGTACAGGTTAGTAGTTCCCTAATTTGTTCTTTATGATACATATGGAGTGGTCCTAATATATTAGGGTTATCAGTGCTTCTACGTCAGTTTTCGGGCATAGAAGCACTGAAATAGTCACAATTTATGGCAGTTTCTTGCTCTTGATTCTACACCTCCTCTATGCCATGTGGGCCAATAGGGGACATTGCCACCGGTGTAGCAGGCCATTGCAGGACTGTCCTGCCCCAAGTCTGCGCAGTCGCTAAAGCCTGTGAATATTCACCACTGAATGTCCACTGGTTTATACCCAAAACTATGTCAGGCTCTGTTTTATCCAGCAGCGCAGTTACCCGATGGATACATCAGGAGGTCTAAGCCTCTTCAGTGACAAGTGGGTGTGGCACTCATCACGTGATAAATTCCTCCTAGGGTTTCTATGTGAGATGGGAGAAGCAGAGCCTTAGGCAGAGACAGTTGAAGTCAACAGTAAGTTCTTAGCTCAACACAAGTGAATACGTGTCAGTGATCCTGCCGATGAGAAAGACTGGAGAAGCACATGCGTAGATAGAGGCTCTTGCAGTTAGTAATAACATTTGTATTGCACTGTGTGTGCTTTGTTTATATCAGTACTGGTCAATATTTCTCTGTAGTAAGTCCAAGCACATTCTTATAAATGATAGAGAAAAAGCAAAAAGCACGGAACAAGGCAGCTGGTGATAAAAGTAAATTTCTATGAACGCAAAGTTCTTTAATAATCTCATTTCAGGTAAGTTATTCTTTAGTTTGATTCTTCTACTTCTTGAGTGAGCGAGTAATAGAGCAAATTCTCCATTTCCTTCCCTTTGCTCATTGGTGTAACAGCAAAGGGTAACAGCCATGGCAGTTTTTATGGGGCCAGCAGTGTCAGGTGCCCCCAACATCTGACCGGACACACTAAACAATGGAGGTTGTAATTTTGCCTCTTCCAGTTATAACCCTGTGTATGCTTTCTACTGGAGATAGGAGACACCATAGCAGCCAGTCTCCAGCCACCTGCTTGGTAACAACTAAGATATTTTTTGCAAAAGGGAAAACTGTAAAAATACAAAAGTGATGAAAATGTCATGAATGAATCTTGTTAACCCTCCTATATGCACTGTGATGTTGATTTATGCATATTTTGAGCAGAAAGGTACATTCACATCTTTTCATCACACATGCCCCCTTAATTACATTGTGTGCAAAGGTGTTCCAGGAAATCTGGAAACTCAGGTGTGTTTTTTTTGGCATGAAGTCATTGAAGTGATTAAGTGATTAGGTATCAATGTTCAAAAAGTTATTCAGCCTTCATGCTACTTATTTTTGCAGTAGCAGACTCTTTGTGATTCTTTATTTATATGTCTGAGCTCCTCTGAATAGGAGAAGATTATGACTCATGCTTCGTCCTCCCCCCTTGTCTCTGTCATCATGGATGGCCAGTGAAAAATGAGACACAGTGGGTGATGCCATGAGTGCTGATGGGAATTACAGCTCTTCTTAGTGAGCTGGCTCAATAGGCTCAGCTCACAAAGAAGAGCCAGCTCTTCTGGTTCCTGAACAGTTCCATATTAAATATATAGTAGGGAGCTGCAGGCCAATCAACCACCCCATACCACTACCCTTTTAACTTAATTGTATCGGGTTAAAGGGTGCATAACAAGCTGATAAGGGGCTGGGTTCAGTGAGCCATCAGCTCACTACAGAAATAGATGAAGCTTACAAAGGAGGCAAAGACACAAGTACATGTACATGCAAAGACATGTCTGATAGTAGAGATTTATTGAAAGATGGCCAACCCTTTACACTATACCTCAAGTCTCAGTTAGAATAAGTTTTTACCATGATCAGGAGAAGAATTGAAAAAGGACATTAACAGGAAGAGATGAAAGATTACATGTAAGACCTCGGAGTTATGTCCAGTAGTATTGGAAATGTCCGGGACAAACACTGATTGTTACCTTTTTCATCAGTTATTTCTCCCTCTGAACACTTGAAACATTCAAAGCAGCATTTATGTATTCCCGGCTTTAAAATTCTTTTGTATCCAGAAGGACATGGAGCAGAGCAGGTAGAGACCAGGATCTTCAACACAAAACCAGAAATGGGACAAATGTCATGAATAAATTCTGAAGATGCAGACATAAGAAAAGAACATAGAACACAATGATGTTATACAGGGACTGGATTATAGATTTTAATCTGAGAGAGAAACTAGACAAGAAGTGACCCATGAGAACTGACTTCAAACGTTATATAGATTTACTGAAAAGACATTATTTTATGATCCAAGTGATAACTGGTTCCCTGTGGGATGCAGTCAGGTCCTGGTATTTTATTAGTAAAGATCCAATTGACATGAAATGTCAACCACAACACAACTCATGCAGTCCAAACTGGCAGATAATTTCACCATTGATATCCATAAAGTAGTTACATTGGGGCAGATTTATCAAGCAGTCTGAAAGTCAGAATATTTCCAATTGCCCATGGCAACCAATCACAGCTCCCCTTTAAAATATTCATGAGCACTGGTGAAATGAAAGCTGAGCTGTGATTGGTTGCCATGGGCAACTGGAAATATTCTGACTTTCAGACTGCTTGATAAATCTGCCCCAGTGTATTTTTTTTCCCTGATGAAAAGTCTCACAGGACTATATACACCTATTTATTATTCTGGTGTAAACATAGATCCGCTGCTGGTGCAACACCATGCAAAGCCAGAATCATGACTTGAGACTTTTGTGAAAAGTCTCCTAGTTTCTACTGTCCCCTGCTGATACATGTGCTGGGACTTTTTATGCATTTTGAGACTTTTTTGGGACTTTTTGAAAAAAAATCTCAGACAATATAGATAATAGACCTTAAGAACATTTATTAAAGGGCCAAAGCCACTTTAATGAATCTGATGGGCAGTGGAGTTCCAAAAATAGACATAGAAGTGTCCCAAGGAGCCATCTAATTATTAATAACTCCTTTGTGGGATATTTATCATACGCTGGCGCTCGTGCGCCAGCGTATGATAGCCCCACCGCTGCAAATTCGCAGCCCGATACATCAAGAGGCTTCTGCCTCTTGATGTATCGGGCTGCCGGTTGCGCAGCGTTTTTCCTACGCCAGGCAGGGCCTGGCATAGAAAAAAGCGCAACCGGCGACTTTTCACGTATGAAAAATCGCCGGAAGCAGCGAGTGCGCAGGCGCGGGGACAGTAACGCCCCGCGCCGGCCCACTCCAGTCCGGCCGCGCCCCTCACTCGGCCTGCCGCTCCCCCCCTTCACGCCCCACTGGCGTGAAGGTGGCGGATTGAGAAAAATAATCGCAAAAGCTAGCAATAAGCTAGCATTTGCGATTATTTCAGGGCCTCTGCGCCACTGGCGGGGCGCAGAGGTCCTGATAAATATCCCCCTATATCTTTATGTATATCTAATTCTCCAAATATTATCAAGAATTATACAACTCTAATGAAAGGAAACAAGTAAACATGCAATATTAGGGGAAATTTTTAACTTAGCAAGTCATTTGGATTTCTGTATTGCATAAATACATACAAAACCCCTGGTATTTTATTATTTTTTATTGTAAAAAAAGAGACATCTTAATTGTTCCCAAGATAATATTAATTTCATTTACAAGTAAAAAAATAAAATAAAATCTTACATTTTTATTTTTCCAGCATATGTCTTGGTCTTTTGAGACCAGCGGATTTCCTTCTTGTGATGATATATTGAAGTATCCAACATATTTTAAGGAAAATTGTTTGTTGGGAAAAGCCTCATAATTCAGGATGTAGTAGAGTGTAGTCATTTCTCCTTTTTTATTAAAATGAACATTTTCTCCGAGTGGATCTCTGAAGTGAATTCTTCTTAGGACCTAAGGCAAATATTACACTTAAGGGGATTTTCGAAAACTGTAATATCAAAGGTAATGGGGTGAGCTGAAGTCCAACCAAACTTTGTGAGATTTGTAGCCAACTAGTGCCAACTAGTAACTTAGGCTTGTGATTGGTTACATTAATCACATGGAGCGGTTGGTCACATTGTCACTGCAGTCATCAACAAAGACCTTTCTTACCTGTGTACTATATATTCTTGGGCTGGGGGTTAGAAAATGTCCTTTAACTACTACCTGCCCATGGCTTGTAATATGTAATATTTATTATTATTTTTCCAGGGCTTTTGGGGGGCGGGGTCTCAAAATAATCACATTGAGGTTTTTTGGCACTTTTCACAGGACTATTTCCCCCTCTTCATTAATATGGTGTAAACATAGAACTACTGGCAGTGCAATGCCGTGCAAAGCCACATTTATGACTTGGGACTTTTGCAAAAAGTCCCATATAAAGTCTCATAGTTACTCCAATCCCCTGCCGGTGTATGTGCTGAGTCTCTTAATGCATTTGCAGACTTTTTTGGGACTTTTTGAAAAAAAAAAGGAACATTTATTAAAGGGGCAAAGCCACTTTGATGAATTTCATGGGCAGCTGAGATCCAAAAATAGACATATAACTGAAAAAAGAATACCGTATATACTCGTGTATAAGCCAAGTTTTTCAGCACAAAAAATGTGCTGAAAAACGTCCCCTCGGCTTATACATGAGTCAATACTTGTAAAAAATAATTAAAAATGGACTAAAAAAAATAAACTTATTTGCTCACCCTCCGGTGGCCCCGATGCGCAGCGCTGCTCCCCCGATGTCATCGCGGCTCCTCTTCTGGCTTCCCGGGCTCCTCTTCTTGCTTCCGCGCCATCTTCTGTCTTCCTTAACATTGTGCTGGGCACCGCCATTGTTCTTCTCCCATGTGGCGCCTAGTATGACGTCAGCAGCGGCGCGTCATGCTAGGCGCCGCACGGGAGAGAACAGTGGCGGCGCCCAACACGATGTTAAAGAAGACGGCTTGGAAGCAAGAAGAAGAGCCGGGAAGCCAGAAGAGGAGCCACATGACATCGGGGGAGCAGCGCTGCGCATCGGGGCCACCGGAGGCTGAGTAAATAAGTTTTTTTAAAAAATTCTGGGCTGACTGTATACTACTGTCCACGCTGTATACTACTGGGGGCACGCTGTATACTACTGGGGGCATGCTGTATACTACTGGGAGGCAGGCTGGGGTGGCTGTATACTACTGGGGGCAGGCTGGGGTGGCTGTATACTACTGGGGGCAGGCTGGGGTGGCTTATACTACTGGGGGCAGGCTGGTGGGCTCTATACTACCGGGCAGCTGGGGGGGCTCTATACTACTGGGGGCAGGTGGGGTGGCTCTATACTACTGGGGGCAGGCTGTATACTACTGGGGGCAGGCTGGGGCAGGCTGTATACTACTGGGGGAAGGCTGTATACTACTGGGGGCAAGCTGTATATTATAGGGGGCTAGCTGGCTATATACTTGGCTGGGTCTGTGACCAATGCATTTCCCACCCTCGGCTTATACTCGAGTCAATAGGTTTTCCCAGTTTTTGGTGGTAAAATTAGGGGTCTCGGCTTATACTTGGGTCGGTTTATACTCAAGTATATACGGTAACTGATAAAAATTCTATATGCTCTTTAGAAACCTCTGACCTCATTCTTTTGACTTTACATCCACAAAAAATCCACCCTTTTTTAATAATAATAATCTTTATTTATATAGTGCCATCAAGCGCTCTTTACAAAACATAGGGGACATATACATATGCAATATTACATTAGTAATATTACAAACAGTCATATGGTACAATAGGAGTGAGGCCCCCAGCTCACATTCTATGAAGATGAAGGGGGCGACACAAGAGGTAAAAGAGCTTGTATAATGGTCCCTGGCTTGATGCCCCAGGTTTGGCTCCTCTGGCCCTCACTAGGAATAGAATAATTAAAGGTATTGAAAAATAACCACCATTATCATTCCTATTAGACCATGCCAGGCAGTGCTGGCCTAGATCTATGATTCTCCAACAAATGCTATTTGATGTTAAGTCAAAATGGGGCACATTTACTTACCAGATACACGGAGTTCACCAGAAGTGCAATGTCTGATGATAATGCACTGAGCCGCGATTCACTAAGATCATGCGCCCTATATCCTGCATGTGTGACTTCCCTACTCAGGTCCGCTGGAGTTCACCTTCTTCTTCCTGGTGCATGCAAGTGCATTGTCTTGTGATAGAATTTGAACGTTAAATCTCGCGCTCAGTCCGAATCAGTCGCATTGTCTTACAGCACAACCCCCCTTGTCGCATGAAAGCCAGCGGGACTTCGCCAAAAAACGATCATGTACACATCTCGGCACAGACACCTGTTAAATACCTGTCAAAGCTGTGCAAATCCAAAAAAAAAGTGCACAGTCCGACAAAAGTGCAATCAGTGACCCTTAGTAAATAATCCCTAATGTTTCTTCTCTACCCATGAATATTGTTATTTGACCCAATGTATAATGTGTGAAGCCGGAAAAGCCTACAGGCATTCCGTATAGACTTTTCTTGGGACTCATAAGCCCAATCAGATGAACATGGGAACCGAGTACTATAAATACTTGCTTTATAAGTATTTGCTGTATATTAATACTTACCCAACAAGCAGGGGCGGGGGGTATTTTTACTGTTTATGTTGTTTAAATATGAAAGAATGAAGAACTTCTGTTTTCTAATTATTTGACCAAAAAAAAAAAATATATCCAGCTCTGACAAGGAAGCAGTATAAAATAATGTAATAAATAAAAATTCTGGGCTTTGTGTGTCTGCTTTATCTTTTTTCTGTAACTGCAATGTGTTCCATAATCGAGAGTCTTTAGTCTCCTAGGTGAAATATGTGCGCTAATACTAAATGGTTATAAAACTAATTTAAAAAATTGGTATTAATAATAAAAAGTCTATCATTTTACAGTGCAAAAGAATTTCCACAATTTTAAACAAATAAAAACAGGTAAGTAAATGTAGACCCTGTGATGCTCAAAGAAATTTAAAGAACCCAAAAGGTACATTGCAGACTCAGTTTTCTTGCTATATGTTCAAGTTCATGGCCATTTCTTTCTTTCTCCATCTAGCATTGTCAGTAGTGATTAAAAAGTTTAGAATCTTAAAAACCTGTTCGGGTCCATGTTTGTCCCCAACCAGAGACACCTCTGATTGGTGTACCGATTGTGGGTGTTGCCTGTTTAAATGGCAAAGTTGCCAGGACCATTTGAATTAAGTGACCGCACCATTATGCCAAAATTATGGGCAACAGCATGGCCATGACAGAGTGACAGAATGAAGCTAGATAGCATCTAAAACATCCAATAATTGACCCTGACACTATAGGGGACGGCATGCAGAGGCAGCGGCAGCAGCGGCAGGCTAGAGAGTGTCTTGGCAACATACCCTAAATGGACTCAGGCTTCAAACCAATGGGTGGCAGAGAGGAACCAAAGGAGGTGAGCAAGAAGCGCTCAAATAATATCGGTACATGATAAAAGTTTGCCAGTATATTTTGTGGATTACACAGCAGGGTGGCGACAAAGTTAACATGGAAGCCATGAAAACAACCCAAAATTCTGCCTGACACAGCTCGTTTGATAAGGGGACCATGTATGGAGGCAGTGAACTAGTAGTAGATTAAAGGTGCTGCAGTTAAAACTATGTTAGTTGGATCTTGGTCTGGCCACCAAAAAGCAAAACGCGGGAGATGCCATTTTTTCGAGCGGGCAAAGTATTCGTCCGAGCAACGAGCAGTTTCGAGTACGCTAATGCTCGAACGAGCATCAAGCTCGGACGAGTATGTTCGCTCATCTCTTTTAGTCATCAAATGGAAGAACCAGTTTTACAGAGTCATTCTACAGGGAGATGGAACTGCATGAACTTTACATAAAAATGTATTACCTTTTGCAAAACTGTTTGAATTTGTTTGTTTTTTGCATTTTTGGACATTTGGAACTGAATCTGATGTAGAGAATGTGCCACGGTGTAGACAGATTTATACACTAGATAAGTGATACTAAAATGCTCTGTATCATACACGTTCAGTTCAAGCTCTCCCAATTTTCTTGTTTCGTTACATTTATAAAGTCGATGGTGATGGAACTTCAAAAGTTTATTTACCAGTTCATCTGATGTTAAGCAATGAAAAAAATATGCTAAGATATACTCCACTAAAAAGTCATGTGGACGATTTCTTGGGCTGATATCTTGTAGGAAGGTTTTTAGATCTGACATCTCTTTTCGAGGGGGTGAAAATATCAGACTTCCATGAAATGATGGTTTTTGCATTTTGGATGGCTGTAGGAGAGAAATCCAACCAGCTGGGATTATGAACGTCTTCTCTTGACCTTCCTGCTCAACAAAATCTATAATAGTCATAGAAATTTTACTACAAATAACTACAACTTGTGAAGTAGATTTGGTAAATACATGTTTTCTAGTACCATAAATATGTTTCATTAGTGCCCTTTTATCGGGTATTTTAATAATGTATTCAATGCAAATGTCAAAATTAGTAGCCATCGTCTTTAACTCTTCGCTCTGCTTCTCACCTACATCATCATCAGATGCAATGACTCCGATCCATGTCCAGTTATAATGTCGTAGTAATTGAACAATTGCAAATTGTTGGGTTGAATAATTGGGAAGAGCTTGGAAGAAGGAAGGGAACAGTTTTATATTGCTTAGAATAGGATCCACTGCACCATAGCTTATCTAAATTACAAAATGACAAAATGAATTTAACCATGAAAGCACTAAACAAAATATTCTGTCAATGATCACAGGCATATGGCGTTCTTCAAGTAACTTGACTGTGGCCATTGAACAACAAAGGTTAAACCATCTTGGTATCAATCACTGGGATATCACTAAGGAGTCATTGATAAGGTGCCTTGACAGTCGACAAGCATATCCGAAGAATTACTATAATAACACTTTAAAGGGAACCTGTCACCAGGAGAGCCATTTTTAGAACTCCCCCAGTCACCACAGAGCATAGTACATACGCTGCCAAAGTGTTTTTGTATTAAAAATTGGTTTTACAGAAAAAAAGATATGTTATATTGTACCTTTCATTAGCATCTGCTGTGTGACTAGGCAGTTGCCAAATGGGAGGGGCTGGAAAGGAGCAGTCCCCCCCCCCCCACCCTTGGGGAACAGCTCCTCCATGTGACCTTTTCAAATATATGAAAACACCCATCACTTGGCTTAGCAACGCCACCTGCTGCCCTACAGCCAATCCCAAGTGTGGGGAGTTATTCATATATTTGAAAAGGTCACATGTTTTCCAAGGGTGGGGGGGAACTGCTCCTTCCAGCCCCTCCTATTGGGCAACTGCCTAGTCACACAGCAGATGCTAATGAAAGGTACAATATAACATATCTTTTTTTCTGTAAAACCAATTTTTTTATACAAAAACACTTTGGCAGTGTATGTACTATGATCTGTGGGGACTGGGGGAGTGCTAAAAATGGCTCTCCTGGTGACAGGTTCCCTTTAACATAATAATGGCCTAGGGCCGGCGTTAGGAAGTGGAAAACTGGCATTCTGCCCAGGTCCCCTCTCCAAAGGGGCCCCATGCGTATGGGTTTCTGTGGGTAGTGGATTTCTTGCTCTTTTTATACCCCTTGGTTGAATGCCTGGGTAAAGATGCTTGTCATCTATCTCTTGTCTATATATCTATTATCCATATATCTTCAATCTACCTATCTATCTCCTATTTAGTATCTATCAATCGATTTTCTTTCTCTCTTCTACTGTATCATTCTAGCTATCTATATATAATCTACTTATAATCTATCATCTGTCTATCTTCTATCAAATTCTTCTACAGTCCCATTTTACAGTTTACCATTACAACTGCCTGGCCGCGACCCAAATCCCGGCAGGAATAGGTCCTACTCTATTGCTTGTGATAAAACAGCTCAGCACATTCCCGATGTATAAAGACTCGGTGTATGCTATCCTATTGCCCCCAAACAGTTGTGTGCACGAGGCCTAAAAATAGATGTATGTGCTGAAAAAAATAGATTTCAAATTTGTATGAATTCACCTCACCTGGGGGTATCCGTAAATGCGAAGGATCTGCGCTATATTAAAAGATGTATCTGCATTCAAATCTCCAATAACACCGACCAACCTTCCAAACTCTGTAGAGCAGAAATTTGGGATTTGATCTCCAGGGCCAGATAGTATCTGCAGAGCACTGTCTATAGCCTTATTCACATTGTTACACGAGTCATACACATGGTATCCCAGGGTCATATTTGGTAAGATATCAGGATTCTTGTTTATCTCGTCAATGGCAAAGATAAAGGCCATGACATATCTGTAGAAACGAGGAATCGGCCTGAAGATGGAAATACAATGAGGTCATGACCCTTGACATACAGTAGGCGAAATTTGAGACTTGGATAGTTTTGACATACTTTTATACTGTAATAATACCTTTATTGTGGTTTACAATCTAAAGCCGGGAAACCATCGGTTTATAGAAGTTGAAAAATTTTGTTTAATACAAACCAGAAAGGAAATACAATAAAGCACTGATTACATAATGAATCCTTAAAGTTTTGACTTTCAGGATTCTTTTTGTCATTTTTTTATTTTAAAAGCCATAATTTTTTAATTATGTACATATACAAGTTTGGGGGGAGGGGGGCTTGTTTTTTTTTTGCAAGATGAGTTGTACTCCTTGGTGGTGTCCAATTGGGTGCCAAATTGTATTGATTCATTTTATTGACTCTTTCTGGAGGAGATAAAAAAAACATCCAATAATTTTTCATTGCATTTTTTATTTAAAATTTTGTGCTGTTTACCATATGGCCTAAATGATATGTAAATTTTTTTTGGAAGGTCAATACGATTTAAACACGATTTAAACACTTATTAGGGTCGTGCATCAGATCATTCAAATGTAGATCTAGTTGAAAAGAGGCAGCACATCACGGGTCAAAGTGAAAGTACCTGGGTGGATTTATTCCATGTGGAGGAGCGACATTTCGGCTCCAAACTGTGAGCCTTTCTCAAGCTGAATATCAATGATTATGTGCAAATAAATATATATACAAACATGGAGGTCATGTGATTGTTACAGACCAATACAGATAAAGTGCAAAGTCCAAACAAATATGATAAATATAAAGTGCTGCCAAATACAAGGATTACATCCATATACACAGATTCATTGATATAAAAAGTGCAAGTGCATGTACATCCACACAATGCATATTGAAGACCTAATATCGTGTGTAAACCCAGACATGATTTGTGTATAAAAATCCATATATATTACAAATAAATAATGTGCAAGCCATAAACATAGTCCCCGTCATCTCCCGATATTATAAATAAGCATTACTGGCATTAGCTATGTTTACCATAGGACGGCAGGCAAGGTGGAACGCAAACTGGAAGTGTCACCCGTGCATGATCGGGACGGCACAGTGACAGTCTATTGGCAGCATGCACCAATAGACTAAAGGAAAGGAAAAGAAGAAGACTGTATCGCTGGAACTCCAAATGGGTAAGTCTATTACAGTTATCATACTAGAATAGGGTTAGAATGGTCTAAAGTTATTCACAGTGGGGGGGGGTGTAGGCTGTTTTGCCAGTGGCTTGGCTGTGTAATGGCTGTAGAGATATACTAGCCTCACCTAAAATACATATAAACCACAATTACTTTGCATAGTGCATAATATGGCATAAGGTGTGCCATCGTTGTCCAACCCCTCCCTAGGAGAAGACCTGAAGTTGAGATATTAACACCTAATGAGTGATAAAAACCATACAGGTGGTAACGCTAGGTTCTAGCCCCTCAAATTCATGGCATATGATTAAATATGGCGGCTTATGTGAATGAAACATGAGAAAAACTTGATCCTCTTCCAAAAATCACCATGCTATACAGAAAAATAGCAATTCCACAAATATTAATAAAGAATAAATATGGAGACGAGAAAGACCAATTCTATTTGGCAGCACTTTATATTTCTCATACTAGCTGTAGCTCCCAGCATTGTGTGGGATAGTATATAACTGCTCTCAGCTACAACAAAATAGAATAGGTTAAAAAATAATTTTTTATATCTATATCTATATACTGTGTCAGACTGTCACTGACCATCTCTGCCCCTGACCGTCCCTTTTTTATAAAATTTTTTGCCAGTCTCTTCCAGTGACTGCCTATCTCTGACACTCTTATTCCAGTGACTGTCTCTGTCACTTTGTCTATGGGGGCATTTATGAGAAGTGTCTTAGTGCAGAACTCTTCTAGTTGCCCATGGCAACCAATCAGAGATCAAGTTTCATTTTTGCACAGCTATTTATAAAATTACAGCTGATCTCTCATTGGTTTCCATGGACCACTGGAAGAGTTTAACCTCAGACATTTCTGCTAAATCTTCAGTAACTGGATCAGTTAAGCGAATCTTGCTCTTTTCAATGCCATTCAGCACCCTTCCCCTTGCTATCAGCCTCTGTCAGTGATCCCTCAGATGGCCATTGCTAGGCACATTCCGTAGTGAGAATGTACATGTGAAATACGCCCCATCTCTTCCTGCACTGCTCTCAGCTGATTTTTGTAAATGTTAAATTTATTGATTCACACTATTATTGTATAATCGGATTGTACTTGTTTTGTGAATTAGACCATTCATATCATGTTTTTTGTTGATGCATATTAAATAGTGGGTGGGGTTTAATTACTCACATTACCACAATTTTTTTTGTATATATGTGATATTTTCACTTGTCACATTGTTTGAGGAAGGCTTAGTTAAAGGAAACCTACCACTTCCGATGGTGCTTCTAAGCTGCAAATTCCGTGCACCAGCTCAGGGTGAGCTGGTGCCGGCGCTTATTTTTGTTATGTTTTTAAACAGGTATAAATCATTTAAACGCTTTAGTAATCTTTATATTGGAAGCAGCTTAGATTAGATTACTAAAACGTTCAAACACTTTACATCTGTTTAAAAACATAACGAAAATAAGCGCCGGCACCAGCTCACCCTGAGCTGGTGCACGGCATTTGCAGCTTAGAAGCACCATCGGAAGTGGTAGGTTTCCTTTAAAGGTGAAGAGTTGCTGTCACATTCTATTATGGAATAAAATCTATCACTTTTTCATGGAATTTATATGGAGTGCTGCTAATTTTATTCTTGTATTTATTGGAGGACTTTCTGCGAGTAGCTAGATAGATACAATAGGATAGATAGTGTGATGGATGAAGGGGATGGGTGGGCCATTTGTTATTACACTCTTCTCTAGTTGCAAAAGTTATAAAAACTTCTTTTTAAATAATTATATAAATTGAATAAACTTTTCACTTTGTGATGATGTCACGAAGGCAGGTCCCACCCCTCTAGCTTGCTGATTGTAAGTCTTTGCAGAGCTAGAAAACATGGTTGATATGGACCGAAAAAAGTGCTTGGGACTGAGAGGCAAAACCCTTTGAGGAATGATTCCCATGGAAACCTGCAGCAATATTGTTTTGTTTAGTTTTTTTTTTCAGAATGGCGGTCACACTTTATGGCTATTGATAGGCTGACCTGTTCAGGATCAGTTTCCGCAAGTTCGTCTTAACTTTGAACAACAGTTTGGTTCGGGTAGCCGAAACCAAACACCTACAAAAGAACACATAATTTTTGGCACACACCCGAACATAGCGGTTAAGGTGCACTCAACCCTAATTAAGTCATAATCAAGCTATACAAATTTCTGTGATCATACTTATTCAAATCGGGGCTTATCTACTAAGGGTCAGTGGCCACACTTTCGCCGGATTTTCTGCTGTTTTCAGGTTTTGCACTGCTGTGACAGGTATTTAACTGTGGATTGTGTCGCATGCGATCAGATTAGATTTTTGGCGCAGCTGTACCGGCTTGCGAGAGAAATCAGGGGGCGTGAGTCGAATGATCTTAGTGAATTGCGGCACAGTGCAATATCGTCGGACAATGCATTTTCTGGGAACTCCTCCGGACGGGTAAGTAAATGTGCCCCAACGGGGCGTTCTCTGCACTGGATTCGGGTCCGGCTGGGATTTATTAAGGCAGTTCCTCCTACGTCCACCAGGTGGCGCTGCTGCGCTGAAGTTCCCCGGAACGCACTGGAATACACCGAGCCAGGCTGAGTGAAGGTAAGTGCAAGCTCCGCGACACATTTTTTTTTTTAAATGCGGCGGTTTTTCCGAATCCGTCGGGTTTTTCGTTCGGCCTCGACCCCCGATTTCCGTCGCGTGCATGCCAGCGCCGATGCGCCACAATCCGATCACGTGCGCCAAAATCCCGGGGCAATTCAGGGGAAATCGGCGCAAATGGGAAATATTCGGGTAACACGTTGGGGAAACGCGAATCGGGCCCTTAGTAAATGACCCCCAATGTGTCAGTTGGACAACACAGTGAAAGATGCAAAAAGAAAACCCATAAAATATTTCATCAAATGTGGAACTTAATTAGCTTCCCAGTACATTGCATAGAATATTAAGTGGTGCATCTCAAAAATACAATTTGTCCCGTAGACAGCAAGCCCCTACATATATTTAGAAGTTTTAAAAATGTAAAAAATTCAAGCATTTTTTAAAGAAAATTTAAAGAATTTTAAAAATCTGGAAAAACCTTGTCTTGTAGGGATTAATTACTAGACAGCATGTAAGCAACCATACCTGCATCTTACAATTCATGTCCCTATTTCCAAGGAATCATGGGGGTCTTTTACCTTTAGACAGGGTGTCTGTGTGTGTCTTAATTTAGCTTTTTCTGGGTTTTGGACTTGTTTCATTTATTTAGAAGTGTGATATATTAGGCACCTGCGTCTGCTGGTTTTTTGCATCTTTTTTTTTTTTAAAGTTACTCAAAAGTTGCACATTTTTCTGCAGCCCTCTTCTTAACTTTTGCGTTCATCCAAACTACTGGCGTTTATTTGCGGCAAAATTGCACCAAAATTGCAACTTTTTATATTTCCACAACGACTTTTGAAAAATTCCTGTGCATCTAACTTTGCCGGGCAAGTGGACAAATCACACATTTTGGCAAATATGCAAATGCACCAAAAATGTTGCAACTATAAGAGAAAAAAAGAGAAAAGCCTAAGATAAATGACCTCCAATTAAAAAAAAAACAAAACATTGAGCGAGTTGTGGAAGAGGTGTGAGTGCAACGCTAAAGCTTCACGGAAGGTTTAAAGGGGTTGTCCACTTTCAGCAAATAATTGATATAGTTTATAAAGAAAAGTTATACAATTTTCCAATATACTTTCTGTATCAATTCCCCACAGTTTACTAGATCTCTGCTTGCTGTCCTGCTGTAGGAAACCTTTATGGTTACTTCCAGTGGATAGAAATCTGTCCATGGTCACACAGGTGCACGGCTCGTTAGTATACTCCTGTTTGTTTTTGGCTTTAGCAATACTGATGATGGATTATTGACCAATTGAAAGCAGATTCTGACGGATGAAAAGAAGGGCAAAATGATCAGTGACGTCAATGCAGAATTACTGGCCAGACCCTCTCAGACACTCTTTTGGGGGGTTTCTACATGTATCGAATTTAACAGAACAGGTTCTGTCGCAATCTATGGAATCATCTGATGTCAGTGTAAAAAGAGTTCACTCTTTGATGTTATAGTTGCAACTTAGCCCTCAGTTCAGTCCACTAATGCTGTTTATGCCACCAAAACTAAGGTCTAAATGCCCTTTTAAAAAGGTGTAAAAGTCGCATTTCGGACATTTGGGCGCCATTTTCCATCTCGGAGGTCACCACAGGCCGTAACAGTTTTTATATTTTGATATATCCTAATGTGTCTGTGATATTTACTGTTTATTATGTTTTATATCAGTTCTAGCGAAAGGGGGGTGATTTGAATTTTTAATATTTTATTAATATATTTTTTTTAACTTTTTTTTCTTTTTTTTGGCTAATTTTATGGCACATTTTGGCTTCTTTTTGGGACTTTTTGTTGCAAATGTCTCAAATCCACATGGACACAAGCCATTTGAGAGAGGATACAAGCCACGTGAGGGGGTTATATACAGGAGAGGACATAACCATGTGAGGAGGTTATATACAGGAGAGGATACAAGCCATATGAGAGGTTATATACAGGAGAGGATACAAGTAATGTGAGGGGGTTATATACAGGAGAGGATACAAGCCATGTGAGGGGGTTATATACAGGAGAGGATACAAGCCCTGTGAGGGGTTATGTACAGGAGAGGATACAAGCCATGTGATGGGTTATATACAGGAGAGGATACAAGCCATGTGATGGGTTATATACAGGAGAGGACACAAGCCATGTGAGGGGGTTATATACAGGAGAGGATACAAGCCATGTGAGGGGTTATATACAGGAGAGGACACAAGCCACGTGAGGGGTTATATACAGGAGAGGACACAAGCCATGTGAGGGGTTATATACAGGAGAGGACACAAGCCATGTGAGGAGGTTATATACAGGAGAGGATACAAGCCATGTGAGGGGTTATATACAGGAGAGGACACAAGCCATGTGAGGGGGTTATATGCAGAAGTGGACACTGCTGTTAATTTGGGATTTAACATGTTGCATTTTTAATGCATTTTGAAACCTAAAATAGCAGCTGAGGAGAGGGGATTTTCCTAATTGCATTACTGTTAACATTTGAATTTACAAAACACATAGTAAACACAATGTTAACACATGCGTTAACATGGCGTTTATATTGTGTTTTGTAAACGCAAATGTCCTCAGCTGCTGTAATTAGTTTCAAAATGCATTAAAAATGCAATTAAACTGTTATGTGTGACCTCACCCTTAGAAGTAACCAATAAAAAAAATGCAAACATTTAAACATTTTGACAAAAGAGGTTACCATGCAAAATTTTAAACAGTTAAAGCATGTGTAATAATTCCAATTTACATGTTAAAATCGGGTCCATGAAAAAAAAAAATCCTTTGCATTTGCCCTGGAACAGGTGCAGCTGGAAAACAAAGATACATAAGGCACACTGCACAAGGTGCAGACCAAGGCATACTTGAAAAAGAACAGAGTTAAAAGACACGAAAATGGCGCAAAAAACAGCAAAATTCGCTAAAATTAGACAATTTGGCTAGCTGAAACTATGATACATGTGCCCCAAAGTTTAAATTTTTTAAAATGTATTAAAACACTTTAAAGCCTGTATACATTTGGTATCCCGGTGATTGTACTGAGCAAAAGAATAAAGAAGACATGTAATTTGGAGAGCACAAGTGTTTTTCCACCAATTTCCCTTCATTTTGAACTTTTTTCATGCCTTCCAGTATAGGTCATGTTACAATAAATACCATCACTAAGAAATATATTTTGTTATGCAGAAAATAAGCCCTCACACAGCTCTGTACATGGAACGATCGAAAAGTTATAGATTTTTTGAAGGTGGGAATCGAAATGTGAACAAAAAATGGCTGTGTCACACAGGGGTTATAAATAATGACATCATAAAGTTACGATAGGGGAAATAGTTTCACCACTAAAATCAGTTACCATCATGCAGAATTTAGAAAATTAGGAATTTTTTAAAAAAATGTTGCCAAATTTTGGTGTATTTTTTAACATCCACAATGATAAGAATGACATCATGTCATGCAAATACAAACTCAAAATCGAGTTAAGTTTGTATTCAAATGTTTAACCATATAAAGTGACACATGTCAGATTCTAAAAAAGGGCCTTAAAGGGATTGTCCACTTACAGCAAAAGTAAAGAAAAGTTCTGAAACTTTGTAGTTTGTATAAATTTGAAAATTATGGGGCAGATTTATTAAGTGTCTGAAAGTCAGAATATTTCTAGTTGCCCATGGCAACCAATCACAGCTCCCCTTTAAAATATTCACGAGCACTGATAAAATGAAAGCTGAGCTGTAATTGGTTGCCATGGGTACCTGGAAATATTCTGACTTTCAGACACTTGATAAATCTGCCCCTATATCTTTTTGATTTAAAAAAAATTACATTTTTGCATTATTCATTGCATTTCTGTACAGTTAAAGAATCCTGACTGCTAAAGATGTTATTTTGTATTTTACATTATTATGTTATATTATATACCATACACATCTTTATTTTATTATTATTTTTATTATTCTTTATTATTTTACATCTTGTCAATGAGATTATTGTACATTGCAAGAAGATATATACAGTCCAGACCTGTAAGTTTATTGTATTCTACATGTTATGATAATATATAAAGTCCAGATCTATGAGTTTATTGTATTATACATTGCATTAGATGTTACACTGAATCCTTCTGTATAACCAGATGACAGGTGAGAGCTGCGGTCCCAGCTGTCGCTGCGCTCCCCCTCCCTCGCTACACGGATAGATGTGTAATACATCCAGCAGTTACCTGGATACATAATTACACAGGACAGACAATGACCTAATAGTAAAAAATAACCCGAGGAGCGGAACGGCCCCCTCCTCACATCTCAGCCCCGGTGCCGCCCCGTGTAGAATTATCCTGCTCCTACTATTCATTCACAATCATAATTACAGGATAGAACCGAAATGTCGCTGACATCATAGACTCCAGAGAACAAGAGAAAACTTTTAGTTATTTACAACTGGTGGGAATTAGTCTCTGAATCTTTCCTTAACCCATCAGTAACGTGAGAGAAATTGATGAATGAAGTTTTACCAGTGCAATGTTATCAGTATCATACACACAGTTTTATCATAATATTATATATGTTATGTTAATGCTGCAGAACTGCTAACTACCTTTGTAACACTGGTTGCATTCTAAACTGGAAATCAAAATTAGAGAACAATGTATGATTTCTTGATTTTTTTCTGAAATAATGCAATCTACTGTACACTGATCAACATTTTTTTTAGCAAGAAGTACACCATGCCACTAGAACAGTGATTTACAGAACTACCAAAATCATCAATCACACTTGTTACAGATGCTCCTGTCAGAGAATAGCATACATTAATATGTTGATTATTAAAGTCCTCATCATAGTGAATAGCATTCATTGATAAGTAGATAATAAAATTTCTCTTTTCAGTCAATAGGGAACATTAATATATGGATCATAGAAGTGCAAAAATCACAATAATACATGGATAAAAACATGCTCTTCTCAGTGAATAAAGCACATTAATATGTTCATCATGGAAATGCTCTTCATAGTGAATACCAAGTAGTAATTTGCAGATAAAAAGGGTTCTCTGGGAATATCATGCATTAATACGTGGATAATAAAATTGTTCTTTATAGTGAATAGCATGCAGTAATACATGGATCGCTGAAGTGCCCTTCATAGTGAATACTGTGTCATAATGTATGAATAGATCATAAATAGACATAGACATAAATACATGGATCTTAGCAGTGCTCGTTACAGTTATTAGTGCACAGTTATATATGGATCTTAGAAGTGCTCCTCAAATTAAATAACATGGTATCCTCCAAGAAATAATATGTGGATAATAAAAGTGCTCTTCTTAGTGAATATCACACACTTATGCGTGGGTCATAAAGTGCTCATGATTTGGAATAGCACATAGAAATACATGGATCATTGAAGTGTCCACCATTGTGAATAGTGTACAGTATTAAGAGGATCATAAAAGTTCTTTCTCAGTGAATACCCTGCATTAATATATGCTCTTAATATTGCTCTTAATTAGATAACAATTATTTGTAGATAAAAAATAGTCATGTAATTGACTGTTATTGCCCCATCAAGGACGCAGGAAACAATAGCCATTCCACAGGATGTCTGCTATGTGGCATCTAATCTCAAAGAATGCACAGGACAATACAAAAGTCTACAAAGCATGGCAAAAGCTTTAGCAATGTGAACACCTTATGTACTGTATGACCAGGCACCTGCAGTCTAATCATGTTCTGCATGAGACACCAAAATAGCTGGCCAAACATAAAGACCTGCCGGAGCTTCTGCGTGCAGTGTGTGCCATGTGTTTGCATTTTTAGCATTCACGCCCTAATGCTGCTCACTTATCTGCACTGCAACATTGGCCTGCTCACACACTGCCTGATATGTGGTGCACCAAGTAGGGGGATTTCCATTTTACATATGCAGGAAAGGTTGTGCAAGCAGCAGGCAATTGAGGAATTCCAGCTCCAGAGCACCCATGTATTTTGAACTAGAGTTCAGTGCTGCACTGACGCCATCATTAGCTCTACTATCCCATCTTTTGCTTTCTTAAAAAAGCTCTAGGCTGTGACAGACAGTGTAATGATGGCAGACAAAACAATGAGGAAGAGGAACAAGTGTCAGGCCAGTTTACACAAGGCTCACAGGGTGGGTTTTCAGACAATGGTCTGCTACTGCACTTTCCACCCAGATAAAAGTTTTAGAGCAGAAGGCAGAGGAAGAGAAGGAGGAGAGAACCATGGTGACATAAAGCAACTCACCCCATCACCGGAAGATGGCTTGGGAGTTAAATAGGAGGAAGAGACTCCTAAAACTGAAGATGGCTTGTCCCTGCCTCTGGGTAGCCTTACCCACATGAACCACTATATTCTCCAGTGTCTGCTGGTGGCAGGATTACCATACCCCAGCATGCTAAGTATAATAAGTTAATTAAAACAGAAAAGTGTATCTTGGACATGTATTATTTTTGGTCGGGTAATCACTGGAAGGGTCACACTGCTCAAACACCCTACCCCCATTATTATATATATAATGTTTGAAAAAATAAAAAAATTAAGAAAACCCCCAAAAATATGTATTGCCATGTTTATGATGACCTTGGCTTAGCAGATATTATGTAACTAAACCACAAATGAGATGGCCATTAAAAATACATTAAAAATATGCTAAAATTACCATTTTTTTGCTAAGATTCTATGAAAAATTTGTAATAACAAGCAATTACAATATCCCCCACTGGGGCCTGGCCTTTCTTCGGTTGTTGTAGACAGCCAGGGCCCAGAATACTGGAGTGGCTGTCTTATGCAGCCTTGGTCACGTTATGGTCATGGTGCTTGGTATTGGGACCGGAGGACAGGCCTACAGCCTGGCAGGTCTCCAGCAGGTGGTGTGTGCAATAAAAGTAGCCAAAGAGGCTAATGTAAGAGGTTTCTCCCTGGGACAAACCCTGAGTTATATATGGGAATGCCTGGGTGATGTAGGATGGGGATCCCATGATGGTGAAGCAGCCTGATCCAGGGTTTACAGAAAGGCACATTGTGCAAATCAACTTGTCATTCTTTATTTGAACTTCAAATGAAAGGAAATGGCCAAACATTAGCAGCATAATCAGCAGGCTGGAAAGCTGGAGGGTGATAGTTGGTTCGCAGGAAGAATTGTTTCAAGCCCTGTATTAACTTCAGGCTGGGCTGGTATAGATGGAGCCAAATCCGGATGGAGGACCTCTGCTCTGGGGATTGGTCTCCTGATTTGCCCAGGGTGTCAGGCAGTGGCTTGAAGCACCTATTCTTCCTTGTGCTGTGTCTGGATAGCAGCTCTGCAGGGGCTGCACATTGGACCTTCTTCTAACTCTGCTGACTAAGATCCAAGACCTCAGCTAATGAGACAATGAAATGCCCATTTTTTGTAGTTGTGATGTAACAACACTCTACACCTCCATTCCACAAGAGATTGGTGTAGAAGTGATAAAGATATGCTTGGATTTAGATGAGGAATTATCCCCTAAGCATAAGGATTTCCTTGTTGAGTCAATAAAGTTTTGTCTTAGTAAAAACTATTTTTTATATGGGAGGAATTTTTACAATCAGATAACCAGTACGGCGATGGGTGCAAAATTTGCATCCAGCTTTGCTAATCTTTATATGGAGGTGTTTGAGGAGCAGCAACCCTTTTAAAAAATACTTATGCACCTACAGAAGATATATAGATGACTGTATAATTTTGTGGCTGGGCTCAATTCAGGATTTTGATGGGTTCATAAAGTATTTAAATGAAAATGGGTTTAATCTTACTTTCACATATGAATACAATACCGAAAAATTTAATTTTCTGGATCTTGAGATTTATATAGAAAAAAATCAAATTTTCAACAAAAACTATTTTAAGACCACAGATGTTAATAGCTTCATGGATTTTAGAAGTTGCCACCATCGCCCGTGGATTGAGAATATCCTGAAAGGTCAACTTAAAAGAATCAATAGAAATTGTAGTAATCAGGAGGTTTTTGAAATTCAGTCCAAAATAGTAATGGATAGGTTTAGGGAAAGAAATTATACAGGGAAGATCCTAGATAGGGCATCTAAGGAAGTTTCGGAATGCCACAAGAACAAGGAATAGAAGAATGAAAGAGAAAGGAACCCGATGGACCCAATTTTTGTTACCAACTATTGCAGGGAAGCGTAAGAAGTAAAAAAAGATCATAGAGAGACACTGGCACCTTGTAACTAATAACCCAATTTAAAATAAAATTGTGAAGGGCAAACCTACAACAGTGTTCAAGAGAGCTAATAACATCAAGGACCTGGTCACCTCAACTTATGTGAAAGAAGAAAATAGCAAGGCAGCTAGCTTACAGGGTTTCTACAATTGAAAAAAATGCCAAGGGTGTAAGTACAGGGACATAGTTAAAGAGTTTGGAGAGAAAAAGGACTTTTCCCCTTATAGAATAAAAAATTATATTAATTGGGGCGTGGTTTGGCCGCCGTGAGAGATGGCTGCATGAAGCGTTAGCTCCGTGTACTGAGCAGCAACCCACAGCTCTCACCCCTCGCCAGCGACTCATAGCACCCTAAAAAGTGCCCAGCGATCATTACAAAGCACATGGGAAAGAGGGGTGAAGATACCAACCGGCATACCAGAAGAATCCCGCAGTACTTCCCAGCAACCGCGCGCCACAGCAAACATGGCGCTGGCGCCAAGAGAGTGAAGGCAACAGAAAGACCGGAGGAAAGACCCGCCGTGACAGGGTTGGGAACCCCCGCAAGGCAACTGAGCATAACACCGGTCAAGGTAGGAAAGATACCGGCAAAGCCCACAGACCTGGAGTTTGAGGTCCCTACTGGGTGGTCAAACACGCCATCACCTGAGGCAGGAAACATGGCGTCAGGGACACTTAAAAATGGCAAAGATTCCCGCCCTATAAAAATGACTGTCTCACAACGTTCTAAGCCAGACAAGGGGGTAGAGACAGGACAGCTTACATCACAGACACCAACAGGAAGCCCAGCAAAGCAACGCCAGAAGCTGCAGCTTAACCCGAATGCAGAACCGTGGGATACTGAACAGCAGAGCGGGGAGGCAGATACGCAGATTCCCAAATGCAAGCGAAACTGGTGGACTATGAGGACCGCAATAGGCGGAATAATATTAAGTTCAGGGGGATTCCCGAGTCGGTCACGGGTCCAAAGCTAAGGGACTATGTGACTCAGTTAACAAAAACCTGCCTACCAAAAATGATGGAGTATGAATTAAATATCGACAGAGCTCATAGAGTCCCCAAGCCAAAAAACTTGCCGGACACTACTCCCAGGGATGTGTTGGCACGCTACTGCTTCTACAATACTAAAGACCAGTTGCTGGCGTATTCCAGAAAACACCTGAGTCTCCCTACTCCATACAACATGATCAAGCTCTATGCAGACCTGTCGTCAGCCACGCTACAGGCGAGGAGAGGATTTCAACCGCTGACTACAGTACTACGCAAGCATGCGGTCCCGTACAGATGGGGATTCCCGATCAAATTACTCATTACCTATCAAGACAAGATCCATGTGGTACACTCCCCAGCTGAGGGACTCGACTTACTGAAAACCTGGGACTTGCCTGATGAAATGTGAAGCTGTGATGTTCCAGAGCCGCCTCACTCAAGAGACTGGTATTTATATACATGGTCTCACTGTTGGGGAAGGAAATAGTTTAATGTAATCAGCACCAATGTTGCCTTAACTGGTTTTGTATTATCAATGAAAGGTTGGTCATATATTAGCTTAATATTAGCTGCTGCTTAGTATTAAAGAAGGGCTAGTTTATGTACTACCACTCGACCCCTTACTTTTAGAGTACGTGAAGTGTACTTAAAAATCTAACTAATTTAGTTTACTGTTGCATAAGTTACTTTTGTTTTTTCTTTTTCTTTCGTTATTTCTGTCTAACCTCTGTCCGTGTCTGGTGGATTTACTCTGTATAAAGAAGACTGGTAGCCTGACCTGTGAGAGGAGATACTTACCTTTCAGGAGAGATAGTTAGTTTCAATATGGGGTACAAATTAGCAACCATGAATGTAAGAGGCTTGAATAGCCCACAAAAAAGGGCCTACATGTGGCGGGAAGCAATCACACAGAAGTGTGATATACTGTGTGCCCAGGAGACGCATTTAGCATCAGGAAGACAACCAAATATATATCATAAACACTTTCCAACGATCATCACCTCCACATTCACAAAAAAGAAGAGAGGGGTATTGATAGCCTTTAAGCACACAATAGCAGTGACTATTCACTCTGAAATAACGGACCCACAGAGCAGAGTTATTATTGTAGTCTGCACAATCAACAATACTGACTTGACCTTAGTTAAACTGTATGCCCCTAACCGTCACCAATTGAGATTTACAAAAAAAGTGATAAGAACAGCAAAAAAAGTGCAGAAAGGTAATTTAATATTATGCGGGGATTTTAATGCTTCCCCAACACCATCCATTGATACAACCTCCAAAAATGCCAACACAAGCACCAGACTAGACAAGATTATTTCTGAAAATATTCCATGCTGAAGAGAGGGACTACACCTATTTTTCAGCCTGACACCGCATATATTCGAGAATAGATCTGGTCATAGTAGAGAAGGATTTATTGGATAGAATAGAAAACTCAGATATAGGTGAGATTACATGGTCCGACCATGCCCCGACATCCGTAACCTTATCAGACCAATATCCCAAACACACCGACTATATTTGGAGACTAGACACATCATTATTAAATAATGAACAGAATGTCAAAACAATCAGACAATACATAGCAGACTATTATAATCTTAACTCTACAGTCGAACTGGATGACTTTACTTTATGGTCGGCCCACAAAGTGTATGTAAGAGGCCTCATCTCAGACTTGAGTGGCAGGTTAAAACGCCAAAGGGATAAACAAATAGAAAAAACCACAGACAACATCCATAAACTAGAAACAAATAATAAAAAATCATATGACCCTATCACAACAGAACAATTAAAGAGAGAGAGGGAATACCTCAGGAACTTATTGGTATATAAATACGAGAGGAACCTCAAACAATTAAAATTAAAATATTACTCACAGGATAACAAGACAGGGAAATTAAAACTAGCGCAAAAAAACAAAATCCCTAGTATTCTACATCCCAAAACCAGAGAGAAAATCCTCTGACCAAGAGGTATAGCCGACGCTTTCAAAGATTATTATAGCGCCCTATATAATCTAGAAAAAGACCCAGATTTCTCAGCTCCTTCTCAGAAAGACATTGACGCTTTTCTTGGGAATCTTAAGTTACCAAAGCTGTCAGAGGAACAGCTACAGAAGTTAAATGACCCAATTACATGCTCAGAAATTAGCCAAACAATTACAAAAATGCCCAAAAATAAGGCGCCAGGACCCGACGGGTTTGCCAATGAATATTACCACAAGTACGCGGATATCCTTACCCCAAAATTAGAAGTTGTTTTTAATAAGGCCATGAAGGAAGGCAATTTCCCATTGGATATGCTGAGAGACACAATTACGACTATTCCCAAACCGGGGAAAAACCCAGAAGAGATCCCAAATTATAGACCTATATCCCTATTAAATATACGCTAAAATACTAGCCACCAGATTGATGAAGGTCACCCCAGTTCTTATCAAGGAAGACCAGGCGGGGTTCACCCCGGGGAGACAGGCCCCCGACAACACGCGTAGAATCATCTAATTAATGCAGTATTGTGAAAAAAGACAGATACCGTCTGTGTTTGTAACGGTGGACGCTGAGAAGGCGTTCGACCGTGTTGGCTGGTTATACGCCTTCTCGGCTCTTAAAGGAAACCTACCATTTCAAATGGTAGGTGTAAGCTGTAAACACCGAGCACCAGCTCAGGGTGAGCTGGTGCCGGGTGCAGTTTCGTTAGTGTTAAAACCGCGGTATTGTGGTTTTAACACTTTAAACTTTATAGCAGAAACTGCTTCGGCGCTGCATGCGCCCGATCGTGGCGCGCCTACATAGAAATGCCGCAGGCGTTGCGCGCGCACGGTCGCGCGCAGCGCTGAAACAGCTCTGCTATAAGTTTAAAAAGGTTAAACCGCGATACGCGGTTTAACACTAACGAAACTAAGCACCAGCACCAGCTACCCTGAGCTGGTGCCGGTGTTACAGCTTACACCTACCATTTGAAAGGTAGGTTCTTTTTAAAAATTTGGCTTTGCAGGCCCGATCCCTCTGCTATAAAGTTTTCTACTCAAACCCTAACGCCCAAGTGTTAGTTAATGGGTTTTTCGTCACATTTATTACTTTTATGTGGTAGCACATATATTCTAATGTGCACCAGGGTTCATGTTGTTTAGGTGGTGCCGCGTCCTCTGTTATTTACGTTTTCAATCTGTGTGTTTTAAAGTTCACCACATGGAGATACATGTACTGTCATGTTCTTTCTGAAAACTACCTGCCATGGACCGTTCTACTACTGTAGTCGGATGTGCAACGTGTCTCTTTCAATTCATGGTCCTCTCTGGCCGGCTCCGATCATGTGATCAGCCTGCTCACGTGACATTCACGTGATCGGGAACACTTCCGATATGCGCGGTACATTGCTGGACACGCCGACTCCTTCTCCTGCCAGCACTGACATCACAGGTCAGTGCATGTGACCAACATAACTCCTCAATTCTTGATGACTAGGTGGGCGGGTGACACACGCTGGGTATTTAACAGGACACTGGAAACTCACAAATCACTTACCCCTGAGGAAGTCACCAGCCAGGTGACGATACGCATGGGGTCTGCTCCACATCCCTCCCCGTCTGACTTGGTCTGCCTGCGGCACTGGTTTTCACCTTCATCCAGATAGGTATCGCTTATGCATTGCCCCATCCAGTGGTATTGCATTCCTTCACAGGCAGCCTTGTTCTGATCACCAGGTATTTTTGGACACCTGATGTCATCTTGTACATTCATTTATACATATCTTCATATTGTCTGCACGTGGGAGGGACCATAGGGCTCATTGACCCTTGGTAGCTAGATACACCTTGGTGTGTATCTTTTTAAGTGTTTTTAATTTTCTTTTCTGTCCTGTTTATATGTGTGGTTATTTACAATAAAATATTTTGTTATTTATGGTCAGTCCTTTGTACACATCCCATCTTTTTCTTTAGTGTTGTCACATGGGGTGCTATCAAGATCCTTCCATCTGACCAATGGAACCAGGCAAGGGTGCCCACTTTCCCCGACCTTTTTCAATCTGTCCATAGAACCACTGGCGGAAGCAATAAGATCCAATGACAATATAGAGGGAATAGCGGTGGGGAAAGAATCACATAAGTTAGCTTTATTCGCAGACGATGTGATCTTAATGCATACGAACCCTATGTCATCTCTGACACACTCCCTAAACCTGCTAGAAGATTTTGGTGCAATATCACTCTACAAATTAAATGCCTCCAAAACGCAAGTGCTCCCCATAGCCATGCCAGAGGAAGATATCACCTCATTAAAGCACACATTTAATCTGGACTGGAGATCTGATACCATAGATTACTTGGGTGTCAAATTGGCATACCCCACTTCAGACCTATTCAAGCACAACTTCCCAGACTTATTGAAGAAAACGGACAGGGAATTAACGGATTATACAAAATGTATTACCTCATGGTTTGGGAAAATAGCACTGTATAAGATGATGATTCTACCTAAATATTTATACCTCTTTCGAACTCTCCCAATAACCCTGCCGAACTCCTTCTTTTCACAAGCTAGGAAACAAATGTCTAGATTTATATGGCAGGGCAAGAAACCGAGGACATCCATATCTATTATAACAAAACATAGGCTAGCAGGTGGGCTGGGAGTCCCCAATTTAGAGGATTACCATACAGCGTGTGAAGTGGACCAACTGGCACATTGGTGGAATTCAAATAGGGAGAAGGCGTGGAACTAGCACTAACTAAGACTACATCACTGAGGAATAGACTGATTTCGGGCCTATGGAACCTGAAACCTCCTAAATCTGATATACACACAATACAGTCCTCAGACAAGAGTTGGACGTACTTTAAGATTAAAACAAAAAATACGGCCAAACTACCATTGCAGGACATACCGATTGAATTTCTAGAAGAACACATTAAAGATCTAAACTTGAAGCAGTGGAGGGCTAAAGCGATGACATCTATTTACGACATAAAACCGGACTCTCGTAAGATAGAAATTAAACATCTTAGAGAAAGGTTTCATCTCCCAGACTTTTTAACTGTGCATAGAATCAATGATTTTATCGCATCTCTCTCATCTTCCTCCCCAGTCATGAAAATCGACCTTTTGAAAGCATGGACAAGTAGAGAGGGTAGGATAAAGGGCATAACAAAAACATATAATAACTTAGATGATAAGACACTCCTGACTACAAACAAACCAATGGAGCCAACTGGAGCAGAGACCTCAATACACACATCTCAGACGCAGAATGGAGATATGCACTTAAGGATATTTATGCCACGTTTCGCTTTACTCAATTTCAGGAGGCGGCTATTAAAACCATGATGAGGTGGTACTACACTCCATCTCGACTACATCTCATATATTCCTCCTCCTCACCCAAATGTTGGAGGGAATGTGGACACACGGGCTCACTCATTCACACATTATGGAAATGCAGGAAGATCTCTCATTTATGGGCGCAAACGGGCTCAATGATCTCTTCCCTACTTCACAGGCCATATGTCTTAATCCCCAAAACAGCGCTACTATTGATAGGATTGAGGGCACTCAAACCAGATCAGAGAATAGTGTTGAGCCACTTACTGATTGCCACCAAGTTAACTATTACCCGTCACTGGAAACAAGTGGGATGTCCCTCTATATCGGAAGTAATCGATTTAATGAATAACACGTATGCTTATGAACGAGCTCTGGCACTTAGCTCCAAGGGGGCCTCTACATTCCAAAAAAAATGGGCGCTATGGTCCTCTTCCCCCTACTTTCTAAACTAATTAGTTTTAAGAACAAAAATAGACACCATACAGGTCTTACACCAGATGAAAAAGGGTAGTGATACTGCATTTAAGATCGCCACAGGCTACCAGACCGGACAAGCTGTATCCTATTAGATGTAGTTAATCCTTAAATGATGATCACACGGTTAATGGCTTAGTAGTTGTGTACTATGCACTGTATGTTAGTTCTGCATGTATAAAACAATGACACTCAGGACTGAGCTTAACAACTATGATGGACTGCTAGGAAAGTAGTAAAAGAACTTCATCTATGAGAAGATCCCTCAGCAAATCCCATGATGGATTTCGTACCATATGAACTACATATAAAAGTCATATTGGAAGTAACAAGAATCTCAAATAGGAATGTTTCTAACGCTAAGGAATGTTAATTTGTTTTTTTTTTGTTTTTTTTTTATGTAATGTTCTACCGACTGTGTTCGGGTTATTGATGTAGGCTGAACGCCTACGAGTTGTAATTCTTTGTGTGTAAAAGGAAAATTAATTAAAAAAAAAATTATATTAATTGTGATACTTGTGCGATTATCATTTGCCCTTGTGGGCTAAAATAAGTGGGGAGAACTGGTAGGTAATAAAAAAATAAGGATAGGGGACCATATAAGGAATTTTAAAGGACTAAAAACCCATAGTCTATTGGCACACTTTCAGGAAAAGCATAATCATAACCCAAAGGGGTCGCATTTCTTTGGCCTTTACACCGTTTAAGCCAACTGGAGGGGTGAGGAGCCCATGGTCTCAATATAGACTTTGAGTTGAAGAGTTTTCTGAACAGAACCCTATGAGGTGATGTGTAAAAACATCATTTTGTGTTGTTCTCTCTCTAGACACTTGGTGGAATACGCAATATGAATTATGCTTATGAGAGGTGTGTTTTCACATGATCTAGTGAATACACACAAAGCATCAACCATTCGGGGAGTTCATTTGATTAAAAGAAATATCTCCATAGACACTCTGAATCATGTCGATCATGTGTACCAGTAAGTGCCTTTTGCAATAAGGTATGTGCGAGATATAGATTGCAAATCCGCAACACTTATTTAATATTTAGTATGAATGATCCCCTATGCACTGCGGATAATCTTACCTTGGCGGCGGGGATCCTCTGTGTACCCGTAATTGGGAACCTTGGGATTGGAAGAGGGGATGGCTGGATGTGTGCTGAGGCTGATCTTTGATTGGTCTTCAGTTTGGAGCTCCAGATTGGCAAGAAGAATGACTAAGCGTACGCACCAGAACCCAGCTACATAGCATTATTATTATTATTATTTATGACATACCAGAAGAATGTTGGTGATCAAGTTAACATTTGGCATGAATTCGCAGTAAGTTGTTGCACAATCTAATGAGGCTAATAACGGGAGCATGGGAAAAGCGTATTTCAGTTGTGAGTTTATTAATGCAAAACAGGGTGGGATGAAAGGATATGGGAATGATTGTTTCCTGTATACATAAAGTCTTTGACTATTGATGTAATATGTTTTGTAAAAGTATGTAAAAGATTCTGTATTTGAACACCGAAATCTTCGTCAAATACCAAGCCCCGGAAGAAGCCTAAAGAGGTGAAACCTAGGTCGGCCGAGGTGTTTGGCATTTCTTCTTTTGAAAGATTTGTTACATGCGTTTTAATGTTCTTTTGTGAGCATATGCAATAAACCTTTTTACCCTTTACCTTGGCGATCTGCACCATCTGTCTATAATTTCCAACACAGAGTCGACAGTGAACCTTGGGACATGGGAGTGGGCGGGGTCCATATCTCGATCCAGTGAGTGGAAACGGAGAGAGGAATGGTGAATCAAAGAGATCTTTTATTCCTAACCAAAGAAGAGGTTGTGAGATTCCTCATCGTCATGTGCATATAAAAGTATAATATGGAGTAGAGCACTGGCACTTCTGACTTTATAAAGAGTTCAAAAGCCTGCAGCGTTTGTAGTGAATACAGATGATTCCCTTGTTTTTGTATCAGATAATGCAATTGTCTGTAATAGTTTTATACATTTTATTATTCTTTGCTCTATACATCGAAACATGAATCTGCTACAGATCACACACAATTAAATTGAAATCAAACCCTGTGTTACATCCAATGTAATATGAATCTGCTACAGATCACACACAATTTCAATTAATATTAAATTTATACTTGAATTCAATTTATACTTCAATTAAGAACACTAGAAGCGCATTAGATAAAAGGGGGTTCACTCTGCACAGAGTCCATGCACCCACACATTACAACCTCCCTGCACCCTCACATTACACATTCCATACAACACCACGCATTACATAAGGGCACCCCATTAAAAAGGGATGGAAATAGGAATGAATCAAAGGGGGCGTGGTAGCTGTCACTTTCAGGAAGTGGGTGGATTGAGGAAAGGTATGTATTCATCACTACTAGTAAGTTGTCCACGTTTGGAGATCTCCTAGAGATGTGATCAGTCTCCGTAACAGCTCCTAACATGGAGAGGGCACTATTCGCATTAACTACCTATCCTATGCATCAGCAGGGTTGTTGCACAATCATAAAGTTGGAGGTAACTCAAAATAGTAACAAATAAAATGTTATCTTACCAAGCAAAAAAGTATTCAGTAGTTATTGCCACATAAAGTCACTTTCAGCCATATACAGGTCACTACACCTGGAGAGGACCGCTGGTTACAAGTATATAAATAATATTTTGCAGTATAAGGAGGATCAAGTGATTCTGTTATGTTATCACCTCACATAGGGACACATGTTAGATGTAGGAAAAAAAATGGCTGAGCCTTAATACAAAAACCAGCTCCATCCTAAAGGGTTAAACACTTATGCACATAAATTATCCTAGACTTTTAGATGCAGTTTATTGGTCCTCAATGAAATAAAGAGAGAGACTTGTTTTATATTAATGTCGGAGCAAAACTCTAAGTGTTAATAATAATAAGAGTAAGAAAAAGCCGAATTTTATAGAACATGAGACGTTTCAGGATCTGTGAGATATCTTGGGGATTTTACATTCTAGCTTCTCTACTAAGTTTATCAGGAAACCTGTATATAAGCTGCAGATATCTTCCAGTCTTCCTCCTTGCTGCTGAGGAGCTCCTGAGCCATCACACGTCATGTACTGGTCTTCGCGGCTTCTGGTCCCTCTTCTGTTTCCAGTCATCATATGGTTAATTGTGTGTTCATTATATAGAAATGAGATGCTGATTCCAACTCCTCCATGTAAACTAACTTCACATGGGGCTTTTAATGAATACAAATATTACAAGAGAGGAGACGTTATAATCGGAGCACTGTTTACTGTGAATAATCCGTTTAGAGAATATGTTATTTATAAACATTTATCCAGAAGACTCACCTGTTTCAGGCAAGTGCATTACACATATATTGATTGTTTTCCATAAAATGGAAAAAATATTTATTTTCTGTTTGTCAATATGGGACACGTCACTTATCCAGATCTTCCTGTAGAGCAGCTCCGTGGTTATAGGCAGCAATAGACTGGAGACAACTTATCCAGGTCTATGGGAGAGCTCCCTAATCCTGCTCCATGCAGGGAGATGTGACGTCATTAGGGTTAGTAGTAGGCACATTACATGATGTTTAGGAGGTGTCATCCATAGAGGGGTTGTCTTCTATTGTTATCCCATCGCTCTTGTCTGTGATATCAATGAGATGATTTCAGGGAAGAAAACTCCCCCGCAATAACAGATTGTCAGTATATTGTTAAATTTATTAGGCAGTGTAATAGTAGAAATCTAATATATAAAGCTGAGATAGACAGTCAAGTCCATAGAGAGACAGTGTGCGAGAGACAGTCAAGTATAGAGAGAAACAGAGGGAGAAAGTCAAGTAAAGAGGGAGAGAGTCAAGCAGTTGTATACTATACTGGGCAATGCCAAGAGCTATCGATGGTGTGAGTCTAAAATTCTCACAAAGTTGTTATACATAAAAAAACTCAATTGGTTTATAAAATAAATGATATATGAGATACACAAGGACTTGTTTTATGCAGGACAAATTGTAATTTTTAATGGCACCTTGTAATATTCCAGGCAATGTACTGGGAAGCAGGAAACCTTTCTAAATGTGGTGACAATTGTACCATTTTCTTATGTTTTTATAGCTTTTTCTGTGCGATTCAAATGACACCTCCTCTTTATTCTATGTCAGTAGAGTCACAGTGATTCTAAATTCATATATTTTATTATGTTTCAATGATTTTGAATTGTACGATATTTTGATGATTTTTTTTATTTCAATTTTATGGATGGGAAAATGCCAAAAAAATTTAATTCAGATATTTGGGCATTTGTTTTCTATTGAAGCTTTTCACAATTATTTTAACATTTTTTCCAACAAGATTTTTATTGAATTTTTATAGTTTTACAACAAGTAAAGAAATACATGACAAACAGAGATTTCCTGGGCTCCAGGAATCACCTTCGCATAAACGTACACATATGTAAATGAAAAGGGGGAAACCAGGGGAGGATGGACAGGGAATTAGGGGAGGACAGGCAGGGAATAATAAGGGGAAGAAAGAGCTTCATGGGGGGGGTAAAAAAAGCAAAACTGAGTTTATGAAGAAAATCCTGTATACATTTTCACCTGTAATAACAATTGTAGTACATCAAGCCCGAGCACCTTATAATGACAGTGGGAGGAACAACATGTTCACACCATTAATATGCTATAACTAATTGCCCCCTTTACAGATTGCTGTTCCCTATGTAAACAGTAACAGATCTCACACCCACTCATGTAGTTATATTGAACTTCTCTTATAATAAATTATAAGTTGGGGGACTCAGTAGATTTCCATAATCTTTCATAATTCTTGTGGATGTGAGTATATGGAAGGTGGCACCCCTACCCTCTTTTATTTTTTTAGCTTCTCTAGTCCTGAGGATAATAATGCTACCTGTGGGAAACACGGGAGAGGGAATTGAAGCACCGCGTAGGGCCTATAGTTTTACAGCAAATGGGGAGAACATGGTTATGAAGGTGCCAAAGCTAGAGAGAGATAGAAATTGTTCCTATATGGATAAAGTTATTGGAGCATGGCCCGAAAATGATATAATTCGTATGCAGGCGTCTGAGACATGATCCAGCAGCGACTGACTGACCAGAAAACAACAAATTCTGGTATAAATTCTGTGAGAGTTAGAATAAAATCATGTTCAAATGGGTAATACTAATGCCAAAAGTCATAGAGTACCTAAAAATTTTATTGGCAAAAGGGCTAGGTTCCTTCACTATTGTGCTACAAGTGGAGTCCATGGAAGGCCATATTGTGTGGTTAAAATCAGATGTTATTATAAAATGGCCTTGTCAGCTATGAGACGGCGTCTGGAGGAGCTATGGAGACGACTGTGGAGGCTGCTATGGAGACAACGTGTGGAGGCAGCTATTGGAAACAAGTGTGGAGGCACGCAATGGAGACGGCACGGAGGCTGCTATGGAGACACGTGTGGAGGCGCGATCGAGAGTGAGCGTGTGGAGGCTGCTATTGTGATGACGTGCGGAGGCATGTGGGGGGGGGCTCACTCAGTCATACAGCAATTATCAAAATGAGTGACCCATATAAAACACCAGAAATCACAGCCAGTAAACCACCCGAAAAATGTAGCCTGACACAGCTCGTTGCATAGAGGATGATGTGCTGTATTTCCTCTTGCGCTCCAGCGTCTGGGGGTATAGCCAGATGAATGCCTGAACTTGGAGACATTGGTGGACGTCTGTGGAGGAGTCGTGGGGGCGAACATGGACAGGAAAACAGCTGGCAGCATGCATGGATGCCTCTGAGCCTGCCTAACATGGATAGGCTGGGTGGCGCGGCATAGCGGCTTTTCGCCTGGCCAGACCTGCTCTCGCGCTCCTCCCACAAAAATAGCTTGAGGGCCATAGCTTACTTTGAAAAATTATCATTTTCAAAGCAGGTGGCGTCGTTTGAGTATTTCATCTAGGAATAATGAAATAGCATAGCGGTTCTATTTTTTTTATTTTTTTCGGATATGGTTCCATGATTAAGAGCGACAGTATGGGGCATTATATTGTGTCTGTCTATGATTGCAACTCAGTTCTCCAGCATGGCGATGACAGATGTGGCCGAGTTCCATTATTATCTGGTGACAACCCCGAAAATTACGCCTGACAGCTCGTTTGATAGGGAGATGTTGGAGGCGTGAACTAGTGTAGATTAAAGGTGCTGCAGTTAAAACTATGATATTTGGATCTTGGGATGGAGCTGGCGGGCCCTGCCCGCGAGATTTCGTCTGTCCAACCCCTGTCTCTCGGCTCCCCCACACCCAAATGGCCTGGGGCCAGAAGCGTTTACGTTGAAAAAATTATAATTTTCAAAGCAGGCAGCGCGCTCCAATCAGCACTTCTAAGAGCATTTTTTATAAGATCAGTGTAGTACTGTTCTATAAGGTAACTCCTGGTTATGGCGGGGAGGGGGAGCGTATACAGATGTGCAAGTAGCGTTGAAATATATCGGTCGAAGACAAAAATTTGGGGCGGTATATTATTTGTGGATAACGCAAGCAGGGTGGTAACAAATTTAACAAGTTTGATGGGAAGCCAATAAAACAACCCCCACAAAAGTGCCTGTATGTGGCGTCCAAAAACGTTTTCAAAACAGAGAGAGCGGGTAGATGGCCCTCCAAAAATAAAAAGATTGAGCGCCTGTATTGGGCAGTCAAAAAATTTTAAATCACAGAGACGATTAGGTGGCACCCCAGAAAAATTAACTCATAGAGTACCTGTAGGTGGCCCTCCAAATTTTTTTTAAAACAGAGGACCGGGTAGGTGGCCTCCAGAAAAATTAAATACTTAGAGTACCTTATGTGGCACTCCCAAAAATTGTTTAAAACAATTATAGGTGGCCTCCAGAAAATTAAATAGTATAATACTATAGCTAGAGCCAGTTTGGCCGTGGCAAAAAATAGCCAGTTGCATCTGCTTTTGTGTACAAAGGGAGAGAAGGGAATGAGGAGGAGGAGTGCATACTATTCAGGTGAGCTTCTTTCAACCTGGTGGAGAATGAAAAGCAGGAGAAATCCAGCTTTTTTCATCTGATAAGCATCAGCCTGTCAGCGCTGTCAGACAGGCATGTACGCTTATCGGTGATGATGCCCACCAGCTGCATGAAAACCCGCTCTGACACACACTGCTTACAGGGCAGGCAAGAACCTCCAAGGCGTACAGCGCCGTTGGGGCCAGATATCCACTTTTGAAACCCAGATAGTTTTAGGTAGCTTTGTAATCATTTAGGACAATCATATGGTCAGCTACTATCTCTTCCCTTGGCTCAGAGGTATGTGAATGTTGTTGCAAGGGGCCAATACATGTAGGAAATTCCACGCTACAATCCAGATGGTTCAGCAGTGATAAAGCAACTGAACTGACCTTGCATATTTCTGCCGACTATATGATGTCTAAAAGATTTTGATGCGCGTTTATAGTCTGATGAGGATCCATACAAGCGTGGCAGGTGGGGTGACGAAGACGTAGAGGTAAGGTGGTCGGACGAAGCCATAGGCAAGCAGACAAACAAGTTAAAGGTTGTCTTAGATGCTACCAAGGGCACCCAAAGGGACCAGGAAACAATGGCTATCACCACGGGTTGCCTGGAGTGTGGCAGTCTTTCTCCCAGATTGCAAGACAAAACACATGTATTTTGACACTTTTGCCAGTCCATTAAGCCATGGCAAAAAGTCTTAAACAATTTGAGCATCTAATGTATGAACCGGCACCACGCAAATGTAAATATGAGCGCAGTGATAACCGAGAAAACAAAAACCACCCTGCAGTCCATCGAAGCTCCTCTGCTGCTTTAGTTGACTCAGCCCTCATCATAATAGGTGTGTTGTCTGGGTAGGGCCAACATACTGCTGGGCAGTGCAGGTTGGCGAGCAGGGTGTGAAGCAAATAACTGCAAAGCACATGGCAATCACTACAGCGGAATGTACAGGAATCTTGCTTCCCAGATGAGCAATCGCCGAAATGGAATGGGTGTCATCTGGCTCAGGCCACAATAATGTACAAGGTTTTGTGCTATTGTTGGAACACCACCTGCTGGGCTTGAGGATGAAAAACAGTATCTAACTCATCTGTCTTGCCTTCTGATTTTCAGTCAACAGATCCCCTGGCACCCAGGCTTCCTGTACCTACTATTGGGAATCTTGAATTTACCTATCTGAAATGTATTACTGGGACTGTTCCTTATGAAGAGCCCTTATATGTTCAACATAATCACTGAGCCCCTATTCTCTGAGAAGAGGCACATCCACGGTATTACTGTCACTATCACTATAGTGAGCACTTCAAGGTAATCCACATGTTAAGCACAACATTCATGACAGCAGCACTTTACACTTAGTGTATAAGTTGAAACAGTGGACAGTGGCAGATCATTAAGAGTCCCATGGGCGCTGGTCTGTTCACTTGACTAGGGCCCCCCAGTGTCGAAACCAAACATGTGCCAGAATGTTTGGACTTAAGTGCCAGTTTCTCTATTAATCATTAATTTTGTACTGTTCAAAAAGAACTTTAATAGATAAACTTCAAAGTGTCTTATAACCCTGTAATTAGGAAAGCAAGCATTCTTTTTCAGTGAAGGAGAAAAATCATTAGTGCTACTTCAGCGTAAAAAGCGAAGTACAGTGTCACGGAACCAATAGACCAAACATCCTACTCCGGTCGGCCACGGGTGGATTACTAGCAGGTGAGAGTTAAGCCCAATGACGCAGTGTAATAGGTGGTGCCTCAGCAGGGATAAATAGGCACATCATAAATCGATGGTTATGAGGAGAACGGTAGCTGGCACGCACCAGTAGCGTGTAAGAAAATTGATTTGCTGTGTTACAGGGGCACACGAGGGCCTGGCGCGGGCCGTTTCGGAGCGGCTAAATCTGAGATCAGCAATAATAGCCGATGACCACAGTATATCGGCTTGATGATGCTGCTTAGCGGCAACGGACCCTCGCCAGGCCCCCGGTTCTGACTCTGTACACACCGCAAATAAACTTTCTTCACTCTACTGTGAGTGCGCCTTCGTTTTCTCCAAACCATCGACTTAGTGGCACTTTTCAACCTCTAGATCAACGCTCCAGGACTTACCCCTGAGGTTCAAAATCACAGTTTTCCAGTGACTGTCTGCTGTCCACTCGCTTGTAAAGAATGGGTGGTTTAATCGCAGCAGCAATGCCATCCTATGGTTCAACATCTAGTATAGGTGGGGGGATCCCCATCAATCTAATCATAACTAGGAATGGCATGGTTTTGCTTATTTGCTGTCCAAAAAGGGGATGTTCTTCCCTGCAGAGGAGTCTTCTACACTTCAAAAGCACCTGACATCTTCTCAATCCAAAAAAAGTGGATATGGTAATCAGAGGAAAGAAAAGAGCCGCCAAGATCTCCCTGGAGCATATATGTAAAAGTTATTTCACTGTGGGTGAGACTTTGCCTCGTTGATACTGGGTAATATATCTTTCACCTTTTTTCTTTATGGTCTGAGTCAAGGATCAACCACATTTAACATGCCATTGTCGGTCTTAATTGATTCGGTCCCAAAATGAGGGATCTGGGACATTTTTATGTCCATTGTGCACGCTATATATTGGATGATTTGAACTGTTTTGTATGACTATGAACTTTGTATTACGTGAAAAAGAAATAAAAACTTTAAAGAAAAAAACCAAAATGATACCCAATATGATTGAGTACGGACTATCTGGTCCTTCTGTTATTCTAGTTTGGACACTTTTGTTTGGTTATTTATTGGTTAAGCGAGAGGCAAACCTGCATACTAAGCCAATACCAAGGGGGGTGAAATGTGGATAAACAAGCCACAGCTCAAGACTGGGGGAGGGGGTTAATGCTATAAATATGTAGACTAACATTTACGCTTACATCAGTAAATGTAAAAGGTCTACTGTTTAGATTGAAGCGGAGGCGGATGTTATTTGTCTCCTGGGAAAAAAAACTCAATGGTGTCCATGGCCGTAGGCTCAAAAAGATAAAGTTCCCCAATTTGTTTCATGCGTCAGTGGTAAAGAAAAAGGGAGGAGTCGTGGTGGTAATAAGGGAGACTGTTGCAGTCCAATTTTGCATAAACTTCTAGATGAAAAAGGGTCTTATGTAATACTAGTATGCACATGTTCCCTATACAGTAGTCTCTCTGTATATCCCTAATGTGAATCAGCAAGCATTTCTTAGAAAGCTTCTTAAAAAAATTAAATTGCCACTCCAAAAGTCATCTCCATAGCTGCCTCCACATGTCGTCCCCTTAGCAAACGAGCTGTGTCAGGCTCATTTTTCGGGTGCTTCAACAGATACGTTATGGAACTTGGTCACTATGTCGCCACCATGCTGTGTTATCGACTAAATATACCGTCAACCTATTGTTCACATAGGAAATCATTTCAGCACTTTTTGCTCACCTCCTTTGGTTCCTCTCTGCCGCCATAACCAGGCCAAATACTTATAAGTACAGTGCTACACGTTATCCTAGCCAAAAGGAATTTTTTTAATTGGTTTGAAGCCTGAGTCCATTTTGGGTATGTTGCCATGCCACTCTCTAGCCTGCCGCTGCTGCCGCTTCCTCCGCATGCCGTCCCCTATAGTGTCAGGGTCAATTATTGGGTGTTTAGTATGCTATCTCGCCTCATTCGGTCACTCTGTCATCGCCATGCTGTTGCCCATAATTTTTGCATAATGGTGCAATTAAGAATCCTCAAAGGCATCCATGCATGCTGCCCCTGCTGTTTCCTGTCCATTTCCTTGGTGTTTCCATCATTTTCTGAGGTTTCCAGGTGTTTGGCCAAGCCTCCCTGTGCAGAGCCTTGGTCCCCTTGAAAAATGCTCGAGTCTCCCATTCACTTCAACGAAGTTCGTTATTCAAAACGAGAACTCAAGCATCGGAAAAAGTTTGACTCAAGTAACGAGCACTCGAGCATTTTAGTGCTCGCTCATCTCTAATTATGATGCATCATTTATGAACTTTTATATTGTGATTTATTTTCCTGTGTGGATTTGGGATGTTACTGGTGAGAATTTCACATCAATAGCACCTTCAGAGAAATGTAAAGAAGCTGGTGACATGCTCAATACTTACTTCACCTGCCTTTTATAAACAGTAAATCTACACAGTAGAAACAATAGTAACTGAATCCCCAATTTTTCTGCTCACCACCGCACTAAGTGATCTCCAGGAGAGAGCAGTGATCCTGATATCAGGTACTAATGCAACACATTTCGAATAAAGAAAAAAAGTGCTTAGTCATGGATGGTGAACAGGAAATGCCAATACTATATGTGGCATTTAAATTGTTGGAGATTGATGACAAATTATTATGTAGCATGATAGACCGTTATTTTTAATATTTGAAGATCCCTTGAGGACTGGTTCTGTTCCACAGGAGTGGCACATAGCGAAAGTAGGACCAATATACAAAAAAGGATCAAAAAGTGATCCTGGAAACTACAGACCTGTGAGTCTAACTTCTTTTGTGGGGAAAATATCTAAGGGATTTGTTAGAGATGCCATCTTGGAGTATCTCACCGTTCCTTACCTTATAACCCAGCATCAGCATGGGTTTATGAGGGATTGGTCCTGTCAGACTAATCTGATTGGCTTTTATGAGGAGTTTAGTTCCAGACTTGATCTAGGGGAGTCTGTGGATGTTGTATATCTGGATTTTTCAAGGCATTTTACACCGTGCCGCATAAAAGGTTGGTAAATAAAATCACACTGCTTTAACTTTTTAATATTTTTATTAATGACCTTGTAGTGGGTTTACACAGTCAAGTTTAAATATTTGCAGATAATACTAAGCTGTGTCAAGAAATAAATACTAATGTTGATAGTTTAAATTACAGAAGGATTTGTGGAAGCTTGAGGAGTGGGCAGAGAAATGGATTATGATGTTTAATAAAGATAAATATAAAGTTATGCACTTGAGCCATGGAAACAAAAAGTACAATTATGTTCTAAACAGTGAATTACTTTGTAAAACTGGATCTGAAAAAAACTTGGGAGTATTGTGGATAGTAAACTTAATTTTAGTGACCAAGGCCAGGCAGCTTCTGCTAAAGCAAATAAAATTATGGGATGTATCAAGAGAGGGATAGATTCTCCTGATAAGGACATAGTTTTGCCCTTTTACAAATCACTGGTCAGGCCACACATAGAATATTGTGTACAGTTTTGGCACCAGTGTATAAAAAGGATATAGTAGAACCGGAATGGGTGCAGAGGAGAGCAACCAAGATTATTAGGGGAATGGGGAACTAGAATACAGGGACAGGTTACAAAATACTAATACCTAAATGGGCAGTACAAGAATCTCTACAAAGATCTTTTTATACCTAGGCCTGTGACCACAACAAGGGGATATCCTTTACGCCTCGAGGAGAGGCGGTACTTCAATCGCCATAGACTTCCCTGTCCACCTACACCTAGAGAAGAGGCATCCTCTACACCTAAAGAAGAGGCAGCTTTACCATCATCATAGACAGGGGGTAACCTCTACGCCTAGAGGAGAGGCAGTTCTATCATCACCATAGACGGGATTCTTTACAGTAAGAGCAAAGGGACTATGTAACTATCTGCTGCAGGACGTTGCTATGGCAGAATCTATGTACTTGTTCAAAAGAGGCCTGGATGACTTTCTGTAGAGCAAAAATATCATGACTATGGGGAAAAAACATTTGTTTAGTTCTTAAAGGTAGGACTTGATGGAATGGGTCTTTTTCTAGCCTTATATACTATGATACAGGTGAACAATGGAAAGCCAAGCTTTTTCCAGATATTATTGGAGAATTAACAAAGAATATTCTATTAAAACAATTACAAGAGCAAATTATGCATACATGTGCAATATCAGAACAGAATCAAATGGAATAACAACATATGGAAAAATAGTTTTTTTAAAGGTTATTAGACAGTATATAGAAATAAAGAAAGAAGGGGGCATGGCCTGGTTGCATAGCTGAACGGCCATATGTAAGAGCTGTACTGGTATATAAAAGCTGACCACAGTGATTTACCAGCACTGGAACCTCCAAAACGACTTAACCAATCTAGGCAATTACAATGCATACCCAGGGAAGGAAGGAGAGTTCAAAGAAGGCAACCGGAGCGCCCTCTACAGGCTTAACTTGATGTAGTGCTCCTCACTGTACGGGGGTAGTGTTCCTAACTGTATGGCTGTATTCCTCACTGTGTGGCAGCAGTGTCCCTCACTGTGTGGCCATAGTGTTCCTCACTGTATGGTGGTAGTGTTCCTCACTGTATGGCGGTAGTGTTCCTCACTGTATGGAGCTAGTGTTCCTCTCTGTATGGCGGTAGTGTTCCTCACTATATGGAGCTAGTGTTCCTCACTATATAGCGTTAGTGTCCCTCACAGTATGAGAGTACTGTTCCTCACTGTATGGGGGTAGTGGTCCTCAATGTTTGGAGGTAGTGTTCCTCACTGTATGGAGGGAGTATTCCTCAATGTATGTAGGTAGTGTTCCTCACTGTATGGGGGTAGTGGTTCTCACTGTTTGGAGGTAGTGTTCCTCACTGTATGGAGGGAGTATTCCTCAATGTATGTGGGTAGTGTTCCTCACTGTATGGCAGTATTGTTCCTCACTGTATGGGGGTAGTGTTCCTCACTGTATGGTGGTAGTGTTTCTCACTGTATGGAGGTAGTGTTCCTCACTGTATGGGGGTAGTGTTTCCCACTGTATGGCGGTAGTGTTCCTCACTGTATGGCGATAGTGTTCCTCACTGTATGGGTGTAGTGTTCCTCACTGTATGGGGGATAGTGTTCCTCACTGTATGGGGGTAGTGTTCCTCACTGTATGGCGGTAGTGTTCCAGACTGTACGGCGCTAGTGTTCCTCACTGTATGGGGGTAGTGTTCCAGACTGTATGGCGCTAGTGTTCCTCACTGTATGGCGGTAGTGTTCGTCTCTGTATGGCGGTAGTGTCCCTTACTGTATTTTCTCCTGCTTTGTGATATAATTGGTGATGATGGTCTTTTTTTTGTGGTCTTTTTATTATCAGTATGGTGGTATTTATCTTGTTGAGGTAAGGTTTGCGTTTTCTCTTGCTTGTGCAAGCAGCTGCTCTTTTACATGAAAGAATGTAAAACATACTAATACATCTCCGGTAGATTGGATGGCTTGGGGACTCTGTGGGTCCTGACAATACAGAGCTCATATTCGGTTAAATCCTGGAGAAGGGTATTGGTTAGCTTTTGGACATATGAGCGTAGCATGTGGCCTGGGATCAGCTCGGAGATACCTCTCAGTTTGACATGGTTTCTCCTGTAGCGGTCCTCCGAGTCTATTATCTTAGCTTGAATTGCACAGATTTTGTCCTCTAACATATTATGAGAGTCCACTAGGCTGTCATGGGCGATAGTCACATTTTCCAATTTTGTTTCGTTCTTAGAAACTCTGTCAGACAGATCATTCACTTCCTTATGGATGGGGACTAATAGACAGGATAAGTCCTTATGGAGTGAGGTGTGGAAGGCCTCTAGCATCTCCTTCAGTTTAACTTCGGACACCGCTTTGTCTGAGGTATGGAATATGGCAAATTCATCCCGTGACCCCGGGTGAAGAGTGGGCGTGGAGGTCTCATTATCTGACAATTTCTGTCTTTGCTTGGCCGGGCTAGCAGAAGGGGAGAACCCCAACGAGCTCTGGCTTTTGTGAGAGCCATTTGTGGAGCTAGAATTTTCTGGAAACTGGAGGGCCAAAGGGGGCATGCTGTATTCCTCCTGTATATGGGGAGGAGAAGGTGCCATATTGCGTGGGCCTTGTGGCAGGGTCGCGTACCAGTGTTCAGGGATCTGAAAGGGAGTATTCTGTGGGTGCTTACCCGGGAGGTCCAATGATACTGGCAGCTTAAGTGATTTGGTGCGTCTCTTCTCTGCTGCATGTCTGCGGTCTGTTGGCAGTGGAGACGGGCCGCGGCCATCTTGGTGCCTCGTGGCATCGCTCAGAAAAAAGTCCTTTATCGGCTTACTGCCAGGCACCGCTCCTGTCCTTTTCCTCCCCTGTTGCTGTGCTGAAGCTCCAGGCATCTTGGATGGTGTTTGTCCGCAGGTTAGATGGGGTAATGAACTGGTCAAAATGCTGTGGAGGCAGTGCTCCTCTCTCATGCGGCCATTACAGTCAGCGGCCAAGCCACGCCCCGTATTTATCTTGTTGTACTGGTAATAATCATCATGGGGCAGTATTATATGTCCCTTATAGAGTGGTATTGTTGGTGAAATCAGCCCCTGTTGGCGCTTTGCGATGATTAGATAGACTTTGGTTTGCAGTTTGTGCACTTTGTCTCTAAAAGTTTCGCCACCACTGTTGTAGGTTCGCCACCCTCAGCTCAGTACTTTCGAGCTGGCTCAGACGTTACCTTGTTAGGTTGCTTTCTTGCTTCGCTTATTTGGTGAAGTTGGCCACTGAAGTGCACATGGGAGTGAAGAGTGAAGCGAATCTAAGAGTGGTGGCTGTCATGTGCGTGTCATACTAAAACACAGCATTATTTGTAGACCAAACCACGCTCCCTATGCATATTTGGGCATGACACAATGGGGGTCATTTACTAAGGGCCCAATTTGCGTTTTCCCGACGTGTTACCCGAATATTTCCGATTTGCGCCGATTTTCCCTGAATTGCCCCAGGGTTTTTGGCACACGCGATCGGTTTGTGGCGCATCGGCGCTGGCATGCACGCGATGGAAATCGGGGGCGTGGTCGAACGATAACCCGACGGATTCGGAAAAACCGCCGCATTTAAAAAAAAAATTGGTCCCACGGGCCATACTCACATGCACCACAATGACAACGATGAACTCCGGGGCACCTCGGCGGACTTCGGCACAGCAGCGACACCTGGTGAACATCGGGCGCAGGACCTTCATGAATCGCCGGAAGACCCGAACACTCGTCGGAGAAGCCACTGCTGGAACGCGAATGGACCGGGTAAGTAAATGTGCCCCAATGTTCTTCAATACCCTACAGGCTCTCTGCAGCCAGAAAATACCTTTAAACCCATTAACGGCAAGCCCCTTCGTTTTTACGTTTTCAGTTTTCACTCCCCACCTTAAAAAATCTATAACTTTTAATTTTTCTTCTTTTCTGCATAACAAATTGCACTTCAAAAAGGTTGTATGCAATATTCCATGCCATGTACTGGGAACCAGGAAAAAATTTCCAAATGCATTGAAAATAGTGAAAAAAACGCATTTGCGTCCCAATTGACAGGTCTACTTTATTCTCTGGGTTGGTACGATCACAGGGTAATCAGAACCTTCTAAGAACCAGTCAGACCTCAATCAGTTTCTTTTCAAGAAGCTCCGAACTCCGCAGGGAAGCAAGGCCAAGATGGCGGGGAGACGCAAGGAGCCAGAAGAAGCGGAGGAGGAGGAGGAGGCAGGGAACACTACCGGAGGCGAAGAGGTGAGCGGAGAGGAGGAGATAGCTCCAGTTTCATGGAATTTTATTAAACAGATATTATATAAAGCACTCACCCCTGTAGCAAAAGAACTCTCTGACATTAAAGACGATCTGCGCCACATTGGCGGGTGAATAGAGCAGATAGAGCAAACGCAAAGTGAACTCCTGGATTTCGGCAAAGGGGTTAAAAATACACTAAGGAGGCACACAAATACACTAAGGAGGCACCTGTGGTTGGAAGACCAGGAGAATAGAAGCCGAAGAAAGAACATCCGGCTCAGAGGGGTCCCAGTATCAGTGGCCCACGAGGCTCTGCCTAAAATGGTGGAGGCAATTTTTGCAAGCTTGCTAGGCCACGAGATAGCGAGCCGCATCAGAATAGAAAGGATACACAGGGCCAAAGAAACCAAAGAATACCGACCCCCCCAGAAATGTAATATGCAGGCTGCTAGCATACACTGATGCAGCTGCCATTCTGAGAGGAGCAAGGGAGGCTAACGAAGTAAAATTTGAAGGTGCTAAACTGCAAGTGTATCTCACCTTCCACTCTGATCAATAGGAAAGCTTTAAAACCATTCACAGATGAACTGAGAGCTAAAATTATTCGCTTTAAATGGCTATACCCTTTTAGCATTCTCATCACGGGAGAAGAGGGATCAAGTACTGTTAAAACGCCAGAAGACATGGAAGCGGCGTGTGAAGCGCTGCATCTTCCGAAGCTGAAGATCCCCCCTTGGTTGCCACTACCATCGTCCCCATCTCTGCCAGCGCTGCCAGCGGTGGAAGCCTGGAACAAGAAAGGTCCCACTAAAGCAGCAAGAATGAAGCAAAAGAGACAAGAAGCAAGGGGAGCGAGTGAGCCCACCCGATGAGATACAAGGACTTTGTTTGTTGTTTCAGGATATGTGAGTAGCCCATGTAAAAAAGGCAGGGGTATGGACTCTAACATGTTATACAAGTGATTTATATACCATGGTTCTAAACAATTGTTCACATATGGGTAGGGTAAATAAGGCTCATGTTTTCTCTTTTTTTTCCTTTTCTTCCTTTTGTCCGTCCTTTCTGGATGGAGATGAGGAATCATATGCACTATTCCCCCCTGCCCCCAAACCTGCCCCCCCTTTCAATCCTCTATCATTATCCTTACCCCCCGACTAACTACCCCCATTCCCTTTAGTCCTCCCTCCTCCCTCTTTCTCCTAGTATTTCCCTCCCCTCGCCCCTTCCCCCCCTCCGTATATATTTATGAGATAAGAACACCATCCCAACATGGAATAATAACTTTACCATCACCATAGAGGGGGGGTGGGGCGTTATGGCACTTCTCTTTCAAACATTGGCATTAAAATGACTGCTGTGATATCTAAGGGCATTTCGCCAGAGGTCGAATTGGGCCTTCCAAACTCCCACCAAGTCATCTTACCTACTTCCTCTCCCTCTACCCCTCCCCCCCCTCAATTTTGTGCAAATTCCCGTAAGGCATCTTTCCTCTGGCGCTAGGACAAGAGAGGACACTTCAAACGCAGTTTCAAATGAGAAGGGAGCACCTGCTCCCTAAGTTAACGGTGTCAATGAGTTAAAGTTTTTCTGTAATGACTGTCACAATCTCCTGGGCAGGACGACCAACCCCCCTCTAATCCCTCCCACCCTACCCCTTCCCGCAGAGTCTCCTTCTAGCATATATATGACTTAACTTTTTACCCATCTTAGGGCCCGTGAGAAACCACTTTAAGGTTTTGATATGACGGATTTTACATTTGCTACATATAATGTTAGAGGCTTCAATGAACCATGTAAGAGGAGACAAATTTTGGGGTACCTTAAAAAATATAAAGTACATTTTTTACTCCTGCAGGAGACACATCTGAAAGAGGGCAGAGTCCCGCTTCTTCCTCGGGCTGTATATAATAAGTTGCTCCATACCACATATTCTTCAGCGTCCAGGGGGGTCAGTATAGCTGTTAGCAAAAACACTCCTTTTACTCTATCTGCAGAGCTTGGCGACCCCTACGGACGTTTTCTTTTCATAAAAGGGAAAATTGGCAACCAGATGATCTCCATAGCAAATCTGTACGCTCCTAACACAGAACAAACCCAATGGTTGATTGAGGCCTTAAACAGGTTTGAACTATTTAGAGAAGGGTTAAGTGTGGTAGGGGGGGACCTAAATGTGGGCATCAACCCGGTATATAATCTTTCCTCATCTTTAGAAGCACCTGAGGAAAGAGAGATCGATAAGTTCCTAGAGAAAACTAAAGTCCCGACCCTGTACACAGTGGATCAGGAGAAGCTGCGGGCCCTCTTCACAGCAGAAGAACTAAGGAAAGTACTACTTTCGATCCCAGTGGGGAAAGCACCAGGTCCCGACGGGATCCCAATTATTTACTATAAGAAACTCCAGACCCTGTTAGTCCCCCACTTTGTATCAGTATGTAATAGTCTAATGAAAGGAGGGGCTCTCCCGAGACAATCCCTGGAGGCGCATATCTCTGTAATACATAAAGAAAGGAAGGACCCTAGAGTGTGTGGCAACTACAGGCCTATCTCCCTGCTCAATACGGATGTAAAGTGGTGGGCCAAAGCCATGGCAGCCAGATTAAGAGAGTTACTCCCCAAGTTAATATCACCTGAGCAGACGGGCTTTGTACAAGGCAGACAGGAACATGAGTACACATGCAGGAATAGGTGGGCTGAACTACTCACGCCCCTTTGTAAGAGTCTATATCTAGACCTGGAAAGGTCACAGTTAACGGTAAACAATCAGTTACTTCTCTGGGGGGTAGAAAACTTGAGGGCTAAGGAGGGTAGGCAAGGAATTTTGATTCAAGTTCCTATTGAGGTTTCACAAAATTTGCAGAGAACTAGACCACTGGTGCAAGGTCTTTCTTCCCTTACCCCTGCATCTCTTATGCCATACCTTGTAGACAATAAGCGACACCCGGCATCCTCTTTCTGGGATAAGTTGAGAGAAAGCACACTCAGAGACATCTTAACAATAGACAAGGACATTGAGGAAATAGTGGCCCAAATAAGTTTTGAATGTAATGTAATGGACTTCCTCCAGAAGCCTGGGGGCAGCCTGGATTCACCGCACGATGGCCCCAGGTCTCAAGATAGAAAAACAAAATTCATCCAACAGTGGGAACAGGAACTAGGCGAAGAGTTTACCGAGTTGGACACAAAGCACATTCTAGGCAATTCTTTGGGATTCTCTAGATGCATCAGAATCCAAGAGAATTCTTTTAAACTATTATCCAGGTGGTACAAAACTCCAAGTCTTTTGCATAAGATTAACCCTGAGATATCACCGTTATGCTTGAGATACAAGAGAGGGGAGGGCTCGTACATACATATATGGTGGGAGTGTTCCCTCATAAGGGAATTCTGGGAGAAAACACTAAAAGAAATAGAGGACATATGTAGTCTATGTATACCTAGAGACCCGTGCCTAGCCCTCCTATGGCAGCCGACGGAGCTCTTCAAACCAAGAAGAGACAATCTCCCCACACAACTTTTGATGGCAGCCAGACTATTAATTCCAGCATTCTGGAAACAAGATAAAGCCCCCTCCTTCCTTCCTTTGAAGATAGGAATTTCTGTTGTCTGGTTCCATTAGCTAGATCACGGACAAGCTGAGATTTCTGGGGGCTGCAACTGTGGGCCACTCAGAGCACGTGATAACCCAGCCACAATTCAGCTGACTAGTTTAGAACTTATCTTCCCTAATATCAAGCTCGAAATATAAGAAGGCAGATACACGATGCTTTATAAATCGACCTCTGGGAGGCTTAACGAATAAGTCATTTATTGTCAATGGATTGTAAATGTTGCCTTATGAAGTTATAAGAATAGGAAGCACTATTTGTTCAAAGCTGTAGTGCAGATTTTATATATATATATATGCTAAGTGCTGCGTCCCGGATCGCCAGTGGCTGTAAACTAAAAAGTTAATCTTTGGGTAACAAGTATCTATAGCTGATGGAATGCATTACGCTACCTATTTGTCAAAATTTCAATAAAGAAAGTTTTAAAACAAAAATTAAAACTCCTGTACAATTTTTATTTTGCCATCTTCTGGCGCTAATAACTTTTTTACACTTTGGTGTACAGAGCTGTGGGTTTTGTTAGTTTTTGTGACTTTTGATGATGTTTTCAATGCTGTCAATTTAAAGACTGTGCGACCTTTTGATCACTTTTTATTGAATTTTTTATATTTTTCAAATTGGCAAAAAAGTGCCATTTTCAACTTTGGGCGCTATTTTCTGTTATGGGGTTAAATGCAGTGAAAAACCATTATTATGTTTTGATAGATCGGGCAATTTCAGATGCGGCAATAGCTAATGTGTTTATGATTTTTACTGTTTATTTATATCAGTTCTAGGGAAAGGGGGTGATTTAAATGATTATGCTTTTTAGTATAATTTTTTTAAAAAACTTAAAACATAAAAATATTTTTCCACCTTCTTTACGCTCTATTGTGGCAGGAATTTGGTCCATGATGGAACGTCTTGGGGCATGGGTGGATTTTCATTTACAGCCTCTGGTGGTTGCCCTCTCGGGATTCCTTGAAGAGGACCTGTCACCCAATTTATCAGCACTAGGAGCTGCTTACTAAATGTTCTTCTATGGAATCCAAACACCTCAAACTTAGATTTGTCTGTCCATAACACTTTTTTCCAATCTTCCTCTGTACAATGTTTGTGTTCTTTCGCCCATATTGATCTTTTCCTTTTATAAGTTAGTCTCAGATATTGCTTTTTTGCCACTCTGCTCTGAAGCATCCTGGAGTCACCTCTTCACTGTAGAGGTTGGCACTGGCGTTTGGCGGGTATTTCATGAAGCTGTCAGTTGAGGACCTGTAACTCATTGGTTTGTCAAGCGAGACTCTAATGTACTTGTCTTGTTGCTTAGTTGTACAGCAGGGCCTCCTGCTTCTCTTTCTACTCTGGTTAGAGCCTGTTTGTGCTCTCCTCTGAAGGGAGTTGTAGGAATTATTCAGTTTTTGACATTTTGCTGCATGGAATGGCCTTCATTTCTAAGAACAAGAATAGACTGGTTCACAAGGTTCACATGAAAGTTATTTTATTCTGGACATTGTGCGAGTTTCATTGAACAAAAAATGTAATGCTCGGATTCTCAACTAGCTCAAAGAAAGGTCAGATTTAAAGCTTCTTTAATCAGCCAAACTGTTTTCAGCTGTGCTAACTTCCTTAAAGTTGTTTTCAAGGGTTTTCTAGACATCCATTAGCCTTCTTACACAGTTAGCAAACACAATTTACCTGTTAAGATTGGGTAACACAAAAGACAGGGGATAGTGTGCCCTGAGCTTGCCCCAACCTCTGTCCCTTCCTATAGCCCCCCCCACGCTAAACCGTGGGCTGACTGCTTGAAGACTCGAAATACACTGATAAGTGTGGGAAGGGAAACACAAACAGACTGACAAACATAAAACACAAAAGAATAGTAAACTAGCCGGATTCACAACGAGAGGGTACGTCAATAGCAAAATCAGTAGGCAAAGAGTCAATGTCAAAAAACGAGCCGAGGTCACAACGATACAGATACAGATACAGAACAAGTCAAACCTAATGCTGAGAGCGAGTGGAGAAGGGATTTCAAACACTGGCACAGGTGACTAGTGAAGTTGCAATTTATGCAGCCAGAACTCCACCTCCAGAACCTGATAGGAGCTGGACAGCTTCTGGGAATTAACCCCTCATGCTGCAGAACAACCAGGCACCAAGCAGAGGTAGCACAAGTTCCAGCAACTCCTAGACAGCGCGAGATCTTAGCAGCCGCTGCCCGGGACGAGAGGTGGAGTTTGCGCGGATACGCGCCGGGGTTCGGAACGCTGCTGGCACCACCAGAAGAACCAGAAGTCCCAGCATTTTCCCTAGCGAACCTGACATTACCATTAAACCACTGGAATGGTGGTTGTTGGAAATGGGCCTATATACACCTTTGTAGATGTTGCATTAAAACCAGACATTTGCAGCTAGATTACTCATTTACCACTATTAATAATGTATAGAGTGTATTTATGATTCATTCAATGTTCAATTCAATTGAAAGAAACTGTGCTTTTCTTTCAAAAATAAGGACATTTCTAAGTGACTACAATCTTTTGAGCAGCAGTGTACATATAAAATGTTAATGCGGCACAAGTATCTATTTTGCATATTACCCATTAAAATAAAAAAAAAATTTTTGCAAAAAGCCAATAAAAACTTTCAAAACATTATATAGCAAAAAACAAAACCAACAAGCATGAGTTTTAGAAAATTTAGAATAGTCTTTCCTATACTATTACTTAGCTTCTAACTGGGACCAAATGTTACATTGGTGGTTGGATAACGAATAATAAAATGGGCACAAATAGAGAAATATTATAACAACCAAACTCCACTATTGAGTAGCACAATTGCCACCAGAATCCAAGCTTACTACTATGTCACAACAGACTGGCCATGGAAAATGGAGTTTACTTTTTAGTTTTTTTGAATATAATATCACACAATGAAATGATATGTCTGGTATAATTATATAGTCCTATTATATAAATTATATATTGCTATCAGTAATAGCAACTGCTTTTGGGATCAAGCCAGACTGGTTGTTATGCTATAGTTAAGAATGTGTAGCATTACTTATTCATTTTTTAGGAAATTTTTTAGGTATATCAATGCAAAAAAAATTGGTCACAACAGGTTGGACCCCTTTATTCTGAAAATGGGGCATCGGTGACTGGAGACCAAGAGAAGGCGGAGATACTTAATAGGTTTTTTAGCTTCGTTCATACAATAGAAGAGAGAACTTCTGACTTGGGTGGTGCTAGTGCGGGTCATGCACCCTGTAATATAGTAGACTGGCTGAATGTAGGCATTATCCAATCTAAGCTCAATAAAATCAATGTGTACAAAGCTCCTGGACCAGATGGGTTACACCCCAGAGTTCTTAAAGAACTCAGTTCTGTTATTGCTGTACCACTGTCTAAAATCTTCAGGGATTCCGTAATGTCTGGTGTGGTGCCAAGTGACTGGCGCAAGGCAAATGTGGTGCCAATATATAAAAAGGGCTCTAGAACTTCGCCAGGCAATTACAGGCCTGTAAGCTTAACTTCCATTGTGGGGAAAGTATTGGAAGGGTTAGTAAAAGACTATATACTGGAGTATGTGACATCAAATAGTATAATAAGTGACAGCCAGCATGGGTTTACTAAGAATAGAAGTTGTCAAACTAACCTTATCTGCTTTTATGAAGAGGTGAGCAGGTGCCTGGATGGAGGAGCAGCTGTGGATATTGTGTTCTTGGACTTTGCAAAGGCATTTGACACTGTCCCTCATAGACGCCTGATGGGTAAAATTAGGGCTATTGGTTTGGCAGAAATCATTTGCAATTGGATTGAAAACTGGCTGAAGGATCGTATCCAGAGAGTTGTGGTCAATGATTCCTACTCGGAATGGTCACCAGTTATGAGTGGTGTACCTCAGGGTTCTGTGCTTGGCCCACTACTATTTAATATATTTATTAATGATATAGAGGTAGGAATTAATAGCACTGTGTCTATGTTTGCAGATGACACCAAACTGTGTAGTGTAATACAGTCTATGGAGGATGTTCATAGGCTGCAGGGTGACTTGGACAAACTGAATGTTTGGTCATCCACTTGGCAAATGAGGTTTAATGTGGATAAATGTAATGTTATGCACCTGGGGGCTAATAATCCAAAGGCAAAATATGTCCTTGGGGGAGTAAATCTGGGAGAGTCCCTTGTTGAGAAGGACCTGGGGGTACTAGTAGATCATAAATTGAATAACAGCATGCAATGTCAAGCAGCTGCCTCTAAAGCTAGGAGGATCATGTCATGTATCAAAAGTGGAATGGACTCTCGTGATAGGGATGTAATATTACCACTATACAAGGCACAGGTTCGGCCACACCTGGAATATGCTGTCCAGTTCTGGGCACCGGTCCATAAAAATGATGCCCTGGAGCTGGAGAGGGTTCAACGTAGAGCCACAAAACTGATAAGATTAAAACAACTAGATTTATTTAGTCTGGAAAAAAGACGACTACGAGGGGACATGATTAATTTATATAAATATATGAATGGTCCATACAAAAAATATGGTGGTAAGTTGTTCCAGATTAAATCAAATCAAAAGACGAGGGGGCACTGTCTCCGTTTGGAGAAACCAAGGTTTAATCACCGGAGGCGACAGGGCTTTTTTACTATGAGAACTGTCAATCTGTGGAATAGCCTGCCTCAGGCGCTGGTCACAGCAGGGACAGCAGAGAGCTTCAAGAAGGGTCTAGATGCCTTTTTACACCTATATAACATTGATTGTTATGCTATATAGGATTGTTTCCCCTAAATCCCTTCCTCATCCAATCCCTACCCTTCCTCGGTTGAACTTGATGGACAAGTGTCTTTTTTCAACCGTATAAACTATGAAACTATGAAACTATTTAGTTATCTACTGTTATCTTATTTCACATAAACATCTAGAAGGGTGGTCAAGAAAGAAACATCTTAGGTGCCTGTACACAGTTGGGGTTATTTATCATTGGTTTTCCTGGGCTTATTGTAGCGTAAAAAGTCTTAAAATAGTTTAATTGAGGGTTTTTGGGACTTTTAACTGCTAAAAAGTCTCGCATGACCATGTACACCTCTTCATTAACCCCTTAAGGACGCAGGGTTTTTCGGCCGATTTCTCGCTCTCCAACTTCAAAAATCCATTACTTTTTCAATTTTTCGTGTACAGACCTGTGTGCGAGCTTATTTTGTGCATAACAAATTTTACTTTCCCGTGATATTATTTATTTTAACATGCCATGTACTGCGAAGCTGAAAAAAAATTCCAAATGTGGAAAAATTGAAAAAAAAATGTCACGTGCATCACGTTCTTGTGGGCTCAGTTTTTACGACTTTCATTCTTCGCTCCAAATAACTTGCCTACTTTATTCTTTGGTTCGGTGCGATCGCGGTGATACCAAATTTATACAGGTTTTATTGTGCTTTAATACATTTTCAAAAATTAAACGAATGTGTACAAAAAAGAAAAAAAAATTTTTGCCATCTTCTGATGCTAATAACTTTTTTATACTTTAGCGCACGGAGATGTGTGAGGGGTCATTTTTTGTGAAATGAGGCGACGTTTTCATTGCTACCATTTTGAGGTCTGTGCGACATTTTGATCATTTTTTATTTCATTTTTTATGTTATGTAAAAAGGTGTAAAAGTCGCATTTCGGACATTTGGGTGCCATTTCCCGCCTCGAAGGTCACCGCCAGCCATAACCGTTTTTATATTTTGATAGATCGGGCATTTTGGGACGCGGCGATACCTAATATGTTTGTGATTTTTACTGTTTATTATGTTTTATATCCGTTCTAGGGAAAGGGGGGTGATTTGAACTTTTAATATTTTATTAATTTTTTTTTTTTTTTAAACTTTTTTTTTTATTTTTTTTTTCACTATTTTTTAGACCATCTAGGGTCCATTAACCCTAGATGGTCAGATCGCTCCTACCATATACTGCAATACTACAGTATTGCAATATATGGCATTTTTGCAGGTCATACATTACAATGAGCAACTGGCTCATTGTAACGAACCTGCATAAGCCATGTAGCTTATGGCCATGTAGCTTATGAAGATGGGAGCAACAACGATCTACTCCCCGCTCCATTCTCAAAAAGTCGTTATTCGAGACGAGCACTCGAGCATCGGGAAAAGTTCGTCTCGAATAACGAGTACCCAAGCATTTTAGTGCTCGCTCATCTCTAGACCCTACACTTATAGCCCAGGGTTACATGCCCAGCCCAGCCAATCACAGGCATGCCTACATGCCTGTGATTGTTAAGCTTGATCGGCTTTTCAGCATCCAAATAAGTATCTTAGCATATGTCCTGAAACAGACTCGATTCCAAACAGCAGCGACTATTTGGTCCCCAGGTCCGTGGGTGCAGAAACTGCCAAAGTCTGTACAGAACCGTACATTGCAGTGCAGTTCCACTCATCAATATTTTTGCCACCAAAACTCCCGCATTGTGAGAGAAATCAAATCAAAAACATATATGTAATTAGAATAAAATATAAATGTTTATAGTTTTTAGGACAAACAAAATTCCAAAATTGTCATACAATGGAATGACAAAGGTTAAAAACAGTATGTCAACCCACAAAATAAATTTTATAGGTCAGCAATAATACCATTATAATATCAACCAGAAATAGAATTGACTCAAGAAGAAAAGGGAATATACAGACATATACAGAAGTGTAGGTGACATACTACCCTAACATATGTTTTACACTGATGGTGCTTACTCTGAGGGTATGTCTGTGGACTAGGTATCCTGAGTATTTAAAATACTGGAGCACCAGTTTAAGCAACCCATTGTATGGATAACTAAATAGACGTATGAACGAAAAATAACAGCTGCCCAATTACAACAGATGACAATAGAGGGAGGAAGCCATACCACACACCAGGGGAAATGCATTTTGCAAACATTGCCAATGTCCAAAGTTCTGCGCATGGACAAAAGCCATCCAGTATCAACTAGGTGATGAATGTAAAGCATAATGTTTCTGTACACTAGTCAATGACAACACTCTCAAATACCGGTAGAGAATGTAGTCTGCAAATTCTGACTGATGCATACTTGCAAATGGACAAAAATACCACAGGCCTGAGTGCTGACATAACTCGCTAACACTGCAAGAGATGATCACTGCACATGTGCAAACCACAGATCTTGGGGCATCCGTCGGATGCATTTTCGTTGGGTTTCCCGATGATTTCCATTTTGCGCTGATTTGCCCTGGGATTTTGGCGCACGTGATTGGATTGTGTCGCATTGGTGCTGGCTTGCACGCGACAGAAATCGGGGGGCATTCTGTCGGACAACCCAACGGATTCGGACAAAGCGCAGGTTTTAACAGTTACAGATCAAGCACTTACAAGCACCGGGAAGAAGAAGGTGAACTTTGGCTGACCTCGGCACAGAAGCAATGGATGCAGGAATTTGGGCACACGAGCTACGCAAATCGCGCCGGACCCGAATCCTCGTCGGACAACGCACTGCGGGATCGTGACAGGACCAGGTAAGTAAATATATCGCCTTGTGGCGTCCCTGTTTCAATCCACTCAAAAAGCTGAAAGGGCGTTTGTTTTTGTACATGCATAGTCAAGGAAACCATCAATATTATTAAAACTATTACCTTGAATACACATCTTTATAAATATGAAAAAATGTTAAAGGAAACCTACCAGTTAGAATGGTAGGGGTAAGCAGTAAGTACATAGCACCAGCTCAGGGTGAGCTGGTGCCGGTACTTACTTTCATTTGTGTTATTAACTGCTGTATCGCGGTTTTAACACTTTTTAAACTTTAGAGCAGAAGAGGCTTCGGCGCTGGGCGTGACCGTGCACGCGCAACATCTCCGGCATTTCCTATGTAGGCGCGCACGCAGCGCCGAAGCCTTTTCTGCTCTAAAGTTAGTGTAAAGTGTTAAAACCACGATACAGCGGTTAATAACACTAACGAAAGTAAGTACCGGCACCAGCTCACCCTGAGCTAGTGCTCTGTACTTACTGCTTACCCCTACCATTCTAACTGGTAGGTTTCCTTTAAGTACCTCATCAAAATAAAGTGCAGACAAGTGCACATAGTAGTTTGCACAGGTTTTTTTGGAAATCTGGGCCAATATTCTCTGACAAAAAGACTTCTGCACTAGGTATTTGTGTGCGATATTCCCATTGGCCACACTTTTTTGAACCAGTTAGAAAAACGCAAGGTCTCTGACAGGAGCTACTTTGCAAATTGGGGAAGATTGATGATAAAGATTTTTCTATGGATGAATACTAGACAGAAACAGGATACTCAAGATCTTGCTAGATGATGCAGTACATGCAAGCACTTTGCAACTATTGCTGCAGAATCCTGTATACAGGCAGTCCCCTACTTAAGGACACTCGACTTACAGGCGACCCCTAGTTAAAGACGGACGCCTCTGCACACTGTGATCTCTGGTGAAGCTCTGTGGATGCTTTACTATAGTCCCAGACTGCAATGATCAACTGTAAGGTGTCTGTAATGAAGCTTTATTGATAATTCTTGGTCCTATTACAGCAAAAACATTTTGAAACTCCAATTGTCACTAGGACAAAAAAAATTTTGTCTGGATCTACAATGATAAAATATACAGTTTCGACTTGAGAACAAACCTATGGACCCTATCTTGTTTGTAACCCGGGGACTGCCTGTAATCAGTAACAAAATCTCTGCACTTATGGAATTTTTCTCAGTGCCCTTATAAGGACAATAATTTCAGATTCCTACCTGTCCGTAATAATTGGAACCTCTTTTACACAGCTCAATGCCCTGGCCATGGCAATTGATGCACTTTTAAAAGTCCCTACCTAGTTGACGGACACTATGATGAGTAGCAAGCTCTCCCTGGCTGTCTCCAGTATGCAATGGTGTCTGGAGGTATGACTCTGCTCTTATACTGCAGAGTCACATGTCCAGCCCAGCCAATCACAGGCAAGCCTACAGAGGACATGTCTGTGGTTGCTAAGTGGTTAGAAGCTGCTTGGTTGTCTGCTTCTGCAACTTTGTGATTTTTTCTAAGCATGAACCCAGATACGAAATAACTGAAATAACCCAGTGCCGAACTCGTGAAATTGGGTACACACCCAATATTTGCAGTTCTGTTCCACGCGTTACTAAGGAAGACCCCTTTTATTTTCCAGGTTTAAGAGCGAGAATCTAACCAACGTGAAAAAAAAGATGTATGTGAGTGGATTTTCTCATTTTGGAAATCTGTCTCCTGATTTGTAGCTATCGCTGTGTTTATCTTCCTCAGCATCTGGAAGATTGTGGGATGTTTGGTTGGGAAGTTCAAACCTTTGATATTCCATTACATCAGTTTTATGCTGGTCAGTATTCATGTTTTATAATTGTCTCCAGAGAGTTCTTGTGGACAAAGGATAAGCCAGAGGGGAAGAGCCTTAAGTGGGGGATGCGGTATGCCATTCTTGGTGAGACAACTTGGAAGATAGAGGTACAGGTGTCATCATGTTTTATTTCAGCTTCTTCTCTCGTGGAGTACAAGATGAGATCCCAATGTGCCGCAGGACCTTACAAATAATGTATCCTGGAGGCTCATTGTCCTTAGGCTTTGGTCTAAGTGCTCTGTGAGCATTTTCAAATTCAAAACTTGCCAATTGATCAATGGGAAATAATTAGAGAGAAGTGAGTGAGTAAACAGTTTCAGGAATGTCACATAAATATAAGTTGTTTCTATGACCCCCTATTGTCTTGGTCTTCTACATAGGGTAGCAAGTTGTTCTGGTCGGATTGACATGTTTGAATGTTTGGGGTTGTCTTTTGCAGCAGAGACTCTTAAGAAGATTCTAGACATTCAAAAAAATTCCAGATCTGGTAGACTTCTTGTTTAATATCAGAAAGGCCAAGGATGACCTGGCGCAGTGCTCTCTAAATTATTTTATGTCCCTTGCCTCAGAGGGTTTTACTTAGCTAATAATTTGTTTCTTTAGTATCTTTTGCAGAAAAAAGTGACTTCTTGTGAAGGCATTTTTCTATATCCATGTTCTTGAGGTCTTAGACCACCATGTTTCCCTCCTTTGAGAATTTTTGTTTAAGGGTGTCTTAAGAGTAGGGAGATAAATCACCAATATTTAGCTAATGAATATTTCACAGGCTTACCCAATAGGTTTTTAATTACGTGGCACTAGTTTATTTGTCCACAAGACAAAGAGTATAGTCAACTTTAGCAGAGCACTTGACCACTAAGCTGATGAATGTATATTAGTTGTCTGTGGCTGTGTGGGGCTAGACTGGTCAGGGTAGACTGTTCTGGTATTTGCTTTTTTTGTGGCCAGGTAGAAGACTTTAAGTATTGGGAAAAATGTCGGTCTGGTTGTTAATATCAGTAGGCTGAGCAAAGTGGGAAAGCTGGGGAAGGGTTCTAGTTGCAGGGCTCCCTGTCCTTGTTTGACATTCCGGTCAATCCAGGCCGTTCCCTATCTCTGTATAACATAGACTTAAAGGGCTATTCCTGTGAAGAGAAGTTTCTTAAATGTACTCAGGATAACAAAATAACACATTCCCTAATTTACTGTTATTAACAAAAATACAACTTTTCACAGATATAAATCCAACCTCAGCCCTCGTTTACACAATTTCAGTTGCCCCTAGACGTGACCCTGTAACTTCTGAGTTAGGGTGGGGGACGCCATTTTGGATTTGTGCGTGATGGCCAGGGAGCTGAGTTTCTCCCTCTGCTCCCTATACTCGAGGTCGGAGCTGACATTGAAACACAGACAATCTGTTCCTGCCAGCAGCAGCATGAGGAGAACTACGAGCTACAGACAGATAAGTTATTTATGGGAGGAGGAAGGCACAGAAGATCTAGTGTGTTGTGGAATAGCAGACATGTTGGAGAGATGGCAATGTCATTATGTGCAATAGGCATCTCATGGATCTCATCATCTCTGATCTGTCTCATCTCTCTATGTGTCATATACTAATACAATGTTCAGAAGGTAAATATAAGTGTATATAAACCTTGTACCATGATAATATAACCACATTTTTAGCTCACAGAACTAGATGGGTCATAATGTGTCTACTTAGAGAGTCCCCGCCCACACCCTGGAATTTTACACCGACCATTACCATTAAAATAGTTAAAAATTATCTTTATTCTGTTAACATCACTAGCGGATTTGAGAATTTTCTTTCATGGGAAAAAACATTTAACAGATTTAGACACTGGAAGTACAGATGTGCAGAAATTACAAATATACAGGAAATTGCTTGTGGTTTTGCCATTAGAAAAGCTAGCACTGTCCTTTAGGTCGTAGCACCCTGTGACATTCCTGTAGACCGATTTTCCCAGGAAAAATGGCGGCATGCTGCCACCAGCTTTGCCATTGGGAGCTAAAGGGTTAAAACTAGTAATTGGGTGTGAATGAAAGGTTTTGTAGGAGATTATTACCATGAGACCTCTACAAGCATCATTAAAAGATGCCTGATGAGCTCAGCATTGTGTTCAAAAAAAGTTTTACAGTTGTCTTATATAATATTATAATTTTCGTTTTGACCTTCGGGTTTTCCTTGGCTGTAAGCCATGCTTATCAGCATTAACCAAAATGAACAGTGGAAAAATGTACTTTGTTTGTAATTACTCCATATTCATTTCTCTATTTCTGGAGAAGATGTATGAAGAGAGGAGATGAAGATGACATATAATTACACAATGAAGATTTTTCCAAATTTAAGCTCCAAGCATCAAGATCAAAAATCCAAATTGAATAGACTGTAGACCATAAATGAATATTTGTACTGATATATGAATTTCTTAGATTATAAAGACATATAGATACTTTTTATTGCTTGCAGTTCCCCTGGGCTCGCTGCAATGAGAAATGTTCTCCAGGATACAGGAAAGCTCCGGATAAAAGTCACCGGGCCTGTTGTTATGACTGTGTCCTGTGTTCAGAGGGAGAAATATCCAACATATCAGGTACAATATAACTGTTTAATGATGAGATAATTTATCTTTTCTTTATTGATTGTGTTTCCTTATCAGAAACCATGATCATCAGTTTAATGTGGAGGTGATTTTGTGACACAGCTGAGGGACGGTAATGACAGTTGATAGGTGGTGGCTGGTCTAACTCTTCGCACAGTTGATAGGTGATGGGGGTCTGACTTAGCACAGGTTGGTGGGTGGTGGTTGGTCTATCATTTGGCCCATTAGTTAGATGGTGGCTGGTCTAACTCTTCGCACAGTTGATAGGTGTTGGGGTCTGACTAAGCACAGGTTATTAGGTGGTGGTTGGTCTATTTTTTGGACCATTAGATAGATGGTTGTGGTCTAACTATTAGCACAGTTGACAGGTGGTGGGATCTACCTTTTGGTTGTGTGAGTCTGTTTCTCGGTGCAGCATATTCCTATTCTCCATTCATTACGTTTAAGCCATGTTACTAAAATTATGTTCATCTGTTATAAATGCAGCCAAAAGGTATACATTTAAACCCTACAATGTCCCTTTAAACTATTATTGATGTATGAAGTTTGAAGTACGGATGTTGGCTGCGAGTGTGTGGAGAAGGCTTACTAGCTGAGCCCTCTCCATACAAGGTAAGTGTTTTCTGCACCCACTGGTAACACCCACATCATCAAGGAGCGAGGATATGTTGCTATGATAGCCTCAGGTTTTTATAAGACCTAAAGCTGTATAGCTTCTGATCATTTATAAAAATGATTACAAAGTGCCAGTGGCTCATTGTAATATATGATCAGTAAAATACTCATAAACTGCCATACTGTAATATTGCAATATGTGGTTGGATCAATCAGACAACTAAGGGTTAAAGTACCGTAGGGGGTCTAAAAATAGTAAACAAAAAACAAATAAAAAGGTAAAAAAATAAATCAATAAATAAGAAAACTAAAAATTCAAATCACCCTCTTTCCCAAGAACTGATATAAATATAAATAAGAAATTAAAATCACAAACATGTTAGGTATCAGCACATCCCAAAATGGTTATTCTAATGATTCTCATAGATAATGGTTATTGTAGGCTTTTAACCCATTTTCAAAAAATAGTGTCCAAATGTACAAAGCACAGTTTTTTTGCCATGTAAAAAATGTAATTAAAAAAATGATGAAAAGGGGGCGGAGCCTGACTGAGCTGCATGGAGGACGCTCTCTGCTGAGCTCCCGTGACACAAGTACAGCTACACAGAATTCTAGCGGCTATACTCACCCGAAATGGGCAAAAATAACAAAGACAAGCCTACTGAACGATGGGGCACGCCGAGATCCAGGAGAGGACAAGGCGACATCGATAAAGTGTAAGCGTCACTCTCCTGGTCTCCATCCTGCTGAGCTTCCTCTCGGTCTTCTTGTTCCTTGGTTGTCCTGTGGATATAACCTGTCAGCTGAGGCAGACTTTATTCTCAGTCTTCTTCACCATTGCTGTGTCTTCTGTACTTTCTAAGACCATCACAGTCTGCATTGCTTTCAAAGCCACCAAGCCTAGAAGTCCATGGAGAAAGTTGATGGGACAAAAATTAGCTATTTCTATTGTCTTGGTATTTTCTACAACCCAAGCTGTGATCTGTGTTATTTGGTTGGTCGTTGCTCCTCCATATCAGGAGTATGACTTCATGTCTTATACTGAGAAGATCATCATCCAGTGCAATGAAGGGTCAGATTTCTGGTTCTACCTCATGTTGGGTTATATGGGTCTCCTGGCCTCTGTGAGCTTTGTTCTGGCTTTCATGGTGAGGACATTGCCGGACAGTTTTAATGAGGCCAAGTACATCACCTTCAGCATGCTGCTGTTCTGCAGTGTCTGGATCGCTATGATCCCGGCTTATCTGAGCACCAGAGGGAAATACATGGTGGCTGTGGAGATATTTGCCATCTTGACCTCATGTGCAGGAATATTAGTCTGTATTTTCTTTCCTAAATGTTACATAATGCTCCTAAAGTCTAAATTCAACATTACAAGTAGTAAAATGCAACATTAAATATAATATAGATTGCATTTATAGTTTGTAGTGTTGGATTATAAATGTTATCCTCACCGTTGTGTAATAAATTACTAAGAATTTTGCAACTCATCTACTATACACTATCCATAAGAAAAAGTTAAAGTATAACATAGATGCAGAGGACATTGGAATGAGAAAGTAATGAATAGTAAAAGTAATACCTTACAAACGTGCACTGTACACATGAAATGTTTTTATGTTGATAAATAAATCAGTTTTCTCTTTCATACAACCAATCAGTTACTTACTCTGGCATCAGCTGACATTTTTGTTGATATCATTTTGGGGAATGTAAGACCTTTTGATTCAAAATGGTGAAAAAGGGCCAATTTGGACATTTGGGTGCTATTCTTGATTATTGAGTAAGGATGACAATGGGGGTTATTGGGGGCCCTTGGGGCAGTTCTGTTTCTATCTTTGATGCTCTTCTGTCCCATTAATAAATGTTCTTATGGTCTACTTTCTTTCAAAAAGTTCCAAAAAAGTCTCAAAATGCAAAAAAAAAAGTCCCAGCACATAGACCAGCAGAAGACTGGTGCAAAAGTCTCAAGTCATTACTCTGCATTTTCACAGTGTTGATTGGTGTTGCACAAGCAGTAGTTCTATATTTACACCAGATTAATAAAGAGGGAGGTGTATGAATTGACAACAAAAAATAATTTATCAATCCTTTTTTTATCAATGACTGTTGGCTGCTACAGACTAGACCACATGAAGGAAAGAAAATAATTTATAAAGTTTTATGTATTTTAAAAGTAAGATTCTATTTACCCAAAGCTTGATGTCACGGGTGTCTCTGCAATCCATCTGCCCCCGCCTTAGCACCAAAATCTCCTCTCCACGCTCCTGTTCCCCTCCTGCCTGCTCCATGTGCGCATCCCCGCACGCACGCCTGGACTCTGATCCTGTTCCGCAACCTCGGCTGCCAATGCGGGATAGTCACACCTGTGGGTGGTACAACCTAGTGGCATCCTGCCACAGCAAGACCAACCCGCTTTGCGGCGGGCTCTGACAGTAAGATCACTAATAGAGATGAGTGAGTATAGTCGTCCGAGCTTGATGCTCGTTCGAGTATTAGCATACTCGAAGCGGCTCGTTGCTCGGACGACTATTTCCCCTGCTCGAGATCGAGCATTTAATTAAGAAAAGACAATGAAGAACAGTAAAGAATACAAAGAAAACAGTGAACACAGTGAACACAGGATCATTTAAGTGAAGAACACATTGAAAGAAAGAACAATATGTGTGAAGAACACAATGCAGATGTTTCCATACAGTGTTCTTTCAATGTATTATTTCAGTGAAAACATCTGCAAACATCTGCAATTTGTTCTTCTTCAGTGTTCTTTCAATGTGTTCTTTCAGTGAAAAATGTTCGAGTCTCCCATTGACTTCAATGGGGTTCGTTATTCGAGACGAGCATTCGAGCATCGGGAAAAGTTTGTCTCAAATAATGAGCACTCGAGCATTTTAGTGCTCGCTTATGTCTAGTCATTACATGGGGTAACTAAAATAAAAAATTACTTCCTTCACATTACTCCTCAACTCTCTCTGGGTCTGACACTTCTGCTCACCTATTTGGGTAGTGTCCAAACATCACGAGATATCCTCATATAGGATCACTACAATCACTACCAATTTATTACAACAAAATAATGAAAAGACATTCTACTTGGTTCCAAGTGATAACTGGTTCAATGTGGGATGCAGTCAGGTCCTAGTCAATTACTAGTAAAGATCCTATTGACATAAAATGTTCACCATATGTCAACCAAAACAACAACTCATCCAGTCCAAACTGCCAAATAATTTCACCATTGAAATCCAGAAATTATGTTATTTGTAATAATGAGAAATGAAACAACATTAAAAATATTAAACACACTTACTGAAGGTTTTTTGGTGAGGACTAGTGATGAGCAGACCTAAGCCACAATATTGGGTCCATGCTGAATATTGGGGGTTTGGGTCCCCAGACAGGAAAATAAACTTCAGCAAGAAGTTCTGGTTTCAGTTTGGTGTACAGCCGATCGCTTATAGGTTTAACCTACTTTCCGTGCTGGTACCAAAGGTGAATGTTATTCCTTTACAACCCATGTACAAAGCCACTGGCGTAATTTAATTGCTGGTGATGGATTGGTGCCACTATTTTTCTGAGCATGTTGTCACAGTGAGCAATCTGTCGGGTTCGGTTGTGGTGGACCCACTGAACCACCATGAGTGATGACGTAAGCTGATACCTTTGAGTGGAGTCTTAGTGGCACCCGGTATTCACCAGAGCCTGCCGCAAATCGGGTTGGACTTGCTGCGGCGGGATAAAACTAGGTTGCGGTAGTGGGGTTGGCAAGGTACAGAATCGTCAGGCAGAAGGTCAGGGCAGGCAGCACAGGATCGGAGACAGAGAATGGCAACGAGGCACAAAGATCTGCAGGGGTCACAGGAAGAGGATGGCTATATATTAGGTCAGCGGCTGGCCAGCACCAATTAGAGGGAAGCTGGCTGTTCACATCTCACAGAGCCAACATGTGCACATCCTAAGAGGCAAGGATGACCCCGCTGGACCACGGGAGTCATTTCTGGAGCATGAACGGGTAACTCAGCCTCCCGCAGCTATACTGGGGGACATGGAGGTACAGGGTTGTGCCTGCGACCCGGGATAAGTGTTGCAGGAGCACCCGTCACAATATCCCAGGCAAAATGTGGGTTTGTTTACCACATTAAAGGGTTAGCACCCATTAAATGCTTGCACCAGCTGCGGGTGTTTGGATTCACATAAACTCATACTTTTGGTTCAAGTTTGACAGAACCTGATTGACCCGAATCTTCCCTGGTCTACTCATCACTAGTAATGCCAGCCTCCTGTATGGAGAAACTAGTCACATGTATTGCTCAGGTGTAATTTTTTCCTATTCTGATTATTTATTTATCAATCTATCCACAGTACGGCTGTTATTTATCATTGATTTTCCTCTGTGTTTTTGGTGTAGAAAAGTCTCTCTCAAAGCGTTGAATTTTTTTGAGACTTTGCACTGCTAGAAAGTCTCACATGACTATATACACTTCTTCTTTAATCTGGTGTAAACATGGATAATAGAAGTTCTCTTTATAGTGTATAATGCCCAGTTATGCATAATAATGCCCAGCAATGGTTATCATTAAAGGCAGTGATAATTCGGTGGAAGAGATGGTGGCCAGGAAGCCAAGGGCAGAACAAGTCAAAGGAATCCAAGGTTCAGCAGTTAGCCCATAGTCAGGTAGATGAATACTACTGCCACGTCAGGGATCCAGGAAACAATGACCATCCCACAGGATGTATGCTGATTGGCATCTATTCTCTCAGAGTGCAGAAGACATAACATGTGTATTTTCATGTTGTTCCACCAGTCCACAAAGCATGGCAAAAGCTTTAACAATGTCAACACAATGACCAGGCACCTGCCAAGTAAGCACGAGTTGCATTGGCTGAGACACCAAAAAAGCATGGAAACTTCATTGACATCCACCACTGTTTCAGTTGGCCAAACTGTTTTACCACCTCCCAAGTCACAAGGCCAAGGCCTCTCAAGGGGAAATGTGTCACTGCCACCTGCAGGACCACCATCACCAAGCCTGCACGCTCCATCCGTTAAGCTTCGTTGACTTATTCAAAGCACAAGCTCCTTCCTGTATAGGAGAATTTCCAAATTCTGACCATTGAAAAGCCCCCATTAAGGCTTGTAGAGACACCAAGTTTTAAAGATCTACTAATTAGGGCATACAACTGGGAACCAGAGAGATCAGAGACTCTGCTTTTACAGATAATATATTACTGTTAGTGTCTATCCCTAAGACATGTTTAAAACCATTACTGGAGGACCTACCTAAGATAGGCTAATTGTCAGGCTATTCTTTAAATTTAGACAAAACAGAGGCCCTATTATTAAGAGGCCCGGCTAGGCCCCTCTGGACAAGGAACTTCCCATTTTTAAAGGCAAACCACTTGCCTCATGTACTTAGGCGTTTAAACTAATAAACAAACCGCCAAGTTTTACAACAGGAACATAGCCCCCTATATACAAAATCTGGAACAGACAATCTACAGGTGGCAACATAACTCTTTCTCTTAGGTAGAGATAATCTACTTAAGATGGTGGAGTTCCCTAAGCTTTTATATATCCTGCAATCTCTGCCCCTGACATTAACACCCAAAGTCATAAATAAAATTAACAACATATACCAAAAATTTATCGGGGGGGGGCAATATAAACAGATCTCCCTATACCAGTAGTGGCGAACCTACGAACCTATGGCACGGGTGCCAGAGGTGGCACTCAGAGCCCTCTTTATGGGCACCCTTGCCATCACCCCAGGGTAGAGTTTGCTAGACAGGACTCAAGGCCTCTTGCAGACCCAGGCAGCCCAAGACCCCATAAGGAAGCTACAATGATAATCCAAACTTCTTCTCCTTATTTCTACTGTATTGGTGTCCTCACGTGCCTATACTATTTAAACCCGTGAAATGGCACTTTGCGAAAAATGCATGGGTTTTGGTTGTAGTTTGGGCACTCGGTGTCTAAAAGGCTTGCCATCGCTGCCCTATACTATGCACTCCTTTACCCCCCGCTGGACTATGATAACTCACCAGATACCAGGCCACAACAGGATTGCGGGACCACCAGAGGATTGCAGGACCACCACAGAATTGCAGGACAGCCACAAGATTCCAGGTCCGCCACAGGATTGCTGGACCGCCACAGGATTGCAGGACCGCCACAGGATTACAGGACCACCACAGGATTCAGGAACACGGGAATCACCACAGGATCACGGGAATCACCACAGGAACACAGGAATCACCACAAGAACACACAGGAAAGCGGGAATCACAGAATACACAGAGACGTCTGGAAACACTCAGGAACACAGAGGGCTTTCTCTTCAGTAACAGGACATGAAGATATGGCAGGGGATGCTGGGAGTCGCCAGGCGATATAGCCGAGCCGGGAATGCCAGAGCCAATAAGGAGGACACTGGCCGTTTAAGGCTGGGAGAAGTCTGCGCGCTCCCGCCACTAGACTGCAGGGAAGAAGCATGCGGCCTACACGCTGGGTGCCAGAGTGCAGGCTGGAACCAGGAGAGGTAAGTAAGGACTGGGGGAGCGGGGACCGCGGCAACAGGCACGGGTGCACCCGCAATCCGTACTGAGGATCGCGGGTGTAACCGTGACAGGATGCCAGAGATTATTGACAACAGTGGTGGCAAGGGGTTGTTAAAGCATACTCCAAACCTGGCTCTGCTTCACAGCTCCCCCTTTCAGATTGTTTTTAGATAAGCTTACGTATATACTGTGTTTGGACAAGATAGAAGCCTCCCAGAATAGGGAAAAACGAGTGCAATCTATTTTCACCACTTTGGAAAGTTTTATTAGCTTGTTGTCACCAGAAATGAGGCGTGACATCAGAAATTGCTTTGTGAACACAGTATGGTACCAGGAACGACAGCTTGTGGGGGATGCCCCAGGAGAACTCAATTGAATTGGATCAGGAATGTTAGTGTTTGTAACCTAGCACATAAATGTGGTACATTGACATGGGCTAATCACACATCCTGGACTTATTTAACGACTTCACCTGATTCCCTCCTGAGCATCCTGCAAATTACATCACAAAACAATTCATTCTATAATGTTAATGGTAGGTTCTCTACACTCTCTTGGCCAAATTGTAAACAGATATAGGCAGTCTCTCTGTAGAATGAGGTGTATGCCTAGGTCGATATTGCACAATCCTTGGTTTCCTTCACCTAAACTTTACAACAAGGAATAATACTACTCTTATATAGACATAAACAAACACACATAACAAAATGATCTGAAATATTGCTTGTAAAATCCCCATGAACCACCCAAAAATACCCTTAAACCAATTGAAGAGTTTTAAGGATACGAATGTGTCAGGCCACCAGCTGTCCTTATTTATATCATGTTCCTTCAGCCATTTTTCTCTAAAATTTGCAATTTTTGCTAAACTCATCTTGATTTGCATGTTTCCTTGAGGATCAATGTAATGACAACATGTTGGTCCTATGACTTGACACATACCACCCTGGGATGAAGTGATGTAATCTAAAACTAAAGTATGCTGATTGGCTACCACAATTAACTGTCTCTGGATGACATAAGTCTTAATCACAGCCCCCAAAATCTGGAAAATTTGCTGTAATCTGTAGCCACTACCAATTTATTACCATAAGATAGATAAAAAGTGTGCTCAAGATTGTGTTTGCTATCCCCATCTCCACCACATGTGGGCGTCCATCTAGTCTGGGAAGATAATCTTATTTCCTCTTGTATAATGTGTACATGTGAATGATATTTACGTTCACATTGTTATGGGGAACAATAAAAGTGACAGGAGTAAGGCTAGCCAGTGTACAAACTGAAATTTCTAGGAAGCCATTTATGAGCCTGATGGCCACACACAACATATATGTTTTTTGGTACTCCAACAACCATGGTATTAATTAATCTGCTACCTATTTAATTAGCATGTTCTCAATCAGGGTTTCACTCTTTTCCTGTTAGAAAAACGTGTCAATCGAAATGAAACCTGCAACCAATTTTTCAAGGTTATATTAACACCAGGGAGTGCAGAATTAATAGTGGCATCGACTCCCACACATTGAATGATGTCAGATTTTTTACCATCAAACTCATAGTTGGGGTTTGAGAAAAACATTCCTTTGGACCTAATTTGGATATAACTGCAATATGTAAAATTATGATAACAGGTAAGATTAACATTATTTAAAGCCCAAGGAATAACAGTCTGCTCTAACGGTGGATCGCTCCTATTAAATAGCATCCACTACACTTCCAGCCACATAACTACAGGTAACGGTACGGTCATCAACTTATGTTTGCTTTCCAATATAGCTATATTGTATTGTTACAGATAGAAAATATTTCCGCTAAAGTTACTAGAATAGCTAAATAAGGCATACTGCTAGAGCTGACGGGACTGTGGCTAAAAATCCAACAATCTTTGAGTAATACATCATTTCCCATATCTTTTAAATGAACTTGGAGATGCTTAATGAGAAATTATCCCAATCCCTTCTCAATATCTCATTGAAAGTGCTTCCAAGGGATTGTTGCAATAGTATCTTAACTAATATTAACATCGGGAGATACAAGTTCATCTTCATGAGCCACTGGATTCAATACTCTAGCGTGAATCCAATTAGGCTTCCCTTGTAGCTTCACTAAAGTAGATGTGGTCAGAGGGACTTGAAATGGTCCCTCAAAACATGGGCAAAAACTTTTCTCACATGTTGCTTCAAGACCAACTAATCTCCATGTTGCAGATTATGCGATCCTCCGACTGCATCCAGGTCTGGAATAGAAGCAAAAACTTGTTTATGCACCTTAGCCAGATGTTTTTGAAGGGTTTGGACGTATCCTGCCAATTCTCCATGGTACATTTGTAAAACTTGTAGAAGATAAAAGCCCATACTATGAGCAGATCCAAAGAGAATCTCAAAAGGTGAGAGGCCTGTTTTCCTATTGGAAGTGTACAATATAGAAAATAAGGCCAAGGGAAGAAAATCAACACAGTTGTTCCCTGTCTCTTCCATGGCTTTCTAGATTTTTAACTTAAGAGTCCCATTTAAGTTACCACTACTTCCCACTACTTCCCGATACTCTAAAGGTGGTAGGGGGTATGGAAAGCCTGTTAAATCCCAAGTGCTCCCATCAACTCCTTCATCACCACCCCAGTAAAGTGGGAACCTCTATCTCTCTCTATGGTCTCTTGAATCGCAAATCTGTAAACTAACTCTCTTACTAACTTCTGTGCTGTATTTTTTTGCTGTGGCTTTTGTCACAGGATAGGCTTCAGGCCACCTGGAAAAGAGGTCCACACGCACAAGTACATATGCAAAGCTTCTTACCTTTGGTAGCTATATACAGTCAATTTGTAACCTCCAGAAGGGGTAAAGCGGCTTGAACGTATGTTAAACAGGTGTTTTCACTACTTTTCCTACATTATGCTTAGCACAGATCATACTGGCTTGGGTAAATCAGGTTGCAACAGTTGTAAATCCAGGTGCTACCCAATACTTGTCGACTAATGAACACAAAATGGTCTTGGACTGCTGCGTCAGCCCATGGCCACACTGAGACATCATAGAGTAAAGGGCCCTTGGCAGACACAGTTTGTCACCTTTTTGCCATAGTCCATCCTCTGCTTCTTTGGTCCTTATTTTACTCCAATCTCGTATATTCAGTTGTGGAGCCTATTTTTGTAAAGGCTGAAGTATGGACAAATCTAATGGGCAAGCGAGTGTCACGTACAGGCTTCTTTGCCCTAGGCTTCCTAGCAGTTAGTTTATCCGCTTCATCAGCTCTAGTATTTCCTCTGGCTTCAAGAGTATTGATTGTAGCATGGGCCTTGACTTATACTATACCTTTGCGTAACATCAAGTCATCCATTGATTGGCTTACCTTTGAGGTCATGAATTCTCTAGCTCTCGAAATTGGGCCATAGTCATGAGCAATTCCAAAAGCATACCTAGAATCGTATAAATATTAGCCGTTCTTACCCTCTGCCACTTACGCGCTTCCATCAGTGCCTTCAACTTCTAGTGCATACAGGAGGCTAGGAGTGGTTCTGCTTTATTATCTATCATGTTGTGTGACCACGCATATCCGGTGTGTAGAATCAACCTACTTCCTCGTATCTCAAGCATTTACAAAAACCCAAGTGGATTAATTATCAGTTCATCTTTTACATGTTTTAAACCAGAGTTTGTGGGCCATATATGCAATACAATCATGTGACAAATAAAACAGCATCTTTTTCTCCAGAAGGAATAATTTTAGATACAATCTATGCTCATCCATTGATTGGCTACCTTTGAGGTACTGAATTCTCTAGCTCTCGAAATTGGGCATAGTCATGAGCAATTCCAAAGCATACATAGAATCGGTATAAATATTAGCCGTCTTACCTCTGCCACTTTAGCGCTTCCATCAGTGCCTTCAACTCCTCTAGTGCATACAGGAGGCTCAGGAGTGGTTCTGCTTATTATCTCAGTTTGTGACCACTGCATATCGGTGTAGAATCAGCCTACTTCCTCGTATCTCAAGCCATTTACAAAAACCTCAAAATGTGGATTATTATCAGTTCATTTTTACATGTTTTAAACCCAGAGTTTCGTGGGCCATTATGCAATACAATCATGTGACAAATAAAACCGCATCTTTTTCTCCAGAGGTCAATAATTTAGATACAATCTATGCTCATCCATTGATTGGCTACCTTTGAGGTCATGAATTCTCTAGCTCTCGAAATGGGCCATAGTAGAGCATCCAAAAAGCATACCTAGATCGGTATAAATAATAGTCGTCTTACCCCTGCCACTTACGCTCCATCATGCCTTAACTCTCTAGCATAAGAGGCTCAGGATGTTCTGCTTTTATCTCAGTTTTGTGCCCTGCATCCGTGTAGATCACCTACTCCCGTCTCAAGCCATTTACAAAAACTCAAAATGTGGATTAATTATCAGTTCATCTTTTACATGTTTTTAAAACCAGAGTTTCGTGGGCCCCATGCAATACAATCATGTGACAATAAAACAGCATCTTTTTCCAGAAGGCAATAATTTTAGATACAATCTATGCTATCCATGATTGGCTTACCTTTGAGGTCATGAATTCTCTAGACTCTCGAAAGGGCCATAGTATGAGCAATTCCAAAAGCATAACCTAGAATCGGGATAAATATTAGCCGCTTTACCCTGCTGCCACTTTACGCGCTTTATCGCATGCCATTCACACTATCAAGCCATTTACAACAACCTCAAAAAAATGTGGATTATTATCAGTTATCTTACATGTTTTTAAAACCCAGAGTTTTTTGGGCCATTATGCAATACAATCAGTGACATAAAACAGCATCTTTTTCTCCAGAAGGCAATAATTTTAGATACAATCATGCTCATCCATTGATTGGCTTAACTTTGGAGTCATGAATTCTCTAGCTCTCGAAATTGGGCCCATAGTCATGAGCAATTCCAAAAGCATACCTAGAATCGGTATATAAATAGCAGTTCTTCACCTCTGCCACTTTACGCGCTTCCATCAGTGCCTTCAACTCTCTAGTGACATACAGGAGGCTCAGGAGTGGTTCTGCTTTATTATCTCATGTTGTGTGACCACTGCATATCCGGTGTAGATCAGCCTACTTCCTCTATCTCAAGCCATTACAAAAAACCTCAAATGTGGATTAATTATCAGTTCATCTTTTACATGTTAAAAACAGAGTTTCGGGGCCATATTGCAATACAATCAGTGACAATAAAACAGCATCTTTTTCTCCAGAAGGCAATAATTTAGATCAATCTATGCTCATCCATTGATTGGCTACCTTGAGGTCTGAATTCTCTAGCTCTCGAAATTGGGCCATAGTCATGAGCAATTCCAAAAGCATAACTAGAATCGGTATAATATTAGTCGTCTTACCCTCTGCCACTTTACGCGCTTCCATCAGTGCCTTCAACTCTCTAGTGCATACAGGAGGCTCAGGAGTGGTTTGCTTTTATCTCATGGTGTGACAATGGCATTCGGGTAGAATCAGCCACATTCCTCGTATCTCAAGCCATTTACAAAAACCTCAAAATGTGGATTAATTATCAGTTCATCTTTTACATGTTTTAAACCCAGAGTTTCGTGGGCCATTATGCAATACAATCATGTGACAATAAAACAGCATCTTTTCTCAGAAGGCAATAATTGTTAGATCAATCTATGCTCATCCATTGATTGGCTTACCTTTGAGGTCATTGAATTCTCTAGCTCTCGATTGGGCATAGTCATGAGCTCACCAAAAGCATACCTAGAATCGGTTATAAAAATTAGTCGTCTTACCCTCTGCCACTTTACGCGCTTCCATCAGTGCCTCAACTCTCTAGTGCACTACAGGAGGCCAGGAGGGTTCTGCTTTTATTACTCATGTGTGTGACCACTGCATATCCGTGTAGATCAGCCTTACTTCCTCGTATCTCAAGCCATTTACAAAAACCTCAAAATGTGGATTAATTATCAGTGTCATCTTTTACATCGTTTTACAACCCAAGAGTTTCGTGGGCCCTTATGCAATACATCATGTGACAATTAAAACAGCATCTTTTTCTCCAGAAGGCATAATTTTAGATGACAATCTCTGCTCATCCATTGATTGGCTTAACTTTGAGTCTTGAATTCTCTAGCTCTCGAAATTGGGCCCATATCATGAGAAAATTCCAAAAGCATACCTAGAATGGTATAAATATTAGTTCGCTACCCTCTGCCACTTTACGCGATTCCATCAGTGACTCTCAACTCTCTAGTGCACAGGAGGCTCAGGAGTGGTTCTGATTTATTATCTCATGTTGTGTGAACTGCATATCCGGGTGTAGGATGTGAACAGGCCTACTTCCTCGTATCTCAGCCATTACAAAAACCTCAAAAATGTGGATTAATTATCAGTAATCTTTTACATGTTTTAAACCCAGAGTTTCGTGGGCCATTATGCAATACAATCATGTGACAATAAAACAGCATCTTTTTCTCCAGAAGGCAATAATTTTAGATACAATCTATGCTCATCCATTGATTGGCTTACCTTTGAGGTCATGAATTCTCTAGCTCTCGAAATTGGGCCATAGTCATGAGAAATTCCAAAAGCATACCTAGAATCGGTATAAATATTAGCCGTCTTACCCTCTGCCACTTTACGCGCTTCCATCAGTGCCTTCAACTCTCTAGTGCATACAGGAGGCTCAGGAGTGGTTCTGCTTTTATTATCTCATGTTGTGTGACCACTGCATATCCGGTGTAGAATCAGCCTACTTCCTCGTATCTCAAGCCATTTACAAAAACCTCAAAATGTGGATTAATTATCAGTTCATCTTTTACATGTTTAAAACCCAGAGTTTCGTGGGCCATTATGCAATACAATCATGTGACAATAAAACAGCATCTTTTTCTCCAGAAGGCAATAATTTTAGATACAATCTATGCTCATCCATTGATTGGCTTACCTTTGAGGTCATGAATTCTCTAGCTCTCGAAATTGGCCATAGTCCATGAGCAATTCCAAAAGCATACCTAGAATCGGTAAAATATTAGTCGTCTTACCTCTGCCACTTTACGCGCTTCCATCAGTGCCTTCAACTCTCTAGTGCATACAGGAGGCTCAGGAGTGGTTCTGCTTTTATTATCTCAGTTGTGTGACCCTGCATATCGGTGTAGATCAGCCTACTTCCTCGTATCTCAAGCCATTTACAAAAACCTCAAAATGTGGATTAATTATCAGTTATCTTTTACATTTTTAACCCGAGTTTCGTGGGCCATTATGCAATACAATCTGTGACAATTAAAAACAGCATCTTGTTCTCCAGAAGGCAATAATTTTAGATGCAATCTTGCTCATCCATTGATTGGCTTACCTTTGAGGTCTGAATCTCAGCTCTCGAAATGTTGGCCATAGTCATGAGCAATTCCAAAGCATAACCTAGAATCGGTATAAATATTAGCCGTCTTACCCTCTGCCACTTACGCGCTTCCATGCATGCCTTAAACTCTTAGTGCATACAGGAGGCTCAGGAGTGTTCTGTCTTTTATATCTCATGTGGTGACCACTGCATATCCGCCTGTAGATAATCAGCCTACTTCCTCGTATCTCAAGCCATTTACAAAAACCTCAAAATGTGGATTAATTATCAGTCATCTTTTACATTTAAAACCCAGAGTTTCGTGGGCCATTATCAAACAATCATGTGACAATAAAACAGCATCTTTTTCTCCAGAAGGGGGCAAATTTTAGATACAATCTATGCTCATCATTGATTGGCTTAACCTTTGAGGTCATGAACTTCTCTAGCTCTCGAAATTGGGCCATAGTCATGAGCAATTCCAAAAGCATACCTAGATCGGTATAAATATAGTCGTCTTACCCTCTGCCACTTTACGCGCTTCCATCAGTTGCCTCAATCACTCTCTAGTGCACACAGGAGGCTCAGGAGTGGTTCTGCTTTTATTATCTCATGTTGTGTGACCACTGCATATCCGGTGTAGATCAGCCTCTTCCTCGTATCTCAAGCCATTACAAAAACCTCAAAATGTGGATTAATTATCAGTTCATTTTTACATGTTTAAACCCAGAGTTTGGGCATTGCAATACAATCATGTGACAATAAAACAGCATCTTTTTCTCCAGAAGGCAATAATTTTAGATGCAATCTATGCTCATCCATTGATTGGCTTACCTTTGAGGTCTTGAATTCTCTAGCTCTCGAAATTGGCCATAGTCATGAGAAATTCCAAAAGCATACTAGAATTGGTATAAATATTAGCCTCTTACCCTCTGCCACTTTACGCGCTTCCATCATGCCTTCAACTCTCTAGTGCATACAGGAGTGCTCAGGAGTGGTTCTGATTTTATTATCTCATGTTGTGTGACACCACTGCATATCGGTGTAGAATCAGTCCTACTTCCTCGTATCTCAAGCCATTTACAAAAACCTCAAAATGTGGATTAATTATCAGTTCATCTTTACATGTTTTAAAACCAGAGTTTCGTGGGCCATTATGCAATACAATCATGTGACAATAAAACAGCATCTTTTTCTCCAGAAGGCAATAATTTTAGATACAATCTATGCTCATCATTCCCCACTTTTGAATCTAGCAGAAGTAATGTAGGTGGATTCAAAGTAGTACAATGTTTCAGAGTTATATTTGGGGCATAAGGAGGGCACATTGCAGCCGAAGTTGTCTGGCAATAGAGATGTGCTTAGGTTGTACTTGGGCTAAAATACCATCCACATCATGTGAACTGTAGATGGTTACAGGGTAATTCAAAACAATTTCAGGAGCTTTGTCCAGAAGTAGTTAAACTGAAGCCACAACCCATATACAGAAAGGTGTTCCACGAGCAAATGGATCAAGCCTAGCTGAATAATTTGCCAACAAACAAACAAACAAGGGGAATAAAGTTTGAAATAATAACAAAACATATCAAAAACACTAAAAATAAAAAAATAAAATTGCCTCAAAGAACACCCTCCACAATTATATATATTGTTTTAAAAAATAAAATAAATAAAGTGAACCCTGAAAAAATGAGTATTGCCATGTTTTTGATGACAGCAGATATTATGTAACCACACCAGAAATGAGGACAAAAAAATTAAATTAAAAATATGCCAAAATTGCTATTTTATTGCCAAGATTTTGCTAAAGAAATTGTAATAACAAGCAATTATTAAGTTAGAGGTAACCTAAAATAGTAACAAATAAAATGTTATCTTATCTTGCAAAAAAGTATTCAGTAGTTATTGCCACATAAAGTCACTTTCAGCCATATACTGGTCACTACACCTGGAGAGGACCGGTGGTTACAAGTATATAAATAATATTTTGCATTATAAGGAGGATCAACTGATTCTGTTATGTTATCACCTCATAAAGTGACACGTTAGATTTAGAACTAAAATGGCTGAGCCTTGATACACAAACCAGCTCCATCCTAAAGGGTTAAAACATATGCACAAACATTATCCTAGAAGATGACTTTTAGATGCAGTTTATTGGTTCTCAATGAAATAAAGAGAGACTTGTTTTATATGAAATGTCTTAGCAAAACTCTAAGTGTTAATAATATTAAGAGTAAGAAAAAGACGAATTTTATAGAACATGAGACGTTTCAGGATCTGTGAGATGTCTTGGGGATTTTACATTCTAGCTTCTCTACTAAGTTTATCAGGAAACCTGTATATAAGCTGCAGATATCTTCCAGTCTTCCTCCTTGCTGCTGAGGAGCTCCTGAGCCGTCACACGTCATGTACTGGTTTTCGCGGCTTCTGGTCCCTCTTCTTTTTCCAGTCATCATATGGTTAATTTTGTGTTCATTATATAGAAATGAGATGCTGATTCCAACTCCTCCATGTACATTAACTTCACATGGCGCTTATTTTGAATACAAATATTACAAGAGAGGAGAAGTTATAATCGGAGCGCTGTTTACTGTGAATAATCCGTTTAGAGAAAAAGTTGTTTTTGACGAGATAACTGGAAGACTCACTTGTACGAGGCAAGTGCATTACACATATATTTATTGTTATCTATATAATTGTTTTATTTATTTTCTGTTTGTCATTATGGAACATGTCACTTATCCTGATCTTCCTGTAGAGCAGCTACGTGGCTATAGGCAGCAATAGACTGGAGACGACATATTGAGGTCTATTGGAGAGCTCCCTAATCCTGCTCCGTGCAGGGAGATGTGACGTCATTAGTGTTAGTAGTAGGCACATTACATGATGTTTAGGATGTGTTATCCATAGAGGGGTCATCTTCTATTGTAATCCCATCTCTCTTGTCTGTGAGATCAATGAGGTGATTCCTGCGAAGAATACTCCCCCGGAAAAAGAGAATTGTCAGTGTATTGTACTCATTAGACAATTTAATATTAGAAATATGATTATAAAATTCTCACAAAATATACTGAGCATTACTTATTATACACAAAAAAACATAATTTTGTTTATAAAATAATTCATATACGTGATATATGAGGGCTAGTTTTCTAGTTTTACCAGGCAATGTACTGGGAAGCAGTAATCTATTCTACACATTTTGACATTGATGAAAATTGCATTTGTTCCATTTTCTTATGTTATTACAGCTATTCCAGTGATTCAAATTACACCTCCGCTTCATTCTTTGTCAGTGCTGTCACAGGGATTTTAAATTCATATAGTTTATTATGGTTTAAAACTTTTGAATTGTACAATCTTTTGATGAAAGTTTTTATTAACATTTTATGGGTGGGAGAACGTCTCAGTAGATGCTCAGCAGATTTCCATAATCTGGCTAAGTTATTTCGTGTGGACATGAGTATATGGATGGTGATAGCCCCATTCTCTTTTTTAAGCTCCTTTATTCCTAGAGATAGTAAAATCACCTATGGGGGAGGGAAGTGATACACCAAGTAGAAAACTGCCACATAGGAACTATCGTTTCACAGCGCCACTGAACTTCCCTTTTGCAGCACCAACAAATGTTAGAGGAATTTGAATATATTTGTAATAATCTACAGGAGGTAAGATACCACCTATACAATAACTTTCCAGAAGTCTCTAAATGGTTGATGCACCTGGAGTATTTTAAATTGGGGGGGGGCAATTTTTGGAATATCCTAGCTCCTAATCCAGATAAACAGAGTGAATTGCTTCCGCAGGCTGAGTAATATATCCTAAGGAACCCTAACAAGAACATTCCACATATAAGATCTTTGTTAGAAGCACCATTTTGGGTGCAGAAAGTCTACCCAGCAAGGAAGTGAGAAGATTTGTATATCTGTTCCTGGGAAATGGCCTTAGTGAAGGAGATGTTTTTGGATGACACTAGATTGAAGGAAATAAATGTTAAATTAATTCATAGATAAAGAATTGATCCCAAAGCCAATTTGACTATTCCCTGAAGGGACCTTAGTGGATGAGGCACAATTAAAACATTAATCTGTTGGTGAATAGATTAAAATGATGATTTTGATTACCCACCTGTATGCCTGAATTGCTAAATTTCACAAAACATTCCATTACTAGGGCGAAAACCATAGAGAACAGGGCACATCCCTATCTTGCTCAATTTGTAATTAAAAAATGGCAGGAAATGGCTCCAAAAGTAAGGACTCGGGCCGAGAGAAAAGCATATAGTGTCATGCCCCCCCCCCCCCCCCCCGATGTCATCTCACCAGGCTGTGACCACTGAAAAGGAGAAGGAGGTGGAGCTGTACAGGAGCACAGAGTTGGGGGCTTAGACCTGAGGAGTGAGTAACGATTAACACAGACAAGTTACATGTTGTTTTTGAAATGCATCCAAACCAAGTCCAGCCCCTGTGAATATCCCAGGTTTTTGTCAGGGTGCCAGACAATAACACACAATGATATTGTAATGCAAATGATTTAAAAAGGCAGAAAACAATACTATTCTGCAACCTGTCTTTAGTAAAAATGAGGTCCCTGGTGACAGGTTCCCTTTAAGGTGTCAGAGTCAGCTAGAGGGAGATGGGAATTGTTCTTGCAAAGACAAAGTTATGGAAGAATGATTCAACAATGAAATAATTCCTATGTAGACATCTGAAACCTGATCTAGCAGAGACGAGTGACCAGAAAATAGTCACTTCTGGTATATATTCTATGGGAGTTAGAGTAAAATGAAAAATTGTGTTTGGGTGGCAAATATGCAAAATTTCATGGGGGGAGGGTACCTAAAATGGGTAGGTTTGACTATCATGCTAAAGGTGGAATCCATGGAAGGCCACGGTGGGTGATTAAAACAGCCTGTTATTATAAGAAGGAGTCTAAGTGGTACCTGGTTTTCATCAGAGCCTGCCGCAAAGAGGTTTGGACTTGCTTCGAAGTGGTACCACCAGGTCGTTCTGCGACTTTGTCCACGGTGGTGGGCATGGCATAGCACAGAGTAGCGGTAGGTCAGGTCAGGCAGCACAGGAGCAAAGTTAGGAAGGTAATTGAGGTCCCAATGGGAAATCAGCATAATCACAAAGGGCAAGGAACACAGCTTTCTCTCAAGCATAGAAGCACAAAGATCCGGCAGGGGACACAGGAAGGGTCTGGAATTTATCAGGGCAGGCTGCCGGCTAGCGGCACTTATCTCGTACTGGCCCTTTAAATCTTACCGAGCAGGTGCATGTCCCCGTCTCCTAATGCGCAGGGATGGCGAAGACTGCCACTTGAGCCAGGGAAGTAAGTTAGCATGCAGGCTTGCTCCAGGGGCACAGAGAGGCACATGGGTGCGCTTGCAACCCGGGATATGGGTCACAGGGGCACCCGTGACAGTGCCCACCTCGGCCTCCACCTCTTTTTGGATTGGAGGAACCTGTGGAGAAAAGTATGATACAGTATGTTGTCAACGGGCTCCCAAGAGCTCTCCTCTGGACCTAACCCATTCCAAAAGACAATATAGAATAGCTCCCCTCTGACCGTCTTTCATATCAAGGACCTCTGTCACCTCGAAGGCATCAGTAGCATCAGCTTTAGGAGCAGGAGGCGGTACTTGCCAGGAGAAGCGATTCAGGATGACAAGTTTTAGCAGGGATCAGTATTTTAGGGAGAAAAAGATGTGTGTCAGAAGTAAATATATAGTAAATCTTTATTCAAGCAATAGAAAAATATATCTCCAACAAAGAAATAGTGGACACATGAAAGACAATTAAAAAATGTACAAGGTACATTTAACAAACAAATAGCTGGATAAGCCAGATAAGTTTATCCAACAATACACCTCCTCTAATGGAAAATAATTCCTATACCACCCCTAATAGTAAATTAATGAATATAAATCACATACAGGGTACCAGCCAATATTAGATAAATATGAGAGCTGCATCAAACAAAACAAGGCTGTTGGACATATTTGATGCGGATCACCAAACTTCATGCACTACATTACAGGTAAGTAGGATAATGGAAGGTACACAGGTTAGCGTCAAGATAGTAGGACAGCTTGGTGGTTAATGAATATAGAGAAGATGGAGGGTACTGCACATGTTCCGTCCCCTGCTGGAGACTTCCTCAGTGGTGAGAAAGGGGTAACCTTGAGTGTTAAAGGCGGTCTTCCACTCCTCACCCTCACTGATATGAATAAAATTTATGTGCCCCCACTAAGTCCAATTTTGTGTAGACCTGGGCTCCAAGGAGGTGGTCAAAGAGTTCCGTGGTCAGGGCTAGTGGGTCTTAACCGCAACCTTATTGACCACGGTAGTCAATGCACTCTTGCCCACAAAGAAGAAACCAACACCAGCAGGAGAAGACATGTGAAAGAACCCTTTCTGCAAATGCAGGCCAACATTGCTGCAGTTTCTGGCATAGACAGTGGGTTCCCGTCCCTGTAGAGGAGATGTGCCTGGCAGCAGGTCAAAAGGAAAGTCGTAGCGGCGGTGAGGTGGCAAAGTCTCTGCTTGCTTCTTTGAGAAGATGTCAACAAAGTCCATATATGGAGGGGAAAGACCCAACAGATGCTTGGAGGACATCAGAGAAAACAGAGAGCGTTCAGCAAACTAGATGTCAATCTGAGTGGCCAGAGAGATGAGACCACTCAGTGTAGAAGGCGAGTCATTTTTAATCTGTCCTGAAATTCCCTTTTTAAAGGTTGTGACAAGGATGGCTTCATTCCTGGCTAGCTCAGAAGTATGGAACTGAACCGCATAATCACCAACAGTTGAGTTCCCTTGACACCAGTTCAGCAGTGCTGTCTCAGCCCAGGTAGGTTCCTCAAAGATGGACAAGAATTCAGTGGGGAATGCGATGATAGTAGCCATGACCCGATTGTTCCTGACGTAAAGGTGAATAGCCCATGCCAAGGCTTTCCCCGGAATGAAGACTGAGCACAAAAGCAACCTTAGCCCATTCTGTGGTGAACTGGGAAGGCATCAGTTCATTATGAAATGAGCACTGGGTTGTGAAGCCCCGGCATAACTTGGCCTCACCATCATACTTGGAGGACATGGAAAGACACAGCATGTGTCCGCTAGTAGCCAATGAAGCCGTGGTAACTGAAGGCCCCACAGGCACTGGATGCTCTGCTGGGACTGCTAGACCATGATGGTGGTAAGGTCATCCAGTTCAGGTAGCAGGACCTTGGCAGGATCCATGGCTAGATCTTACTGTCAGGAACCAAAGGTAGTGGACCCACTGGACCACTGCAGCTCACCGGAGCCACAAAGCGGGTTGGACTTGCTGCGGTGTGGTACCACCAGGTCACTCCACAAGCGTGACTTTGTCTGCGGTTGTCTGCTGTTGCTTGTAGTGCGTGCCATGAGTTTTGCCCTGCCCAGAACACCACCTATTATGTGAGGCTGAACCAACAAAAGCAGCAGAGGAATCTTCAAATGTCTGCAGTGTTTTTGTTGTCTTATGTTTGCTTTGCAGGAACCTGGTTATACATGTCTTCAGTAATCTTGGAGAAAAAAGTCTTCGACGTGGCACCCTTTCACTTGTTTGTCTGTCTACCTGGGACTTCCTGACAATGCAGATGGGTCCAGATGGCATCACAGGTGGTTCTCACAAATACACATATAGTAGAAGTTTTAAGAAAAAAAATTTACATGTAAAGACACAAATGAATTTTCCATTGACATAAACTTATTAAAAAATTACGATATAAACGTAATAACACAAACATAAAAAATTAATAAAAACCACCACAAAATCAAAAGCAAGAGACAATAAGGAACAACACTAGCCATATGCTAATAATCCCAAATATGGTGAAGAAGACAGGACAATAACAAAAGAAATATCCATGCCTGCTACAATGAAAACACAGAAAACGGTTACGTTGCCTCAGGCTTTTATAATGGGTGCACAAGACAGAGGAAGTAAAAAATCCATCACTACTTTTTTGTTAATGTTAAAAAAATACAACAATGAAGAAAAAGGGGCACATTTACTAAAAGTAGCGCTACCTGCACTAAATGTAGTTTGCCTGTGTAGTGTGCAGGGGGAGCCAAATTCATCATTTCTGGCAACTGTTCTTCATGAGTCTGGCACCCACTACATTGCCCCAACAGAGTGCATCAACTTTTTTGTGGTGCAACTTTAACATAGGCTGTGCTACAGACTTTGTATGATAATTCTCGAGCACGGTCCGACTGCGCACCAAAGCGCCTCCTAATTTGTTTCGCATTGTGCCTAGTGCAGTTGCACTGAAAAAGGGTCTTGTGTGACACAATTTGGTGCATGCACTTCTTAACTACCTGTACATGCAGTTTACACATAAGAGAACATGCAAAGTCAGACAGAAAACTGGCGTACGGCCCTAAGTAAATGTGCCCCAAAATGTCCTGAACGAAAAACCATAAATGGATACAAAATGGTAACAAAACAGATACAAAACCGATCCATTGTCAACAGACAACTAAGACACCCGTCAATGTAAATCCACCCTTAGTGGGGGGCTCCGGGTGACCTTGTAGTTTTATATCTACATTAGTTGAGATGTGCATGTAAATGATATATGTTGAAAAGAGTAACCCCTAATTAACATTTTTTAGGGAAATTAAGAATCTGTCAATTCACGGGAAATCTTTGGTGGGTTTTTTTCTAATATTGTGATTTATTGTACCATGTTACAAGGTTTTGATTGTGTGCGTTGGTTTATTGTTTTCATCCCTAAACATCACCCAGCGCTCTCTGGCTTTGTTCTTGGACGCACCAGTTGGCATCCTGCATGAACTCATGAAGCAGGAAGGAAACAGCTTCACCAGTAAAGATAGGAGATGGTTTGTGTGAACACAAAAAAAATTATCTATAAAATTGTAGAAAAAGTTTATGCATTTTGGTGTAAAGTTGTTATTATGTATTATTAATTTATATTTATTATTATTAATTATAACAATTTTTTTTTATTTGTGTCACCACAGACCATATACAAGAAAATATGTCGGCATGTTGGCTTTTAGACTTGCTATCAATGAAATAAACCGGGACCGAAATCTTCTACCCAATGTGACTTTGGGTTTTCAGATATTTGACACATGTGATGATGACATAAAATCCTTCCAGAATATGTTACAAATCATGTCTGGTTTTGAGATAATAGCTCCAAATTTTTCCTGCAGGAAACGTGAAGTCTTGGCTGGGTTTCTTGTCCATTCACATGATCAGGCATATTTTCTGGACATGTTTGGATACACAATGGTAAGTGGAATATATCTAAATATATGTGAAATAATTATTACAAGGGTCGGCACTAAAGCAGGGCAAGCTGGGCATTTGCACAGGGCCCCATCCCATTGGACTTCTTTGTGCAGAGAATCTATCTATCTATCATCTATCTATCTATCTATCTATCTCATATCTATCTATTTATCTATCCGTTTTCCATAGTTTATAATCTATTGGGCCAGATGTATCACTGTTTTGCACTTAAGTGTAGTTGTTGAGCCATAATTATCACAAGCTACAACCATCTGTGATGAGTTGAGTTCCTGCCTCTTATTAATCACTTTAGTTTAGGCGAAGTTTAGGCACAATGTTAGATTTAGACACTTACAAGAGCTCCTCTCTGCTTCTCTCCCGCACCCCAGCATGAGAATTACCCTCACAGCAGCACCCAGGTGTGTGATACCCTTCACCCAGTGATCTCCTCAGCAGGGGCTTCTCCTGGAGGGGATCCCCCAGTGCTGGTCTCCTGCTGCACCCCTGTAATTCTGCACAGTAACCTCCTCAGACACCAGTGTGATCATCCTGCTACACGGGACACTTCTCTTTAGTGATGGGTCATTTGTGAACAAGCTGTCACAAAGAGCCGGCTAATTTACGTGAACTACCTAAATTCCGGCTCACCTCAGTGGGCCGATGGCTCAGTAAACCCTACCCATAAACGGCTCACCACGCCCTCTTTAACCCAATAAAATTGGGTTAAAAGTGGAGTGATGTGGGGTGACTGGCCTCCGGCACCCTATTATATATTTAATAGAGGCCGTCCATGAGCCAGAAGACCCGACTCTTAGCAGGGCCTAATCATCCAGTTCCCTAAAAAGAGATGGAACTCCCATCACTACTTCTCTGTACTAACTGCAAAATCCTACAACCGTCACTTCTCTCCTGCTCTGCAGCTTTTTCAGATCGTTTTGTAAAAAGAAGGTCATGACCTGAGGCTGCAGTAGTATCTGTAGTGTCTGCTGAGCTCTGCTGCTGGGAATGAGATGCTCTGCACAAGAGCTCAGTGCTGGGGGACATTTATCACACTCTGCTTCTTCTCAGTTTATGCCACCTTCAGGTTGGAGTGTTTTTGCACCAGTTTTTGTGCCTGAATGAAAAGTCACAAATGATGAATATTATTAGGTGCAGTAAAACATCTGGATTTGTAGGATAAATGAGGAAAACATGATTATTTTTGCTGCATGGTTAGTTTGGTATGTAGTCAAAACACTGGCGCAACAGTGCAACACTGAAATGGCACAAAAACAACAGAAAAAACAGTCTTACATCTGGCCCCATATCCTATAAATCTGTCATTTAGCTATCTTTCTCATATCTATCTTCTTTCTGTAATCTGCATCTTATTTATCTACAGAGTGAGGTAGAATATGTCACCAGTGTCGCATTTACAAGCGCAATGCACTGTATGGGTGTGTCTATGCTTGATATGTGAAAAAATGAATGTATAAATGGGTTATTGTAACTTGCATGAGTGAGTATAGAAATAAGTATAGGAAGTGGGAAGGGAGCCCCATTCAGAAGCCTTCAATGGGGCCCTGCCTATTCTAGTAATGCCACTGACACCTATGCCACTAACTGCACCTCTGCAACAAATTCGCTATAACCAATGGCACCCACCAAGGATGCTTCCTCTCCCCCTCTTCATTCTGTTATCTAATGAGTCCATGGCAGAGGCCAATAGACAAAATATACACATTTTAGGAGTAATGATTGGAAATGGAGAATATATAATTGCATTATTTGTAGACAATATAATTCTAACACCTAGCAGCCCCCCCAAAAATCCCTCCCTGAAATATATAAAATAATATAATAATAGAGGCAAATCTCCTGCTATAGAATGAACACATCCAAATCCCAAATACTAGCAGTAGCCCTATCCAAAGCCTTACTGGGCACACATAGAAGGAAATTTAAACTAGAATAATAAAATCAACAAATAACCTTCATTTAGAAAAACTTTTAACCTACCAACCAATGATTCAAAGCAAACGTCCCTTGACTAGTGAAAAAAACTAGCGCACAACTCATATCATACTCTATGGGGCACATTTATTAAGGGTTTGCGGAACACATTTCCGTAAAATTTCCTGAATTTTTCCATTTTGCAACGCATTTAACTGGGGTTTTTGGCGCAGGCGATGGAATTTTGGCGCATCGGCGCTGGCTTTCATGTAACACAAATCGGGGGGTTGGGCTGTCAGACGATCTGACAGAGTTAGACAACGCACAGGATTTAACATCTCAAATTGTGTCGCAAGCCATGCACTCACATACACCAAGAAGACGAAGGTGAACTCCGGTGGACCTAAGCGGGGAAGTGACACATGCAGGATCTCGGGCGCATGATCTCGGTGAGTCGCGCTGGACTTCATCTTCGTCGGACCGTCCGGATAGGGGATAACGACAGGACCAGGTAAGTAAATGTGCCCCTATATATCATCTTGAGTTGCAAGATGAATAGAAAATATAATATAACAATGAAAAGGTTTGAAACATTTATTTTTAATTTGAAATAATAATTTCCTCCTTCAAACTTTGCTTTTATCAGAGATTGCTCCCTTTCTTGTAATTCCAGCATTGCAGGCCTTTGGCCTCTAGCTGTTAATTTGCTGAGGTAAACTGGAGAAATGTCACCCAATGCTTCCAGAAGACTCTCCCACAAGTTGGTTGGCTTGATGGATACTTTTTGTGTACCATACTGTAAAGCTGCTCCCACAAAAGCTCAATGGTGTTGAGATCTGGTGACTAGGCTGATCACTCCATTACAGGTAGAATATGAACTGCATTCTTCTTCCCTAAACATTTCATGTATGAATTGCAGGTGCTTTGTGAATAAAATTAGCTCCAATTAAGAGCTGTCAGCATGTTATTGTAAAATGGAGTGTTGGTTCTGGTAAAATCTCCCACTTTACCAGCACACAAGAAACCCCAGACCATCACGTCACCTCCACCATGCTTGCCAGATGGCGTCAGGCATCTTCCAGCATAAGACATTTGAGGCATTGGTTTCTCAAACTATAGACTCTAGTGTGCTTGTCTTGTTGCTTAGTTGTGCAGCAGGGCCTCCCACTTATCTTACTACTCTGGTTAGAGCCTGTTTGTGCCCTCCTACAAAGGGAGTAGTACACACTGTTGTAAGAAATCTTCAGTTTCTTGTCAATGTTTCCCATGGAATGGCTTTCATTTCTAAGAACAAGAATAGACTGGTTCACAAGGTTCACATGTTAGATTTAATGAAAGATAATGTGCTTTTTTCAAAAATAAGGACATTTCTAAGTGACTACAACCTTTTGAGCAGGAGAGTTCCAGTGTTCTTTTTTCCACCTTATCCATTAGGATTAATAAATCATTTTTGCAAAAAGCAAATTACATCAAACTTACAAAACATTATATAGCAAAACACAAAACCAACAAGCATGAGTCTTAGAACTTCCACATTTCCAAGACCACTACTTTGCTTCTAACTGGGACCAAATGAAACATTGATGGTTAGATAATGAAGAAAAAATGGGTACAAATAGAAAAATATTACCAAAACCAAACCCCACTATTGAACAGCACAACAGACCACCAGAATCCAAGATTAATACTATGCAACAACAGACTGGCCATGTAAAATGAAGTCTACTTTCTTGTTTTTTCAAACATAATATTTGACATACAGAACATAATATTATGCAATGACATGGTATGAGTATATAGACCTATTACAGTATCAGTCATAGCAACTGGTTTGGGGTCCAGGCCAGACTGGTTGTTACGCTAAAGTTAAGGATGTGTAGCAGTAATTATTCAGCCAGTTATTTACAGATATCTTCTTTCTCGTAAACATCTGGTAGGGTGGTCAAGAAAACAGGTGCATGTACACAATCTATCCATGTAAACATATGTGAAATATCAATTAATTGTAGGGCTACAAGTTCCCACTGCTGGGATGGACTCGGAGGTCCGGTCTCTCCTTCTTCTATTGATTGTTGATAGATTCTCTTTTAGATGACTGGAGCTGATTGTATCCCTACATCATAGAATAGATACTACATGAAAACTGAAGAACTTAGAACTTTTTATTCTTGCCAAACATATAAAATAAAACATCTGTACTTTTCCCTTGAGATCAACCATATGACTGCTGTTCCTCCACCAACTGGAAGACGTCCAATGAATTTTTTTTCCACGAGTCATCAAGATAACATGGCCCTCATAAAATCTGCTGTTTCATATCTGACATTTTTTGGATGGAATTTGGTTGGTCTGATTAAATATCTTGAATTTCATGGAGAAGAAATGAAGGAATTGGAGGAATACTTTGCAAATGAAGGAATCTGCATTGAGTATGTTATTTACTTCCCTTATGGTGTTAGACAATCGGAAGAGGAAATACTACACACCATAGAAAACGCCACCACCAGAGTGATAATTGTTACCACTTCAATGGCTTTTTCGCATTTATTGCACAAATCAGAATTTATTCAACAAAATATAACATTTATTACATTTCATTTGTGGTGGTATGATAACATTGGATTAACACCGACGGCCTTCTTAGTGTGTAATTGTAGTGTAAACTTTACTTATAAAGGAAATCTTATTCAAAAGCTGAGTATATTAACAAGTAAAATCACTCCAAAAAGGTGCCCGACAGATCCAATACTGGAGGACATTTGGTTCTATTCTTATAACTGTAATATCTCTGATCAATATAAGCTCAGTATCCTACAATATGCATATAGGCCAGAGATACGCGACTGCTCTGGACTTAATCTTCAGATCCCACCTAGATTTACAGGTGTACATCATCCTAATCATTACTATGTGTACAGCGCAGTATACAGTCTGGCTCACGCTATCCATGACATGCATGTAATGGTGAGAAGAAGTGGTAGAAGATCCAAATCTCATCAATATAGACATAAGGTAATAATATAGTAAAATATACCATTGTGAACAAGAAGAACAACTGGATCCGACTTTGGGTTTTGAGGCCCTGCATGAGTAATATGCGCTTTGGAAACCTTCCTCTATTTAATACTGATATTTGGTACTAAACATCTTTACCATATTATTACATATATAAACTCCTCAGTCAGAAGTCAGAAATGGCTGAGACACAGTCACTATCCTTTATCCTTTGAGTCCGTCTTCTTTCACTGTGTGGCCCCAGTCAACTTGTAGCCTCTTGCTTCTTATAATGCTGTAGTGCTCTGTGTGCATGTATTCTTTTTTTCATCTTTTCCTGAGGTCAGACTGTAGGCTAATCTCAAAGTCGCTGGGATATGTTTGGCAGTGCTGCAGCTGAGAACCTCGGAAATCTACAGTTTGGAGAACCAAGGCTGTGATCCTGAGTTCTTCCTTGAGTAGAAAGCCTTTATCATGAGATGTGACAAGCCTGGAATTTATTTAGCTGCTGCTGACATCATAGCATGTGCCGGCCGGGCCGTGCGCACAGAGCTGTCGCAGACCTGGCTCCAGCATGAAGAAAGAAGAGTCGCTGCCCACAGAGCTGTAGCGGACCTGCCGCGCACATGAAGATAGAAGAGGAGCTGTCTGGGCCGTCGGAGTGGTGAGTGCTCAGTTTATTTTTTTTTGTATACTCGAGTATAAGCCGACTGGGAAATTTTCAACACAAAAATTATGCTTAAAAACTTGGCTTTTACTTGAGTATACATGGTATATCTGTAAAATGCAGCATTTTTGGTAATAACAGTGAATTAGAGAATGTGTAATTTTGTTATCCTGATTACAAATAAGAAACTTATCTTTGTGGGAATACCCCTTAAAGGTAATTAAATATGTCAATTTAAGTTTTTATCTCAATCCACACATGGGTGCACCATCCTAGAGGTAGCACCACATGCAGCAAGATGGTGGGAAGCACCAGGGGTGCAGTATTACATCTGGATGCAGCAGTGGGAGTGCAGTTCAGTAGCTTGCCTCAGACAGATGAGATTTTGGTTCATCCTTGAATCCAAAAATCTCCACTTCCATGTTTTGGCTATATAAATATGCTACTTGGGTTGACATCTGTCCCAATATAATCCTGTTACAAACCTTGTTATGTCAAACAGAAGCTGGGGGCAGTCCTCTGCACTAATAGGGCTCTGGCCAACAACGAGGTAAAGTAGACAACTCTATTTCACTTTCTGTGCCTCCTTATTTCAGGGAGTGTCTACAAAAGCAATAGCTTTTTGACGTTTCGCAATACTCGGGGATCGATACGTCATACAACTATAATATATTGGGGTTCACCATCCCCTTAGTTATAGCAAAATACATTATATCAGTACATACTCTGCCAGTTTCTATTTGATTCTGGCAATACAGGATATTAGAGTTAAGCTTACCCTTAGCACAATATCCATCTATTCCAAATTGACTTCAGTGAGCTACATTGGGAGGAATTTCACTTTTTGCAAAGTTCAGTGTAATTACAATATACACTGCATATTCTTCCAATTCCTAATTGTTTTTGGAGCTACAGTAAATTAGAGTTACCATACCCCTTCCATTATTGCAAAACACAATGGGCCACATTTATTAAGGCTTTACGCCGCTCTAGAGCTTTTTTCAGACTGTAACATATCTTCAATGGTAAAACAGCTTGCACAGGTAGCGTTGTGATTGGGTCGCGTGCTTTTTGGGAGCAGCTGCACTGGCTTCCATGTGACAAAATTTAGGGGGCGTGTATTAGGATGATCCGACTGATTAGGAATGAGCGCAGGATTTAACTTTCAAATTGTGTCGCAAGCCCAAACACTTACATCCACCAGGAAGAAGAAAGTGAACTATGTTGGACCTGATTTGGGAAGCAATTAGAGATGAGTGAGCACTAAAATGCTCAAGTGCTCGTTATTCGAGACAAACTTTTCCTGATGCTCGAGTGCTCGTCTCGAATAACGAGCCCCATTGAAGTCAATGGTAGACTCAAGCATTTTTCAAAGGGACCATGGTTCGGGAATAAAATGTGTTATTTAATTGAAAAAGAATGTCTTCTCATAAGTTAGCAGATGTATGCAAACATCTATAATCTATTCTTCACTGTTCCGCGCGTATATTATCTCCCGACAAGTTAGCAGATGTGAAGAACAGTGAAGAATAGAATAAAAACAGTGTACAGAGTGAACACAGGATCATTTAAGTGAAAAACGCAGTGAAGAACACAGTGAAATAATAATTGGCGATGTTCGGCACATCTGCTTACTTTGTCGGTGATACGCTGTCCCCGGGATCGTTCCTCTTCTCCACTGAAGTCTCCCCGATCTCTCTGCACTGCTGCCCCAATGTCTCTCTGTGCTGCTGCCCTGATGTCTCTCCGCGCTGCTGCCCCGAGTCTCTCGCGCTGCTTGCCCCGATTCTCTCCGCGCTGCTGCCCGATGTCTCTCTCCGCGCTGCTGCCCTATGTCTCTCCGTGCTGCTGCCCCGATGTCTCTCCGACTGCTGCCCCATGTCTCTCTCCGCGCTGCTGCCCGTGTCTCATTCTCGGCTGCTGCCCTTTGCTCTCCGTGCTGCTGCCCCGAGGTCCTCTCGCGCTGCTGCCCCTTGTCTCCTCCGCTGCTGCCACCGATGTCTCTCCGCGCTGCTGCCCCAATGTCTCTCCGAGCTGCTGCCCCAATGTCTCTCCGAGCTGCTGCCCCGATGTCTCTCCTTTTCTGCAGTTTATTGAAGACAAGCAGACCGATGTCAGTAAGTCCAGCATGCATTGGGAGGAGAGGTCAGGGATGATGTCAATGGACTGGACAAAACTTGTCATCATTATCATCATACAGATCAGGCAGAAGAGTAGGAGACCTGCAGTCAAATGTCTAGGAGCCATCAAAATTTTAGACACCATTAAGTGGCCTGGGAAAACTGCGGCAAAAGTTTTGGGGTAGCCTAAGGAAGGACCTGCCATGACAGAAAACAGAGAAAACAGCTTTCTGCTCCTTGTATTAAATTCTTCGACAGCCCCTGCCTCTGGACTCAGTAAGTGTTGAAATCATCAAACTAAAAACCTGTTACAGTTCCCAATCCTAGCAGATGGAGGGGCTATGGTACTGTGCATCGGCGCCGGGTTTCACGTGACACAAATCGGGGGGTGTGACGGTCGGACACACTTAATATTTATTAATAAATATATTCAAATTGTTTAGCAAGACACGCACTTACAATCACTGGGAAGTAAAAGGTGAACTTCAGAGGACCTCGGCGCAGAAGCGACGGATGCAGGAACTCGGGTGCACAACCTTAGTGAATCTCGTCGGACAACGAATTCTCGTCGGACAACGCACCGTGGGATCGCGACAGGACCGGGTAAGTAAATCTGCCCCAATATGTATATTCAATACTGCTGATTCCCTTTAAGTGATTGATTACTTGCCGAGTTTTATACTGAGGGGCATATAAAGTGTTATTATATTTAAGAATGTTCTCATTGTTTTTCAGGTCAAAGTCTTACAGTAACAATCATTGTTGTAAAATATGCTTACAATTCATTACTGTCTAGTTTCTGTATCATTTGATGTCTATTTGTAGCATCCCCATATTTAATTATTTCTACTGGCTCTACAATTAAATTAATGTCGGATCCGCACGTAACATGAGGAGTTCTGTATCACCGTATCTAAGCTGCCTTTAGACATACATCTAACAAAGAGTTAAACATCTATATCTAAGTTGCCTTGTTGTAAAATGTGCATTATTGATATTATAATACACAATATAATATAATGTTTGCCATGTATATAAAATCTAAAAGTATCACAAAGTAATTGTTACACTTTTTTTCCAGCTCTTCAGGTATTTAAGAAGAATCAATTTCACAGACAGAATCGGGACCCAGGTTTCCTTTCAAGAGAATGGACAGATAAGGTCATCTCCTAGAATTGCTATATTTAATTGGGTGTTTGATGAGAATGAAGAGACAATAATAGAGAGCAAAATAACATTTATAAACCAACTCAATGAGGAAGGACTACAGCCAGAAATGGAAAAGCAAAACTTCACATGGAAACAAGGAATTGTTAGTAACACTAAGATGTTTTCTACTGTATGGGGCATAAAGTATCATAATAGTAATATATTTCAATGCATTGAATATTGATCTTGCAAAATGAAAAAAATAAAAAAAATAAAAAACCTACCACTATGATTGTTATCTATCTTGTCCCACAAAACAATGCAATTAAAATTGATAACGAAATGTCTATTCCAAAATGGCACATGTGAAAAGTACATCATGTCCTTCAAAAACAAGCTTTATAGACAAAATAATACAAGTTTTATACATCTGGGAAAACAAAGGATATACAAATCATCTTTATTGATTTATAACATATCAAATATAAAAATGACAGACATTATTGGAGCAACACACAGATAGGTCACGGATAGGTTGGTCCAGGAGAACAGCCATAGTCCATGACTGTCAAGTCTGCCAAGGGGATGCAAGAAGAGGGTGAGTCTGAAGTGTAGTAAAGGGTTCTTCCTGCAGTACACCTGTGGTATATGTATGGATGGATTCCTGGGTGAATGGTGAATGGTATGCCTGTGGAGTTATCAGCAGCATCCAGGGATCTTGATAAAAACTCACAGTTTTGATCTGGCAGAGGACTGATCAGCAGATAGCAGGCTCAACAGACTGATCTAGGAGAAATTGCCCTCAATACTGAATTGAAATACAGCCAGAGGGAATATATATAAACTTCCAGTACTAAAAAGTGCCCTAAAAAGGGCAATTATTTCAAATTTTAACCATGTTCCTAATAACAGTTGCCTCCTCTATACACAAGTTTTTGAGAAGATCTTTGCCTTTCTCATTGACCTCATGACGAGCAGTAACCTCTCCCTGGCTTTTTCTTCTCCATGTAATGATGTCTTGATTTGTGACCCTACTCTTATAATGCAGTCATGTGTCCAACCCAGCCAATCACAGGCATGTCTACAGAGGATATGCCTGTGATTGCTAATTGGCTTTTCAGCATCCATACAAGTCCCTACCTCATTCACCAACCCTACGATGAGTAGCAAGTCCACCCTGGCTGTCCCCAGTATGCAATGGTGTCTGGAGGTATGACTGGCTTTTACATTGCCATATGTCTAGCCTAGCCAATCATAGGACATGTCTGTGGTTGCTAAGAGGTTGGACGTTGCTTGACTCTGTGCTTCTGCAATTAATCAAGCAACATTTTGCTTTTTCCTAAACACAAACCTAGATACTAAGTAATGACGTGTATGCCGAACTTGTGAAATTTGGTATGGACCAAAACTTTGCAGTTGTGGCCTGCTCATTACTGAAGTTCACCGCCTTTGATTTTTGAGTATGAAGAGTGAGAATGGATCCAATGTGAGAAATAAGAGATAGTTAAAGAGGGAATTCTCCCATTTTAGAAATGTGTCTCCTGTAAGGTAGCTATCTGGAAGATTCTGGGATGTTTGTATGGGGAGTTCAAACCTTTGACATTCCATGACGTCAGTTTTATGCTGGACATGAAGTCAAGATTCATGTTATCAGATTTTCTAATGGTCTCCAGAGAGATCTTGTGGACAAAGGATAAGCCAAATGCCATGTTGAAGGGTAAAAGTCAGCAATATAATGTTAGTTGAAGCCCTCTGAAGAGATCTCATTAAATGATGCCTGATGAGCTTATCAGCCATTCAGCTTTTCCATTTGTAGCCTGAAAACCAAACCACAACCTCCTGCTAAGTGTTCTGGTAATGTTGGGCACAGAACCTATAAGGCTACCTATGACACTACTTCTGCTTTGCTTGGAGGTGGCACAATTTTATAATCTGACAGCAGAGGCTCAATCATTTCCATGCAAGTTCCATGCTGACAGACCCACATCCCTCATCATGTTGTAGCATGCTTCAGCACTGGTGAGGTAGATATGCCACCTGTAGTTACATGAGGCCCCGCCCATACAGCATGGGCTGCACAAGCCAGAGACCAACAACGTAGACTGTCTTGCACCACCCAGTATTCACGTGTTACCTTGTGCACTTCATCTCTACATTATGATTTATTTTGTGTTTTCATGGTTTCTTTATCGTAATTATGGATCATCTTTTGCATCTGAGGGATTCACATAATTGTTGGTGGAGATGACACATAAAACTTTTAAGAAAAATAAAAATGAATGTGTCTCTAGGGTCTTAGAAGACCTCATGAGTTATATATAAAGTAAAAAAAAACTACTTAAATATTACCAAAGACATATTAATTTTTCCAAATAAAATAAAACAATGCTCCTCCTTTTGGAGATGGAAGTTTCATTTTTCAACAGGACTTAGCACCTGTCAAATGTTCCAATAACCTGTTTTAAAAACCATAGTATCACTGTACTTGATTGATCAGCAAACTCGCCTGACCTTAACCCCAGAGAAAATCTGTGAGATAATGTCAAGAGGAAGATGAGAGACACCAGACCCAACAATGGAGACGAGCTGAAGGCTACTATAACACAGTCTGGGCCTCCATAACAACCCTGCAGCGCCATCAGCTGATCCCTCCATGACAAGTCACATTTATACAGTCATTCATGCATAAGTATTGAGAGCATTTACTTTACACACTTTTCATTTGGCCAACATTTTTGTTTACTGCTGACTTATATATTGGGGCTTATTTAGGAAGGGTTGTGGATCGCTCTTTCATTGAATTTTGCACCGTTTTCGGGGATTACATGGCTTTGACAGGTATTTAACAGCTGTCTGCACTGGGATTGTAACCACGCAATCAGATTTTGGCGCAGCTGCGCTGGCTTCCATGCAACACAAGTTGGGGGGGGGTGCGTGCCGTTGGATGATCCGATGGATTTGCACTGAGCATGGGATTTAACTTTCAAATTGTATCGCAAGACAAGGCACTTACATCCACCAGGAAGAAGAAGGTGAAGCGACAGGGAAGCGACAGGGCAGGATATCGGACGCACGTTCTTAGTGAATCGTGGAACAGTGCAATATTGTCGGGCAATGCACTTTCTGTGAACTCTGTGGACCAGGTAAGTTAATGTGCCCCATTATTCTAGTTTTCTGAGATAATGGGGCTCATTTACTAAGGGTCCACCCATAGGTATTTAGAAGGGGATTTTGGCACACGTGATCGGATTCATGCAACAGAAATCAGGTGGCGCTGCTGTGCTGAAGTTCCCTGGAAAGCACTGATGTTCACCAAGCCGGACCGTGTGAAGGTTAGCGCGAGTCCCGCAACGCTTTTTTTTTTTAAATGCGGCGGTTTTTCCGAATCCGTCAGGTTTTCGTTTGGCCACGCCCCCCGATTTCCGTCGCGTGCATGCCAGCGCGGATGTGCCACAATCCAATCGCATGCATCAAAATCCCAGGGCAATACAGGGAAAATCGTTGCAAATCGGAAATATTCGGGTAACACGTAGGGAAAACACGAATCGGGCCCTTAGTAAATGACCCTCACAATCTTGTTTAATCACCACACAGTGCATTGTTGTCAGACAATGCACTTTCGGGAACTCCGAGGGACCGGGTAACTAAATGTGCCCCAATGACTTTTGGTATTTACCTTAGCTGTAAGGCATAATTATCAACATTAACAGAAATAAACACTTGAAAAAGTTTCTTCTGTTTGTAATAACTTTTTATAATGATTTTTACTTTTTGAATTGAATTAATGTAAAAAATAACTTTTTTCTGATATCATAATTTATTAAAAAGCACCTGTATATGTGCTTGTAGCGTTCTCAATATGTTGCCCTCTGGATACGTACAGAACTTACTCTCTCTCAATCACAGCTGCAGTCCTCCTTCATTGCATCTCCCGCCTTGTTTCTCTTTTTACTGCCCTTCCTCACTATCTGACACAGGAAAAGGAGAGTGATGGAGCAGGATGAGTCAAATCTCTGCTGTTACAGATTATCATATGCATCAGTGCACACACATGTAAACAAAGAATCACAGAGAGTCTGCAGAAATATAAGTAGTAGGAGTGCTGAAAAACTTGAACGTACATTAGTGTCTTATGAAAACGAGTGGTCAACCACTTTAAGTGTCTATGAATATTATTGCTTTTCAATACATTTTTATCATGATGTATTTGCTCCATGTACTTATGTATTTAATACAGTCTTGAATATGTCCCTTGTCACAGACGCCTAGATGTCAGGGGATTCCATGAAAGCAATGATGATATCACAACAATTGCCAGAACAGATAGGGTTGGTAAGCATGCTGAATATAAACCTCCTTCCTTACATTTTCTGGGCTGGTGTTTTCAGTATCATCCACATTCTGGTCTGAAATCTGTGGAATGAGATATAGTCGAGTCTAAACTCTGTGGTATCCACTATAGTCTAATCAGGGTTTAGTGTTATAGGCAATAGTTTGGCCTGGGATCTGTATTAAAGTCTGGGGCTGGGTCTGCTGTATCAGTACCAGTATTTTGTGACTGCGGGGATAGTCATAGTCCGGTCTGGGGTCTGCAGAGTTGGCCATGTCCTTGTTTAGGTTCTGCTGTATCTGTAGGTGTCTCTGGTTAATCTTGCTTGATTTTGATGGTAGATTTCAATTCATGAAATATACTTGGTTGTACTTTTATATATGGATATTTACAATGGTGCCCCTGCAGTCACTAACCTCGCTCATTGGATGACACTTTGCTTTGCCAGCTTCCCTAAGTATTTATAAGTACTGTCATGTACTGCCTACAAGCCCGCCGGTGCTGGAGTACACAGAAAACATCAAATACTCTGGCAAAGTCAAATGGTTCAGGACCCAGAGTTATAGCCCATCCCACAGAGAAGATTATGTGACCTCAGGAGGAAGTTGCAGATAAGGCTGCAATGCTGAGAAACTGCCACCAGAGGAGGTTTAGCAAGTAATCTGCATACTTACTACTGTAGGGAGTAAGAATGCAGGAAAATCAGTCCAGAATCTTGACAGATGGATAGGTATGACAACATTGCCATGTAGCAAATATTTATTGTAGGGGGCGTTTTGTAGGTGCCATGGTTCTGTCTACTTACAGAACAAAAACAGCCTTTTCTGGTCTGAAAGAAACAAGAAACAGCAAGGACACTCCGCAGCACAGTGTCCTGGGTCAGGTGAGTTCTAGGATTTGCAGTCAACAAGGCTTTTCTGTATTCATCTCTGGGGAAGAGGTATAAAGAGAGGAGATAAGGATGACATAAAACTAAGCAAACTGAAAAAGTGTGAAAAAATTATTATTTATATAAGATTTCTTCAAATTTAAGCTCCAAGCATCAGGATCAAAATCCAAATAGTGTAGACTGTAGACCATAAATGAAATATTTGTACTGATATATGTATTTCTTGGAGTATAAAGGATGCTTTTTATTGCTTGCAGTTCCCCTGGGCTCGCTGTAATGAGAAATGTTCCCCTGGATACAGGAAAGCTCAGGATGGAAGACATCTGGTCTGTTGTTATGACTGTGTCCTGTGTTCAGAGGGAGAAATATCCAACATATCAGGTACAATAAAACTTTTAAATGATGAGGTTATTTATCTTTTCATAATTAATTGTTTTTCCTGGGGGACTAACTCTTTGCACAGTTTAAAGGTGGTTGGTCTTCCTCTTGGTACATTTGTGGAGGAGAATCTATGGACTCTTACACATCTGCATTGTTTTTTCACGTCTGTGGTTCAGTGGTTTCCACATATTCCTCACAAAGCCATTAATTTCTATCTGTGTCTTCACATTGACTTGTATTTTCACCGATCTGTATCACATGTCCTATTTTGAAAGATGATGAAAGACATTAGAAGTCTATGGGTCCACAAAAAAAAAACAATACAACATCTGTTTTTTTTCCACTGGTGATGCTTAAAAACCAGGTGTGATTTTTGCAAAGCAATATTGAACCTTCAATTTTTTTTTTTATGGACACAGAGACAAAACTGATGCATCACGGAGAAGAAAAACAGAGACACAAAGGAGACTAGACGCAATGGATGCTGAACTGAAGCTGAACATCAATACCAATGTAAAAAAGCCTTTACTCTTAGCACAGGTTGGTAGGTGGTGGTTGGTCTAACTTTTGGCCCATCTGAGAGATGGTGGATGGTCTAACCCTCAGCACAGTTGATGGTGGTTTAGTTTTTGGTGGTGCGGGTCTGTAACTTGGTGCAGTAGATTCCTATTAATCATTAATTAGGTTAATGCCATGTCACTAAAAAGATGTTCATCTATTATAAATGTAGCCTAGTTTAAAACCCTACAAAGTGTCTTCATACAAGGATCTCTCCATACAAGGCGAGTGTTTGCAGTACCCATTGGTAACAGCCACGATTGGTGCTAGCACTGTGCTAGATTTCCTGGCAGCCGTAAAAAGCCCAGATGGGTGCCGATTAGAGATGAGCGAGCACTAAAATGCTCGGGTACTCGTTATTCGAGACAAACTTTTCCCGATGCTCGAGTGCTCGTTTCGAGTAACGAGCCCCATTGAAGTCAATGGGAGACTCGAGCATTTTTCAAGGGGACCAAGGCTCTGCACAGGAAAGCTTGGCCAAACACCTGGGAACCTCAGAAAAGGATGGAAACACCACGGAAATGGACAGGAAACAGCAGGGGCAGCATGCATGGATGCCTCTGAGGCTGCGGTCGAGGACTCTCCTCCGTCTCAGAAGCACTGTGTTCACCCGGCCTCTCATCCCAGCTTGGGTCTGTCACCTCATCATCCTCCGATCCCTCAGTCTGCTCCCCCCTCGGACTTCCTGCCCTGACAACAACTTCCCCACTGTCTGACAACCGTGTCTCCTCATCGTCGGACACCTCTTTACACACTTCCACTACGTCAAGAAGGTCATCATCACCCACAGACTGTGACTGGTGGAAAACCTGGGCATCGGAAAATTGCTCAGCAGCAACCGGACAAGTGGTTTGTGACTGTGGGAAGGGTCCAGAAAACAGTTCCTCAGAGTATGCCGGTTCAAATGGCAAATTTTCCTGGGAGGGGGCAGACTGGGGGGGAGGAGGCTGAGGTGGTGCCTAATTGAAATCCAACCCCTACTAAATTTTCCCACTTCGGTCTTTGCTATGGATATGTGTGCCACTAAGAGCTAAACACAACGGTAGCAAGTCCCCCTGCTAATTCCTCACAAAATGGTAAAAGATGCAAATTAAAATAAAAAAAGTAGAACGTTATTGTAGCCCTAAGAAGGGCTGTTGGGTTCTTTGAGAATCACTCCTGCCTAACAGTAAGCTAATAGAACACCCTAACGCTTTCCCTGACCAGCAGCAGCTCTCTCCCTAGCGGCATCCAGACACAGAATGATCCGAGCAGCGCGGGCAGCGGCTAGTCTATCCCAGGGTCACCTGATCTGGCCAGCCAACCACTGCTATCGATGTGTAAGGGTACCACGTCATGCTGGGTGGAGTGCAGAGTCTCCTGGCTTGTGATTGGCTCTGTTTCTGGCCGCCAAAAATCACAACAGCGGGAGATGTTATTTTCTCGAGCGGGCGAAGTATTCGTCCGAGCAACGAGCAGTTTCGAGTACGCTAATGCTCGAACGAGCATCAAGCTCGGACGAGTATGTTCGCTCATCTCTAGTAAAAACATATGTTTTTACGGCGGCTTCAAAAGACCGATCGTCATTCCCCATTATAGATTTTTGAAAGTGGGGAGTGAAAAATGGAAATGAAAAAACAAAAAAGGGTCAGGTCGTAAAGGGGTGAAATTGTCTAGCTGAAAAGCAGATATTTAGTTTTTTCGCTTTTGGAGTTATTATGATTTATTCATATGGACATATCACTATGAGGTATCAGTGATTTCTACACATGTGAAGGTAAACATTTTCTATTTGGAGCACATTTTTTGCCATCAAAGTCAAACTTTATGTATTGTTTATAATATGTAACAGTTTGAATCAAAATTGCATGAAGGCGTCTATGGCTTTAAACTCTTTAATGCAATTTTGAAAATGGGCAAGTGTCTGCTTTCAGAATATGTGGTTTGTTGGGGTTTACTATGATTCTTTAAGCTGTAATTTCGGTTTTATTTGTAAATGTCAAAATTCTAAAAATTGCTCTGGCCAATAAAACAACAAAATTTCCAGAAATTCCCGGCAGTGAAAGGGTTAATACCCCTTGGTTGAATGTCCGGGTGAAGATGCTTATCATCTGTCTAGTTATGTATCTCCTATAATATCTCGCTTTTTCTCTTTACTATATACACATACAGTCAGTCCCCAGGTTACGTACACGATAGGTTCCATAGGTTTGTTCTTAAGTTGAATTTGTATGTAACTCGGAACTGTATATTTTAGAATTGTAGATCCAGAAAAAAAAAATTTTGCCCCTGTGACAATTCGATTTTCAAAAATTAGGACATGCTCTATTTTTTTATACGGCTAGTGTATGATACGTTACGGTGTTAACAAATGCAATATAAATGGTTGGACGTATTGTCCATTGAAATGAATATGCCCGTATGTAACCCACACAAAAACAGTACAGTACGGGTAACTTATGGCCATTTTCATATGGTCGTGTGAAGGCAGCCTAATTGTCTGAATCCTAAATGAAATTTTGTTACCAAATTTGGACAAACCATTTGCACCCAAATTTTAACCAACCCACTCATCATTAAGCACAAGTTATAAACAAATAAAGCGATATAGTCATATTACAAAAAGTTAGGCCGAGCCTTAAGGGGGTTTCCCACTTTCAGAAAATAATGGATGTTTTTTTTTTGTGTAAAGAAAAGTTATGCAATTTAGTTTAATTTTGATAAAGTTGTATGCAACCAGCTGTTCAAAGTTTGTACTTAATAAGTGAACTGGATTTCATGTTTTAATCAGTGAAAATCAATAAAAACTATTGAAACAGACAAAATTGTTGTATTCTACATTGTATTATGTTATACTGTATACAGTCCAGATTTGTGAGAGTTGGATTGCTTTACATTCTGTTTATGGGTTTATTGGATTATAAATTGTATGATAATATATGAAGTCCTAATCTATGAGTTTATTGTATTATACATTGCATCATTGTATATTCAGTCCAGATCTATGAGTTTATTGTATTCTACATTGTATGATAATATATAAAGTCCTGATCTATGAGTTTATTGTATTATACATTGCATTAGATGTTACACTGTATAACCAGATGACAGGTCAGAGCTGCGGTCCCAGCTGTTGCGCTGCGCTCCCCCTCCCTCGCTACATGGATAGATGTGTAATACATCCAGCAGTTACCTGGATACATAATTACACAGGACAGACAGTGACCTAATAGTAAAAAATAATCCGAGGAGCGGAGCGGCCCCCTCCTCACATCTCAGCCCCGGTGCCGCCCCGTGTAGAATTATCCTGCTCCTACTATTCATTCACAATCATAATTACAGGGTAGAACCGAAATGTCACTGACATCATAGACTCCAGAGAACAAGAGAAAACTTTTAGTTATTTACAACTGGTGGGAATTAGTCTCTGAATCTTTCCTTAACCCATCAGTAACGTGAGAGAAATTGATGAATGAAGTTTCATCTGCAGTCCTGCTACCTATGTAACACTGATTGCTGTCTACGTGGCCATAACTGCTGATGGCTTCAAATTATTAAAACAAAAGCATTAGCTCCATAAGTAACCTGTCAGCAGAACTTGACTCCACTACCAGAATGTTATAACATTTAGAAGTGTTAAATTTTGTTGGTTATACTTTCATTTGACCCTAAAACTTCAAAATAAAATAAATCACCTGTGGATGTTATCTGTTGTATGGGCACACAGCGACACCAAATTAGGATAAAGAAGTTTTTAAGGATAAATTTGTGTCCGTGCTGAACATGGCTCTTTCAGGTTTACATATCTGAACGCTTACTTCTTTGGATAGTCGAGTTATGACTTGGCATTCATCTTCATCAGGAAAAGCCAGATAATAGAAGCCGGTCAGTCCGATTTCAGGCGCTAGAATGTGCACACTTCAGGGTGTGTTCATGTGTGCGTTGCATCATGTTTTTTGATGTGCTTATGACTAGAGATGAGCGAACACACTCGTCCGAGCTTGATGCTCGTTGGAGCATTAGCGTACTCGCAACTGCACGGTGCTTGGACGAGTATTTTGCCAGCTCGAGAAAATGGCATCTCGCAGCGTTTAGATTTTTGGCAGCCATAAACAGAACCAATCACAAGCCAGGAGACTCTGCAGTACACCCAGCATCACGTGGTACCCTTACATGTCGATAGCAGTAGTTGGCTGGCCAGATCAGGTGACCCTGGAATAGACTAGCCCCTGCTCAGATCATTCTCTGTCTGGATGCCGATAGGAATAGAGCTGATGCTGGTCAGGCATAGCGTTAGGGTGTTCTAGTAGATTACTGTGATATCGTGGATTGCCGACAATGCTTCAAGTAATTTGTCCGCCAGTCAGTCTTCCACGCAGTCCACCCATGTTACCCAAGTGAGCACTCCTCCAGCTCCTCCACCTCAACCTCCTTACCCCCAGTCTGCCCCCTCTCAGGAAAATTTGGCATTTGAGTCGGCATACTCTGAGGAACTGTTTTCTGGACCCTTGCCAGAGTCACAAACCAATTCTCAGGTTGCTGCTGAGCTCCTTCCCGATGCCCAGGTTTTCCAATGGTCAGTCTGTGGGTCATGATGACATTGTTGACGTAGTGGAAGAAGTGTGTAAAGAGGTGTCAGACGATGAGAAGATATGGTTGTCAGACAGTGGTGAAGTTGTTGTCAGTGCAGGAAGTCCGAGGGGGAAGCAGACTGGGGGATCGGAGGATGATGAGGTCACAGACTCAAGCTGGTTTGATAGGCCGGGTGAAGACAGTGCTTCTGAGACGGAGGCGAGTCCTATAGCAGAACAGGTTGGATGAGGCAGTGGTGGTGCCAGACAGAGAGGCAGAGCAAGAGCTGGTGCATCAGTGCCAAATGTTTCACGTAGTGAAGCTCTTGTGGTGAGGGCTAGATTTTCTGAAGTCTGGAGGTTCTTTAAATAAACAGTGGATGACTGACGGACTGTGATGTGCAACCTGTGCCACACCAGGATCAGCAGGGGTTCCACCACTACTAGCTTAAACACCTCCAGTATGCGCAGGCATATGTGTGCTAAACACCCCACTCAATGGAACCAAGGCCGTTCACCTCCGGCCGGGCACACCAATGCTCCTTCCCCTTTGTCATTTGCTGCCTTTGCTAGTCAGCCCCCTGCCCAGGACCCTGGCACAAACACCTCCCGCTCGAAAACCACACCTTCGCCTCCACGATCCTCCGCAGCGTCCACCAATGTCTCCATGCGCAGCGTTCAGCTGTCTATAACCCAGACGCTGGAGTGCAAGAGGAAATACAGTTGCACCCAACCACACGCCCAAGCCCTCAACGTCCACATCTAAAAATTACTAAGACAGGAGATGTTGCCCTATATGCTGGTATCGCAACCTCATGGTGGCGGCCGGCTCTCAGTATTCGGTCCCCAGCTGCCACTACTTTTCCCAATGTGCTGTCCCAACCCTGCACCAGCACGTGTGAGACAACATCATCCGTGCCCTGACCAATGCGGTTTCTGACAAGGTCCACCTGACCACGGACACGCGGACGAGTGCTGCAGGGCAGGTCCACTATATATCGCGGACGACACATTGGGTTAACTTAGTGGAGGCTGGGACCGAGTCTGTCCCTGGGGCCGCTCACATACTGCCAATGCCGAGGATTGCGGGGCCTACCTAGGTCACGGTCTCTTAGGCCTACTGTGCCTCCTCTTCCTCCCACCCCTTCGCCACATTCTCCGATGAATTACCGGTAGCTCTAGGCACAGCAGCAGAGCCGTCCCTAAGCGACAGCAGGCAGTACTCGAACTGCTGAGCCTAGGCGATAAAAGGCACACCACCCAAGAGCTATTACAGGGCATCACGGTGCAGACCGATCTGTGGCTTGCACTGATCAACCTGAAGCCAGGCTTGGTTGTGTGTGACAATGGCGGTAACCTGGTGGCAGCTCTGCAACTTGGCAGACTGACACATGTGCCCTGCCTGGCGCATGTGTTAAATCTCATAGTTCAGCGGTTCCTCAAGACATACCCCAATCTGTATGAATTGCTCACGAAGGTGCGCCGCATCTGTGCGCATTTCAGAAAGTCAAGCACGGATGCTGCCACTCTCAAGGCAGCGCAGCGCCACCTCCAGCTTCCCACTCACCGAATGTTGTGCGACGAGTTTACCAGCAGAGCAGATTGATTGTAGATTACCATATGTCAACTTTAACCAGAACTGGTAGTCAGGTCAGTCAGCTTTCTCAAGTCTATAATGAGGAGTGGATGTGGATGTTTGATATCTGTCAGGTGCTGAGTAACTTTGAAGACTCAACACAGATGGTCAGTGGCGATGCCGCCATCATCAGCCTCACCATCCCGTTGCTTGGCCTGTTGAAAAACTCCCTGGTCAGCATGAATTCAGAAGCATTGCGCTCGTCACAAGAGGAGGGGGAAGAAGATTCCCTTGTTGATAGCCTGAGCACCCTCCGGTCTGTTTCTCAGAGAGTATCGGAGGAGGTGGAGGAGGAAGAGGAGGAAGAGGAGGAGAATGTCAGCGAGACAGAAGAGGGGACCATTGCTCAATCCTTAACTGTTCAGCGTGTATGGGCAGAAGAAAAGGAGTTGGAGGAGGAGGAGGAAATGGAGAGTCAGGCCAGTGAGGGGAGTGAATTCTTGTGCGTTGGGACTCTGGCGCATATGGCAGATTTCATGCTAGGCTCCCTATCCCATGACCCTCGTGTTCAAATAATTACTGGTTATTCACTCTCCTGGACCCACGGTACAAGCAAAATCTTTCCACTCTCAACCCTGTAGAGGAAAGGAGTGTGAAAGTGCATGCATACCAGCAGGCCCTGGTGCACAAGCTGAAACAGTATTTCCCATCTAACACCGCTAGCAGCAGATGGCGTACTTCTGCAGGACAAGTAGCGAGGGAGAGTAGGCGAGCAGGCAGCTTGACCAGCACTGGCAGGGGTACGCTTTACAAGGCCTTTGCCAGTTTTATGTCACCCCAGCAAAACACTGTCACCTGTCCCCAGTTTCGGCAGAGTAGGGGTGATCTTTACAGAAAGATGGTGAGGGAGTACGTAGCTGACCATCCCATCATCCTAAATAATCACACAGATGCCTACAACTACTGGGTTTCAAAGCTGGACATCTGGCCCGAACAGGCGCTGTACGCCTTGGAGGTTCTTGCCTGCCCTACCGCTAGAGTGTTGTCAGAGCAGGTTTTCAGTGCAGCAGGTGGCATCATCAGCGATAAGCTTACACGCCTGTCGACTGACAGTGCTGACAGATGAATCAAGCATAAATTTCTCATGATTTCCATTCTCCACCAGGTGAAAGCAGCTCAACCTGAATAATTCTCATGTATGCACTCCTCCTCCTCATTCTCCTCCTTCCCCTTCTCCTCTTCTTTGTACACTAAAGCAGAGGCAACTGGCTATTTTTTGCCAGGGCCAACTGTCTCTAGCTATAGTACTCTATGTATTTAATTTTTTTGGAGGGCCACCTACCCGGTCATCCGTTTTGAAAACTTTTTTGGACTGCCACATACAGACACTCTATTTAATTTTTCTGGAGGGCCACCTATCCGCTCCACTGTTTTGAAAACTTTTTTGGACTGCCACATACAGGCACTATCCAAATGTAATTGTCTCCGTAGCAGCCTCCACACGTCGGCTTTATAGCAGACTACACACGTCGTCTTTATAGCTGCCTTCACACGTTGTCTCCATTGCTACTTCCACGCGTCGTCTCCATAGCTGCCTCCAAAAGTTGTCTCCATAGCTGCCTCCACACATCTTCCCCTTAGCAAACGCGCTGTGTCCGGCAAAATTTTGGGTTGTTTTAACGGCTTCCACATCAAACTTGTTAACTTTTTTGCCACCCTGCTGTGTTATCCACAAAATATACCTCCAAACTTTTATCTAAGAAGGATATTATTTCAGACCTACTTGCACATCTCTTTACATTCCCCTCCCCCTCCATAACCAGGCCAAATGCTTTTAAGAATAATGCTACACTTGATCTTACACAAAAGGTTTTTACAAATGCTGTTTGTAGCCGGAGTACACTCTGGTTATGTCGCCTGGAAAATCGCTAGCTGGACGGCTGCGGCAGCTGCCTCCACACGTCGTCCACATAGCTGCCTCCATACATTGTGCCCTTAGCAAATGAGCTCTGTCAGGCAGAATTTTAGGGTGTTTCACCAGATACGTAATGGAACTCGGCCCATCTGTCGCTGCCATGCTGGAGACCTGAAGTTTCAATCATAGCGGTGCAATATGGATGTCCCATACCGTCGCTCTTAATCATGGAACCATTTCTGGAAAAAAAAAAAAAACATAGAACCGCAATGCTATTCCATTATTCGTAGATGAAATATTAAAACGACCCAGCCTGCTTTGAAAATAATAATTTTTTCAAAGTAAACGCTTCGGGCCCCCAGGTCCATTTTGGGTGGGGAGGAGCCGAGAGCCATGGGCTTGGACAGGCGAAAGCTCGCCTGGCAGCAGACCGCCAGCTCCATCCCAAGATCCAACTAACATATCCAAGATCCAACTAACATAGTATAACTGCAGCAACTTTAATCTACTACTATAACCTTTTACCTCTAAAATCTATCTTTTCCCTCCTCTTTTCTCATCTCCTTACGTTCACCTTGGGTGCCATAACCATCCCCATTGCCTGTACACGTCATCTACATAGCAGCCTCCACATGTCGTCTCGATAGCTGCATCCACACCTTGTCTCCATAGCTGCCACCACAAGTTGTCTCATAACCAAGCCAAATACTGATACGTACAGTGCTTCACGTTATCCTCGCCAAAAGGAATTTTTTTAATTGGTTTGAAGCCTGAGACCATTTTTGGGTATGTCGCCATGCCACTCTCTAGCATGCCGCTGCTGCCGCTGCCTCCGCAAGCCGCCCCTATAGTGTCAGGGTCAATTATTGGGTGTTTTAGATGCTATCTCGCCTCACTCGGTCACTCTGTCATCTCCATGCTGTTGCCCATAATTTTGGCATAATGGTGCGATTCATACATGTCTGCCCTGCTGTTTCCTGTCCATTTACCTGGTAATTCCATCATTTTCTAAGGTTTCCTGGTGTTTGGCCAAGATTCCCTGTGCAGAGCCTTAGTCCCCTTGAAAAATGCTCGAGTCTCCCATTGACTTCAATGGGGTCGTTTCGAAAACAGCACGCGAGCATCGGGAAAGTTCGGACTCGAGTAACAAGCACTCTAGCATTTTAGTGCTCGCTCATCTCTATTTATGACGCATTCAACGGCTTCAGCCTTGATCACATGCTGAGGTTACATTGCGTTTTAGCAATGTAACCTTAGCTTATAGATCAAAGCTGAAGCCCTTTGAATGTGTCAAAAAGACATAAAAAATTGGAACTCAACGCAGGATTGGTCACCAGGGTACAACCTCTCAATGATTTTAAAGGCTGGAGCCTGTTGCTCTTGTTTCTGATGCTACTTCTACAGGCTATAGTAACCTTTTAATAACAACCCGTCGCTATCAAAGATCTAGAAGTCTGGCTGTTAGTAGTGTTTAGTGGATTTGTTTATGCACAGGTTTGATGGGTTAGCCAAACATCGTGAAAAAAATGGTCTAGAGAAATCTACTCATAGCTAGTCCCCTGCTTATAATTCTAAATGAATTTCCGGTTTGCTGTTTACTTGCTATATTTCTGTTTTCTTTTATCTTGGCTTATGTATTTTTGACTATTGATTTTGATAGATTTTGTAATGTTTGTTTGTATATACCCTTGCAAAACATGTGTCCGTAGATGAGTCCTATGTACAATTTAAAGGGAGGCTTAATTTCTGAAAGTACCTGCCCAAGCTATAGTATGAAGATGTATAAGCTTTGTGAGAGTGTATCAGGGTATATGTACAAGTACAGAATATATTAAGGGAAGGACTCCGGAATAGAGCCCCCAGTTTGCTCCCCCCCCTTTCCTTCCTGGGTAGTATTGCAAAGTTAGTGTGGGATTTGGGGCACCCACTACTCGGAAAGGGCTATCACCTCTACCTGGACAATTTTTATACCAGTTTTATACCATTCAAGTATCTTGCTTTTAGGAATACTGCGGCAAGTGGCAGTGTAAGAAGAAATCAAAGATGTCTCCCAAAGTCTTAGAATATTAGAAGGCATAATTGCCCGGCACAATGCAACGACTGTATTGTGTGTTAAGTACAAGAGAGAGGTTCCTGTATTTACAACAATACATGGGAAAATCAGCACCCCTGTTCCGGTATGAGATACCAGTACAGAAGCCCCCAAACCTGACTGCATACTGGATTATAACAAGTATATGGGATGACTTGTCAAACTAGGTGCTTCAGCCTTATAACGACAACAACAAAATTCTGGCCCTGCACATCATGATGATGGTACTGTATAATGCTTACGTGTTACATAATTGTACAGGCAGAGGAGAACTTTACTGAGGAGTTTTAAGAGGTGGTAGTCAAGCATTTGCTCTTTGAAGACCAGGAAGGGGGATTGCCAGTACTTCTGGAAGAGAGGCCACAAATATTGTACTAGCATCTCGTTGGTTAAAAAGCTCCTACAACCCTAGATAAATTCTTAAATAGATGCTCTTTCCAAAGTGGGGTCACTTCTCCGGGATTGCTATTGTACTGTAAACCCATGTAGTGAAAACAGAGCTCCGAAAGCTGAATTTCACTCCTTCACTTCTGAGCCCAACCTAAATATTATTGGCACAAATGGGCCATTGCCATACCCGAAATAACTTGCAAAATTATTTTTGACATGTATGTTTCCCGTGGTATGAGTTGGGTGACAAAAATTTGGCATAAAAATTGCATATTTGTGAGAAAATGCAATCTGCACCATTCCCTTTGTATTAAATGTTAGCCAGCATTTGGGGGGCTAAAATGCTCAGTGCAACCCTAGATAATTTATTTTCGGGGTCTAGTTTCCAGAATATTGTCACTTCTTGGGGGTTTCTATTGAACTGGCACTTCATGGGCTCTGCTAACAAACATAGCACTCTAAAACCAATCTAGTGAATATAGAGCTCCAAAAGCTTAATTTTGCTCCTTTCCTTCTGAGCCCTTTCATGTGCCTGGCCTGTTGACTATTGGCACATATTAGATATTGCCGTAACGTATATAAACCGTACAATGATTTTTGATGTGCTTGTCCCCAGTGACATGAGTTCTGAAAATATATTTAGAACTAAAAATCACATACCTGTGAAAAATAAAATTATTACTCTACACCATTCACTTTGTATTAAATTTGGGCCATCACCTTGGTGGTTGTCACGGGTGTCCCCGTGATCCATGTCACCGATGGCGGGCACACTCGCATTCCTAGCTGTGGCGACATTTTTCCCCTATCCCTGGACTTACCTACCCTGGCTCCTGGCTGTGCTCCGGGTCCCGGCCCCGCCTCCTGCCATCCAGACCGCGCGCTCCCGCTACTAGGGCACACGCTGACTTAAAGGGTCAGCGTCCTTTCCATTGCCACTGGTCAATTCCGGGTTTTTTATATAACCCGACAGCTCCCATCACTCCCTGCCCGATTTTCAAGTCTTCCCACTGAAGTGAAAGCCTCCTGTGTGTATCCCGAGGTCACGTTCCTGTGTATATGCTGAGGTCCTGTATCATGTGGTCCATGTCCGGTCGTCTGTATCCTGTGGTCCATGTTTGGTGGTCCATTTACTGTGGTCCATGTTCGGTGGTCCGAATCCTGAGGCCCAAATCCTGTGGTCCGAATCATGTGGTCCATGTTCTGTGGTTCAATCCCATGCTTGCGTCCTCCAGCCATCTTTCTCCTCCTGCTGTGCCTTCCAGGGTTCCTGCCCAGTGGTGTCTTCAGTCCGTACCAGCGTTACCAGTGTTCATCTCAGGTTGTGACTGTTTCCTGCATTTGTTACCTTGGCTGCCACCGCGGGTCTCATACCATCCCGCACGGTGGCCCAGTGGGTCCACAGACTCTCCCCAAAGGGACTCTCAGACGGTTTGTCCCTCATGAACCATGACAGGGGTTTCCTATGCAACCTTAGATAAACTTTGATGGAAAAAGATTCCAAAATGGTGTCATCCCTGTTTTTTTATTTTTTTTTGTCCTGGAAATTTAAGGGCTCTTAAAGTATGTTGAGACGCCTGGAAACATTTGTACAATGTGTAATTTTACCTCTAATGTAAAAATTTCCAATTCACTTTTGTTTGATCCGTGAGAAATCTTGAAATTCTGAGAAATTGCAACTAAACTATAAACCTTTTAACATCTGTAAAAAATTCTATAAGAAAAAAGTCCAGTTCACTGCTGCAGACAACAATCCCTATGTGCATGGGGAAAGACGTGGACACCGCTATGACTTATCTTAAAATGGAAAGGCTACTTCAGCAAGTCCAAAAGATTCATAAAAACACTTCTCAATTTATTGGTTCCATTTTAAAATCCACATATAATATCACGTCATGGGTATGGACACAGCAAACCAACGCATTTCGTCCAAAAGGACTTATTCATAGTAGCCCAATGATTAAGTCCTTTCGGACACAACACGTTGGTTTGCTGTGTCCATACCCATGACGTGATATTATGTGTGGATTTTAAAATGGAACCAATAAATTGAGAAGTGTTTCTTTGAATCCTCTGGAGGTGCTGGAGTATCCTTTCCATTTTTCTGTAAAAAATAACCACACATAAAAATTTATCGAAATAAAAAGAAGACAAATAGCAAAGGTTTTCTACAAAGAAAAATTGTGGTATGACATTTTGTTGTATTCTTGTTGATAACATTGAATTCAAAATTTGTTCTTCTGACTTTCTGGGTAGACACCACCTATACTACCTCTATTTGTATACAAATACCAAATGTTGCACACTGTTGCAATACACTTACTACTAAAGAAGTTCAGGCAGTAGAATGGGCATGTTATTCAGGATGGCTCTGCTAGGCTTTTTATCTATAGCGAGGCTATAAGTAGTGGGTAGCACTGCGGGAGACCCTGATTCATTAAAAGACAATCCTTTTAATGAATAAATATAAAATTTCCCTAAATTCACCTCTTCTCCATATTCCAAGACTAGTGATGAGCAGACTCTAATTGGCAAATTAACATATGCATTAACGGTCAGATGACACTATGGGACACATTTACTTAACCGTCCCTGTGCATTCCCCGAGGTTTTTTCCCGCTCAAGTCCCCTGGGGTTCAACTTCTTCTTCCAGGTGCATGTAAGTGCAGTGTCTTGTGACACAATTTAAAGGTTAAATCCACGCTTAGTCAAAATCAGTCGGATCGTCCGGCGGCCCGCCCCCACCTCCCCGATTTGTGTCGCATGAAGGCCGATGCGCCAAAATCCGATCATGTGCACCAAAATCCCCTGCTAAATGAGCCGCAAATTAGAAATAGTGTGATTCGTGGACTCTTAGTAAATGAGGAACTGTGTTCTGATTTACTACAGGCTGTTTAGGACCTGACAATATGTAAACTATTGTAAATAATTGGTGGGAATGTGGTCGGTGGCCCAGCTGTTTAAAAGTGGATAGCTGAGGCCATTCATACTTAAAGGAGTGTTTTGAATTAGAGGATAAACATTATTTTAAGTTTATACAAATAGCTTATAGAAGTGATGGAATTGTAAATAAGGAAGCTTTATGTGTGGGTGAATATGAACAAATAAAATTTCTTGGGGGACTTTGGAACACAAAAAGGTCACTTTCAAAAATATATACGGTACATATTTTATGAGAATATTGCATTTTGGAAATGAGCACATAAGTAAGATTAAATGGAATGTAGATTTAGGCACATTGGAAGAAACAGTAGAATAATATTTATAGTAATATAGAATTGGATGGACTACCAGAGTCCTTTAAGTTGATCCAGATCAAAATAGTTTATAGATTATATTACAGTCCAAAGTTTATTAGTAAACTTAAGAAAGGTGTTGTGGAATTGCCAAACAATTTTGGCTTTTTGGGTAGAAGTATATGATAAGATAAGAGAGATTACACAACTGGATATACCGGAGATGTAATGATTTTGAGTAATATGTTAGATGTAAAGGGTGCCCCTTGTGTAATCATATGGATTGTATGGGCGTTATTTATAGCAAGGTACATGATACTTAGAAAATGTATATCTAAAGAAGCGCCAAAAATTAAGGAGTGGGAAAAGCATTTCGAATGTGTCAAAAAATTTGAGGAGATTAAATATGGCAAAACACAGCAAATATGGTAAAACACAGCATTTATAGGGGACAAAAATGGAGGATTAAAGTGCTAAAATATAACTTTTATTTAGAAAAACCATAAAATTCTAACACTCATGTATAAAAGCTGATGTATACGTACACACAGCAAGAACCAAAAGGTTAATGATTGGTTACTTAGTGGAAATGTATGTCAGTAATGACAAAAAGAGCATAGACGTCAATCAATGCAGAATATAAAACAGTCGTCTCCTACCATGACTCAGGTGTCTTCAGCTTGATAGGGGGGGTAGCAGGCACTAGGACTGTTCTGTCCCTAAAAAACCCCTTTAACTCCAGCCCTCACAAGGACAGTCCACATCTGTCCCTGTCACAAAAACTGTCGCATGCCCCCTGTCAGCGCCACCTTCCCTGACACGTTTCGTCACTTGACTCCTCAGAGGGAATAAATGCTGAGAATCGCCGTCCTTTAACCTGGATTGGAGTTCATAGGGCATAAAGTGGGATGTAATTATGGTGAAGCATATTGTGTGCAATGCTTCTGAAGTATCTGCTCGTCTCCTGTCCTGGTGGTGGACTCGGAGATTCAGTGTGCAGGTTGGCAAGTGTTAGCGCCAAATGACAAGCATTTCCGCCTTAAAAAATCAATAGCCCCGCCCACGTTGTTATGTGATTGGGCGCACCTCCACCTGGGAGATGTAACCCAGAAAAGAGACAAACCCATATCAAACCATGTATTGTTGCATCACAAGGGTGATGCTTCAGTTCTACGTTTTATGGAGATTGAAAGGATCCCATACCCTGAACGGGGTGGTAACTGGGATAAGCTGATCCTCCAGAGGGAGGCAAGATGGATCTACAGATTGGATACCATCATGCCCAATGGCTTAAATGATCAGTTGTCCTTCACCCCCTTCTTATAATTCCAATACTTTTTCAACTTCATGTTGAATCAACGTATGTTTTCTATGTGATTCTGTGTTTTGTCCAACTGGCATTTCTTCGATTACCGGCATCACTTTGGTGCATGATACTTACCATCATCATAGTATCATAGTATCATAGTATCATAGTATATAAGGCTGGAAGGAGACGCAAGTCCATCAAGTCCAACCTTTAAGAATTAAATAAATGTTTTATCCCCATAACCCGTGATATTTTTGGTCTCCAGAAAGTCATCCAGGCCTCTCCTGAACTTGTACATAGAGTCGGCCATAACAACCTCCTGCGGCAGAGAGTTCCATAGTCTCACTGCTCGTACAGTAAAGAACCTTTGTCTATGGTGATGGTAGAATCGCCTCTCCTCTAGGCGTAGAGGATGCCCCCTGTCTATGGTGATGGTAGAATCTCTTCTCCTCTAGGCGTAGAGGATGCCCCCTTGTCCTGGTCACAGGCCGAGGTATAAAAAGATCTTTGGAGAGATCCTTGTACTGTCCGTTCAGGTATTTGTACATTGTAATGAGGTCTCCCCTCAGTCGTCTTTTTTCTAAACTGAATAATCCCACATTTTTTATCATTCATTTGTGGGCTTATTATACTTAAACTATACTTCTCATGCTATTGCACTGATGTTGGCTTTGTCATCATCTAGTGTTCTATATACATACTTAATGTTCCTTTTTCTTTCTTATTTAGATGTTGCACGTCAGCTGTTTCTTTGGACATGCTAACGTAGCCTTGTGTCTAGCCTGATACCCGTGGCTCAGACACTGCTATTTAACATAATGGTACATAGCATCCACTAGGGGCGGGACGCATCTTGCGTCTCCTTGGAGATGCAGTCATGTGATCATCCCCGCGGTATCCGCGCATGGGCTCCTCCGCTCAGGTTTTCACTCTGGTCCGCCCTAACAGGTAGTTACACAGCGGTCCGCCGCATCCCTGTGGCGAACCACGGCATCCACATATCAGAACGCTAAGCTGTTTTAGGTGCGCCCAATCACATAACAACGTGGGCGGGGCTATTGATTTTTTAAGGCGGAAATGCCTGTCTTTTGGCGCTAACACTTGCCACTGAATCTCCGAGTCCACCACCAGGACAGGAGATGAGCAGATACTTTAGAAGCATTGCACACAATATGCTACACCATTATAAGATCCCACTTTATGCCCTATGAACGCCAATCCAGGTGAAAGGAATAAAGAGATTTTTTTAAAAAAAGTAAATAATTGGTGTGTGAAAGGGCCCAGTAGCCTTAGAAGCACCTTTTGTAATTACCACTTTTATAGGAGCGTTTTCCATACACATAAATGTTTTTAGCAAATCTGATTTTGTATTTGCACATTTGGGCTTTCTTGCCTCATTTTTTGAATGATTGATGACTTCACTTTGAACTCTGTTCCCATTTTTTTTATCCGATGAATGCACACCTATGGTTTTATTAGAATGCTTGTTTTCATATCTGTTTATGCATGACAAAGGCTGACAACGTCTTCCTTGAGCTCAGGGAATTCCATGGTCAGTTGTTTACTGGGTCTGTCCAGTCTTCACTTCATTTCCTGGAACGATGAGTGTGTCTCGGACGTAGGAAGAAACCGGCTGCTATTATACACCCTAACTCATAGGGGCAGATTTATCAAGTGTCTGAAAGTCACAATATTTCTAGTTGCCCATGGCAACCAATCACAGCTCAGCTTTCATCTTAATAGTGCTCATGAATATTTTAAAGGGGAGCTGTGATTGGTTGCCATGGGCAACTAGAAATATTCTGACTTGCAGACACTTGATAAATCTGCCCCATAGTGTAATAAGGTGAGAGTCACACCTGCCCTTCAATTTTTTTATTTTATTGTATAAATACATACTTCGCTATGACAGCGCTTTTGTGGATTTTTCTCTGTTCTACTGCTTCTCCACCCCACATGGATTTTTTTAAACTGACACTAGAGTTTCCAGGTTTGTTTGTTGGTGATAAACTACATGAATGAAATTCATGGCTATTGTATGTTTTTGTATATGCTAAATAAAATTGACTGTTCTAACGTCACGGGGAGCAACGATCTCTGCCATGATGGAGGCGTCCATGAGCCGCCACTGTTTTTAAGCCGACGGCTTTGCGATGGACGGTCTCACACCCGCGATGAGTGCTAGCAATATGCATCAAAGACTTACCAGCCCGGGAGCCCTCTCCATGCACTCACACCCGACATGTGACAAACTATTATGTAATATGTTGGAAAGAAATCTAAATTTACTTTTTTCTAAAGAAGGATGATGCATAGTTCTGAGATTCTTAGAAATGTATTACACCGCGGTGAGGTTAAGACTTAAAACCCTACACCAAAAACTATGACTGTCCTCTATGTTATATTTGACCTTTCATTTTACTACTTGTAATGCTACATTTAGGATTTAGGAGCATTATGTAACATTTATGAAAAAATATACAGACTAATATTCCAGCACATGAGGTCAAGATGGCAAATATCTCCACAGCCACCATGTATTTCCCTCTGGTGCTCAGATAAGCCGGGATCATAGCGATACAGACACTGCAGAACAGCAGCATGCTGAAGGTGATGTACTTGGCCTCATTAAAACTGTCCGGTAATGTCCTCACCATGAAAGCCAGAACAAAGCTCACAGAGGCCAGGAGCCCCATATAACCCAACATGGAGTAGAACCAGATATCTGACCCTTCATTACACTGGATGATGATCTTCCCAGGATAAGACGTGAAGTCATACTCCTGATATGGAGGAGCAATGGCCAGCCAAATTACATAGATCACAGCTTGGATCATAGAAAATATCAAGACAATAGAAATTGCTAATTTATGTCCCATCAGCTTTCTCCATGGACTTGTGGGCTTGGTGGCTTTGAAAGCAATGCAGACTGTGATGGTCTTAGAAAGTACAGAAGACACAGCAATGGTGAAGAAGACTGAGAATAAAGTCTGCCTCAGCTGACAGGTTATATCCACCGGACGACCAAGGAAGAAGAAGACTGAGAGGAAGCTCAGCAGGATGGAGACCAGGAGAGTGACGCTTACATTCCGGTTATTGGCTCTCACTATAGGAGTGTCCCAGTATAAGAGAAATAATCCCAGAATAACAACGGTGACAATGGAGAAAAACACAACTAATCCAGAAAAGACTGAAGATAAATTATCTGATTCATAGGATAGAAACTCGTAGGGTTTAGGAAGACATTTCACTTTTTTCTCATTCGGCCAATGGTCAATGGGACATTTGTGGCAGATTTCACTGTCTGACAGATAAGTAAGAAAATGTTATAGGAGAATGAAGCAGAATTATTTTTCCATTTTCTGTCTACAAAATAATTAACTATTATTAGATTATTTTTAAATGCATAATTTTACATATTATTATGATGTATTACAATGCTGTATAGTTTTCCAGGAATAAATATCGATGGCCTATTTGTAGTGTCCTTTGCAGATGCAAAGCCAACTATGTCTAGCTCTGTGATGCTTGTTTGTGCAGGGATGAGGTGCCTCCGTCATGGCCTTAAGAGCTCTTTCAAGTTGGGTGGTGTATGGTCTATTCCCAGATGAGTTTCAGGTGCAATGGCTGTGCTTAAACTGGTAGTGCTGGCCCAACACTGAATAAGAGACATGACTAGAAGAAGAGGAATATTCACTGGCCTCAAAATTTTAAGTACAACTCTAAAGTATAAAAACTTTTGCATAACTCTGCACCTAGCAAAGTCATGCTTCCTGGTAACCATGGGAATCTGTACATGTTGGCTTGAGAAAAGAGGAAGTTGCTTGGCAGGGGCAGTAGGAGTGGAGTGTAGGACTGGGCCTTAAGTGATGTCACAGGTATGTGAATCATCACATGCTTCAGGTCTTCCAATTACAAACATGCTGGTTCATGTGAAATCTCTTGGTGCTCTGGCGTCAGTGCCCATAGCTGATATCACAAACAGTAAGTGCCGCCAACTTCAGGAATAGTTGAATGTGATTTTACAAGGAGGGTTGATAGATATATCAGGTTGTATCAAAGGCCAGAAAAAAGCCAGTTGCTTTTATGTGCTTAAAGTGAACAACCCCTTTAATCAAAAAAAGGAAAAGCCGTCAGGAATTCACTACCATGCCACCTATCAACTGTGTCAAGAGTTACCCTCCGCCCACCAATCAATTGTGTTAGACTCACACAATCCCACGCCTTGGTTACAAGATAAACTTCCTACCAGTCAGAATCATGAAAAGATAAATTACTTCCTCTTTATGCATTTTGTAATGTACCTGATATGTTTGATATTTCTCCCTCTGAACACAGGACACAGTCATAACAACAGGCCCGGTGACTTTTATCCGGAGCTTTCCTGTATCCTGGAGAACATCTATCATTGCAGCGAGCCCAGGGGAACTGCAAACAATAAAAAAGTCATATATATTTATATAATAGGAGCTTAAATCCACTATCAAAATCCATCATGTTAAACCAGGGACACTTAATCATAGACCCAGGCCCCGTGACTGTGGTCATCATTTTATATTTATTAACCATGGCCTCCTTCCTACTAAACTCAATTTTTAAAATTATGTTAATAGGGGGCGGAGCCTGACCGTTGAGCGAGACGGCCGCATGTGAGTGAGCTCCCGCTGTGGAGTTGTTTGATCCAGCATATAGCAGCAGTCTTCTTCCAGCTGAGATGGGCAAACCGAATAAGGAGAGAACCGGGGACAAACTGGAAACCCCTAGAGCGAGGAAAAGCCAGGGAGACCTGGATAAATTCCTCAAAAAGAAGCTCATAACACCGCCGGCCCTGGGACGCAATATGGCGCGGGAGGAAGCGCGCGAATCCGACGCTCCAGACGAGTCGGACCTAGAAAGTGTGGCAGGCAACAGCGATTTCGCTGCACCATCAGAGGTACCTCTCTCCAGAGCTTTTCTTAAGAAAACCCTATTCCAAGCTCTTACCCCTGTAGCCAAAGAGCTTGCAGAGCTCAAAGCAGAGTTCAAACAAATAGGGAGAAGAGTAGAAGCCCTAGAAGAGACTCAGGAAACCATTATTACCCACAGTGCTGCAATGGAGGAAGGTTACAAAGCGCAATTAAGGGCAATCAACACTGCGTTCTCATTGCTAGAGGACCAAGAGAACCGCAGCAGACGCAAAAATATTAGGATTAAGGGGATCCCTGAGTCTATACTCTATGAAGATCTGCAAAAATTTGCGTTAGAAATCTTCGCTGATCTCCTATCTCCTGAAAGAGTGAATTCTATTCAGATAGAACGTATTCATAGAGCCCTAAGACCTGCTCCTAAACAAGATGATCCCCCAATCGATGTTATCTGTGGTTTGCTGAGCTATGTAGATACGGCGGCCATTTTGAAAGCAGCACGAGAGAGAGGAGATTTCGTCTTCAAAGGAGACAAGATTACCCTTTTCCAGGACCTTTCCTCTTCCACACTGAACAAGAGGAGAATATTGAAACCGCTAACGGACTATTTAAAACATCATAAAATCCTATTCCGCTGGCTTTATCCATTCGGACTTACCTTCCAATTTAGAGGGAAAAGAGGAACCATAAGAACCCCAGAGGATCTCCCGCAAGCCTGGGACATTCTTGATATCAACCCCCTGGAGATTCAATCCTGGCACGCGGTACCGGAACATTTAATGGACCTTCCTGACCTTCCGCAACTCCAGCAGTGGTCAGTAGCGGGTTCTAAGAAGTCACCAAGGGTGAAAAAAGCCTCACAGATGCGTCAAGTTTTCTCTCCTCAAGTGCACTAAGGGTGATGTACTGTCTGTCACAGAAATGACCTTACTGTTTAACCATGTTGCCCTTAACATATGTAGTTAAGATGTATTACGCGCTAGTTCTGTTTAGTAACACTTAGAACTTTATCGGTGGTTTTCAACAGACTTACCACAGTTTATTGGATTTACACATCCAAACATTAAGAGGCACTCTCTTATCATACAGGATAACAATCGCTAGACACTCAGTAAACCCCCCCCCCTCTCAGCTGTAGTCTCCTGATGGGTCATACAATTTCCACCTCGATCAGGACACTAGATCTCCCCCCTCCTCCCCTTACCTCCCTCCGTATTAGTGGAGAGAGTGAGCGGACTTTATCACTTTTTCAATACTGGAAAGATACTATAGATGTTGGTACACGAGGTTACCCTGGCATTGACTATTGTATTTTTAGTCACTTGTTACCCAATGGGTTGTTTCACATTTAATTGTTCCACGCCTACACCCCCAAACCCCACAGATGTCACTGGGAGAAGAACTTTAAGTAATCAAATAGATTTTGAAACTCTTGCAGAATATATCAGGAATAATGACGATTTTTAAAATATCTTCATTTAATGTCAAGGGTCTAAACATACCCCAAAAACGGTCACAAATTTTTACTCTAGTTAGGAAAATGGGCTCAGATATTTGCTTTTTTCAAGAATCGCACTTCAAGTGCAACAAACTACCAAACTTACCCTTACGCTATTTTAACCAATGGTTTCACAGCTGTCACACTCAGGCAAAAAGAGGTGTCACCATTGCTATTAGTAAAAAAGTTCCATTTAAACATATATCAACCTATCAAGATCCAGAAGGACGCTTTTTATTTATACTTGGTAAAATGGGTTCAACCAAAATTACACTTGCCAATTTATATGCCCCCAATGTTAATCAAGTGAATTGGATTAAGGACACACTTGAGAAACTACACACCTTCGCAGAAGGAATCTGGATTGTGGGAGGTGACTTGAACCTTACAATTAATCCATTGCTGGATTCATCCACTAATAAATCAGTACACTCACAAAGAACTCTGGCTAGTCTCACAAAAACGCTATATACTCTCTCTCTAGTCGATACTTGGAGACTCATGCACCCTTCAGAGAAGGACTATTCCTTTTATTCAAGAGTGCATCATTCATTCCAACGACTAGATTACTTGTTTGTTACTGATAATTGCATTGACTATATCAGTAAGACAGAAATAGGTTCAATCACGGTCTCTGACCATGCACCTATATCATTCTCCATATGCATACAATCACTGCCTCCTCCAGCAGGTAATTGGAGACTAAACGAGTCTTTATTAGACTCTGAAGAAAAAGTCAAAGTAATAAGCGACAAACTTTGCTCCTATTTCGAAAGAAATATTGCGGAGGATACGTCCATACAGATCAATTGGCAAGCACACAAAGTTTTTATTGGGGGAGAGTTCAGGGCATTGGGTGCACATTATAAGAAAGAGAAAGCGAGAGTATTAGACGAAATCTTAGCCAAAATTTACAAGTTAGAGGCCACTTTTAAAAAATCTAAAAGGGATTCTGTATATTCAGAACTCTGCTCTGAAAGAAGCAAACTAGCGGACATACTAAATGCTAAAGCAGCTAAGGGTTACTTATATGCCAAATTCAGGCATTATGCTCATGGCGACAAGGGTAACAAACTAATGACGCTTTTGATAAAAAAGCAAAAAGCTACATCTTTAATCTCTAGTATTGCCCAATCCCCCACCAAAAGCATTGACAATACTCAAGAAATTGCCGAAGAGTTTAGACGCTACTATGAGAATCTATATAATTTGACACCTCACTACCCACCAAATAGTACCCAAACCAAAGAGGCTATCCATTTATTTTTGAACAAGCTCAAATTACCCACAGTAGCACAGTCTGACTTAGAAGACTTAATTAGGCCAGTTACGAAAGAGGAGGTAGAAAAAATCCTAAACTCCTTACCATTACACAAAACACCTGGACCAGATGGGCTTCCGATTTTCTATTATCGCAAGCTGGCGCATGTTCTGCTACCATATCTAACAGATTGGTGCAATGCGTTGATGAAAGGGGCCCCCCTACCAGCACAAGCTCTGGAGGCTATTATTACAGTAATACCCAAGGAAGGGAAAGATCCTGAACAATGCAGCAGTTATCGCCCGATATCACTTATTAACGTCGATGCAAAAATTTGGGCTAAAATTCTTTCCACGCGCCTGAATAAAGTGCTACCATACTTAATTGATGCTGAACAGACGGGGTTCGTCCCAGGGAGAGAAGGCAACCAGAACTCTACTAGAATAATACATGCTATTTCCCATGCTAAAAAACATAGAATTCCTCTAATCCTTCTCGGCACAGATGCCGAGAAGGCATTTGATAGGATTAATTGGGATTATATGACTGCCACTCTAGAGAAATTCGGGCTGCCTCAACAATTTATAAACTCAGTAATGGTTCTATATTCCCGTCCTAATGCGAGAGTTAGAGTAAATAACCACTTCTCTGCTCCCTTTTCAATCAAAAACGGAACGAGACAAGGCTGCCCCCTCTCCCCAGCATTGTTTGTCCTAATAATGGAAACGCTACTCCAAGCCCTGAGAGAATATCCAAATATAAAAGGATTGGAAGTAGGAAACACAACCCACCTTAATGCGGCGTTCGCCGATGATCTTCTATTACTCATCACCAATCCCAAAGAGGCCTTCCCACACGTAATGAAATTATTCCAAGAGTTCGGCACGCTCTCTAATTTTAAAATTAATTTTACTAAATCAGAGGCACTGAACATCACAGCCCATGGTGCTTTAATTTCGGATTTACAAAAGAAATTTCCTTTCAAGTGGCAACCCGACTATATTAAATACCTTGGGATAAAAATCACTAGAGACCCAACAAATCTTTTTGATTCTAACTACAAAACTCTTCTGAGAGCAATCGATCAACATCTGACATCTTTGAAAATCCCCTTTGTCTCATGGATGGGTAGGAAAAACCTCCTAAAAACATACATTATGCCAAAGCTACTCTATTTGCTCCAAATGTTACCTCTATATGTCCCGAAGCACTTCTTCCAATTAGTTCAGGCATCCTTCCGTAGATTCCTATGGCAAGGTAAAAGGGCCAGAGTGACTTACAAAAGACTTACTCAACAGAGGAAGAAGGGGGGCATAGGGCTCCCAGATCCTCTACTATATTATACGGCAGTCCACATTAAGAGATGGTGCCAGATTAATTCTCCTCTGGGTAGACACATAGGGGTAGACATTGAGCTTAAGAATACCACAGACTCCCAGTTAGCGTGGGCGTGGGGACTCACTCAGAATCAGGGTGAAACGATAGACAACTTATTGACTAGGGGCACGTTAACTGTTATAAGAAACAACACCTCTCTTTTTTCTTCTCCATCGCCGGCAATGCCAGCTCGCCTACTCCCTTATCATATAAGACCACATTCTAACAACATACCTGGTATTTGGGCTAGACTAGAACATATCCCAACAGGGAAGATAATGGAAAAATTAGGGAATCAAGAGGAATTATTGACATACCTAAATAATCTTTTACCTGATCTACATTTTTTACATAAGCTAGAATTAAACAATTTTGTGAGACAAATATCTGCCAAACCATATAACCCTAAGGAATTAACATGGACTGAGGAAACGATGTGTAAACCAATTAAACCTAAGGGCCTGATCTCCTTTATCTATAACAAATTACTAGAAGAGTCTTTGGGTGACGTAAAACCTGATTATGTTGCTAACTGGGAAAAAGACTTAAGTGTCACATTTAGTGATGATGAAATCTCTAAAATACACAAAAATTCACATGGATTCTCCAATTGTGTGAGAGTGCAGGAGAATTCATATAAACTAATGACTAGGTGGTACAGAACCCCAAAAACTCTTAAGCAGATGGGTCTATCCTCTAATGAGGACTGTTGGAGATGCGGAAATAAAAATGGGTCACATGCCCACATCTTTTGGTACTGCCCAAGTATCCAGAAGTTCTGGAATGATGTTTCTAGAATCACCAATCAAATCTGCTCTCAAACCTTGCACCTCACTCCAAGTAGTGTACTTCTTTGGTTACCTAACAAAACCTGGACCCCAGGCAAACATAACCTGGCCACAACCTTAGTCCAAACAGCCAAACTGCTTATTCCTCTTCACTGGCTTAGTAAAATCCCCCCTACAATTCCAGAATGGCTAAACAAAGTAGATCAGATGTGCAGATTAGAAGAATTAACGAGCTGGTCGGATAGAAAACATGATACATTTATAAAACTATGGGCCCCATGGCGCGATTTTAGGAAACTAGTATAAAACTATACAAATTGAGGTACTTACCTTTCAATCCATCTTGACCTAGGATCTTCCAAAAATTCTTTTTCTTAATATTGGCACTTCTGCCGAGTAGATACTTACACTGACAGCTATATTGCTTACAGTTTAACCCTTGCACTCTGATTACAACTAAATCTTTGGACATAAGATCCCATAGTGGTCTATACCTAGTTCCTGATAAATAAATTACGTTGAATAACTTATGTTACATTAGATCTGACATCTGTATCCCCCTCCCTCTTCCCCCCCTTCCCCCCCCTCCTCTTTTAACCCTCCCCCCCCCACCCCTCCTCCAACCCCCCCCCTCTTATGACAAGATCTCACTTTTACTATATATGAAAAGTTTAATGCGTAATATTCTGCTCAGCAGGTGATTCATGTAGAGCAAGTTTGTATAAATTACACTGTCGGGATAAGAGGGGATACCTGCGAGTATACCTTCCTCCTTCCCTGCTTTTTGATATGTTATGTTAAAAATTTCTCAATAAAAACTTTTAAAAATCAAAAAAAAAAAAAAAAAAAAAATTATGTTAATAAAGCTGAAAGGCTTCGGTGGGTGCTAGCAGAGAACCTTATAGCTGTAGCTTCACAGCCTTTAACAATGTGCAGGAGCATGCCCACTCCTACAGGGTTATGAAACTTCCTCTGCTGCTGTGAGGTTACATTAGGCAGAGGGAGGGGGTAAGTTCTGAAGAAACAGGGAAATTATTAATTAACTACTATTTACAATATCCCTGCTTTATGTTATCATCCTTTTCATTTTATCATATTATATGTTAAACAGCAATTTTACAAATGTCCAGAATTTCAGAATGAAATTTTTTTGTGGGTCTTTTTTGTTGCTAATAATTTTTTTAATTTATAATATTACACAAACCTCTAGTATATCTAGTAACCTTTAGCTGTGAGTGCATGGAGAGGGCTCACGATCGTGGGTGTTATCTTGTACATCGTCGGCAAAGTTGGTGGCAGCTTCAAAAAGATGGCGCTGCCATCTTGGTGAAGATTGACGCTCCCCGTGACGTCATCGGGGTGTGGCAATCAGTTGCCATGACAGCCTATCAAAGTCTTCCGAAGACCCAAGGCTGTCTTGTTTGAACCTATTCATTTGAATGTGTGATTTGCAATTCGATAATGAATGAGGAGGAAAATCCCCATGTACTTCCATACTATAGTGTGGCAGTATATTGTAGAATCAATCAGACAACCTCAGATTAAGTTACCCTAAGGGGTCTGAAAAATAGTAAAAACTAAAAAAAGTTAAATAAAAATTATATTAAAAAACTTAAAAATGTAAATCTCCCCCTTTCCCTATAAATCATATAACTATAAATAACCAGTAAAAATCCTGAATTGAAAGCATCATCAAAAGTCTCAAAAAATGATACTACCCACAGCTCTGTGCACCAAAGTATGAAAAAGTTATTAATGCCAGAAAAATTTACAGGTTTTAATTTTTGTAAATCTATGAAAACATTATAAAACCTATAAAAATGTGGTATCCCCATGATCGTAGCGACCCAAAGAATAAGGTAGACATGTCATTTGGGGCATACATTGAAAGCCGTATAATCCAAGCCTACAGGAAAACGGTGCAAATGCATTTTTTCATCAATTTCACTGCATTTGGAATATTTTTTCCTGCTTCCCAGTATACGACATGGAATATTAAATACCATCACTATGAAGTGCAATTTGTTACGCAGAAAACAAGCCATCACAGAGCTCTTTACGTATAAAATAAAAAGTTATAGATTTTGGATGGTGGGGATTGAAAAATGGAAATGGAAAAATAAAAAAGGATAAGGTCGTTAAAGGGTCAACACTACTGTGGTGGGAATCTGCCGAGGCTCTATAATGTAGCCCCTGCGAACTGACCCAGAACTACACCTGTCAAGGGATTATTCAAATGGAAACGTGTCAATTTGGGCCCCAGATGTGCTTCCCTACAAGTAGCATATACTGACTGGTGCAAAATCGATTGGAAGTATTGTGCGTGAGATCACCAAAAACAGTGTGTGAACCACAGAGAAGCTAGAGTTGATGTTACCACTGGGTGAAATTGCAGCTGAATGGAGGAAAGCGGTTAGATTAATTTTTTTTTAGAAATGTTAACATTTGTTATAGGAATAGTATAGAAATCTGAATCTATTGGGGTAAAAGTAAAGAGATTATAGGGTTGGCCACCTTTAAAGAGGTCCTGTCACGCTGAAAATCGGCACTAGGAGCTGCTTACAAAAAAAATCTTCATTTTGCCATATCATCGCGCTAATAACTTTTTCATATTTCAGTGTATGGAGCTGTGGGTGGTGTCATTTTTGTGATTCTTGATGACATTTTCAATTCTATGATTTCTAGCACTGTATGGCCTTTTTTTTTTATAAAAGAAGAGCAGATCCTGCCAGAGGGGGCACAAACTCGGTCCTCGATCCTAGAGGTAGATGTCCTTCAATAGACTACAAGCTGTAGATCCCAGTGCTGCCTGTGATAGGAAATAACTGCTCTTAGCTGTAACAAAATAGAATGGGTGAGTAAAAATGATTTTATATGTGTTTATCTCTCGTTATGACTGTCTCTTTCTCTTACTCTTTCTGTGTCTCTGTATATCTCTGACTGTCACTGACCTCTGTCTCTGACCATCTCTGAGTGACTGTTTCTGAAGTCTCTTTCAGTGACTGTTTCTAACCATCTCTTTCAGTGACTGTCACTAACCGTTTCTATCAGTGACTGTCGCTGATCATCTCTGTCTCTGACCTTCTTTGTCTTTAACCATCTTTGAGTGACCGTCTCTGACAATCTCTTTCAGTGACAGTCTCTGACCGTCTCTTTCAGTGATGGTCACTGGCCACTTCTTTCAGTGACTGTCACTGACTGTCTCTTTCAGTGTCTGTCTCTCATTGGTCTCCATGGGAAACTGGAACAATTTAACCTCAGACATTTCTGAGAAATCTCCCCCTATCTTTTAATCCCTATTCATCTTAAAAACACACATAATCTGTCTTATACTCATTGCCTATAGTAATCAATCAAAGCTCAGAGCTCATATTAATGACCTGTGGCAAAATAACAACCAATCAAGGCTCAGCTTCCTGTCCCTGCAGACAATGGCTCCTGTATAAAGTGGTTTTGATGTACAGCACTATGATGCCTTGTTCTGTTCTTTAGTTGGAGAATTTAGTGTCTGTGTAAGAAATCAACAACACAATTCACTCTGCAGTTATGTGACTTGAGCCCCCATCCAGTCTGCAGCTTTTTTTTTTATACAAAAACATCTTAATTTTTACTAACAATTCCTTGTTTCCATGTGAAGTTTTGCTTTTCCATTTCTGGCTGTAGTCCTTCCTCATTGAGTTGGTTTATAAATGTTATTTGACTCTTAATATGTTCATTAATAGTAAAAGCCCAATTAAATACGGCAATTCTAGGAGAAGACCTGATCTGTCCATCCTCTTGAAAGGAAACCTGGGTCCCGGTTTTGTCTGTGAAGTTAATTCTTCTTAAATACCTGAAGAGCTGGAAACAAGTGTAACAATGACATTTTGCTGCAATAACGTATTCAAGGCAATGGCAAACATTATATGCTAAAAATATTATCAATAATACATATTTTCTTACATGGAAGCTTAGATACACATGTTCAGCTCTATGTAGAGTGGATGCATGTGTAACGGCAGGTTAGATACATATCTTTAGCTCTATGTAAGATGGATACTTGTATAATGGTAGCTTAGATACAGGGGCAGATTTATCAAGTGTCTGAAAGTCAGAATATTTCTAGTTGCCCATGGCAACCAATCACAGCTCCCCTTTAAAATATTCATGAGCACTGGTAAAATGAAAGCTGAGCTGTGATTGGTTGCTATGGGCAACTGGTAATATTCTGACTTTCAGACACTTGATAAATCTACCCCACAGTGTTACCGAACCCTGATGTTATATTCAGATTAGAGATGAGCGCTAAAATGCTTGGGTGCTCGTTATTCGATACAAACTTTTCCCGATGCTCGAGTGCTCGCATTGAATAACGAACCCCATTAAAATCAATGGGAGACTTGTGCATTTTTTCACTGAATAACCCATTACAGATGTTTACAGATGTTTCCCTTGTAAGAACACATTTAAATAAGACTATTCTTCACTTTGCAGGTGTTCGCGCGTGTCTTCCGCTAAGTTAGGAGATGTGCGCGAACATCTGCAAAGTGAAGAATAGAATAAAACAGTGAACACAGGGGACACAGGACCATTTAAGTGCAGAACACATTGAAAGAACTCTATTCTTCACATTCCAGATGTTCGTGCACATCTCCTAACTTAGAAGCTTGTGTCCCTGCCTTGTTACTGTGTTTGGATTTCTCATTGTGACCCCTCATTCTGTATTAGACTTTGATCCTGTTGCACCTGCCCTGACCTGTTGCTCCATCTCCGATCCCGAGCTGCCCGTCCTGACCTCCTACCTGTCCCTGACTACAATCCTGCTTTGCGTCAGTGTACCTCGCCTGGTACACTAAGAAAAATGGAGGAGTAAAAAGCAAAAAATAATGTAATTGGTTAGATAATATATCTAGATGTGATCTCAGACAACCAAAAATTAGCAGTTTATAAAAAATTTAAAAAACTAATTGACCTATTTATGTGAATACATAGCTTGGTGAAGATGCTGAATGCCAAATATCTGTATGAAATACAAAAATGCAATATGGCTACCCTATTTTATACAGTAAGGGCCAGAAATATTTGGACAGTGACACAATTTTCGCGAGTTGGGCTCCGCATGCCACCACATTGGATTTGAAATGAAACCTCTACAACAGAATTGTGCAGATTGTAACGTTTAATTTGAAGGGTGCAGATTGTAACGTTTAATTTGAAGGGTTGAACAAAAATATCTGATAGAAAATGTAGGAATTGTACACATTTCTTTACAAACACTCCACATTTTAGGAGCTCAAAAGTAATTGGACAAATAAACATAACCCAAACAAAAATTTTTTTTTTTAATATTTTGTTGCGAATCCTCTGAAGGCAATCACTGCCTTAACTCTGGAACCCATGGACATCACCAAACGCTGGGTTTCCTCCTTCTTAATGCTTTGCCTTTACAGCCGCAGCCTTCAGCTCTTGCTTGTTTGTGGGTCTTTCCGTCTTAAGTCTGGATTTGAGCAAGTGAAATGCCGCTCAATTGGGTTAAGATCTGGTGATTGACTTGGCCATTGCAGAATGTTCCACATTTTTGCACTCATGAACTCCCGGGTAGCTTTGGCTGTACGCTGGGGGTCATTGTCCATCTGTACTATGAAGCACCGTCCGATCAACTTTGCAGCATTTGGCTGAATCTGGGCTGAAAGTATATCCCAGTACACTTCAGAATTCATCCGGCTCCTCTTGTCTGCTGTTATGTCATCAATAAACACAAGTGACCCAGTGCCATTAAAAGCCATGCGTGCCCATGCCATCACGTTGCCTCCACCATGTTTTACAGAGGATGTGGTGTGCCTTGGATCATGTGCGTTCCCTTTCTTCTCCAAACTTTTTTCTTCCAATCATTCTGGTACAGGTTGATCTTTGTCTCATCTGTCCACAGAACACTTTTCCAGAACTGAGCTGGCTTCTTGAGGTGTTTCTCGGGAAATTTAACTCTGGCCTGTCTATTTTTGGAATTGATGAATGGTTTGCATCTAGATGTGAACCCTTTGTATTTACTTTCATGGAGTCTTCTCTTTACTGTTGACTTAGAGACAGATACACCTACTTCACTGAGAGTGTTCTGGACTTCAGTTGATGTTGTGAATGGGTTCTTCTTCACCAAAGAAAGTATGCGTCGATCATCCACGACTGTTGTCATCCGTGGACGCCCAGGCCTTTTTGAGTTCCCAAGCTCACCAGTCAATTCCTTTTTTCTCAGAATGTACCCAACTGTTGATTTTGCTACTCCAAGCATGTCTGCTATCTCTCTGATGGATTTTTTTTTTTTTTTCAGGATGTTCTGCTTCACCTCAATTGAGAGTTCCTTTGACCACATGTTGTCTGGTCACAGCAATAGCTTCCAAATGCAAAACCACACACCTGGAATCAACCCCAGACCTTTTAACTACTTCATTGATTACAGGTTAACGAGGGAGACGCCTTCAGAGTTAATTGCAGCCCTTAGAGTCCATTGTCCAATTACTTTTGGTCCCTTGAAAAAGAAGAGGCTATGCATTACAGAGCTATGATTCCTAAACCCTTTCTCCGATTTGGATGTGGAAACTCTCATATTGCAGCTGGGAGTGTGCACTTTCAGCCCATATTATATATAGAATTGTATTTCTGAACATGTTTTTGTTAACAGCTAAAATAACAAAACTTGTGTCACTGTCCAAATATTTCTGGCCCTAACTGTATTACTCACACAGGGCCTCGGAGCCAATTGGTGGATCCACTTGTTCTTCTTGTAAACATTGATATATTTCACTATATTATTACCTTATGTCTATATTGATGAGATCTGGATCCTTCACCATCTCTTCCTTCCATTACATGCATGTCATGTATAGCGTGAGCCAGACTGTATACTGCGCTGTACACATAGTAATGATTAGGAAGATGTACACCTGTAAATCCTGGTGGGATCTGAAGATTAAGTCCAGAGCAGTTACGTATGGTTATGGTATATACATATTGAAGGACACTGAGTTTATATTGATCTGAGATATTACAATGTGCAGCATAGTACCAGATGTCCTCCAGTATTGGATCTTCTGGGCATCTTTCTGGAGTGACGAAACTTATAGCTCTACTCAGTTCCGGCATTAATTTTCCTTTATAAGTAAAGCTTATACTACAATTACACACTAAGGAGGCTGTTATTGTTAATCCAATGTGATCATACCACCACAAATGAAATGTAATAAATGTTATATATCGCTGGATAAAATCCGATTTGTGCAGTAAAACCGAAAAAGCCATTGAAGTGGTAGCAATTATCACTCTGGTGGTGGCGTTTTCTATGGTGTGTAGTATTTCTTCTTCAGATCGCTTAACACCATAAGGGAAGTAAATAACATACTCAAAGCAGATTCCTTCATTTGTAAAATATTCCTCTAATCCCTTCATTTCTTCTCCATGAAATATAGCTGATTTAATCAGACCAACCAAATTCCATCCAAAAAATTTCAGATAGGAAACAGCAGATTTTATGAGGGCCATGTTATCTTGATGACTTGTGGAAAACAAATGTATTAGATGGTTTTCAATTGGTGGAGGAACTGCAGCCATATGGTTGATCTAAAGTAAAAAACAAAAGCATATTTTTTATTTTATAATGGATCTTTTGGGTTTGTGAAGTATTTTTAATGGATTTTAAACAAGTTGGTAGGTTGCCGAGTCCAAGAGGTTACCTCTAAAATAAAAATACATAAAATTGATCAAAGAGTAGTAAGAAAGACAACTACACTTTTGCAGGGCAAATAGACAGTCGGGTAGATTGCAAAGTGAGGATAAAATAAGGTAAGTGAGAATAGGGGAGGAAAGCAGGGGTAATAATGAGAAGAAAACACATTTTTAGAATTTGCAATTTGCTATCAAATTTGAAGGGATAAGTATACTCTAAATGGTAGGATAGCCATATTGATGGCATTTTCAATGCTACCATTGTTAGGACTGCACAACATTTTGATCACTTTTTATAGAATTTTTTATATTTCTACAAATGGCAAAAAAGTGCAATTCAGGGAAAATATTCGGGAAACCCGACAGAAATGCGCCCCAATATTTGCAGTGTTGACCCTTCTTCTTCAGGACCTCTGCAATTCACCCTGAATGCTCTCAATCAACTTCTGGACAAAATCCTAACTGATAGCCGTCCATTCTTGCACAATCACTGCTGCATTTTGTCACAATTTGTTGGTTTTTGTTTGTACACCCGTCTCTTGATGATTGACCACAAGTTCTCAATGGGATTGAGATCTGGGGAGTTTCCAGGCCATGGACCCAAAATCTCTATTTTTTGTCCCCTAAGCCATTTAGTTATCACCTTTGCTTTATGGCAAGGTGCTCCATCATGCTGGAAAAGGCATTGTTGATCACCAAACTGCTCTTGGACGGTTGTGAGAAGTTGCTATTGGAGCACATTCTGGTCCCATTCTTTATTCATGGATGTGTTTTTAGGCAAGACTCTGAGAGAGCCAATTCCCTTGGCTGAGAAGCCGCCCCCCACACATGAATGGTTGCAGGATGCTTTACAGGTGGCATGAGACAAGACTGGTGGTATCTCTCACCTTGTCTTCTCCGAACAAGCAGTTTTCCAGATGTTCCAAACAATCCGAAAGGGGATTCATCAGAGAAAATGACTTTACCCCAGTCCTCAGCAGTCCACTCCCAGTACCTTTTGCAGAATATCAGTCTGTCCCTGATGTTTTTTTCTGGAGAGAAGTGGCCAAGAGTCACAGCCTCACAGTGTGTGAAGCTGCACTCACACTTGCCTTCTGCCATTCCTGAGCAAGCTCTGCACTGTTGGTAGCCCCATCCCAAAGCTGAAATACTTTTAAGAGATGATCCTGACACTTGCCGGTCCTTCTAAGGTGCCCTGGAGCCTTTGTTGCAACAATGGAACCTCTCTCCTTGAATTCCTTGATGATGCAATAGATTGGTGACTGAGGTGCAGTCTTTCTAGCTGCGATACTCTTCCCTGTTAGGCAAGTTTTGTGCAGTACAATGATGACTGCACGTGTTTCTTTAGAGATAACCATGGTTAACAGAAGACAAACGATGATGCCAAGCACCAGCCTCCTTTTAGAGTGTCTAGTGGTGTAATTCTTACTTAATCATGACAGATTGATCTCCAGCCCTGACTTCATCAGCACCCACACCTGTGTTAATGGAGTAATCGCTGAAACGATGTTAGCTGCTCCTTTTAAGGCAGGCCTGCAATGAAGTTGAAATGTGTTTTGGGTGAAAAAGTTTATTCTCTAGGCAAATATGGACTTTGCAATTAAATGCTGTTAAGCTGATCACTCTTTATAACATTCTGGAGTATATACAAATTGCCATTATAAAACTTGATGCAGTAGACTTTGAAAAAATTAACATTTATATCATTCTCAAAACTTTTGACCATGACTGTACTGCCATACTACAGTACGGCAGTTTATGGGGATTTTCCTCCTCATTCATTACAATGTCCTGATTGCACATTATAATGAAAGGGTTAAAACGAGACAGCCTCGGGTTCTCGGAAGAACTGAGGATGTCATAGAATCAGATCGCAGCTCCCCGATGACGTCATGGGGAGCGACGATCCTCGGATTGATAGATACCCCCCATCCCTCCCCATTATTGAGCATATTGTTTCTGCTGTCATTTGGTTCTGGGTTGTTAAAGAAATGTAGTTGTATATGGAAGACCATATTCTGTCCACAGTAACATCCTCATTCTCAACTATGGGTTTAGGATGCATCTTCTTCCATAACTCATAAAAACATATAACTATTTTTCTGTACATTTGTAGCATGAATTTTTGTCTCTGGTGATAGGGATGGATCCTATATCCCCTCATGCTCCCCCTTATTCAGAGCATGTTTATGTTATATCTCTCAGGAAAATCCTTAGGAGAATTGAGCTCTGTAAAATAATGTTTCAATATTATGATTTGAATTATCAACTTTTTTACAACCAGTATTTGAGGTTACTTAGTTATATCCCCTAAAAGTTAATCCTACCAGATGGGACATTTTCATGTCACAGAAGCAAGTAAGACGTCTACTATATTTATTTTGTAGGTGTACACAGGAGTAGTTACACACAAAGAAACGGCTCTGATGGAAGAGGAAAGAGAAAATCAAGGCTCCAGGAATATATGAAAAATATAAAGCATCCAGGAGTACAATGTCCCAAGCAACTTTCACAGGGAACAAACATTAATAAGGAATTAGTAAAAACCTTTATCACGTTACAGATGGGAAATCAGAATACGGTTTAGTTTATCCAGAAGTCACTACTGTGATATGGTCAGTCTACAGCCCGGTCAGTGCATTGTGTCAGTGTTACAGGACAGGACAGCCCTGTGTATATGGACTGTCAGTCAGTAATGAGATGTATAAGAGAATAAGAATGTGCAGGAGTGATGTATAACAGCAGCAGAGCAGTGTGTTCTGCTAGTCGATTGTCCAACCTCACAGGGATTTAGTCACAACTAGTCATTCACATCCGTGCTGAACATCGTGGGTAAGGGTAATCGGATTTCAGCAACAATTCAGGTTTGGCAGCACACAGAAAAGCAGACGATGATAAGCTGCTCATCAACCAGCATTTAGCCCCCGACAACCATAGCATTGCCCACTATAGGTCTGGTTGTGATTGGCCAGATGGGAGAAGAGGTTGGGTCACACGTCTTGGTGCCATAACAGTCAGGAGACAGCAAGGGGGAGACTGCAGCTGGGGGGACAGTGAGGGACAGAATTTCGGTTTAATAAATTAATAATTGCCATTTTGAGGGAAGGTGGGGAGAGAGGACTGTGAGGGGCAGATTATTACTACATCCGTATAGTGTAAAAGTGCAGTCATAGTGATAACTGCATCTGTATATTGCTAGATTGCAGTAATACTGATAGCTACATCCATATATACCGGTGAAATACAGTTAGGCTACATTCACACACACAAATGGGGGACATATATGCGGCCAACGTATATATGATCTATATACGTCCCCCATACATGGCAATGGGGGCACGGCGCCCTATGGGAAGCAATATGGTGTCACACGTGTGCCATTCCTTAGCCATCAAAAAGATAGGACTGATAGGGATGGATCCTATATCCCCTCATGCTCCCCCTTATTCAGAACATGTTTATGTTATATCTCTCAGGTCATCCTTAGGAGAATTGAGCTGAATAAATAAGGTTGCATAAAGAGTATAAATATTGCTTGGTTTAGATGACCAGAAGAGACTTTGATCAGTTATTAAGGAACTTCTGATTAGTATCAAGGAATAATAACCATTAAGGTAGCTTGTGCCAGCTCGCACCTGGCACTTAATGGGAAAATCAATAATGGACTTTACACATATCAGGATAACCTCGTCCTGATATGCCCTGTAGACACGTAGGACATATGTTAATTATTAAATATAGTTAAATGGAAACTGACCAATTGTTATAATATTTCCTAATGGTTCGATGAAACTATCCAATAATTGTAAGACCGCTTAACATGTAAACGCCCTTCTTTTGGGTATATAAGACGATGTCATGCACCAATAAAGCAGAGTTTTATTCTGAGAACCAGCGTGTGTTCTTGTCTTAAATTCTCGGCGAGCTCGTCATCATCCTGAATTTGGCTCCTCTCCAATATACTGAATTGTCCCCATTGAGGACAACCCTAACATTAAATGGCGCTTCCAATCGCGGGGCAGTTGGAAACAGATTGATTTCAGTACTGCAGACCCGGCAACACAACAGGCTCTTTGGCAGCGGACCACATACACACATACATACATATAGCACATACACACATACATACATACAGCACATACATACACACATACAACACATACACACATACATACACACACACAGCACATACATACACACAGCACATACATACACACAGCACATACACACACACAGCACATACATACACACAGCAATCTATACATATATACATATGGACTTACTTACATTTCCTGAAGACCGGCTGCTGTGCAGTGGAAGGCTGTGTCTTCGGGAAGCTGCGGAGGTATGCCGGCTGCGCGATCGCGATCGCGGACGCGGTAAACCTTTCAGTCAACCAGGCGCAGATGGAGCGGAAGGTGTGGGCCGGCCAGGCAGCCGCGAATGGACTAGGCCCTGCGCAGAAGAAGTGGACCGGCCGGGGGGCCGTGAAGACACTAGGCTGCAGAAGGAGTAGGCTGGCCGTGCAGCCACACACAGACTGGGGCTGGCGAACGCGGCCGCGGAGAGAACAGGCGGGGCCAGCCTAGAAGAAGTGGCCATGCCATGCCGCCGCTGGTGCCGCACTGGTGCCGGTGCCGCACTGGTGCCGTCGGGGCGATCGCGCTGAAAGAAGTGGGCGGGCTGAATGGCCACAAATGAGGCAAGTCAGTCGGCACACAGATGAGGTGGGCGGACAGAGGGACGGCACAGGGGCTCATATTATTGTCCAATGGCGGTCCCATCATCCCAGTAAGCATTTAGAAGTTTTGTCTTGGCTGTTCATCCCGGGCCCCTGTGCCGCCCGGGCCCCGTAGCAAGCGCTACGGCTGCTACGGCTATCGTTACGCCACTGCTTCTTACTGCTCAATATTTATTGACAAAGAACCGTAGAATATCCCTGAGATAATTATAAGAGTATATTGGAGAAGGTTTATGTTTGTGCCGCTATTATATGTTGTTTGTTTATGTTGTTGTATGAATGGTGTATGACTGATATGAGTCCACCTCGAAGGCAACTCCTGGTCAGAAAGACTAACCTCTTCCCGTAATACTGGCTTGTCCGGTTTGCGTGTGAACAAGACGCCCCTGCTGGCTGGTTTAAGTTGCAGATTATTGTCACTTCTCGGAGACTGTTAGCTGAAGTCGGAAGAATTGTTTAAACCCGCACTAGAACCAACTTTCATCATAGTAAGCTGTAAAAGCTTAGTTAATCTTACACTCTGGCTGATGTATAAGAGATATGTATACGCTAAATTTACTTTGAGTTTCTTCCGTGCTTACCCAAGGAGCTTAGGGGATTTAGTGACGTGACTCCGGTGTAGTCACTTGGCCAAGTCACAAATCATATGTTAGGGCCTGCACACCAACGCACTGAAATATGCTCGTTGAGCTCAGTTATAAATAAGTGGGTACCGCAAGTTGCAGGACAATAGAGTAAAGGCAACCTAGGTAGTTGTGGGCTTCATAGCCATAATACGGAAAAGGGCATTTTTAGAGGCAGCCAGAGAAAAACATAGACCTAAAGACAGCAAATGTATTTCACACCAACGGGTACTTCTGACTAATATTTCCGGTTTTTTTTTTTTTTTTTAAGGGATAACATTTATCGTGTCAAAGGAAGACCTTATAAGCAGCTTTAGGAAGTAATAAGCAAAGTTATAAAAAAAAAAAAAAAAAAAAAGAAAAATGAGTACACGTGCTCAACAGTTGGTTAATACTGTATGGGAAGCACTATCAAAAGAAGCTAAAAAAAACACTTCTTAGCAGAACTGATGGATTGGTGTCAGGAAAGGATAATAGAGACACTTCAGGATGACGAAGATCCAAATAGTACTAAAGAACAAATCTGGGACCAGGTTGTACAGGCAGCAGAAACAGCTGAGCTAGGTCAAGAGAAGTTATAAACGTTCAAACCGCTCCCATATGAGCACCAGTACAATTACCACCCAGTGTCCCCATTCTTTCAGGGTCTCAGAAAATGGTTACACTCCATTTTCCAGATGGTAGAACAATTCACTTGTTAGTAGAACCTAATGTATCTGGAACAGTCACCTACCAGACACATGTGAACCCATCTCACTCTTCTGTTGGCACCTTGTATACACAAGGAGCTGAAGGGATTGAAGAATGCAGCAATAATCTATGCCCAGTACCCTATCATTCCCCATGACTAAAATATCACGATAATTCTACAGATGGGTTTCCCCTGGGTCCAAAAATTTTGGCTGCATTTACTTTTAGGAAACAACGATATATTTGGTGGATGTCACCACTAGGAGTCCGAAAATTTTAATGGTTGGTTTTCTAAATTTCATTTCAGGAAAATGTTCTTTCTGACACATGAAGGTAATCGAGTCACTAAGTAACACATGGGAGTTTAGCTATGTACCACTTTGAGTAGAGTATTGTATTAGAAGCCTTGAATCTGCTATGTCTGCACCCTCATGCAACAATTGTATAAATGATTAGACACAAAGCTTTTCCAACTTTCCACAGAAGTTTAGAAGCCTTCGTTTATTTTCACTCACTCAGTGGACATCCTTTTAGCCGCAGCGTCAGGTAGCTGACTCAACTAAATCCTATTACATGTAGGCGTTTTATTATATTGTATTGAATTACGGCAAAAATAGTATAAGAATTTAAGTTCAGAGACTGCTTCTGAAATTATACCCCATTATGTATTAACTACTTCACCATTTCCATTTTGCATAATTTGCATAACTTTTTGAATATAATGCAGCAAACTTTCTCTTCCTGTTCAGAAACTTACATTGCAAATTGCAGCACTCATGGCAACAAAATTTTAAGTGCTTGACATTGAATCCAGATACCTTAGTTCCCATTAATGTGATTGATGCAATGTCAACAGGGGGGGGGGGGGATAGTATAGTATAATAGATAGTATAATATAGGAAACCTTGCTCAACAAGGTATCTTTGTTTAACAATACTTTTTGGCATTATGTTTTACCGTTGTTTTACCATTTTAAACATTTTTATTTTATGAAATACCTTCTTTTTATGATACAGTCATCTAATGAGTAAACAAAGGTGGTTTCGGAAAGTCATCCGATGTCTTGCAATCACCACTATAGCTGTTTTGTACCATTTCAGTCTCATTTTGCAAGTATCGTATGTATAAATTTGTGCTGCATCATTCTGGTATTTATATTTAAGAAACTTCTTTTTATTGTATTTGTGATATTGTTTCAAGTTTAATACTTAAAGAAGAGCTTACTGAATAAGATGATATATGAGCAAATAAGACCTGTAACCATACACTGTGCTGTCACTAGACTTTATACCACTGCATTCTTGAGTCAGGCATGAAAAATTATTTTTATCATTCCTCTTATTTTTTTTACATCATAGCACAGGAAACTTAAGGATAATAATCAGATTTCAAGGTTTTGTAGACGGATAAAGCCAGCATCGGAGAGGACGGACGGTTCCACAGTGGGTATGAAGTGGTCACACAACATGATGTAGTAAAAGCAGAACCACTCCTTCCTCACATGTCTGCACAGGAGGAGGAGCTGAAGGCCCTCATTGGAGTGCATAGAGTAATGTCTCAGGTAAATACATACAATATTGTAGGGAGAAAGACAGGGACTTCCGCACCTCCATAGGTAGACTAGTAGAACATGAGAAAGTAATCAAATAACTGATGGAACATTGTATATTACACAAGAAGTAGACATAGTAAAGGTAAAAGGCACATACAAAACTGGCCACTAATGAGGCACAAGGCAACCACAGGGTGAATGAAGCAGAAAAGGTGACAACCAGGAGGACAAGAGCGGCAGAGGTCCCAGAAACATCACAGATCAAGGTAAGCACTGAGCCTAACCATGCATTTGACTTCAGCTCCTCTCCAATATACTGAATTGTCCCCATTGAGGACAACCCTAACACTGGATTTGGTAGGTTGTTACCAAATCTGATTAGAATTTTAATGTCAATAGCATAAATTTGGTGCAAATTGGTGATGTGTTCAATACTCATTTCACACATCTATATCTTCCACTTACCATTGTGTATCCAAAAATATCCAGAAATTGCACCTGATCATGTGAATGACCAGTAAATCCAGCCAAGACTCCAAGTTTCCTGCAGGAATAATTTGGAACATCCATCTGATAACCAGACATGATTTGTAACATATTCTGGAAGGATTTTATATCATCATCACACGTGTCATATATGTGGTAACCCAAAGTCACATTGGGCAGAAGATCCGGGTCAAGGTTTATTTCCTCAACAGCAACTCGAAAAGCCAAAATGCCAATATAATTTCTTATATATGGTCTGTGGTGACATAAATAAATTTAATAATGCAACACAGCTTTAGACGAAAATGCACATACAAACATAAATATTGTTGCAGTAAGACATTACTTGTAGTAGGCCTTGCTGTCATGTGCTGACGTATGATAGCCCCGCTGCCCATCTGGAACAGCTAGATACACCAAGAGGCTCCTACATAGAGACTTTTTACATTGCCAGTGAGTGACAGGGACGCCCAACGCTGGCTGTGCCCCCTTCAAGCCCTCTTCACGAGGAAAATAATCGCTAAGTACTAGAGATACGCTAGCAATTGTGACTATTTCAGAGCTTCTACACCATGTCTAATAATATCTTCTAATAAATGGCTGTAAAATTCCCAAAATCAAAAAAGTTTGCAAAATAACCTCATCCACTAATGTGTAAAAAAAAGCATGCCCGGGGCTAAAATAAGAAAAAGTCAACTAGTTGAACAATAGAATAAAGGAACTGATTTAATTAGGCCCCTCTACACTTGCGAGTGTGATACGATGAACTCGCATCACACTTGCAACTCGTGTTGCTCGGATCGCACGGCCTGAACGCTACAAACCGGAACTGAACTCAGCATGGCTGTTCAGTTCCGGTTTGCAGCGCTCAGGCGGTGCGATCCGAGTAACACGCGTTGCAAGTGTGATGCGAGTTCATCGCATCACACTCGCAAGTGTGGATCGGGCCTTAGTGTAGTCCAACATCTTAACAGCATCTTCTCCAGGCCAAAAGTTCCTAAGGAGAATATTGTCTTACGGTTTCAACAGTCCACATTACTAATCATCATCTAACTTGAGAGCAATAACAACCAATAACAACCCTTTAAGGCTTCTCCAGTTACTACGTGTGAACTGGCCAATTCTTTTGCATATTTTATAGTTATGCACCCTTACCTTCCATTTTTTGGGGGAAATTTATAACATTCTATATATTGTACATAATTACTATTTGCCAGGGCAAGTTTTGACTTGTACACATAAAAAGAAAATGACAACATAAAGAAATGTACTAAACCCCCTAAACCCATCTTGAAATTTTTATTCAAAGTGATTTTTTTTTATTTCATTAAAATTTACTAGTATTATGAAAATGGGCCTAAAACTGAAAATCAGTTATTACATACCTCCTAAATGCAAAAGGTGAATACGCGTAGATACATAGATCCCTCATAGACCTTTATTCACATGAATAAATCCTTATAAACTCACCCAAATTTTGAGAAGATCAGAACTTGCAAAATATAGTGATTACACCAGTTAAAAAGAAAACGATCTCCAAAAACCTGAATTTTTTTTGGAAGCAGACAACCTAGTAACCTAGTAGTAGCCTTTGTCTTGATCAACAGCTGACAGACGTTGTACCTTCATGCAACTTTGTGACAAACACAAATCATTTTAAAAATAATGCAGTAAAACATACATTTCGTATAAAACAGTCTATTGCTTTTTGTAGCCATGAAACTGCTGTACGGGAGGATTGTGCTGGGTGACATGTCCCATAATCATCTACAGAAGGTAAAATAAACCAATAATTAAACAATTGTGTGATGCACTTACCTCGCACAGGTGAGTCTTCCAAAACGCTCTGTGTAAGAAAGCTGACATCGAACCGGATTATTCACAGTGAACAGTCCTCCGATCATGATGTCTCCTCTCTGATAATAACTGTATTCAATCCATGCGTCTAGTGCAGTTATTTGACATAAAGGTGATGCACTCAGCAGTGGAGATCTATAGAATGGACCACACAGAACAATTAACCATATGATGACTGGAAACAAAAGGGGGACCAGAAGCTGTGGAGACCAGTACATGACGTGTGACAGCTCAGCATCTTCTCAGAAGCAATGGGTAATGTCTCTGTGATGGCTGCAGCTTTTATACAGGTTTCCTGATAAACTTAGTAGAGGAGCTAGAATATAAAATCCTGGAAATATCTCACAGATCCTGAAATGTCTTCACTTCTATAAATTTCTGCTCCTTCAAACTCTAATTGTGATTAACAAATAGAGTTTTGCTGAGACATTTAGAATAATAGAAATATCTGTATATCTGTATTTCATTCAAAACCAATAAATTGCATCTAAAAGCCATGTTCTAGAACAATCTAAGGGCATTCTCCTCTAGACATTTAGATTTTATTTAGTTCATCTGACATATTCAAACATTTTTTGAATCAGATGCAATTCAATAATATGTACCAATGTGAAAATATTTTCTGATAAATGTGGCTATGTTGTCACTTCAAAAAAAGTTTTCCTTGGATATGACCGCAAGTTCAATGTGGCAGCGGTGGCCACACTTTCACCATTGACTCTAACCCCACCACCTACATTCAGAATTCATTTCCACATATCAGCAGTGAGACATCCAGGAAATTTTACATGCAAAAGCTACTTGTTTTTCATGCAATGACTCCAGTAGTGGTGGTTGTATCCAAGAACAACAATCTCATTTCTAAGTGAAAACATGGCTATATTTATGGGAAACATAGGTAACTAACTAATTGAAGAAATATTTGTATATAGCAAATAAATTAACTTGTCTTCGTCAGCAGGCACAGGTCCGGAGTCTGCAACAACGTCTATAGATGTTGCTGCAGTTTTCTTCTGCTCCTTCACTAGGAGGACTAGCAGGACCTGGTCTCTGGTTGTCAGAGAGACATGGAGACCCTAGGGAGAAAGAACATTTGATTTATTACCGCTTGTCACGGGTTCCCCTGCAACCCATATCACAGGGTCACAAGCTCACCTATGTGACTTCCGGTGCTCCCACAGCCTGCATGCAGGAGAACTCACTTCTCGCGGCTCCAGTGGCGGTCTCCGCGGCTTCCACAGTCCCATAGGCCGTGCGCTTTCAGGCTTGTAAAGATTTAAAGGGTCAGCGTACCTATGATTGCCACTGGCCTGTCACCTTCCCCTTCCTTTGTCCCCTTTCTGTTTATTTGCCTAAAAGAAAACTTTGTTCTATGCCCATTGCAATTATCCTGATTTTCCATTCTGACCTCGATTCTTTTCCTGACTCCGATTTATGCTGCCTGTCCTGACTTACCGCTATGTCTCCGACTCTGATCTTGTGCTGCCTGTCTCAACCTCCTGCCTGTCCCCAACCACAAGTTTGCCTGCCGATTTTGCACTATGCTTTGGCCACCACCGCGGACAAAGTTGCACATGTGGAATGATCTGGTGGTACCACACCACAACCTGCTTTGCGGTGGCCTCTGGTGAAAACCAAGTACCACTTAGACTCCGGTCCCAGGTTTCATCTTACATCATTGTCCCTGGGGGTCCAGTGGGTCCTCTTCCCCTGGTTCCTGACATCACTTCTCCCTTCTTCACTTCTTTTTGTGTGCAATGCATAGAGGAGGTCACGTGACTGCAGGGACTAAAAGGGTTAATCAAAGCTGCAGACCCAGTACCTGGTGTACACAATTTCAGTTGCCCCTAGAGACGACCCTGTAACTTCTGACTTAGGGTTGGGCCACCATCTTGGATTACTGTGTGAGATCATACAGATGAGATTTCTGTCTCTTTCTGCTATGTGCCTGTAGCCACAGAGACACTCACTGATTACTTCCTGTCGGCAAATCATGAAGAGAGAGAGGCTGCAAACTACAAGCTACAAGGAGATAAGTAATCCAGGGGAATGGGGAGACAGACACATATCTGTAAGATGTAGCAGAGCCCAGAGTGTAACAGTGTAACAGTCTCCAGCCTCTGTGTAATAGGCATCATGCATTTAATGCATTTCTGATCTGTCTCATCTCTCTCACTATTTGTCAGTGTGTTATTAAAAAAGCAAGATGAGAGTGTATATACATCTATAGCCTGATAATGTAACAACATTGCCACCTCACAGATCTAGATGGGTCATAAAGTGTTTGGTTAGATGGGCCCCGCCCTGCACCCTGCACTTCAAAAGAGGATGGACATTGTTCTCGTGTGGCTGGGCACCCTGGGGTGCAACGCTCTGTGGCCCTCATTTCCCGTTTCTATTGGTGGCCTAACCTGGTCAAAGGTGTTCAGGATTTTGTGAGTTCCTGAACTTCTTGTGCCCATAATAAGCCATGCCGCCTTAAACTAGCTGGTTGGCTACTGCCGTTAACGATGCCCTGCCACCCATGGTCGCACGTGGCAATGCTCTTCATAATGGACCTTCCGCCTTCCCCTGGCAATACCGTCTTCTGGGTGGTGACTGATCGGTTTTCCAAAGTATCCCATTTTGTTTCTTTTTCAGGTCTTCCGTATGCTCCTCGCCTTGCCAGTCTGTTATTCCATCACATCTTCCAGCTTCATGGACCTCTGCAGCACATCATTTCTGATTGAGGGGTTCAGTTTGTTTCTACGTTCTGGCGATCCTTATGTAATCAGCTGCAAGTAAATCTGGACTATTCTCCCGCTTATCACCCACAGTCGAATGCTCAATTGGAAAGGGTGAACCAGACTTTGGGCTGCTAAATACGGCATTTTGTCTCTGCCCATCAGAATGACTGGTCCAAACTATTGCCATTGGCGGAGTTCTCTTATAACTCCCTGGACTCTGATTATCCAGTTCCTTTCTTTATTGTCTACAGACGAATTCAATGCCCAACTTTTCCTCTGTCCATTCCCTCGGATGTTCCTGTGGTAGAAGAATTGGTGCAGGACCTCAAATCAACCTGACTCGTCATTCCCTACTTCGGGCTTCTGCCAGCTCCAAGTACCAGGCCGATAAGAAACGCAGGTCTCTCCAGCTAACAAGGTGTGGCTATCATCCCGATACGTCTGTCTGGAAATTCCTAGCTACAAGCTTGGTCCATGTTTTCTGGGGTCTTTCGAGGTGTAGTGCATAAATCCTGTTGTGCATAAAATCTGTCTTCCTCCCACTGTGCGCATTCCGATCCCCTTCCATGTCTTTCTCCTTAAACATGTCATCTGGAACCGCTTCTCACAGCAACCTCCTCCTCCTGCTCCAGAGGCTGACTCCACTGACGTCTTCGTGGTTAAGGAGGTTCTGGACATGAAGACAGTGAGAGGTAAGTGGTTATTCTTTGTTGACTGAAAGGGGTCCAGGCGCACCTGTGCCCGTCTCCGTTGCGCCCAATCCCCCCACTATCACTCACCTCTCTGTGACACTGCTCTCGTCCCGGCTTCCCAGCGCTCCCATCCCTATCTCCTAGGGTGCGTGCATGCAGGAGCTCGTAAATTTAAAGAGCCAGCACACCGCTGATTAGCGCTGGCCATTTCCCGGATTTTGAGAAAAGCCGGCCTCTTCCAGCATTTCCCGCTGGATCTTCATGCTATATGCCTAAAAAAAAGCTAGTACCCTTGCGATATTTCTGTGTACTGATCTCATATTGTGACCCCGGACCTGTTCTCGTTTACACTCCTCCGCTGCCAGCCCTGAATTTCTGCTCTGCCTCTGACCCTGAACCTTTGCCGTCTGTCTTGACCTCCTGTCTGTTTCCGACCACAAACTTGCCTTTTGACTCTGTACCTCGCCTTGGCTGTCACCGCGGACAGAGTTACACCTGTGGAAAAGCCTGGTGGTACTACACCACAGCAAATCCAACCTGCTTTGCGGCGGGCTCTGGTGAAGACTGGGTGCCACTTAGACTCTGGTCCCAGGTGTCGACTTGTGTCATCGTCCACGGTGGTCCAGTGGGTCGACTACCCCTGGAGCCTGACAGTAATGCCAATTCTTAGATATAATGTTACTTATCTCATTGCTTATTTCTGTGTAGGTCAAAACAAAGGATATTGCTTTCAAGTCCATAGATTTGGATTGTGGTTGTAAAAGTTCATTTCTTTTCAGACTTAAAGCCCTATCCATATATTTCACTTTAAGTTGTGTAGGGTAACCTCGATCTCTGAACTTCATGCTTTGATATATTAATTTACCTATTTAATAGCCCTTATTATTTTTATACAGTGCCCCTACTTAAGAATTTGCATTCTGACCCTCCATGCATAATATACATTGGACGCCTCATGAATTCACATATTGACCTACTGTGAATTTTATAGAACGGGCCCCCTCATGAATTTTCAGTGCTGGGCCCCCTTATATTTTATAGAACAGTGCCCCATGAACTAACATACTGCCCACCCCCATAAATTTTATATAATTGGCCCCAATGAATTTAAAAACTTAACCTCCACAGCATATTATAGAATAGGCCCACATAAATTTTATAGAACGGGTCCCCTCATGAACTTTCAGTACTGGGCCCCCATGTATTTTATACAATGGGCCCCTTCATGAATTTACATACTGCCCCAACATGCATTTTATACATTCGGCCCCCAGTGAATTTTAAAGAATGCGCCCCCATGAATTTCCAAAGTGTACACCCCAAATGCATTTTATAGAATGGGCCCTCATGAATATACACACTGCCCACACCCTACCCTATATAATGGACCCCTTATTAATAATACAAAAACTGTCACATCCTTATGAATTTACATTCAATCACCAACCTCCCGCCCATTGAATTTTATATACAGGGTTCACTCTCTCTGTTGCATAAACAAAAAAACTTCTCTGTTGCATAAACAAAAAAACTAAACAAAAATGTGTACTCACCTGCCTCCTTCTGTCTTTTTTCTTCTGCTTTGATGATGTCATAACATGGATGCACATCCAGGGTCAGAGTACAACGTGAAAACTTCCGGCTGCATAGCACTCATGGGGTGTCAGCTGTAGTTCTGACTGCATTATGTACTAATACAGCCTTTGGGAGGGTCCTTCTCTGTGCAGACGGTGGTCCCTGCAATAGTTCCCTATATACAGTACCTCAATTGTCCAGGAGGCCCTCTTGGGGTTGGGGTTCCTGGGCATTTGCTCACTTTGCCATGGAGTAACGCCGGCCTTGAACTCGTAGCAGAAAATGGCACCCTAATGTTTGAACCGACACTATTTTGCCATTTTACAACACATAAAAATTATAATAAAAAGTAAAAAAAAGTATGCAAAATGGGAGAATATAAACATCATTTAATCCCACAAAAAATGAGACTATACACAGCTCTGTAACCCAATGACACCTAACACAGGTCTGTACGCTGTAATATGGAAAAGTTATTGGTGTAAAAGCACAACAAAATGAGGACTTTTTTTGTACAAATGGTTTTAAATTTCATAATCTATTACATATCTATATCTATCTATATCCAAAAAATAAAGACAGGCAGCACTCAAAAGTAGTGAAAAAACTTGGGTGTTTTATTCCACCTCCCGCAACGTTTCGGCTGTAGTCTCAGCCTTTGTCAAGCAATGTGTGTCAGGAAATTCACAAATATATATAGTCACCGTGTGATGACATCATACAAAAAGTAAACAGTGCATATACATAAAATATATAAAATCATGTGCATCAACAATCAAATTTTACTCATTATGTGGAGAAAACATAAGTACAACATCAGGTAATTCATTTACAACACCGTGTAAACATGTGCCATAGTGTACAAATAGAAATATTCATAATAATATGAGTTAGATTCACCTGTATGGGATTCACTTCTTGGCTCAAAACAAAACAAATGACGTCTCTTGGACGCTACCGCGCATGTCAGTAGGTTGTAATGGAGAGCAGATCAAACATGTGCGTAGATTGCGCATGCGCATAAGCTATCGGCGCTTAACTATGCGCCATCCTGTTGTCCCTCTTTATAGATGGCGCACATTGCAGCAGCTCATGACAATACGCATGCGCTATACCCGCACCTCATTATTGTCTAGAAAATCCCTATTCCAAGATGGCGCATAGTTAAGCGCCGATAGCTTATTTGTTGATGCACATTGGTTCATGAAATTTAGTAACTACTTGTATACTTGAAACACCATAACAACAATAATTCACTTTTTTTCTCAAAATTCTGGACTTTTATTCCTCTCTACATGTAGGAATTAATTGTCAACTTTGTGTAACAATTAGAGACGGGTAAATAGATTCTAACAAATGGGAATTCATTCAGAAATTTAGGAAAACTTTGATTCATCACGAATCTGAAGTTTACGGCAATTTGTAGGAACAAAGTTTTTGATAGTGTTGATAAACAACCCAAAGGTTCCCGATTGGTTGACAAGGTCATCCACTTCCTCCCAAATGACATCTGACAACCCCAGCCAAGAGTCAGTGGGTTCGTCAGGTACAACCCTTAATTGTCATGGCCCAGGAGCAGGTCAGCAGCACTCACTTGTCCTCAACCAGCCTCTGTCCTGTTCATTTCCCTCAGCAAGAGATCTACTAGCTGGTCTAGGCTCAGCGCCACTATACAGTGAGGACAAACTCTTTGAGGACAGTCAGCAGCTTCTTGGCAGTGAAGAGTTGCTTCCACCACTGTCTCCCTGGAATACCCTGTGATTTCCATAATGCTGTTTTCACCCTCCACCACTCTATGACGTTGCCACTATGTTCATTTCATCTGTCAGAAGGAATGAAAAGCCTAAAATGAAAGCCAAAAGCAGGAGTGGATACAGAACACAGAGGACATGCAAATATCCCATTTACTGGTCATCTCTGTTTACGATCAACAACTGTTTGTTTTTGGCAAAATGATCATTGACGTCAATGCAGAATTACTGCCGACACCCTCTCCAATCTTTTGGCGGGTTTCTACATGTATCCGCGTTTAACAGAACAGGTTCTGTCGTAATCTATGGATTTATTTGATGTCAGTGTAAAAAGAGTACACTCTTTGATGTTATAGTGGGATCTTGGCACTGGCACAGACATTACCTTGTCAGTCTGCGTTCCTGCTTCACTTATTTAGTCAAGTTGGCCACTGTAAGTGCCCATGGAATTGAAGAGTGAGGGATTCTAAGAGCAGCGGCTGTCATGTGCATGTCACACTAAAACACAGCATTGTTTGAAGACCAAACCACACTCCCTATGCATATTTGAGCATAGCACAATGTTCTACAACATCCTACAGGCTCTCTTCAGCCAGGAAATATCTGTTTTTTTTTTTAACGTGATTCGACATGATTTGGTTCGATTTGAATTGAAATTTTTCGGAAAAATTTGGCGAACCTGGTCGAATCAAATTGTGAAAAATTTATCCATCTCTACTAACAATCTATCTTGTCATATGGATATGCTCAAAACACACACTAAAAACACTTTCACAGTAGGCCATAGTCAAATAGTCCCCTCAATAGCCAATAAGCAAAATGTCCCCTTAGTAGTAAGCCAATGGTGATAGTACTTACATAGTTACCAATATTGACATTGTGCACTAAGTAGCCCATAACCGCAGTGCCTCAACAGTAGAAAATACAGTTAAAGAGTCCCTCACTAGCCAATAATTACAATGGCCCCCAAAGAAGTCATTAGAATCCCATAATAGGCAATATATTCACAGTAGACGATAGAGTCATATTGTCCCCATAGTAGCAAATGGTGACAGTGGTCCCGCAGAAGACAAAAGTAACTGTGACCACAAGGAATCAAATATAAATGTTTGATAACAGTGTTCAAAATCGGACAACCCGGCGGATTCGGAAAGACTGAATTTAAAAAACGAAGTGTGTTGCAAAATCAAGCATTCACATGCACCGGGAAGAAGATGGTGAACTCCGGCGGACCTCGCGCAGAAGCGACACCTGCAGGAAGTTGGACGCACGAGCTTGAGGAATTGCTGGAAGACCTGAATCCTCATTGGAGAACGCGCCACTGGATCGCGACAGAACCGAGTAAGTAAATGAGCCCCGTTGTCACTATAGTAGAAAAAAGTCAGTGTCCCAATACCACAATAGACACTAGGGCCAATGATAATCCACTTCTGGATTCAATACAGAATGAGTGATGTTATATTAAATTCCATACATTTTACATTTTCAGGGTGTAACTAATTTGGTGTCTGTCCTTCTAATACTTTGAAAGTTTGAATCTTTATATTGAAATACTAAAAGATTATTCTTTCTAGCCCAGGTCTTGGTTTTCCCTGCAGAGAATTTCTTTTTTTCTGCTGTGCTACAGAAAGTCTCCAATCTATTTGTGTAAAGGATAGAATCACTTGGATCTGGTTATATAAACCTCTTTGTTCCACATCCTCCGCAGCAGAGCTGTACGAGCCCTCACACCCCTGTGCTGCTGCTATCAGTGATGTCTCTGCTGGGACATAACACACAATGATCTTATGAACATGTGGTTTTTGCTTTTCATCCTCTCCGTGAGCTTCTGTGGTACTGAAATACAGGACTCTGCCCCTCCATGTTATCTTACATTGAAACATTATAATTTTGATTACAAATATTCCCAGGAAGGAGATATCATTATAGGGGGTATCTTTACTGTCCATTCCTGGGTGTCACAGTGGTACATGAAAGGACTTAGAGTTGAGATATGTTCTGCGTAAGTAGGAATAATTTTGTATAACGTTTTCAGCTTATCCATTTATAATGTGAATCCTTAACAAATCTGACAATTGTCAATATTACCAAAGAGCAAATATTATTTGTACACATCTGTAAATAAGACAACATGGACTGGAATCTGATCTGTATTTCTACATTGGGTACGAAAAGCATTCAGACCCCTTTAAATGTTTCACTCTTTGTTTTTTTGCAGCCAACTGGTAAGAGCAAAAAAGTTCTTTCTTTTCATTAACGTACACTCTTCTCCATCTAGACAGAAAAAAACTGAAATGTTAATATTTTTGCTAATACTGTATATTAAACAAGAACAACTGAAATATCACATGGTCATAAGTACTCGCCTCTTTATTGAGTAGAAGCAGCTTTGGAGCTAGTACGGCTATTAGTCTTCTTGGGAAGATGCTACAAGTTTCTCACTCCTGGATTTGTGGACCCCCTGTCTCTACCTTGCAGATCCTCTCCAGTTCCCTTAGGTTGCATGGAGAACATTGATGGAAACCCTTTTCAAGTCTCTCCAGAGATGCTAAAATGGGTTTAAGTCTGGGCTCTGACTGGTCCAGTCCAGAAAGGTCACAGAGTTGTCTAAAGTCACTGCTTTGTTATTTTAGTTGTGTGCTTGTTGGAAGGTGAACCATTGGCACAGTCTGAGGCCCCAAGGACTCTGCAAGAGGTTTTCATCCAGGATATCTCAGTCCTCGACCACATTCATCTTTCCTTCAATTGTGACCAGTCTTCCTGTCCCAGCTGAAAAACACCCCCATAGCATGATGCTACCACTACCACATTTAACTTTTGGGATTGTATTTGGCAGGTGATGAGCAGTGCCTGGTTTTCTTTACACATACGCTTAGAATTAACACCAAAAAATGTAATCTTTGTCTCATTAGACCAGAGAATCTTATTTACCATAGTCTGGGAGTCTTTCATGTATTTTTGGGGAAACTTTATGTGGCTTCATATGCTTTGCACCGAGGAGAGGCTTCCGTCAGCAAAGTCTGCCATAAAGCCCCATCCATTTAAGGATTGTGGAGGCCACTCTGGAACCTTTAGCACTGCAGAAATTATTTTGTAATCTTGGCCAAATCTGAGCCTTGCCACAATTCTGTCTATGAGCTCCTTGGGCAGTTACTTAGACCTCATGATTATCATGTGCTCTGACATGCACTTTGAGCTGTGAGGTCTGATATATATAAGCGTGTGCATATCCCCTTCTCTCAAAACATTTGCTGGATTCTGCATGTCATATGAAAACCTCAATCACCATTTAGAAAGAAAATTTAAATAAAAGGTAAAATTGTAACCATCTATACGAATATGTATATACAGACAATGCACAATACAACTTCTCCTGCCCTGTATACTGCATGCAATTACCATGATGTACTCTTATCTTGTATATAGTATATAGAATGTGTACAACACCACTTCTCCTATGCTTTAACACTGTTATATTTATAGTATATGCTAAGAATCACACCCACAATACAGAACAATAGACATGGTACTGTGCACTGCCCATACAGAGAATATGATCAGATACTGGAAATAAGGGTAAATTCACGTGAACTGGTCCACATTGATTCCTACGGTGCCTTAACACACTGTGACCGTGGACGGAGAAATATAGAACGGCACCTATATGTCTAGTTTTTTTTTGGGGGGGGAGGGGTGACACACAGACTTTTTACACACCACCTTTTCAGGAGAGCACAACCCCTTTGTGAAAAGTGAAAAAATGGTCTAAAAGCCTTGACCATAAGGCTACGATCAGAGGTCACCTAATCGGTCAAGCTTCCAATGCTTTCATGAAAACCGTCTGTTTGAGGAACTGGCCACCTTACACAGACTTAATAAACATTCACACGACACTACTAGAGCAGAGGAAGTAGCTGATCTGCTAAACTTAAAACCCTCAATGCCCACAAACATGTCACATTACTGGATGGGGAATAGGCCCAGCTCTCTATTAGCAAGATGCCTTAGAACAAAGGAAGCAAAGGCACGCATTCCCTATATTATCAAAAATGTCAACTCCAGAGTGATGGATCCTCTAGGTCAGTGGTGGCGAACCTATGGCACGGGTCCCAGAAGTGGCACTCAGAGCCCTTTCTGTGGGTACTCAGGCCTTCACCCCAGCACAGAATTTGCTAGATGTGACTTATGGCTTTCTCCTACGGTCGAAGACAGCCATGGACATGCCATGCTAAAGCGACACCTCCTCGGCTGCCAGGACTACACAAGAAGCGAGAAGGTGTGGACAGAGATGGATTGTCATTGGAGCTCCTGCTCTGGGTTCCCTAATTGTTTCTCTTCAGGGGAACCTGGAAGGAAGCTATAATTTCTCCATCTTCTTTCTGTTGCATTGGTGTCCTCAGGACGCCAATACGATTGAAACTTGTGATACAGCTGGGATCAATAGGTTACTGCTTAAATTGTCATGTTGGCACTTTGAGACATAAAAGTAGGTTTTGGTTGTAGGTTGGGCTCTCTGTCTCTAAAAGGTTCGCCATCACTGCCATAGGCATTGCGAATGCCTTCGCAGAATATTATGGTAACCTCTACAACCTGGAGGAGAATCAGCCAGTAGAGGCGGACATATGTCAATTCTTAAGCTCCCGTAAGTTACCCCAATTTTCCCCAGAAACAGTCTCTGCCTTTTCTATCCCTTTTACAGAGCAGGAAGTCATCAAAGCCATTTCTTCCCTTAAAATTAACTATTCCTTCATATGGAAAGGACAAAAAGCAAGGGTACCACTGAGAACCCTAACAATGACAACGGCGGATGGGGGATTAGGGTGTCCATCAGTGATAGAGTATTACCAAGCGGTAGTGACACACCAGATTAAGGCATGGTGGATGGATGAGGAAGATAAACTGTGGCTAGACTTAGAGAGAAGTCTGTCTGGATTCTCAACCTTGAACTCGTTAATATGGGCTATAAGGCATACTCAAATTAGACTCTCTATAGTTACCCCTACCATGAAAGCAGTGATCATGTTGCTCAAGGAGGTCTTCTTAGACCCAAGAGTCATATCACTAAAGATTCAGGACCTTCCGGCCTCTACTCTTAACTTTATTATACCCAACACAAACTTTGACCTATGGGTTTCTAATGGGATCAAGACAGTGGGGGACCTCTTGGAAGTGAAAGGAATCTGCCCCTTCGAGCAGTTAGCATTGCAACACCACATCCCCAAAGGGGAATTTTACAAATATCTACAATTACGCCACTTTCTTGCCAATCAGAAACCTCTAGAGGCATCAATTCCATCAAAATATGAAAGGTTCCTTATTTCAATAAATCCTCAGAAAAAAGGGTATCTCAGCGGCTTACTCAACACTAGTTGACCATCACAAACCTAGTAATAACCCCTATAGGGGGAAATGGGAGTACAAGCTTCAGGAGCAATTCATAAACGATCAATGGTGCAAAGCCATATCGATCAGCGACAAAGCATCTAGGTGTGTCAATCACTTGGAAAACTCTAGGAAATTGCTTTACAGATGGTATTTCACCCCCTACAAGCTTTCCAAAATGTTCCCCAATTCCTCGCCATTATGCTGGAGATGCTCCCACTCTAAGGGATCTCTTTTATGCATATGGTGGTCCTGTACCAGCATCGCTACACTATGGGCACGGGTGTATAAACTTGTAACCAGGGTGTTATTTTTCCCACCCCCATGGGGTCCTCAGGTTGCTCTGCTCGGTATCGGGCTTGACCATTTGAAAGGGTCGGATGGGTTCCTAATGCATAACATCTTAACCACCGTAAGATTAAACATTGCAAGGTTCTGGAAGTCTCAAAAAACTCCCAAAATTACAGTTACTATCAGAGAAATAGAACACAATTGTGTAATGGAGGAGCTTATTGCCCATCGTACAGATAACATATCTTGCTTTAATCACATATGGTCTAAATGGAAGGACTTCTATAGTCGCAGTTGAGGTCTAACGCCTCTTCCTCACTCCGAATGCCCATAATTGAATTTGTGGGCACCCACACTGGGAATTACTGAACATGTACGTATCACACCTTTACACGGTTATATGCTGCAAACATCTCAGCCTATAGTAACTACCCTATCATTGAACACTTTCTATCTATGTAAGAGTATATACCCTGTTTCCCCGAAAATAAGACAGTGGGGCACATTTACTAAGGGTCCACAGCCGCGAATCCGTCGGGTTTTTCCCGAATATTTCCGCTTTGCACTGTATTTCACGGGATTGTGGCGCACGCGATCGATTTTTGGCGCAATCGCGCTGACTTTCGCGCGACAGAAATCGGGAGGCGTGGCATCTGGACAACCCGAAGGATTCGGAAAAACCGCGTTATTTAAAAAGCCATTTGTGTCGCAAGATCAAGCACTCACATACACCAGAAAAAAGCAGGTGAACTTCGGCGGACCTCGGCGCAGCAGCTAAACATGGTGAATATCGGCGCACGGACCTTAGTGAATCGAGGCAGAACCCGAATCTGCGTCGGAGAACCCGCCGCTGGATCGTGACTGGACCGGGTAAGTAAATGTGCCCCAGTGTCTTATATTAATTTTTGCTTCTTAAGAGGCACTAGGTCTTATTTTCAGGGGATGTCTTTAGAGATGAGCGAACACTAAAATGCTCGGGTACTCGTTATTCGAGACGAACTTTTCCCGATGCTCGAGTGCTCGTCTCGAATAACGAACCCCATTGAAGTCAATGGGAGACTCGAGCATTTTTCAAGGGGACCAAGGCTCTGCACAGGGAAGCTTGGCCAAACACCTGGGAACCTCAGAAAAGGATGGAAACACCACGGAAATGGACAGGAAACAGCAGGGGCAGCATGCATGGATGCCTCTGAGGCTGCTTAATCGCACCATTATGCCAAAATTATGGGCAACAGCATGGCCATGACAGAGTGACAGAATGAAGCTAGATAGCATCTAAAACATGCAATAATTGACCCTGACACTATAGGGGACGGCATGCAGAGGCAGCGGCAGCAGGCTAGAGAGTGTCATGGCGACATACCCTAAATGGACTCAGGCTTCAAACCAATGGGTGGCAGAGAGGAACCAAAGGAGGTGAGCAAGAAGCGCTCAAATAATATCGGTACATGATAAAAGTTTGCCAGTATATTTTGTGGATTACACAGCAGGGTGGCGACAAAGTTAACATGGAAGCCATGAAAACAACCCAAAATTCTGCCTGACACAGCTCGTTTGATAAGGGGACCATGTATGGAGGCAGTGAACTAGTAGTAGATTAAAGGTGCTGCAGTTAAAACTATGTTAGTTGGATCTTGGCATGGAGCTGGCGCTCCGCTGCCAGGCGAGCTTTCGCCAATCCAAGCCCCTGTCTTTATCCTGGTAGCTGTTGGTATCACATTTGCAGCACAACAGCCGGTGATTTACTTCCCTGAATTCTTCCCCATGTCACAACCTTCTGCAGCATCTAAAAGATTTCCTAATACTAATATATGGCGCAGGGGGAGCTGCGCAATGACTGCCGCTAGGTCTTATTTTCAGGGGAGGTCTTATATTTCTAAGCCTAAACAAAATTGTACTAGGTCTTAGGGAGGTCTTATATTTCTAAGCCTAAACAAAATTGTACTAGGTCTTATTTTCAGGGGATGTCTTATTTTAGGGGAAACAGGGTATCTGGAAATGCATTGCCTGTAACTCTTGTTGATCTTTGAGTTATTTTGTTATCCAAGTTTTAAATCCACTATATCAGTGTATCTATGACTTGTATATGCTATACTACTCTATAGGGTGAATATCCTATATCCTGAGTTTACCTGTCCCTAGATAATGTATGATTGTTACTTTATGCTGAAAAAACTTCAATAAAAAGTTGATGTTAAAAAAAATAACTAAGCAAATTTGTTGGCCGAAAAATAAAAAAGTTATGCACGTGAAAACAGTGATGCTAAAATTAACAACATTTTCACCAAATTACTTTTCATTCAGTAAAAATGGGGTAAATTTATATATATATATATATATATATATATATATATATATATATATGATGTATTTTCATAATGGTGGTGACCCATAGAATAAAAATAAAATACTATTTTCATCGTATTGTAATCGCACCCAACCCCCCCCCCCCCCAAAAAAAATATTCCTAAAAATGTATGATTTTCATTTCCTCCAACAACTAAGAGTTAATACATTCGAAGGAATTAGCAATAAATGCCCCAAAATTATATACCAGAAAAGTGCATCTCATGTGGCAAAAGAAATAAGCCCCTATAGGTCCACAATGAAAACAGAAAAATAATTATAGCATGTTCAATGTGACAATACAAATCTGCTCCAGATAGAGCTCCTTCCATTATGTGCCCATCCGTTTGCCCATACAGCAGGTTACCACCACATATGGGGTATCAGTGTACTCGGGAGAAATTGGCTATCACACTTTGCGGAGCCTTTTTTCAATTAATCCATTACAAATGTTAAATTTTCCATCAAAAATGAACGTATTGTCAAAAAATATTACAATTTGTAGACCGCACCTCCATTTTGTTTTAACCCTTATAAAAAACCTAAAGTGTTAACAAACTTCTTTAAAATGCTTTTTAATACAATGAGGTGTGTAGTTTCCATAATGGGGTAATTTATGTGTCTAGCTATAATTTAGGCCTCTCAGAGTCAATTAAAATATGAGCATGTTTCATCTAAATATGGGTTTTGGTGATTTTCAAATAAATTTGAAAAATGGTACCTAAATTTTGAGCCATATAACATTATAGTAAAATATGTGGAATCTTAAGAAACCATGTCAACATAAAGCAGACATTTGGGAAATGTAAATTATGAATTTATTCGGGTGCTATGACTATCTGCATCAAAAGTAGAGAATTTAGAACTTTGAAAATAAAGAATTTTTAAAAATTTTTGCCGAATTTCGTATTTTTCATAACTTAACACAAAAGATTTCATCCAAATTTTTAAACTAAGGTGGGGACCCATAGAATAAAAATAAAATACTATTTTCATCGTATGGTAATCGGACCCAAGCCCCCCCCCAAAAAAAAATATTCCTAAAAATGTATGATTTTCATTTCCTCCAACAACTAAGAGTTAATACATTCGCAGGAATTAGCAATAAATGCCCCAAAATTATATACCAGAAAAGTGCATCTCATGTGGCAAAAGAAATAAGCCCCTATAGGTCCACAATGAAAACAGAAAAATAATTATAGCATGTTCAATGTGACAATACAAATCTGCTCCAGATAGAGCTCCTTCCATTTTATGCCCATCCGTTTGCCCATACAGCAGGTTACCACCACATATGGGGCATCAGTGTACTCGGGAGAAATTGGCTATCACACTTTGCGGAGCCTTTTTTCATTTAATCCATTACAAATGTTAAATTTTCCATCCAAAATGAACGTATTGTCAAAAAATATTACAATTTGTAGACCGCACCTCCATTTTGTTTTAACCCTTTTAAAAAACCTAAAGTGTTAACAAACTTCTTAAAAGTGCTTTTTAATACATTGAGGTGTGTAGTTTCCATAATGGGGTAATTTATGTGTCTAGCTATTATTTAGGCCTCTCACAGTCAATTAAAATTTGAGCAGGTTTCATCTAAATACAGGTTTTGGTAATTTTCAAATAAATTTGAAAAATGGTACCTAAATTTTGAGCCATATATCATTCTAGTAAAATATGTGGAATCTTAAGAAACCATGTCAACATAAAGCAGACATTTGGGAAATGTAAATTATGAATTTATTCGGGTGCTATGACTATCTGCATTAAAAGTAGAGGATTTAGAACTTTGAAAATAAATAATTTTTCAAAATGTTTGCCGAATTTCGTATTTTTCATAACTAAACACAAAAGATTTCATCCAAATTTTTGAATTACAATGTATCACAAGAAAACAATCTCAAAATCCCCTGGATATCTCATGGCGTTCCAAAGCTATAACCACTTATAGTGACAAAGGGCAGATTTGAAAAATGGGGTCGGGTCCTAAAGGCCAAAATACTGTAGGGGTTAAGACTATGCAGATCATCAGAATGAACAGTATTTCTAATTGTGTAGATAAATCAGGAGACACTAAATTGTAATGAATTTTAAATGAGGTTAGTAACCTCATTTAGTGAGTGTGTCGATAAAGTGCAATGTTTTCTTTTTGAAAACCTGACAAATAAATAATACAAAACATTTATTCTATGACACAATTAACATAAAGTGTGGCCTCCAAAGCACTACAACTAGAAAACTAAAAAATTATGATTTTATTTAGAGGAAAGTCCTAAGCCTCATTTTCATGACCACGTGCTCACCCAGGCTAGAACCTGTGGAGAAAGGGGGAGCCCTTCTCTCTCCGCCACTCCTCATAGGAAGCTCAACAGCCGTGTTGCAAATCCACGCCTCCGGTTTGGTAACAGTGTGTTGAGACACTCGGCCACATTTATCAAAACTTGCGCAGTTTGCCTGTGGAGTATGTAGGTGTGGCAGAGTAACCCCTTACCAACATGTGACGTGCTACTATGTCACATGCCAGCTGTGGGGGCATGGAGAGGACTCACGGGCTGAGCTTTCTCCATACAATGTTGGCATTTGCTCCACATTGCAGCAAACACTCACCGGTAACACCTGTGGTTGGTGCTGGCAACGATTGCGGTTGTTAACCCTTTAAATGCCTCTGGCAAAGCTGCAAATTGTACATGAATTTACATATTGTAAGGAGTAAAATGAGGATTAAAATGAGCGAGTAGTAAAATCCCCATATACTTCCATATTGTATTATTAGTATAGTACTGGACTTGTACTGTAGTTCAATTTGAAAGTTAAATACAGCACTCGGTCTGAATCAGACGGACCGTCTGACGGCAAGTCCCATATTTGTGTCACATATAAGCCACAAGAGGGTCACGTGCGACACAATCGCAGAGCAGACACTTCTTAAATACCTGTGCAAGCCGTTTTAGCCGTGAAGAACGTGCACAGTCCGACTACAGTGCACCACGCGACCCTTAGTAAATGTGTCCCTGTTTGTAAAGGCTTTTTTTTAAAAAAAGTTTTTCTAATTTTTTTAATTGTGTTTTGTAGCCCTCACCCCAGAGAATATACACATCTGAGGGCCTTCCTCTTCGCTATAGAAGAAATTAACCAGCGGTCAGATATTCTTCCCAATGTCACTCTGGGATATCATCTGTATGACTCTTGTGGAAGTGTCAATAAAGTTATTAAAGATGTTCTGCAGATACTGTCCGGACACACAGTTATGGCTCCAAACTATTCATGTATGGAGAAGAATGCGGTGGTGGGATTTATTGGAGACTTTCATTCCGTCACTACTCTGCCCATGGCCAAGCTGTTAAGCATATATGAATATGTGCAAGTGAGTAACAATATCATTCTTTCATTTTTTTTTTTTTTTACTTCTGGACATACTGTTTATTATTTCAGCCAAATGCAGTCCTGTACATAAAAAAACAGGACTTACAAGTTTATTTCTTTGGACAAAAGTGTAAGAAACAAAAAGTAGCAAAAATATTTTAATTGTGTCATAGAAACAGATTAATTATATCATTATCCACAAAAATGAAACATCCTAAAAATAAAATGAGTGTTGGAATTAGCTATTATTTATGGTTATTCTGCTTTAAAAATAAAAAAAAGACAACTTTGAGGCACGTGTATCAAGTTTTGCTTTCACACTTGTCTTCTTTTTTCTTTTGCTTCTTTTTTCTGTCCCTTCTTTGTTTCTACTCTGATGTATCCTAGTGGATTTCTCCTCTAGATACATCTCGCATTTAGTGATCTAACGGCATAAAAGGAGAAATGTGACACAAAAAACTAAAATCCAAAGATCTCAAAAAGTGAAAAAAAGCTAAAAATAAAAATAAATAAAAAGAAAGATACATGTATCCTTTTATGGACCTCCAAAACCTTTTGGAATAAAATCATAGAATGGAAAAACAAAAGCAAATTGAAATTAATTCAATTAATTTATTGCACAAAAATAGTTAAAAAATTACTATTCGTTTGGCCCACATATATCTTCTCACAGGGGCAGATTAATGCATAGATTACATTTCTTGATTTGCAGTTAACTCCTTAACTCCTTAAAGCTCAGTCCCATTTTTTGGATTCTGACATGCGTCGCTTTATATGGTTATAACTTTTGAACACTGTTACTTATCAAAACGATTCTGAGATTGTTTTTTACCCACATGTTGTACTTCATTTTAGTGGTAAATTTTGGCTGATAAGTTTTGCGTTTATTTACAAAAAAAAAGAAAATATGATGAATTTTCTGAAAAATTTGCCATTTTTGAAATTTGAAATCATTGCGTTTTCAGGCAGATAGATGTACCACCTAAATAAATTGCTGAATAAAATTTCCAATATGTCTAATTTACATTTTCACCATTTTGAAATGTCAGGTAATTATTTTGATGTCACGCGGCTTACAAATCGAAATAGCGCTTTTTCGGATTTTCAGAATTGACTATTTTTGGGATTGAAATACAGTTTTGAATGAAAATTACAAGATTTAGCATCAAAAACCCCCCATAAACAACCCAATTTCAAATCTGCACCCCTCAAGCTATCAGAAACAGATTTTACGAAGATTGTTAACCTCTTGAGATCTTCATAGTAATTACATCAAAATGGAGGCGAAATTTAGAATAGTCAAGTGTGCCGGTTATACGTCACAGACGCCATACTTATCGGCAATTCCTGCAGAGGTAACATGGGGTCCAGATGGACCCCAGTATACCGTTAGCAATGATCGGTGCCCCCGAAAATGATTGGGGGCCGAGTGAATGGGGGGGAAAGACACCCCAAGATGCATGTTAGATGCCACGGTCGCGATGACCACAGCATTTAACGGGTTAAGCACCCGCGATCAGAGACGACTCCGATCGCGGGTGTTACACTGGGGTGCCGGCTATCAGTCACAGCCGGCACCCCGTGTTTCCCGATGCCGGTTCGGCTCAAATCTTGAGCTGAACCGGCATCGGCTCAGCGTCCGATATATCGGACGCTGAGCGCTAAGTCACTGAGCTCAGCGTCCGATATATCGGACGCTGAGCGTTAAGAGGTTAATGTAGGAATGTAGAGAGATTGTATCATGGCCAGGGATGGTCAGACTGTTCTTGGAGACCTGCATAACGGGACAGATAGAACACTCACCACATGGGAATGAGCCCTTTAGCCTCAACCCAGTTCCGATTGGAGTGGTGGGTCGTTTGAAATGGCTGCGAGTTAATCTGCCAGTTTTGCCCTCCTCGCTATTAGCCTTGGCTTGTTGGTCACAACCTGTTTTAATTTTGGTTCTGCCAACAGGATGTTCCAATGTTTTTGCAAGATGTTATAAAGATCCGACCATTAATTATTGAATGTTGTCACTATACCTGGTTTGTGTTCCCTTCTGCGGCCTCGAGGTAAGAATAGATCTTCCCTGTTGGACTTCAATGCCCGGGTATAGGCTCGAGAAAAGGGTTTCCTAGGGTAGCCCCTCTGTCGAAATCGTTGGGTAAGCTCAACTCAGGCCTACCAAGTGTTGGCAGTCAATCCAAAAGCGAGGAAGCAGCACTCCAAGTTTCAATAGTGGTATTTATTGCACCAGTGGAAAAAGATACAACGTTTCAGCTATCTCTATGTAGCCATTTTCAAGTACAGGCTACATAGAGATAGCTGAAACGTTGTATCTTTTTCCACTGGTGCAATAAATACCACTATTGAAACTTGTAGTGCCGCTTCCTCGCTTTTGGATTGACTTGTGTAAGGGTCTCTTTGAGCCAGAGTCCCTGAAGCGTGCACCCACACGGATCTTAATCCAATTTATCATTGTGCTACTCCTTCAACTTCTTCTCTACTTTGTGCCTTGGACAAGTGTTGGCAATGATGTAAGGAAGCTCTTGGGTCCTTCATCGGGGTACCAATTGTCAGAAGAAGAGGTAGGTGGGTGATTTAGGTTTAAACAGCCGGGATCACGGCTATCGCAATCCTGGCTGTTTGTGCAGAGGCTCGGCTGCCAAGTACAGCCAGCCTCCTACAAGGATTCCTGTGCCAGTGGAGAATGTCATTGTGGCGCAACCAGAAGCTCACCATGACGTTCCCCAACGTCATGTAAAGGAGTTAATCGGATAGTCTGTTAATTTTCTGTGTCTTGAATACCACGGCCAGTAGTGGATTACAACTTAGAGGGTTTGGGTGAGAGCCCGCGGCACAAGTATCCTCGGAGTCCCATGGCCACCGAAACTACACAAAGTTTGATAGTGAGGATCTTCACCCTTGAAATCCCTGTAAACCTGCTCCTGCTCTCAATACACATGTACACAAGAACCATTTTAGGCTGAAGGGATGCATCCTTCAAGTGATAAAGGCTCTACAGGTGATAAAGGCTCTACAGGTGGATTCAGAGGTTGGTGGTCCGGATGACTTTAAGAAAATTTCTAGCGAGCTTATTGAGGCCCATATGTCCTTAACCAGGGTATACTGGAACATAAGGACATTGGAGGAATACAACAAATTGAATTTGGCACCTAGGGGCTTGTGGGTGCTGATTTTCCCATCTTGGGAAGTTGACGACTCCTTTAAAGAAATTTGGGAAAAAGGTCTTTTACAATGTTCAGGCATTTTGATACACATGTTATTAACACACGATAGGGAGGTTCTGGCTCAGACCAGGGAACGGATACGTAGTCTGGAAACCAAATTAGCAGGCTTTGACTTAACATCACTTGTTCAACCCTTTCAATTACAACTTAGGAAAATATAGACAAGTTTGAAAAGAAAAATAGAGGAGGGGCGTTCAGCAGGATGAGCAAAAGAAATAACAATAAAAAACAAGAACCACAAAAATAAAAAAAAAAAAAACAAAATAAAACAGAAAAACCAAAGAGAGCAGAAAAGAACAAAACAGAAAGAAGAAGCCAAAATGCGAGATAAGAAGATTTCAACACGGAAGGCATATAGGTGGAACACAAGGGGAACCATAGACAACCAACCTCTAGATTCTGGAAACCTACAATACTACCGAACAACCACAAGTGATGATTTTATCATCCGACCAGACATGGACAAAATCGACGAGAATCCGATCTACCAAACCCCAGAAATGAAATCTACGCAACAGGAAGCTCCCCGCATACAAAAGCAATCACGACATAACCCGCAGGAGCACAACCCTGGGTCTCTGGATTTGTAATCTACAAATCATTAACCTGTCTAACCATATTCTTTCTCCAGTTGAAAATGAAGTCCTGAAAAAGGGACTCACTTTCTCACCCATGAAAATGTTAAATAAATTTGAGTTAACAAAAGATGTTTTTTTGTTCTGCAGGAGATTGGCATTTAGCACATTTTATCAACAGCCTTCCCTGATGGATTCGGTACCTGTAGAGGTACCTTTTGCGACCTTTTGGACCTTCTGAGAGAGAACGAACAGACTGATTTATCAGGTAGGCGACCATGTACCCTACGGATCCCCTCTCAGATTACTCCCAATCTTGGTTTGGTCCCAGCTATACAAATGTTTTATCAGAGTGTCTGCAATGAGATTGAACGTCTGCCATCCAATAGAATTAGTGGAGAAAATATGAGCCGAGCAGAACGACAGACGATACAACAACTGGCCTCAAATCCGAAATTCTTGATCAAGGAGGCTGACAAAGGGGGGAATGTGGTCCTATGGCCCACTGAACTATACCTTACTAAGGCCAAACGTCAACTTTGCAACAGGACGTATTACACCCCCCTTCCTTTATATCCCACTGAAACATTCTTGAGGAAATGAACAATCTTTTGGACGGGCTTTACATCATGCATAATCTCGAAAAAGAATATAACTTTTTTGTGTAAAAGATCCGGTTGTCCCTATTTTTATATGTTGCCACAGATCACAAATCCCTGTCCAATCCTCCAGGTAGACCTATCGTCTCAGAGTGGTGTGTGGACTGGTGAAAATCATGCATGTATTCTTGATTTCTTTCTACAGCCCTTGGTATTTGATTTGAGGTCCTACATTCGCGATCATCAGACCTGATCCAGAAAACCAGTAACATCAGAGACCCTGAAGGTGCATGGATCGTCACACTCGACGTGGAAGCACTTACACCAGGATAGCACATGAGGATGGTATGGGGGCTATTGAATATCAACTTGATCATAAGACCACTGGTGACAGACGGCATGATTCCTTTCTCCTGGATCTCCTGGGGGTATGTACTAAAGCACAAATTATTTATTTTTGATGGTACATTCTATAGGCAGATCTCAGGTACGGCGATGGGTGCACGTTGCGCGCCTCCTACGCCAACCTATTTTTGGGTTGGTGGAGGATGCGCACGTGTACCCAAGGGCCGAATTTTTACGCTGTGTGGTGGTGGTTTGGTTCATTGATGATATCCTTCTGATATGGGACGGCCCCCTTGCTTCATGCCAGGAGTTTGTCCAGTCGCTCAATCGGAACTCATGGAACATTGTATTAACCTCCCATTTTTCACAGACTTCTGCAAGTTTTCTGGACCTGATGGTTTCGGTGGAGAATGGCGTCTTATCAACTAACTTGTATCGGAAAGAGACAGCTACCAACAGCCTATTGCACTTAAATTGTTTCCATCCGGGACACCTTAAAACCGGGATCCCCGTGGGACAGTTTGTGCGATTAAGGAGAAATTGCACCAAAGATGAAGACTTTCGGAAGATGATTTGAGCTTACCCACAGATTTCGACAGAGGGGCTCCCTAGGAAACCCTTTTCTCGAGCCTATACCCGGGCATTGAAGTCCAACAGGAAGATCTATTTTACCTCGAGGCCGCAGAAGGGAACACAAACCAGGTATAGTGCAACATTCAATAATTAATGGTCGGATCTTTATAACATCTTGCAAAAACATTGGAACATCCTGTTGGCAGAACCAAAATTAAAACAGGTTGTGACCAACAAGCCAAGGCTAATAGCGAGGAGGGCAAAACTGGCAGATTAACTCGCAGCCATTTCAAACGACCCACCACTCCAATCGGAACTGGGTGTAGGCTAAAGGGCTCATTCCATGTGGTGAGTGTTCTATCTGTCCCGTTATTGCAGGTCTCCAAGAACAGTCTGACCATCCCTGGCCATGATACAATCTTCTACATTCCTACATTAACCTCTTAACGCTCGACGTCCGATATCGGACGCGAGCTCGTGACTTAGCGCTCAGCGTCCGATAATCGGACGCTGAGCCGATGCCGGTTCAGCTCAAGATTTGAGCCGAACCGGCATCGGAAACACGGGGTGCCGGCTGTGACTGAAGCCGGCACCCCAGTGTAACACCCGCGATCGGAGTCGTCTCTGATCGCGGGTGAAACCGTTAAATGCTGTGGTCATCGCGACGTGGCATCTAACATGCATTGGGGTGTCTTTCCCCACAATCGGCCCCGAATCATTTTCGGGGGCACCGATCATTGCTACGGTATCACTGGGTCCGATCTGGACCCAGTGTTACTGCAGGAACTGCCGATAAGATGGCGTCTGTGACGTATAACCGGACAACTTGACTATTCTAAATTTCGCCTCCATTTTGATGTAATTACTATGAGATCTCAAGAGGTTAACAATCTTCGTAAATCTGTTCTGATAGTTGAGGGGTGCAGATTTTGAAATTGGGTTGGTATATGGGGGGTTTTGATGCTAAATATGTAAATTTTCATAAAACTGTATTTATCCCCAAAATAGTCAATTCTGAAAATCCGAAGCGCTATTCGATTGTAAGCCGCGTCGGACATCAAAATAAATTATCCAGACATTTCAAAAATGGTGAAAATGTAAAGTAGACATATGGGAAATGTTATTCAGCAATTTATTTAGGTGGTACATCTATCTGCCGAAAACGCCAATGATTTCAAATTTCAAAAAATGGCAAATTTTTCAGAAAATTCATCATATTTTCTTTTTTTTTGTAATAAACGCAAAACTTATCAGCCAAAATTTACCACTAAAATGAAGTACAACATGTGGGTAAAAAACAATCTCAGAATCGTTTTGATAAGTAACAGTGTTCAAAAGTTATAACCATATAAAGCGACGCATGTCAGATCCAAAAAATGGACTGAGCTGTAAGGAGTTAAGGCGTTAACTGCAAATCAAGAAATGTAATCTATGCATTAATCTGCCCCTGTGAGAAGATATATGTGGGTCAAACGAATAGTAATTTTTTAACTATTTTGTGCAATAAATTATTGAATTATTTCAATTTGCTTTTGTTTTTCCATTCTATGATTTATTTCCAAAAGGTTTTGGAGGTCCATAAAAGGATACATGTATCTTCTTTTATTTATTTTTATTTTGCTTTTTTTCACTTTTTGAGATCTGGGATTTTAGTTTTTGTGTCACATTTTCTCCTTTTATCCGTTAGATCACTAAATGCGAGATGTATCTAGAGGAAATCCACTAGGATACATCATAGTGAAACAAAGAAGGGACAGAAAAACAGAGCAAAGAAAAAAGAAGACCGTGTGTGAAGCCAAAAACTTGATAACGTGCCTCAAGTTGTTCTTTTTTTTATTTTTAAAGCAGAATAACCATAAATAATAGCTAATTCCAACACTCATTTTATTTTTAGGATGTTTCATTTTGTGGATAATGAATAATTAATCGTTTCTATGACACAATTAAAATATTTTTGCTCTTTTTGTTTCTTACACTTTTTGTCAAAGAAATAAAACTTGTAAGTCTGTTTTTTATGTACAGGACGCATTTGGCTGAAATAATAAACAGTATGCCAGAAGTAAAAAAAAAAAAATGAAAGAAATGATATTGTTACTCACTTGCACATATTCATATATGCTTAACAGCTTGGCCATGGGCAGAGTAGTGACGGAATGAAAGTCTCCAATAAACCCACCACCGCATTTTCTCCATACGAATAGTGGAGCCATAACTGGGTCCGGACAGTATCTGCAGACATCTTTATAAACTTATTGACACTTCCACAAGAGTCATACAGATGATATCCCAGAGTGACATTGGGAAGAATTACTGACCGCTGGTTAATTTCTTCTATAGCGAAGAGAGGCAGGCTCAGATGTGTATTTCTCTGGGGTGAGGGCTACAAAACACAATAAAAAAATTAGAAAAACTTTTTTAAAAAAAAAGCCTTTACAAACAGGGACACATTTACTAAGGGTCGCGTTGTGCACTGTGGTCGACTGTGCACGTTCTTCACGCTAAAACGGCTTGCACAGGTATTTAAGAGTGTTGCTGCGCGATTGTGTCGCACGTGACCCTTGTGGCTTTATGTGGACACAAATATGGGACTTGCCGTCAGACGGTCCGTCTGATTCAGACCGAGTGCTGTATTTAACTTTCAATTGAACTACAGTACAAGTCCAGTACTATACTAATAATACAATATGAGGATATGGGGATTTTACTACTCGCTCATTTAATCCTCATTTTACTCCTTACAATGTAAATTCATGTACATTTGCAGCTTTGCCAGAGGCATTTAAAGGGTTAACAACCGCAATCGTGCCAGCAACCAACCACAGGTTTACCGGTGAGGGTTTGCGCAATGCGGAGCAAATGCCAACATGTATGGAGAAAGCTCAGCCCGTGAGCCCTCTCCCGCCCCACAGCTGGCATGTTAATAGTAGCACGTCACTGTTGGTAAGGGTTACTCTGCCACACCTACATACTCCACAGGCAAACTGCAGTTTTGATAAATGTGGCCGAGTGTCCAAACACACTGTAACCAAACCGGAGGGTGGATTTGCAACAGGCGTTGAGCTTCCATGAGGAGTGGCGAAGAGAGAAGGGCTCCCCCTTTCTCCACAGGTTCTAGCCTGGGTGAGCACGTGTATGAAAATGAGGCTTAGGACTTTCCTCTAAATAAAATCATAATTTTTTAGTTTTCTAGTTGTAGTGCTTTGGAGGCCACACTTTATGTTATGTTGTGTCCAGAAAATGTTTTGTATTATTTATTTGTCAGGTTTAAAAAAAAACATTGCACTTTATCGACACACACTCACAAATGAGGTTACTATCCTCATTTAAAATTCATTACAATTTAGGTCTTCTAATTTTTCTACACAATATAAAAATACTGTTCATTCTGATGATCTGCATAGTCTTAACCCCTACAGTATTTTGGCCTTTAGGACCCACCCCCTTTTTCAAACTTGCCCTTTGTCACTATAAGTGGTTATAGCATTGGAACGCTATGAGATATCCAGGGGATTTGAGATTGTTTTCTTGTGATACATTGTAATTCAAATTATTTAAAAATTGATGATAATCTTTTGTGTTAAGTTATGAAAATACGAAATTCGGCAAAAATTTTAAAAATTCTTTATTTCAAAGTTCTAAATCTCTACTTTTTGATGCAGATAGTCATAGCACCCGAATAAATTCATATTTACATTTCCCAATGTCTGCTTTATGTGACATGGTTTCTTAAGATTCCACTATTTTACATAATTATATGGCTCAAAATTTAGGTACCATTTTTCAAATTTATTTGAAAATCACCAAAACCATATTATGAAACATGCTCATATTTAATTGACTCTGAGAGGCCTAAATTTAGCTAGACACATAAATTACCCCATTATGGAAACTACACACCTCATTGTATTAAAAAGCTTTAAAGAAGTTTGTTACACTTTAGGTTTTTTATAAGGGTTAAAACAAAATGGAGGTGCGGTCTACAAATTGTAATATTTTTTGACAATACGTTCATTTTTGATGGAAATTTAACATTTGTAATGGATTAATTGAAAAAGGCTCCGCAAAGTGTGATAGCCAATTTCTCCCCCCGAGTAACTGATACCCCATATGTGGTGGTAACCTGTCTGTATGGGCAAACGGATGCACATAATGGAAGGAGCCTCTATCTGGAGCGCATTTGTATTGTCACATTGAACATGCTATAATTATTTTTTCTGTTTTCATTGTGGACCTATAGGGGCTTATTTCTTTGCCCCTGAGATGCCTTTTCTGGTATCTAATTTTGGGGCATTTATTGCTAATTCCTTCGAATGTATTAACTCTTAGTGTTGGAGGAATGAAAATCATACATTTAGGAATATTTTTTTTGGGGGGGGGGGGCTGGGGGTCCGATTACCATACAGAAATGAAAATAGTATTTTATTTTTATTCATGGGTCACCACCATTATGAAAAATACATCATAATAATATATATATATATTATAATAATATATAATATATAATAAATTTACCCCATTTTTACTGAATGAAAGTAAATTGGTGAAAATGTTGTTAATTTTAGCATCACTGTTTTCACGTGCATAACTTTTTTTATTTTTCGGCACACAAATTTGCTTAGTCATTTTTTTTAACATCAACTTTTTATTGAAGTTTTTTCAGCATAAAGTAACAATCATACATGTATCTAGGGACAGGTTTAAACTCAGGATATAGATATTTCACCTACTAGATGAGTATAGCATATACAGTCAGATACACGATAACTAGTGGATTTAAATGTGGAAACAAAATAACTCAAAGATCAAACAAAGAGTTACTGGCAATGCATTTCCAGATACCCTGTTTCCCCTAAAATAAGACATCCCCTGAAAATAAGACTAGTAACAATTTTGTTTAGGCTTAGAAATAAAGATGCATGTCCCCTGAAAATAAGACCCTAGCGGCAGTCATTGCGCAGCTCCCCCTGCGCCATATAGTTTAGGAAATCTTTAGATGCTGCAGAAGTTGTTTGACTGGGAAGAATTCGGGAAGTAAATCAACCGGCTGTTGTGCTTGCCAAATGTGATACCACAGCTACCAGGATAATAAGGGATCATTTATGGAAAGTGCTTTTACTAACATGAGAGATTGTGGCTGCAATGATTCTAAGAAATACAGCAAGAATATCAGAATTTGGAGACTTATAGGAATGGCTAGAAGTTGAATTTTTTTGTTCACCAATAAATGTAAATCTGTTCCATGGAAAAAATAAGACATCTAGAGATGAGCGAACATGCTCGCCCGAGCTATGTCGGATCGAGCATTAGGGTTACTCGAAACTGCTCGTTGCTCGGACGAAAATACTTCGCCGCTCTCCGAGAAAATGGCCAGCTCCCGCCGTCTTTGCTTTTTGGCGGCCAGAAACAGAAGCCAATCACAAGCCAGGAGACTCTGCACTCCACCCCGCATGATGGTATCAGGTGACCCTGGGATAGACTAGCCGCCTGCCCGCGCTGCTCGGAGATTTGTGTCTGCGATGCGACTAGGGAGAGAGCTGCTGCTGGTCAGGGAAAGCGTTAGTGTGTTCTATCGCTTACGTTAGGGCAGGGTGATTCTCAAAGAACCCAACAGCCCTTTTAGGGCTACAAAACGTTCTAATCTGTTTTTTATTTCAATTTGCATCTAGTACACATTTTGTGAGGAATTAGAGGGAGGGGACTTGCTTACCGGTTGGTTCTAGCTCTTAGTGGCACACATATCCATAGCAAAGACCGTAGTGGAAAATTTAGTTAGTGGGTTGGATTTCCAATAGTCACTAATCAGTGTTTCATATCTCTGGCATAGTAGTGTGCTTTGATACTTTGGCTAGAAAATAGCCACTAGGAGATACAGAAGAGCGTACGCATACAGAGCGTTCTATATATTTGATTTCTGGTTGATTGCTGGTGGCTTGTACTTTCTGCTGCAGTACGAGCATATATCTGAGCAATTGTAGTGAGACTGCGACCACGAGCTGTGTTCTGCGCTTAGTGACGCACACTATCCATAGCAAAGACCGAAGTGGGAAAATTTAGTAGGGGTTGGATTTCATTAGGCACTAACTCAGTGTTCATCTCATCTGGCATAGTAGTGGCTTTTGATACTTGGCTAAAAATAGCCATAGGAGATACAAAGAGGCTATACGACATACATAGCGTTCTATATATTTGATTCTGTTTGATCTGCTGGTGGCTGACTTTTGCAGTGCATGTACTAGCCAATTCTGAGCAATTTGTAGTGAGACTTGCGACCGCCGCTGTGTTCTGCGCTAGTGACGACATATCCATAGCAAGACCGAAGTGGGAAAATTAGGAGGGTTGGATTTCAATTAGGCACAACTCAGTGTCATCTCATCTGGCATAGTAGTGGCTTTGATACTTGGCTAGAAAATAGCCATGGAGAATACAAAGAGCTTACTTACGCCTACAGTACGTTTCTATAATTGTGATTTCTGGTGATTGCTGGTGGCGTACTTTCTGCAGTGTCATGTACTAGCCAATTCTGAGCAAATTTGTAGTAGACTTGCGACCGCTGGTGCGTGCGCTAGGACGACACCATAGCATAGCAAAGACGAAGTGGGAAAATTTAGTAGGGGTTGGATTTCAATGTAGGCACTAACTCAGTGTCATCTCATAGGCATATAGTGTGCTTTGATACTTGGCTAAAAATAGCCATAGGAGATACAAAGGTCTTACTTACGCATACAGTAGCGTTCTATATATTTGATTCTGGTTGATCTGCTGGTGGCTGAGTTTCTTGCAGTGCATTACTAGCCAATTCTGAGCAATTTGTAGTGAGCTTGCGACCCGCTGTGTTTGCGCTTAGTGACGCACATTATCCATAGCAAAGACCGAGTGGGAAAATTTAGTAGGGGTTGGATTTCAATTAGCACTACTCAGTGTCATCTCATCTGGCATGTAGTGTGCTTTGATACTTGGCTAGAAAATAGTCATAGGAGAATACAAAGAGCTTACTTACGCATACCAGTAGCGTTCTATATATTTGATTTCTGTTGATTGCTGCGTGGCTGTACCTTTTCTGCAGTGCATGTACTAGCCAATGAGCCAATTTGTAGTGTAGACTTTGCGGTACCGCTGTGTTCTGCGCTTAGTGACGCACATATCCATAGCAAATACCGAAGTGGGAAAATTAGTAGGGGTTGGATTTCAATTAGGCCTAACTCGTGCCCCCACCTCAATCACCCTCCCAATTGATAATATTTGCCCCCCCCCTCACATTCTCATTCCTCTGGCATATAGTGTGGCTTTATACTTGGCTAGAAAAATCAGCCATAGGAGACTAAAAGAGTAGCTTACTTACGTCATACGTAAGCGATTATATATATTGTATTTCGGGGTGATCTCTGTGTGGCTGTACTTTCTGCAGATGCTGTACTAGCCACATTCTGAGCAATTTGTGAATGAAGCTGTGCGAACCCACGCCGCTGTACGCTTGTCCCGTGCGCTTAGTGCACGCACATAATCCTAGCAATACGAAGTGGGAAAAATTTAGTAGGGGTGGATTTCAATTAGGCCACACTTGCACTCCGTGTCATCTCATTGGCATAGTAGTTGTGTTTGATACTACTTGCTAGAAAAATAGCATATGAGAATACAAAGCAGCTATCTATTCCTTAGCATACATAGGCGTTTATAATATTGATTTCTGGTTGACTCTGGTGTGCTAGTCACTTTCTGCATGGCATGTAAACACAATTCGAAGGCATTGTTGCGGAGACTTGCGACCGCTGTGTTCTGCGCTGTGACTGCCACATACCATAGCAAGCCGAAAGTGGGACAAATTTAGTACAGGGGTTCTGGATTGCAATTAGGCACTAACTCAGGTGTCATCTCATCATGGCATAGTATGTGCTTTGATACTCTGCGGCTATCGTCTAAAAATAGCCATAGGCAATACAACGAGGCTTAACGTTACGCCATACAGTAGGTTCTATAATATTTTGCATTCTGCGTTTGCTCTGCTGGTGCTCGTACCTTTTCGTCATGTATTAGCCCAATTCTGAGCATTTGTGTGAGACTGCGACCATGCAGTGTTCTGCGCTTAGTGCGACATATCCGCACAAGACTGAAGTGGGAAAATTTAGTAGGGGTTGGATGCCAATTCAGGGCACTAACTCCAGTGTTCATTCATCTGGACTAGTAGTGTCAAAGCTTTGATACTGGCTAGAAAATAGCCATAGGAGAATCCGAAAGAGCCTTACTTACGCAGCATAGCGTTCTATACTTTTGATTCTCTGGTTGATCTGTGGTGAGCTGTACTTTCTGCATGCATTTACTAGCCAATTCTGAGCAATTTTGTTAGTGAGACTATGCGGACCGCGTGTGCTGCGCTTAGTGACGTCGACCTATCCATAGCAAAGACCGAAAGGTGGTAAAAATTCAGTAGGGGTTCGGATTCACATTAGGCCTAACTCAGTGTCTCTCATCTGGCATAGTAGTTGTGCTTGATACCTGGCTAGAAATAGTCCATAGGCAGGAATACAAGAAGACTTCGTGTCGCATAAGTAGCGTTCTATAATATATTTGATTTCGGTTGACTCACTGCTGGTGGACTGACTTTCTCGCAGTGCATGGACTACCAATTGAGCAATTTTGAGTGAGACTTGGCCGCTCAACGCTGTGTCTGCGCTAGTGACGCACATATCCATAGCAAAGGACCGAAGTGCGAAAAATTTAGTGGGGTTGGATTCTCATCTAGGCACTAACTAGTGTCACCTCTCTGGCATAGGAGTGTGCTTTGATACTTCGCTCAGAAAAGTCCATAGTAGAATACAAAGAGCTTTAACTTCATACCAACAGTAGCGTTCGAATATATTTGATCTCGTTGATCTGTGTGGCTGTTACTTTCTGCAGGGCAGTGTAACTAGCCAATTCTGAGCAATTGTAGCCCCCCCTTTTGGAACTGCGACCCGCCTGTGTTTCTGCGCTTTAGTGACGCACATTCCTAGCACAGACCGAAGTGGCGAAATTTAGTAGCGGTTGGAGTTCAATTAGGGCACATAACTCCGTTGCTCTCTCATCTGGCATAGTAGTGTGTCTCTTGCTACTTGGTCGAAAACTAGACATAGGACAACTTACAAGAGGCTTAACTTTCGCCTACACGTAGCGTTCTACTATACTATTTGATTTCTGGTTGATTCTGCTGGGGGCTTAGTTACTGCACTAGGCTGGGATGTACACCTACTTCTAAGCCAATCTCGTGAGATGGCCATGCTGTGATTCACCTGCGGTGTAGCTGACCCCTCGCTTACGACATCCATCAGCATAGACACCAGTGGGAAATTTCAGTAGTAGGGGTTGGATTTCAATTAGGCACTAACTCAGGTCATCTCATCGGGACATAGTAGTGTGCTTTGATATTGGCTAAAAATAGCGCATAGAGCTAGGGAATAGCTCATTGTTCATGGTTTTAAAAAACTCAAAAAAAACAAAACAAACAAACCAAACAAAAACACAAAAACACAAACAAAATAACACCCAAAAAAAAGTTAACAAAACAAATAAAGTTAAACTCTCATTTTAAACATGTTTAACCACCGAGGGCTCGGGGTTCCAGAGGACGAGGGCGGGGACGTCGTGGGGTCCGACTCCTGCATGGGGTCGCAGGCCGTGGTCCTGGGGGGGGTGAGACACCACCCGCGAATGAGGGCGCAGGGAACGCCGCAGAGACTCCCCTAAGAGTTCATGTCTGAGTTACTGGGATCGTGGAGAGCACTGTTGAGGCACAGCGAACAGGTGCGAACAGGTGATGTAGTGGATTGCTGACAATCGCTTCGAGCAATTGTCCACCGCAGTCAGTTCTTCCACGCAGTCCAACCATGTCACGACATCGCCAACTCCTCTGAAGCTTCCTGCACCTCAGCCTCCTCCCACCCGTCTGCCCCATCCCAGGAAGAAAAAGTTGGCATTTGAACGATACTCTGAGAACTGTTTTCTGGACCCTTCCCCAACAGTACAAAACCATTGTCCGGTTGACGCTGACTATTTCCGATGCCATGGTTTTCCACCAGTCACAGTCTGTGGGTGTGATGATTCTTGACGTAGTGGAAGTGTGTAAAGGGTGGTCCGACGCTGAGGAGCAGGTTGTCAGACAGTGGGGAAGTTGTTGTCAGGGCAGGAAAGTACGAGGGGAGCAGACTGAGGGATCGGAGATGATGAGGTGACAGACCCAAACTGGTTGAGGGCAGGGTGAACACAGGCTTCTGAGACGGAGGAGAGTCCTCGACCAGAACCGGGTTGGAAGAGGCAAGCTGGTGGGATCGGGCACAGAGGAAGAGGCAGGGCAAGAGCTGGGGCATCAGCGCCAAAGGTGTCAACTAGTGAAAGGCTCCGTGGCGCGGGCTCTTGAGGCGAGCGGGGCTAGATTCAGAAGTCGGGGGTTCTTTAGGAAACACCGGTGGACCACGGACTGTGGTGTGCAACATGCCAAACATGGGATCAGGCAGGGGTTCCACCATATAGTTAACTACAACCAGTAGGCGCAGGGATATGAATGCTAAAAAACACCCAACTCAGGGGCAACCAGCCGTTCACTCCGGCGTGGCATCACCACTTGATCCTTCCCCTGTGGTCAGCTGCTAGTTCAGCCCCCTGCCCCAGGACCATCCACAAAAACCCCATCGGCGCCTCCAGATCCCCTCAGCATCACCAGCTTTCAGCTCTCCATAACCCCAGAGCTGGAGCGGAAAAACGCAAATATACGTGCAACCAAACAGCACGCCCAAGCCCTTAATGTGCACATTTCCAGATGCTAAGCTGGAGGATGCTGCCCTATAGGTAGTAGAGGACAGGCCTTTAGCAGAATAATGGGGCGGCCGCCCTCGGTATTCGTTCCCCAGCCGCCACTAACTTTACCAGACCCCGTGCCGTCCCAGCCCTGCACCAGCCGTGTCAGACAACATAAAAGTGCCCTGACCAACGCGTTTTGACAAGGTCCACCTGACAACGACAGGGGACAGTGCTGCGGGCAGGGCCATATATATCTATGAGGCACATTGGGTTAATTGGTGGAGGCTGGGACCGAGTCTGACCCTGGGGCTGGCTCATTATACGCCGCACGCCGAGATTGCGGGGCCTACTCGGTCAGGTGTTTAAGGCCTTACTATGCCCCTCCTCCTCCCACCCTTCCTCCACCTCATCTTCCGAACTACCATCCGTGGGCACGGCGCCATCATGTCGCGGTGGTAGCTCTAGGCCAGCAGCAGTGCCGTCGCTAAGCGGGACAAGCAGCGGTGTCAAACTGCAGCCCTAGGCGACAAAAGGCACAACGCCAAGAGCTTTACCGGGCATCACGGCGCAGACAGACTGATCTGTGGTGGCACGCTGAACCCACAAGCGGGCATGGTTGTGTGTGACAACGCCGAACCTGCCACAGCGGGCTCTGCCAGACTCTGCGACTGACATTGCCATGCCTGGCCCATGTGTTTACATCTGAGATAGGTAGACATGTTTATGTTATATCTCTCAGGAAAATCCTTAGGAGAATTGAGCTGAATAAATAAGGTTGCATAAAGAGTATAAATATTGCTTGGTTTAGATGACCAGAAGAGACTTTGACCAGTTATTAAGTAACTTCTGATTGGTATCAAGAAATAATGACCATTAAGGTAGCTTGTGCCAGCTCGCACCTGGCACTTAATGGGAAAATCAATAATGGACTTTATTCACCCTGATATGCCCTGCAAACTAGAACATATGTTAATTATTAAATATAGTTAAATGAAAACTGACCAATTGTTATAATATTTCCTAATGGTTCGATGAAACTATCCAATAATTGTAAGACAGCTTAACATGTAAACGCCCTTCTTTTGGGTATATAAGACGATGTCATGCACCAATAAAGGAGAGTTTTATTCAGAGAACCAGGGTGTGTTCTTGTCTGAAATTCTCGGCGAGCTCGTCATCATCCTGAATTTGGCTCCTCTCCAATATACTGAATTGTCCCCATTGAGGACAACCCTAACATCTTGTGGCCATTGTACAAGCACTGTCATCTCCTGTGTCCTCCTCCTCCTCATTGATTGTAAGCTCTTGTGACCATTGTCACATATACTCATACCTATACAACCCTGGTAACTCTTGAGACCCCCTGACTACGTGCCAGCATAATTCTATCTAAAGATAGGCTGCTCGCCCCTGCCCCTCTCCAAAGAGGAACATGGCTGCACTGCCCAGTTATTTACTGTTACTTTATTAAATACTTTGGCATACTATTTGGGGAAAAAACATTTTTCTTATTTTTCCTCCTCTAAAACCTAGGTGCGTCCTATGGTCCAGTGCGTCTTATAGTCCGAAAAATACGGTATATGTCCCTTATAGAGTGGTATGGTGTGATTTTAGGCTAAATAGACGTGTTGGCACTTTGCGATGATTACATGGACTTTGGTTTGGAGTTTGGGCACTCGGTCTCTAAAAGGTTCGCCATCACTGGCCTAGGGCATTTAGTGACATGACTCCGGTGTAGTCACTTGGCCAAGTCACAAATCATATTTTATGACCTGCGCACCAAAACACTGAAATATGCTCGTTGAGCTCAGTTATAAATAAGTAGGTACGTTTTAAAAGGCAGCCAGAGGAAAAGACAGACAGACGTATTTCACAAAAAAATTTACTTCTGACTAATATTTACGAGATATAGGAAGTTGGATAAGGTATACCATTTATCTTGCCAAAAAAAGAAATACTGTATAGCAGCTTTAAGAAGTAATAAGTAAAGTTAAGGGAAGAAAAAAAAAGGAAATAATGAGTACAAATGCTGAACTCATGATTAATACTCTATGGCAGTGGTGGCGAACCTATGGCACGCGTGCCAGACAGGGCACGCAGAGCCCTCTCTGCTGGCACGCATGCCATCATCCTCCACCGTGTGCAGAGGCCCGCAGGTCCACAGTTTAGAAGAACAGCATCTGCACCTTGCGCTCAGATACAGAGCAGGCAGGTCACACTGCACGGGTAGATGCAGTTCTTCTAAACTGAGGACCTGCGGGCCCCTCAGATGCAGCCCACAGCCGGGTGCAGGATGTCTGTGCTCCTGTCAGAGGAGCGCTGCTCTATAAGAAGATCCCAGTGCAGCGCTGGGAGCAGGAAGCAGCATGGAGAGCTTGTACCTCCCCCTCCTACTAGGAGACGTGAAGTGGAGCCGGGACAGAGAGAGAGGGGGAGGGGGATGCTGTGACCCGGAACATCCAGAGGCTGCTGTGTGCCTTCCTCATAGAGAACTGTAAGTTGTACAGTGTCTACAATGTGTTTATACAGTCCACATACATATATACCTGTGCTATGCATATATGTGTGTGTATATGTGACATTTACACACATATGCATAACACAGATATATAATATGTCTTTGTTATGCACTTGTGTGTGTTTATGTCTGTGTTATCTGTATATGAGTATATGTGTGTGTCTGTATCTGTGCTGTACATATTTGTGTGTATATGTGTATATATATATGTCTGTATGCATACTGTATATATGTGTGTACTGTATATGTCTGTGTTATGCATACTGTATATATGTGCACTGTATATGTCTGTGTTATGCATACTTCTGCTTCCAAATTAAGCCCTAAACAAACCGTAAACCATTATCGCGGGACACGGGGCATTGTGAAGTCTTTATAACAGCTGCAGCATGAGGGTCATTTTAATAAGGTTTGCCCGTCCCAAGGTAGATAAGGGAAGTTTCTTTCACACTTGTATGCGGGCCCGTATTTCCACTAGTAATGGTGCCAGGTTCAAAGTTATATAATTCAGCACTGACCTAGTGATCTAAATCCTCAGATACGTAAATTCCTCTACCACCGGTACTCCCCATCTATCATATCTTGATGAGCCAGTCCGGGACAATGGCATTAAGGCAGATTTTGTCTAATTTATGCGGAGACCTGAGAAATCCCCAAATCTCTCCAAAACCTCCATCACAACTGGTAGTGACTGTGGGACATCAGAGATGTAACAGTAACACATCGTCTGCATATAAAGCAGTATTTTCCTCCCATCCATTATATTTAAACCCAAGGATGCCTTCGTGTTGTCATACCCAACAGAACTTCTTAGGAGATGGGAGAGATTCCGACTAGGGTAGACATCAGGGACATGAGAAAAGTAGGGGAGATGTGGAGAGGTAGGGGGTCCTGCATCTGGACATGAAGCCTATCAATCGGGATGATGAGGGGAAGATAGGGGAATGGACCGTAAGGGCCCGCTCGAGAAAATGGCAGCTCCCGCCGTTTTGCTTTTTGGCGGCCAGAGACAGAGCCAATCACAAGCCAGGAGACTCTGCACTCCACCCAGCATGACGTGGTACCCTTACACGTCGATAGCAGTGGTTGGCTGGCCAGATCAGGTGACCCTGGGATAGACTAGCCGCTGGCCGCGCTGCTCGGATCATTCTGTCTCTGGATGCCGCTAGGGAGAGAGCTGCTGCTGGTCAGGGAAAGCGTTAGGGTGTTCTATTAGCTTACTGTTAGGCAGGAGTGATTCTCAAAGAACCCAACAGCCCTTCTTAGGGCTACAATAACGTTCTACTTTTTTTATTTTAATTTGCATCTTTTACCATTTTGTGAGGAATTAGCAGGGGGACTTGCTACCGTTGTGTTTAGCTCTTAGTGGCACACATATCCATAGCAAAGACCGAAGTGGGAAAATTCAGTAGGGGTTGGATTTCTATTAGGCAATAACTCAGTGTCATGTTGTGATACACTGCCATACAAGTGACCAGATTATCACTTGTTCAAGTCCAAGTAAAGGACAAAAAAAGTGTAGAAAAAAGTTTAATAATTATTTTTATACTAAAAAAGTCCTATAAATGACCCAAATTCCGTAAAAATCCCAAACACAACTCAGCTAATATTCCTTGATTTGTGATGCTGTACCATTAAAGTGATTTAAAAAAAATGAAATTCACCACACAAATAGCACATATTGGATATCGCCACTTTCGTAACAACCCGTTCCATAAAACAAAATCATCACTGAACTTGTTTTGTGACGACCTCAATAAAATAAATACAAAACACAGTAAAAAATTATGCGTAAAGCATCCAACCAAATAAAAAACAGCATGAAAAGTGAAACAAAAGACTTATTGCAGCAAACAAACACCGGTAACATCAGCGGTCAGCACTGACACGGATTACGGGTATTAGCCCTTTAAATACCTCCAGCAAAGCTGCCGGAAGCATTTAAATGCTGGATTGGATCCCCGCCATGACGACATTAGGAGCAGTGATCATGCCAGCCTGGGGTCTTTTTTTAACCTATTCATTATAATGTGCTATTTGAATTTTGTAATGAATGAGAAGGAAAATTGAATGGCAGTATATGGTAGGATCAATCAGACAACCTAGGGTTAAAGTTCCCTAGGGGCTAGTAAAAAAAAAAAAGTAAAAAAATTTTATTAAAATGTTATCTTAAATTTAAATATTAAAATTCAAATCACCCTAGAATTCCCTAGAAGTCATATAGATATATAAATAAACATGTTAGGTATCACTGCGTCCCAAAATGTCCGATCTATCAAAATATAATATATCGAAAATACTTATTTTTTTGCCATTTTGAAAAATATAAAATAATTAATAAAAAGTGATTAAATGGCCTTACAATCCTAAAAATGGTAGCATGGAAAACATCATCAAAAGTTGCAAAAAATTACAACACACAAAGCTCTATAAACCTAAGTATGAAAAAGTTATTAGCGCGAGAATATTGCAAAATAAATATTTTTTTTTAGTGAAGAAGGTTTTAATTTTTGAAAATTGTATGAAAACATTATAAAACATATACAAATTTGGTTTCCCCATGATTGCACCAATCCAAAGAATAAAGTAGACATGTCATTTGGTGCATACAGTGAAAGCCGTAAAATCCAAGCCCACAAAAATGTTGCGCAAATGCGTTTTTCCACCATTTTCAAATGCATTTCAAATTTTTTCCTGCTTCCCAGTATATGATGTGGAATATTAAATACCATGACTATGAATTGCGATTTTTTACGCAGAAAACAAGCCTTCATACAGTCCTTTACATGGAAAAATAAAAAAAGTTATGGATTTTTGAAGGTTTGGAGTAAAAAATGGAAACACAAAAATGAAAAATGGCGTTGGTGTTTTGAGGTGAATATTTTTCAGTCACTGATGCATATAATTTAAGCAAAGAAAATGGCATGTAAACATTTGATTTAGTTATTACTGCACACAATTCACTGGCAACAACACATTTATGAACCAAGTATTAGTGTGCAATCCACTGAGAAGAGCACTTTTATGAACCACATATTACTGCATGCTTTTCACTTTTAACTTTGCAATCAAGGTATGATTTATGATTTAGGATATTTTTATAGCTGTATACAATATAGAGACAGGACTTTCAAGATTTTGCTGGATGATGCAGTAAATGATAATATTTCTGTGTGGTCTTCCCACGTATTGCGGTATAATCCTCTAAACTCAATAAGAATATCCCTGCACCAGAAGAGCTTTTGAGTAGCCTACATCAGATCTTCACATTGCGCTATTAAAGGCTATTATTTTAGATTTCTATCTGTCCCAAATAACAACCACCTTTCCTATAAACCTAAGTACCCTGAAAAGTGTTCTCAGAAGCCCCTGCCTATCTGACAGACCCTATGATGGGCAGTGACTTCTCTCTAGCTGTCACCTTGTAAGTAATGGCATTTGGACATGTCACCCTGCTTTCATACTGCAATGTCACACATCCAACCCGCCCAAGAAATTCATACAAATCGCATGCCTGTAGTTGCTTAGGGAGTGTAAACTGAGTGATTGGACAATTAAGGAGCTTAGTGCTTCTTCCGAACACAGACCTGGTATGCAGACAACACCGCTTGATTGGTCTCAAGGTTCCTTGGTGCCACACCTGCTAAATTCTGAATAACCCAATCTGTAAATGAGCTTCTTTTTCGCTCATCACTGACCATCGCCAAGCCTGCCCACGCCATTCGTTTAGAGGTCTATCCCCTAAAATATACAAAGTATGCAAAAGTTTTGACCATCATATGCACGATGTCTGCTCCCAAATAGGAGCATTTAAATATTGCTGGTCTTTGACAGTTGGAAGTTTGACAAAATGTGCATTGTGCAATGCTATTAGTCCCTAGATGACTATCAAAACTGATACATAGACCAGTAAGGGACAATTTATCTCCTTAACTGCCCACTGGATGAATGTGCTGGAGACTGGTCCTGCGACAGGAAGCCCTTTGGCTCAAACTCTTTGGCCTCCACTTACCTACTCCTCCTTCTCCACTTCCCTATTCTCCATCTTCTTTATATAGGCAGCACAGCAATTTCAATAAAGCCTTGGGAAAATCAGCAGGCCTTCTGAACATAATATGTCTGAGTGAAAGCGCTGTCCGATGTGTGGTTGCTACCACTGAATGCAAGCAAGGTATTGTGCAACTATGGCCAGAAGCCTTAGAAGCTTTAGGCCAAGGCCAAGCCTCTTGTTTTTTTCATGTTAGTGGCCAACGACACAGAGCTTCCAGAGCAGCTGCATAAAATGTATTTTTGGCACTCATAACCTGCTGCTGCTCACCTATTTGCAATGCAGAGGAACTTTGCCCTGCCCACTGCTTCCACATGCATGTTGTACCAACTAGGTTATATTTCATCTTTCCATCTTTATGGTCAGCGCTAATGACACCATAATTGGTGTTCCCATCTCTATCTTTTGCCTGTTCTTCTGGCTATGATGTAATGGTGGTACAGGAGAAAGAAGCGAAGGAAAAGGCCAGTCCACTCATGACTTGTAGGGTGAGTTGCTTGACCTGTGGTGAGGTACTGCAGGCACTATCCATCCATGGGACACTTTTGCAAAAAATATGATAGGAGGATGAGGCAGAGGAGTTTTCCTCAGAGCAGGGAGATACCCACAGCAGCTCACAGGCATCAGTGCAGCATGGCCAGGGAGATAATAATAATTCTTTATTTATATAGCTCTGAACAAAGCATACCAAATTGGTACCTGTCCCCATGGGGCTCACAATCTAATCAACCTACCAGTATGTTTTGGAGTGTGGAGTGTGGGAACTGCGCAAACATGGAGAGAACATACAAACTCGTTGCAGATGTTGACCTGGGTGGGACTTGAGCCCAGGACTCCAGTGCTGCAAGGCAGAAGTGCTACCCACTCAGCCACCATGCTGCCATTGCAGAGGAGGAGAAACCTTCCACAGAGGATAACTTGTTCTTGTCTCTGGAACTATGTTGGCACCATGTTGGGAGGGAAAGTGAGCATGGAAACAATGTGCAATTCTCCTTCAATTCGACCACCTTCTGATACAGCACTTAGTACAAGGAGTCACTCTGTGACTTATTTGGTGGATGAGTATCTGTCCACACATCTCCTTGTACTGAAGGATGTGTCAATCTGTTCAATTTCTGTGTGGGAAAAGTTGACAAGTTACCAGAACTTGCACTCTATGCCTTGCATGTGCTGTTTTATCCTGTAGAAAGTGTGCTTTCCGGGTTGTCATCACTGACAGGAGGATTCACTTATTCACAGCCAGCCTGGAGATTCTGACTTTCATTAAAGGAACACCAAAGATAAAGCTTATTCATTGAATTATACCTTGAGTATGACTCTAGGTCACAGCAAGGTTTTAGGAATACAATGGTTATGGTCATGCCCTTCAGGCTCCGCACCAAGCATTATTCAATGCATTAGCTTTGACTGGAGAATTATTTTTTGAGGTATAGATCCAAAACAATTTGGATGTGCCAGCATCTGAATTAGTTGGTAGAGGGTGAAAAAATGGATTACCTGAATTTTAACTTAAAATTGCCAGATTCTGTATTATTTAAACTTGAAATTCTCAACATCTGTAATACCTGAATTTTAACTTGAAATTGTAAAATGTTGCATCAACAGTATTTAAACTAAAACTTGTCAAATTTAGCATTAACTGAACTTAAACTTGAAATACTCTAATTCTAGAATTTTAACTTGGAATTGTCAAATTCCTCATTTACAGAATTTAAACTTGAAATTGTCAAATTTTTAATGACCTGAATTTAAACTTGAAATTGTCGAATTCTGCAGTAGCTGGATTTTAACATTGCTTCTATCCTCTATGTAATTAACTGGATCTGAACAAGCTGAGTGCATTCAACCACTGTGAAATGAATAGCACTTTTTATTATTATTATTATTATTATTATTATTATTATTATTTTAATATTATTTATTAGTGTATTAATTTTTTTATGTTATGCTTTTTTTAAGTACTTTCCGTAGCCCATTTTGGAAACTGCCCTGTTATTCCCACCATTTGTTAGCCCTCTAACCCTTACCACTACCATTTTAAAGTCATTTTTGCATGTTAAAATTTGTACCCCATTGATTCCAAAAGGGTTTGTGTTCATGTTAAAGTTTATGCTAAAATCTGGGTGCTGATCCAAAAATTTTCAAGGTATTGGGATGAACTCGGCACACCCAAATTTCACCCAACCCAATCCTCCATACAGAACACAAATTTTGTATGTTAATACTTTATTTTTTTGTTCATCCTAGATCAGTTACGGGGCAGCAGATCCACTTTTAAGTGATAAAAGTCTTTACCCAAATTTCTTTCGAACAGTCCCTGATGACAGGATACAATACCAGGCATTGATAATGCTATTGAAAAGATTCCAGTGGAATTGGGTAGGGATCATCACATCAAATGATGACAGTGGAGAACGGGAACTGCAACAACTTGGCAAACTATTCAAAATGCATCATATTTGTGTGGAGTTCAAGTATCTGGTATCTTATAAAAACGTTGTTGTTAATATTGTTCCTTTGGAATTGCAGAATTTTTCTACTGATATTATCATAATTTGTGGGACATACAGTTTGATCTACTTAAAATTTCTGCACATTATTGCTCACATTCTTAGTAAGAAGACTCTTATAATCCCACGGTCATGGTCATCTGCAAATGAATTTATATATCCTAAAGGGGATAATGTTCCGGCTAATGGCAGTTTGGTCTTTAGAATTCCCAGACTCAATGTTTCAGGATTGCAGGAGTATATTCAGAATATACAATTGTCAGATCACCCCAATGACCCAGTGCTAGAAGATATTTGGATGCTTACATTCAATTGTTTTACAAAAAATCCATTAAAGAACTTACTTATTCCAGAGATACATCACCATAATTTCCGCTACTGTTCTGAAGAGAAGCGATTCACAACTCATTTTAGATATGCCACAGATACAACCCCTTACCAAGTATACATATCAGTTCTTATAATGGCTCAGGCTTTGCATAATATGAACTTAATTTCTATTAAGAGTGGAAAACAAAGTAATACAAAAATGTCTACAAATAATAACAAGGTGATTAAGATATAACTGAGATGATCCGACATCTTTAAAATATGATCTTAATTATTTTAATTGTTTTATTTTGTCCAGCCTAGACAGTAGAGATTAAATTAGTAATTCCAGATCCTATAATGCTAGGCACAGGAAACCACAACTTGAAGGGGCTTTGGAGTCTACAGAATTTGGACAACCTATAGGTCATCAATATCAGATTGGTGCAAATCAAAAATGCATCAGCCTAAAAAAAGGATTTTTTCTCCTCAGTTGCTATAGAAAGAATTAAATGGAAATCACATTCACTACATTTTTTATTCACATTTCTATTTTAAAGAGGACATGATACCCTGAAAAAGTGCACTAGGAGCTGCTTACTAAAGTACTAAAGTAAGCAGCTCCTAGTGCTAAAACAAAGCAAAGTGTTAGGCTACATTCACACTGCCGTTGCCCGCCCGTACCATACCGTACGGCAGTGCACGGGGAGAGGAGGAGGTGATCGCAGTTATGGCACACGACGCCGTACTACGGAGAAAGATAGGACATGTCCGCACGTGTGCTGCACCGTACCGCTCCCGTAGGGCGCCGTGCACCCATTGCCGTCTATGAGTATATCGGCCGTATATAGGTCGGCCGTATATACGTCCCCCATACAACAGTATGAATGTAGCCTTATACTGCTAGCATTATCGGAAACCTCCGATAACATTTATTAACACCGCTGGGCTATACAGTACAAACGCCGGACCACTCCATGAGGGGGTGGTTTGGGGCGCTGCCTCCACCCCGCTCTCTCCATAAGACAGTGGTGACTTCCACATGTCATGCAGCAGTCACCGCCCCCAAACCCTCCCCCTCATGAATACGCCGGAGTGGTCCGGCATTTGTAAAGTACAGCACAGCGGTGTTAGTTAGCGTTATCGGTAACACTGCTGCATTTGTTTTAGCACTAGTTGTTGCTTACTTTAGTACCTTAGTAAGAAGTTCCTAGTGCACTTTTTAAGGGTGACAGGTCCGCTTTAAGTTACTCAGGATTGTACTTTAGGATTCATTTGAAGCACTTACCTGAATGCTCAACTAGCAACATGTTTTCCTTGGGAACCAGTGTTGCTAGTTCCCAAACATGTTTGACCTAAATAATAAAACATTGATTTAAATAATTTTGCAATCTAACAAAAGTTGTTTGGCTTTTGAAAAACACAATTGGATGGGGTGATTTTTGGATGCCATATCACAATTGTGGGGACTATGATGTTATTTAAGTAAAGTCTGCAGATTAGTTTTAGAGACAGATGAACTAGAACTTGAATAAGTCATCCATAGTTTCTGCCTTTCCTTTGTTCATGCTCTAAAATAACAATTTCTTATTTTTCCTTTACAGCTAATAAATCACATTAAAAAAGCCACTTATGAAAACATTCTGGATGTGAGTCTATTTTTCAATGACAAAGGAGAATGGTTAACACCGCTGTTTCTTTTTAACTTGTTAATCAGACTTTATGGGTCACGTACGTTTATATCCGAGATACCTGTCGGAATATTTGATACATCATTCCCGGACCAGATCAATGTTACACCATCAATGATAACGTGGAAAGAGAACAAGGTAGGATTCACAGGTAGGTTCTAAAAGAGAACTTACATGATAACTTAGCCTTATCATAAATATTTTTGTTACAAACCTGTCACCTGAATGGGCATGAACTTCAAAAATGTGCAGACTGGATTGGACTCCACTGGCCTGGGAAGCAGAAGCAGAGGTTGGTGGAGCACCATAAGTATCCAGTTGGAGCTGCTCCAATTTGATATTGGGGACATTTAATATAGATTTCAGCATGGTCACGTATGTATGTGCATATGTGCAAAGTGCACTAGGTGCATGGCTCTGCCCCTCACCCACCTCACACTGGATCAGACACGGCAGAATCCTGAATATAATCACCATGATGCTGAGGAAAAATAATATCCTATGTAGATGGGGATTCCTAATGAGAATAGTGGGACGCAATAACACAATAGTCCTGATCAGGACAGTAGATTTAGGGGAAATCAGACTTCTAGATCCATGGCAAATCCTAAGAGAAGACAATGATGCATCACCATCAAGAAGCTCACCTCAGCATCTCAACCGAGAACGGCACAGCATCGGAACAGGGACTAAATCCAGAATCAGCAATTTTTCTTTCTCTACGTTTTCGCATTGACTGACCCTTGGATACAGGTACACCTAATACTTTTGAACTTATACGGTGTAAACCCTTGTTCAATTAGTTGAGACTAAAACTACAACTTTTTATGTTTTTTGCAACCCCATCCACCATAAATATATAAGAGTGCATTACCATCTGCATGACTTTGATATTTACACAAGGTCATTATTCCCCTCTATTATGAATGGGCATCCTATAGCATATTTCCCCAATATGGCAATAAAACTTGTCTTGGTTAATGTAAAAGGAATGTGTTCTCTGATGTGGAAAGAGGCCGTGTCACAGAAAGCAGACATTTTTTTAGCAAAAAATCCACCTAAAATACAGCACAAAAAATGTCCTAAAATCTACACAGTCACTAGCTACTTCCAAAAAAAGAGGAATATTCATTGCATTCAGCTCATGTATACCAGTCCCTATTTATAAAGAGATATTAGATACAGAAAGCCTCTATATCATTCTACTATTCATCAATAACCTTCCCTATACAATAGTTACTTTATGTACCCAACAAAAGAAAGAGAGCTTTCATTTACAGACTACTGAAAAAATGGAAAAAATAAAAAAGGCTCATTACTCCATTGTGGTGACTTAAACGCAATCAGCAACAATTCTAAGACAGTTTGCACTGGGAATGTGTCGCACGCGACTGGTTTTTGGCGCAGCTGCGCCGGCTTTCATGTCACACAAATTGGGGGGCGGGCCGTTGGACAATCCAACTGATTCGGACTGAGCGAAGGATTTAACTTTAAAATTGTGTCGCAACCAAGCACTTACATGCACCAGGAAGGAGAAGGTAAACTCTGTCGGACCTGAGCGGGGAAGCGACACATGCAGGATGTCGGGTGCACAATAGTAGTGAATTGCAACAGAGTGCATTATAGTCGGACAATGCACTTTAGGTGAACTCAGTCGGACTGGTAAATCTCCCCCATTATTGTCATAGCTCACATACTCATGGCGACTAAGCCCGCTATAACCAGATATTGGAAAAACCCACAAATTCCCCATCGTAACAAAATCATCAACACAACCAGCACTTATGAAAAAATATGTATTATATGGATTATATGTATTCAAACCGATTTGTGTCCCCAAGCCAGCACATCTGCACCAAAAACCAATTCTGTGTGACACAATCCCAGTGCAGACAGCTGTTATATACCTGTCCAAGCAGTACAATTCCTGAAAAAGGTACAAAGTCCGAAGAAAATGAGAAGCACGGCCTTTAGTAAATAATGTATTGAAAAATCAATTGATTTTACATTGCCATTTTACAAGTGACATGAGCTGGTTGAGGGCTTACGTGAATGGGGAGTCCTGGCTACCATCTCCCCCTCCTACATCTCTTCCACTTACACCTATATCCACCTCCAACTCCTCCCTTTATCTGCTTCAAAATTATTTTTTTTATTTATATAATTCTGATTATTTAGTTTTAATTAATATTTTCCTAATTAACTTTTCTTTTATTTTATGTTATCACTTTAAATATTTTATCCAATCCATATTTATCTGGCATATGGGGTCATATGGGCAACAGCCATTCTAGAACATCTTTTCTTTCATTTTTTACATTTTTAACATTTTTTGAAAACGCTCACTGCGCAGGATAACTAAGAAATATTTATGTTTATTATTAGCCTTATGGCAGGTTCAGCATCTCCTCGTCTTCTTCTCCTGGTGATAGCAGCCACGCTGGCAGGCTACGTCATTACGCATGTTGGCCTGGGTACTGCAGAATGGTGTGCACAGGTGCGCTATGCGGTACCACTCTGCCTATCAATTACATCGGCACCTTAAAGGTGCCAATGTCATTGATTTTTCAGGTAGTACGGACTTGCCAGCCATTGGCACGTCCATACTATCGACGGCAAAATGCCGCCTCCAAAAGGGTCCGGGGCCCTGCCTATAGGATGACAGCAAGCAGATATTTAGAAAACTGAGTAATTGATACAGAAATCATATAAGAAAATTGTATAACTTTTTCTTACATAAACAATACCAATTATTTGCTGAAAGTGGACAACCCCTTCAACTTCTCTGTTGTGCCCATTGTCCCGCATTGCTGCCCATCAATGCCTTGCCCCTGTTTGTTTACAGAGGCAGGTGCTGCCATCCAACTACATCCACTCAAATGCAACAGCATTCTATTCAATTCTGTATCTGGTGTGCAGCAGTTGCCTGGTTTTGTAAACAGAAAGGGGCATGGCACTGACGGCCAGCGGCACAAACAATGGGAGCGACAGAGAAGGTAAGCAAAAGTTTTTACAGCCTCCCCTCCTCTCATCTAGCCGTATATATTATTTTAAAGGCTGGACGACCCCTTTAATCTTAACTGGACAAAAAAAAACACACATGCAGGAAAAAGCAAAAATTTGACACGAGCATATCACAGGCAAAATTTAGAAACTTCATCAAAATTTTTGTTCAGTATCGTTACGTCGCTACAATAGAAATAACACGATTTGGCAAAAATATATTCAGAAAAAAAAAATTTAAAATTGTGGTCATCAACCAAAGTTAAGACACATCTCTAGGAAATACTTTCTTAAATCTATTTTTTAACACAACAATATTCCCATTAAATATTAAAGATAAAACTCTAAAAACTTTTTTATGCATTCAGATGCCAAAGGGTCGATGTAATGAGCCGTGTCCACCAGGAACCAGAAAGATTCTCCGGGAAGGAGTCCACATCTGCTGCTATGACTGCATCCCATGCACAGGAAGAGAATTCACGAATATGACAGGTACAGATTTTTTCATTCATTGGTTTATGGTTGGAAATCTTGATGTTTTCTCTTTCTTGACTCTTTACATCTTCATTGCCGTGATTTAGACACACACAGTAGTTTAAAAGGGTTGGCCCAGATTAGCATATCGGTTAGATTGCAAAATGGCATATACAATGTGTGAGACACTGAAGGGGTTAACTGTGGATGGGCGGTATGTTTCCCCTAGGTTTTCCTATTATGCAAGGCCTTAGTGCTGAGGTTGTGGTGTCCAGCACCTTGGACACAGGTGGTAGGAACAGCCTAATCAGCCTGCATAAAGCTGCCTAGCAGAGCTGAGAGTGTTGTCTCTCTGAAAGGAGGCTGGAGAGCACACAGCCCTGACCTCTGTGCCTGGAGCAGCGACTTATTTTATGTACTAGTGGTGAGTTAGAGAAACTCTGTTTAGTTAGCACCCTGACGGGAAGGATTTTGTTTGTTTAATGCCTGAATGTGAAGGCTGTTTTATTTTGCTGCTGCAATAAACGCAGGCGAGACCTGTTTTGGACTGTACCTTGGTGTCACTGTCTTGAACTGCATCCCAACACTCCGCTACCTCAGACTCTACTGGGCCAAATCTCCCACAAATGACATACACTTCTGGAAGTACATTTCATTATCAATTTGCAAGTATTTTTGGATCACTCTGCCAGATTTGTAGTCTCTCCTCACTCCTCCTGCTCAGTCTCTTACTTCCCCATTTCTTTCTCCCTGTTTGCTGGCCAAGCATTTGTGGTCTTGTTTGTGAATCTCACAAAAATAAGCAGCTCCAAGTGCTTGAACAAATGCCGCAGTGTTAGAAGGACAGCGTTACAATGTTACAGCGTTACAATGCTATTGTCGGACCGCAACAAGGTTTCCGGTAACGCTATCCTTCTAACACTGCAGCTCCTAGTACCGAAATTATGGGTGACAGGTCCTCTTTAAGGAAATCAACAAAAATCACCTAGAAATACTCACCTCTGCTCCTTTTGATGTTGATTCTAGCACTGTCCTCCGCTAATCTTGACATGCCAGGATCAGCTAAAAAAGAAAGTTATAAAAAGCAGCACGGAGCTTGGGGACAAGATGTCACATGAGGGGCATGAATTCACGCCTCTTGCAGGACGTCACCTTGCTTCTAGCATTGGAGAAGGAGGTGCGGGGGGGTGGGTGCACAATTAGCAGCATACAACACTTTAAGTGATGGTTAAGTTGCTGCTGTTAAATATAAAATGTGAGCCACCTGTGGCATTGTATGAAGATGCATGTGTCATTTAACGTGTATTTTCCTACTATGTGTAAATGGATATGTTGTCTCAAATAGAAATGGTATTTAAAAAAAAAGCGGAGGTGAGTATTTCTATTTTTTTTTTTTTTGTAATAGATGATTTCCTTTAACCCCTTGGTGCTCCCGTTGGGTAGTGCTGGACCAGGGCTACCACCTCTACCTGGACAATTTCTACATCAGCACTACCCTATTCAAGTGCCTCGCTTCCAGAAATACTGTGGCACTGTACACAGAAATCAGAGAGTCACTCCTTGGGCAAAAAAATTACAAGGCACGAGAGCCGGGCATTATGCAGTGACTCCGTATTGTGTGTTAAGTACAAGGACTAGAGAGAGGTCCTTTTACTAACCACAATAGATGGGCACACCACCACCCCTATCCCAGTGCGAGGTACCAGTACAGAAACCCCCAAGCCGGACTGTATTTTACATTACAACAAGTACATGGGGGGTGGACTTGTCGGATCAGGTGCTTCAGCCATACAACGCCATGCGGAAGTCGAGGGTGTTGTACAAGAAGCTGGTCGTGCACATCATGCAAATAGCACTATATAATTATTTTGTGCTACATCGATGTGCAGGCCAGAGGGGAACTTTCCTGGAAATTCAAGAGGTTGTTATTAAGTATTTTCTTTTTGGAGACCAGGAAGGGGGAAGTGCTTGTACATCTGGAAGCGAAGCCACATCATGTATTGTACCTGGGCTGAACTTTCCAGGAAAAGTTCCCTAAACTGGCAAGAAGGGAAGAACACAGAAGAGGTGCAGGGTGTGCTCCAAAAAAAGGCATTCGGAAGGACACCATTTATCTGCAAACTACATGTTATGGAGAAACTGCAAATGACTCATTACATCAGCAATGTGTTCGGTCTCTAATTCATGGACTGAATGTGAAGTTTATATTTTTACTACATTAAAAAACACAGACTTAGTCTACGTGCACATGTCCATGTTCTCAAAACAGGCTGCAAACTAGGTGAAGTTTGAGGTTTGTTTAAGATGTTAGGTGTAACCACCTCATCCTTCCAATCTCCATAGTAGCCTGGTGGTTGATCTACCAATCTGGGCAGGAATAGGACCCACTCTATAATTTGTGGTACAGCCACCCTATTTTGTGTTGTTGCAAAAGAGGTCAAAGGGAGCTCAGGCTCCTGCTCAACTTAGCTTAGTTGAACTAAAGACAGTAATAGAGTAAATGATAGAGACATCATTGCAGATTGGTTTCTGAGTTTAAGATGAGCTGACACCACTTTAAAAAATTACTTAAACTATTAGCAACTCACTGAAACCAACGCCAAAAAGAGTAAAAGAGTTGAGGGACCATTAAAGCAAGCTTAGAAATCTTAGCAAAACCAATGAAGAACACAAATCTTAAACAATTGAAAAGAGATGTAAACATGTTGTGTCCACTATAAGTATAATACATGTCAGAATGTAAGTACACACTCACACATAGTATTTCCCATTAGTTATTGTATATTACCCACTTTGACATATAAATTGTAAAAGTCAATACAAATTCAAGCTACCATATTGTCAGGATCAGTGGAGCCCAAATGGCACCTGGTATTCACCAGAGCCCGCCGCAAAGCTGATTGGATACCACCAGGTCGTTCCCAGGTGCGACTAGCGCGTGGTGGCAGCCGAGGTCGAGGTACCTTAGCGGAGGACAATCTCGTAATCAGGTCCAGGCACAGGGTCAGGGCAGGCGGCAGAGATGCAACGTCAAGTCCAAGTCTGGGGTCAGCGATGGGAGGTCCAGGCAGGTGGGAATGTTAACACAGGCACACAAAACACAGCAACATGGAGGAACGGGTAACACGGCAACACAGGACTCAGGAGCGGGCACACACAGGAAGGCAGGAATGCACAGGAATGCAGGAATACACAGGAACGCAGGAATACTCGCTTGGAAGCTTTCTCTAAGGCTATAAGGCACAAAGATCCGGCAGGGGAGACAGGAAGAGGCAGGATTCTTAAAGGTGAGGTTTTCAGCCAGTGAACCAATTAGCGGTGCACTGGCCCTTTAAATTTTCGGTAGGAGCAGTGCGTCCGCTCTAGGAGGCGGGTATGTGCACGCACGGCAGTCAGGGGAAGAGCAAGATCCGGGAGCGGTAAGAGAACTGGCGGGGCTGAAGCGGGGCTACACGGAGGAGCGCAGGTGCGCCCGCGATCCGAGACAGGGATCGCGGTAGCACCCGTGACACATATCATAAAAATATATAGCCCTATCCTTGACAATGTGGTCAGACCATGAAGTACAACCAGAAGCATAGTCCAGGACTGTCTGGATAGAGAATGATCCACCATACCTTTCTATACTTAAGTAAATAAGTCCCTAATTTTACCAAAAGATACAAGGGAAAGATATGCAGTATGTAGTATAGATATTAATTTTGTGATATTACTTTACAGACAATAAAATTTGCCTGAGATGTCCGGATCATGAATGGCCAAATGTGTCAAGAAACAAATGTCTTGCCAGAGATAATGAATTTTTAGCATATGAGACTGATGTTCTTGCTTTGGTCTTCTCCATCATCTCCATTTTATTCTCTCTTATGACTCTATTTATAATTGGAATATTCACTTTATTCTGGAAATCTCCCATTGTCAGAGCCAATAACAGGACCCTCAGCTTCATCGTCCTGAGCTCTCTCATGTTCAGCTTACTCTATGTGTTTCTATTCATCGGTCGTCCAGTGGATATAACCTGCATGCTACGACAAATTTTCATTGGAATCTTCTTCACAGTCGTTGTATCTTCTGTCCTGGCCAAGACCATCATAGTCTGCATCGCATTTAAGGCCACCAGACCTAACAGCCCCTGGAGAAAGTGTGTGGGGGTGAAGCTTCCTTACTCAGTAGTGTTGGTCTGTTCATCTGTTCAGATTGTTAATGCAGGTATCTGGTTGTCAGTGTCTCCTCCATATCAGGAGAGTAACCTGGATTATCCTGGGAAGATCATCATCCAGTGTAATGAAGGTTCTGTCTTGTACTTTTACCTCATGTTGGGTTATATGGGGTTTCTGGCAGCAGTGAGTTTTGTTCTGGCTTTTATGGTGAGGACATTACCAGATATCTATAATGAGGCCAAGTACATCACCTTCAGCATGCTGGTGTTCTGCAGTGTCTGGGTCTGTGCCATCCCGGCCTATCTGAGTAGTACAGGAAAACACAAGGTCATTGTAGAGATATTTGCCATTTTGTCTTCAGGAGGTGGAATCATGGGCTGCATGTTTCTACCTAAATGCTACAACATCCTGATAAAACCAGAAGTGAACAGGAAAGGATCTATGAAACAAAATTGTATTCCACATGAAAAATTTACAACATAGGATAATATTTGAATAAATGTATCAATGGACTCTATGACTGGCTTAAATAGATAACCATGTGTATAGCGTTGCCCTGAGAACTTCTTTTTTCTGAATGTAATAAGTTATCATAACTTAGGTTCTTTTAAACAGTTTTACATTAAAATATATTTGCATTCGTAAACTTCTAATAAGCCATCTCTGTTTGGTGGTGGTTGGTGGTGATTTGAACCTTGATTTTTCCGAAACTACCAATTGTCTAGCATTCTTCTGCAGACTGTTTGTGATTTTGTTCTTTGATTTTTGGCACATTGACCGTCCAGGCAGCAGATTGTATACTTTCTACTCAGCCCCACATATGCACACTTTTGGCAATATCCAGACTCTGCATATGATGTGCAGTGTGGAGGTCGGCACCGATACTTTGCCTGATGATTCTTTGTTGCATTTATATCTAAAAGACGACTATGCCCCAACTCTCTCTTGCCATTGGAGACTAAGTGAGCCTATTGAGAGATTGAGATTGAAGCCACCATCTCTGAATATTCTACTCAATGAAGAATAAGTTTCCTCCCCTGCTAGTTTATGGGAGGCACACGAGCAGTGATTTATGGATGATGAATCATTATTTGTACAAGATATAAGAATGATAAAACCCAGTTAAATATCAGTATTTGTGTGAACATTTTTTCCATTAGAATCATGCATGCTCTGTACCTTTCCTAGGGCTTATAGGTTTATCAGTTCTGGACTTGACCCACCAATGCCACAGGGAGACACCCAATTTATCATATTTATACTAAATTATACTGTCTTAGTGCCTAGCACCCAGTAAAGCCTTTTCAAAAATAGCACTGCCACCACCCATACTAATAATTTACTAACACGCTAAGGGTGTCTATCTACATACATTCCTACACAATTTGATAACCCAGAACACAGTTCAACCAAATAGTTATTAGATTCCTAGAAAATAATACTAGTAACATTATCCCTTTGGGAACTTAAAGGCGTATTCTCATTTTGGCAAATTAATGATATTGTTTGTATAGTGAAAAATTATACAACTTCCCACTATATATTCTTTGTATCAATTCCTCACAGTTTTCTAAATCTCTGTCATTCTATAGAAAGCTTCATTGTTTATTTCCAGTGGACAGAAATCTAGCCATGGTCACACAGGTGCACGGCTTGTTAGCATCATAGAGAGTAATCAAAACTGTGTGCAACTGTGTGACAATGGACATATTTCTATACGCTGGAAATAAACAATGAAGCTTCCTATAGAATGACAGCAAGCAGAGATCTAGAAAACTGTGAGGAATTCAGGCAGTAAGTATATTGGAAAATTGTATAACTTTTTATCATACAAATAACAACATTTATTTGCTGAAATGGCAATACACTTTAAAGTTCTTATGAAGCCTTATTATGTTTTATAAATTTAATATACAGAAATGCAGTGTAGACATGCAAAAAATACAGTTGTAAGATAAAATTAGCTACAATGAATATACGAACAATATATATACAAACAATTAAGAAAATGAAAGCTGTACAACGAATAGCCTAATGAAGAGTGGCCGTTACTTGGGCTGTGGAGCATAGTAGAATGATTATCTGGGCAGCCATTCTGAGTGGCATACAATTTCTAAGAACTGACAACACTGGTGAGTTCTGCCCACTAATTTATGCCCAGTGGGGTTTTGCTTCAACTCCCTGGCTTGTGTTGTCACTGAGAGAGCTGTGCACATGCTAATGTAGCTGATCCCTTCTCTCGGTGAAGTATCTTTTTGCAATTACTGTTTATGAAACATCATAACTCTTGACAGAGAAATGGTATGATGCTACAATTGCCTTCAAACAACTGGGTTAACTGTTACCTCACATCTCATAGCAGACCTGAGGGGTTTACGTCTATGATTGGGTCTGTTATGCAATTTATGCAAAATTAAAGGGGGATAAGGCAAGCCCCCCTGACCCTAACCTGTTGTGGGTTTGTTGGTGGGTGTTCCTAATTATGGTTTATCTGCATGTGATTTGAGTAGATTTTTCCCCTGAACCAAGCATTCTGGAATGATGTCCAAAGACTAATACTGATTTAAAGTGTTTTAACTCATTTAGTTATCACAGAAAATGGGTTGTTGCCTCTACTCACTTACTCACTTGGTAAATGGGTTAAGCCAGTCATGTTATTCAGTGCTACATATGTATATTATGTCCATATTGTCTGAAACTAGAAGAGCACAATGCCACCTAAGTTCCTGGAACTTTTGAAGAAAATATGGTAAAATCAGAACTGGAAACATTACACAACTTCTTTAAATAGCACTATTCCATTGTTGAATAAAGTTTGGAGCTTGCTGGATATCTATTGGACAATGGAGATGGGTAGCTACAACGTATTTTACCTAATGCCAGACATTGATCTATTTATCAACTGACCTATTTTCACTGGGAAGTTTTCCCCTTCCCAAATGCCCCACCAGTCCCCCTCCCTCTATTGTTTCCCCCCTTGTTATATGTAGCAATTTTTCCTGTGTTTTTGTGCTGATGTGTCTTGATTCCCATATGGTTTCTTACAATAAATTGCACCTAATGGTTGAATGTGTTCTTCCTATGCTATTTCTTTTGTATCTGTAAGTTTGTGTCTTTTTATTTTCTTTAATTTCTTTGTATTGAATGTTCACATAACATTCAAGATATATTTTTCTATGTGTTATAGCTGTATACAAAAAATTTCAATAAAAATACAGTTTAAAAAGTGCTCTTTTATTATGTGATGCTATGACTGCTTTTACTGTTTTCTTTTCAAAAAAATAAATAACAGAATATGTGATATACATTGGAGTACTTGATAACGAAACTGCCAGGACTGTAGTATGTAGTCATGTCATAGTGGGAAACACAGCTCATATTACAGCTTTTTCTTATAATTAAAGTGTCTGCTTTGTCCATGGGCCTATCCCGACCACCTGCTTATAAAGCCGCCACACCTTCTGCATCAATGTCAATGTCGGGTACTGGCTCGCCCTATTGCTTAACTTTTTTGCCTCCAACATTGCCACAGGAGTCAATGTATCCCCAAAGTCTCTAACTATCAATGGACACCATGATTCCTCACATTCTGGTATGCCCACGCATCGGGTACCGCCACTCCCCTTATAAATTTGGGTAGCTGCAACTTTGTCAATTTAATTCTAGGAACTCTCTGCTTCCAAATTAAGCCCTAAACAAACCGTAAACCATTATCGCGGAATCCACACAGGGGCATTGTGAAGTATATATAACAGCTACAGCATGAGGGTCATTTTAATAAGGTTTGCCCGTCCCAAGGTAGATAAGGGGAGTTTCTTCCACACTTGTATGCGGGCCCGTATTTTGCGGGCCCGTATTTCCACGAGTAATGATGCCAGGTTCAAAGTTATATAATCCAGCACTGACCTAGTGATCTAAATCCCCAGATACGTAAATTCCTCTACCACCGGTACTCCCCATCTATCATATCTTGATGAGCCAGTCCGGGACAACAGCATTAAGGCAGATTTCGTCCAATTTATGCGGAGACCTGAGAAATCCCCAAATCTCTCCAAAACCTCCATCACAACTGGTAGTGACTGTGGGACATCAGAGATGTAACAGTAACACATTGTCTGCATATAAAGCAGTATTTTCCTCCCCTCCATTATATTTAAACCCAAGGATGCCTTCGTGTTGTCGCACCCAACATGCAAGTGGCTTTATAGCCAAAGCAAACAACACTGGTTAGATACTGCTCCACCAAGACTTGGGAAAATTTAGAAAATAGGGAATGCCACGCTTTAAATGAAGTTGGGAGTATATATGAAATGAAAATCACTTAAGAAGTATAACAAGCAATGGAGTAAATGGCTGGAATGTCCGGGCCTGGGAACAACAGAACTTTTTAGGAGATGGGAGAGATTGTGACTAGGGTAGACATCAGGGACATGAGAAAAGTAGGGGAGATGCGGAGAAGTATGGGGTCCTGCATCTAGACATGCAGTTTATCAATCAGGATGGTGAGGGTAAGAGAGGGGAATGGACCGTAGGGGCGGGGGGGGGGGGGGGGGGGTTGGTTGAGAAGGGGTTTAGGTTAATGTTTTATTTGTCAATGTATACATTCTTGAATTTGTATGAAAAAAAGCAAGACAATATATATATATGTATTTGCTTTAATAAAGTTTGTTTAATTAAAAAAGAAGTGGCTGCTTATGTAACCTAATTTCTTAGATTTTGTAGAAGAATATTACACTATGGAGGCAAAAAGGCGGTCTAATTTTATGTGTAGAATTTTAGTGATTAGAGATTTAACTTGTTATAGGTATTGGGTTAAGACCGTTGAGATAGATATGAATAGTGGGCCGTGTACTGGAATTTGAAACTAGCGCTTTTTTAATGTTTTTCAATTTCATATTATTGATGTCTTTTTTATTATAATAAATTTTATGTACTGTCTTTATATTATATGTATTTTATGTACTGTTTTTGTGTTGTTGTGACTGTTCAAACTGGTTGCGACATCCTCTTTTCCCCCCTTTTCGGGAACAATAAATTAAATTATTATTAATACCACATCATGTTATCAGACTTCTTGTAGGTCATACTTGGTGTTGCAGAGAAAATACACAAGGGCATAGTGTAGGCAGTTCCAAAAGAACTTCAGACCATGAGTAAGAACAGACATACAATTGTTTGAAATGCGTAGGTATCTGTATATTATGCACCTCATTTTATGGATATGAAATAAAGCATCAAGATTTTTTAGCAGTTTGGAGTGCCTGTCCTATTTCTACTATTTTCAAGTTTACTCTCTGACAAAATCTCTTTGTATGACTCGTGCATCGGACAACACAGAGGAGTTGGCGTCCTAAATTTAATGGTTTACGTGAGTGAACGGGCAGCTCAAAGCAATTTTTTCTTTACTATTAGAGTTTTTATCTTATTACGTTGCCTGGAGCACAGGTTAGCCCGCGGCCTGAGACATGGGCCTCAGGGACACCATAGACTTGTGAAACAACCTTTTAGAAGTGCAGTGTTCAGTCATCAAATTTATAAGAGCACCAAAGGAAGGTGAATGTTGGTCTTTCCATTTTCTAGCAAAAAGGAAAACATCCGAAAGAAGGACTTGTGACACAAGTCTCCAACTCTTTTCAGGAGAGTTAGCACAACCATGTCGACTGTTCCTCTCTGTGAAAAAGTGTGGACACAAAACAAGCCAAACAAACATACAGAAGAAAAGTCAGCAATCCAGGTCAGCGAAGAAATAGCAAATCAAGTAGAAAATCGTAAATAAAAGGAATAGTCAAAAAACCAGTGCCATAAATCAGGAAACAGAAGTAGAGTAACAGTAGCAAGGATAATAGAACTAGCAAAGAGATTTTAACCAGCAATTAGTATACCACACTCAGCATATTTATGATAGTAAGAACACTGTTTAAAATGCTGACTTAGTGAACCAGAAAGAAATTAAGCATGCCCTCAGCCTGACAGAAAAAACTAAGGAAGACATCAGTATTACAGTGTATTCGTTTGAACAAGAGATTTTCTCTACAAATGCTTCTGTATTCTGCAAAATTATTCAAACATAAAATGCAATATAAATGGGATATTGTCTTAATAATTCTGACCTCTAGAGCATAAATCACATGATATCTATGCGACACGATGTATAAAACAAGAATAAAAGTTAAAAAAAAAAATCAGTTTTAGAATATATATTTTTTTAAGAGTTGTTTTGAATAGTTTGATCGGTGCAATTTAAAAATGTGGTACTTTGTGGGGAGCTTGCAATATACAGAACTTTTAATACCCCTATAAATTTGAATAGGCCTATAAATAATTGAATCTTAAATTTTCATGAAAATCTGGAAAATTGCTGATGAATCTAACATCCTAAAATTGATGTCATCATAAAGCAAACATATGGTGAATGTTAGTTTGTAACCGATAAGGGAACTTAGACTAACTGTATTATAAGCATAACACTTAGAAATCAGAAAATCACAAATACATTTTTTTTCATAAATAAATGCAAAAAACATCTCAATCAAAACATACCACAAAGGTGAGAATCATCTTGCTCAGTTAAGCGGTCTAGAATTATATTCAGATAAAGTGAAACATGGCAGATTTGTAAAATCGGACCGAGGCCTTATGGTGAAAATGATCCGAGTCCTTAAGGGGTAAAAATGAGTAACTCCATCCACTTGTGTGCAGTGTGGAAACCAGTTTATGTGACCAGTGATAGTGATGTCATCACATTTAATTTAATTTATCTGCCATCTACATCATTTTCTAAATTGGATGCTATTAAAAAAAAACATGCAAACATATTTCCCCACAAGTAGCCCTGTTGTTCCTCAGAACCAACACAGTTTTCCTTGGATACAACCAGTGCTGCTGGACTGATTGTGCCAAGAAACAAATCATTTTTGCCCATAAAACGTCCATGAGGTACAGCATGTCCCACAGTTGTCCTGTGGTAATGAACGCTGAATGCAAGCGGCTGGGCACCTCAATTGCACATTTGTTCACCGCAGTGTGGTAGTGGTTGTATCCAAGAACAAGTATCCAGTTTTAAAGGGGACAATATGACTACATTTATGGAAAATTATCTACACACGGGTACAAGGGGACACATTTATCTTATTTATTTCTTGGCTATTTCTTTTTTATTTGAAACTTTTCAGGGAGCATGGGCAATTATAGGACTATTTTGAGCCTGAGACTATTTTCCTTCAAGCTTTGCAACGCTCAAAGTTTTATGCAGTTTCTTGGGTTCTTACTAGAGATGAGCGAACATGCTCGTCCGAGCTTGATGCTCGGTCGAGCATTAGGGTACTCGAAACTGCTCGTTACTCGGACGAATACTTCGCCCGCTCGAGAAAATGGCAGCTCCCGCCGTTTTGCTTTTTGGCGGCCAGAAACAGAGCCAATCACAAGCCAGGAGACTCTGCACTCCACCCAGCATGACGTGGTACCCTTACACGTCGATAGCAGTGGTTGGCTGGCCAGATCAGGTGACCCTGGGATAGACTAGCCGCTGGCCGCGCTGCTCGGATCATTCTGTCTCTGGATGCCGCTAGGGAGAGAGCTGCTGCTGGTCAGGGAAAGCGTTAGGGTGTTCTATTAGCTTACTGTTAGGCAGGAGTGATTCTCAAAGAACCCAACAGCCCTTCTTAGGGCTACAATAACGTTCTACTTTTTTTATTTTAATTTGCATCTAGTACCATTTTGTGAGGAATTAGCAGGGGGACTTGCTACCGTTGTGTTTAGCTCTTAGTGGCACACATATCCATAGCAAAGACCGAAGTGGCAAAATTCAGTAGGGGTTGGATTTCTATTAGGCAATAACTCAGTGTCATCTCATCTGGCATAGTAGTGTGCTTCCTTTGATACTTGGCTAGAAAATAGCCATAGGAGAATACAAATAGCTTCTTGAAGCCTACAGTAGCGTTCTATATATTTGATTTCTGGTTGATCTGCTGGTGGCTGTAGTTTCTGCAGTGCATGTACTTGCCAATTCTGAGCAATTTGTAGTGAGACTTGCGACCGCTGTGTTCTGCACTTAGTGGCGCACATATCCATAGCAAAGGCATAAGTGGCAAAATTCAGTAGTGTTTGGATTTCTATTAGGCAAAGTAACTCCGCAGTGTCATCTCATCTGTGCATAGGTAGTGTGCTCCTTTGATACTTGGCTAGAAAATACCCTAGGATGAATACAACCATGCTTCTTTGAAGCCTAACATTAGCGGGTTCTATATTTTGGATTTCTGGTTGATCTGCTGGTGGCTGTAGTTTCTGCAGTGCATGTACTTGCCAATTGCTGATCAATTTGGTAGTGAGACTTGGCGACCGCCTGTGTTTCAGCCTTGTGGGCACATATCCATAGCAAAGGCCGAAGTGGCAAATTCAGTAGGGTTGGATTTCTATTAGGCAATAACTCAGTGTCTCTCAATCTGGCATAGTATGTTGCTTCCTTTGATACTTGGCTAGAAAATAGCCATAGGAGAATCAAAACACAGCTTCTTGAAGCCTACGAGACGTTCTATATATTTGATTTCTGGTTGATCTGCTGGTGAGCTGTAGTTTCTGCAGTGCATTTACTGCCATTCTGACGCATTTGTAGTGAGACTTGCGACCGCTGTGTTCTGCGCTTGTGGCGCAACATATCCATAGTCAAGGCCCGAAGGGCAAAAAAAATTCAGTAGGGGTTTGATTCTATTAGCAAATAACTCAGTGTCATGCTCATCGCTTCAATAGTGTGTGCTTCCTTTGATACTGGCCTACGAAACTAGCCATAGGAGAATACAACTCTTCTGAAGCCACAGGTACGTCTATATATTTGATTTCTGGTTGATTCGGCTGGTGGGCTGTATTTCCTGTCTTTGCAGTGCATGTACTTGCCATTCTGAGCAATTTTAGTCGAGACTGCCGACGCTGTGTTCTGCGTCTTAGTGGCGCACCTATCCATAGCAAATGCCGAAGTGGCAAAATTCAGTAGGGGGTTGTGGATTTTCTATTAGGCAATCACCTCCAGTGGCATCTCATATCTGGCATAGTTTGGCTTCCTTTATACTGGCTAGAAAATAGCCCTAGGAGAATACAGAACAGCTTCTTAAGCTACATTACGCTTGCTGATTATATTTGATTTGCTGGTTGCATCGGCTGTTGGCTGTACGTTTCTCTCTGCATTGCATGTGAACTTGCCAATTCTGAGCACTTTAGTAGTGAACTTTTGCGACCGCTGTGTTCTGCGCTAGTGGCGCACATATCCCTAAAAGGCCGAACGTGGCAACATCAGTAGGGGTTGGTTTCTTTAGGCAATAACTCAGTGTCCTCTCTCTGGCATAGTAGTGGTGCTCCCCTTTGATACTTGGCTAGAAAAAGCCATATGGAATAACAAACGCTTCTTGAAGCCCTCAGTGCGTTCTATATATTTGATTTCTGGTTGACTGCCTGCTGGTGGCTGTAGTTTTCTGCACGTGCATGTACTGCCATTCTAGGCATTTGTAGTGAGCTTGCTGACCCGCTTGTGTTCTTCGCTTACGTGGCGCACATATGCCATAGCAAGGGCCGAAGTTGGCAAAATTCAGTAGGGTTTGGTGATTTTCTATGTAGTCAGATTAACTCAGTGTCATCTCATCGTCATATTATGTGCCCTTTCCTTTGTACCAGAATAGCATATGAGAATAGCCGTATTAACCTAACAGTAGCCAAAGATAGGTGTTCAAGGAAGAGCATAGGGGGTAGCGTGAGATTGTAGGGAGATTAGAAACGAGGCTCAAAAAAAGATATGCCAAAAAAAAATTGCTTAAAAACCGCAAACACAATTAAGAGTGAGGAAACAAAAAAGTTATGCCGTTATTTTAAATTTAGGAAGCTCGAAAAACCCGAGGCTTCCATAAGCCATCGCACAGGTTGATCCGGGACCTTGGTGGGCGCCAACTATGCGGGTCATGACTTCGTATCGCATTGAGGGCGTGAGCACGTCCGCAATAACCACACATGGGCATGATGAATGGGGGAATGGGAGCCGCAAGTACACTCCCAGGTTATGTCGTAAGTCGTACATAGAGGACTGTGGTAAAGACTGCATCATACATTGGGTATCGACATGCCAGCAACAAGTAGGGTGCTATCAGTATCTTGCATAGTTGTGATACCTAGGATGAGTCAGGATTGGTGTTTTAACTCAAAAAAACACAAAAAAAAACAAAAAACCCAAAATAAACAAAAAAAAAAAGCTAACTTTAAAATACCGAGCAGAGGACAGCGGGAGTGGGCTCCTCGCAGGGTCAGGCTGGTCGTGCGGTAACACCACTGCTATTGGGCAGTGGGGCGGGACTACTTAGGTCTTCGAATTCACTCGGCTCGTTAGAACTTCCAACGGCGAACAGGTGTGTCGGGATCTACCAATGCTAGATTCACCAAATCCTCCACCGTCCTGTCACAACCCCTCGCCCTCACCTCAGCCTCCTCCCCCCCATCTGTGTGCCCCCCCCCCATCCCCAGGATAAAGTAATTGTGCATTTGGGAACCGGCATACTCTGAGGAAATGTTTTTTTCGACCCTTCCACAGTCACAAACCCTTGTCCGGTTGCTGCTGAGCAATTTTTCCGATGCCCAGGTTTTCCACCAGTCACAGTCTTGTGGTTGATGATGACCTTCTTGACGTAGTGGAAGTGTGTAAGAGGTGTCCGACGATGAGGAGACACGGTTTGTCAGACAGTGGGGAAGTTGTTGTCAGGCAGGAAGTCGCCGAGGGGGAGCATACTGAGGATACGTTAGTATGATGAGGTGACCGACCCAAGCTGGGTTGATAGAGGCCCGGTGAACACGTGCTTCTGAGACGGAGGAGAGTCCCTCGACCTGAACATGGTTGGAAGAGTGCAGTGGTGGGGCCGACGGAGAGGCAGGGCCAGAGCTGGTGCATCACCGCCACTGTCAACTAGTGAAGCGCCCGTGTGAGGGCTCTTGCGGCGAGGGCTAGACTTCAGAAGTGGTGAGGTTCTTTAAGAAACACCGATGACCGACGGACTGTGGTGTTCAACATTTGCCAAACCAGGCCTCAGCAGGGTTCCACCACTACTAGCTTTAACTACCACCAGTATGCGCAGCCATATGAATGCTAGCACCCTCAGTGGCAACAAGCCCCGTTCACCTCCGGCCGTGCACACCCACTGCTCCTTCCCCTGTGTCAGCTGCTAGTCACCCCCTGCCCAGGACCCTGCACAAAAACCCCATCGTCGCCTCCCCTATCCTCCCACACATCCACCACGCTTCAACCTCCACTAACCCCATACCTGGGAGCGGAAACGCAATATAGTGCAACCCACCCGCACGCCCAAGCCCTTAATGTGCACATCCCCAGATTGCTTAGCCTGGAGATGCTGCCCTATAGGCTAGTAGAGACCGATGCCTTTCGCAACCTCATGGCGGCGGCCGCCCCTCGGTGTTCGGGCTCCCCACCCGCCACTACTTTTCCCCGATGTGCCGTCCCAGCCCGGCACCAGCACGTGTCAGACAACCATCATCCGTTCCCTGACCAACGCCGTTTCTGACAAGGTCCACCTGACCACGGACACTTGTGACGATGCTGCCGGGCAGGGCCACTATATATTCGCTGGACGGAACATTGGTTAACTTGGTGGTAGGCTGGGACACGCGTCCTGACCCCTGGGGCTGCTCATATACTGCCGACCGCCGAGGATTGCGGGCTACCTCGGTCCAGGTGTTTCCTAACAGCCTACTATGCCTCCTCCTCCTCCCACCCCTCCTCCACCCCTCCTCCTCCGACTACCAATCCGTGGGCACTCGCCACATTCGGTATCTCTAGTCACAGCATCAGTACCGTCGCTAAGCGACAGCAGTCGGTGCTCAAACTGGCTGACCTAGGCGACAAAAGGGCACACCGCCCAAGACCATTACAGGGCATCACGGCGCAGACTGATCTGTGGCTTGGCACCGCTTGAACCTCAAGCCGGAATGTTTTGGTGTGGACAACGGCCTAACCGGGTGGCGGCTCTCAACCTCTGCAGCTGACACACTGTGCCATGCCTGGCCCATGTGTTAAATCTGATAGTGCGGCTGTTTCCTCAAGACATAATACCCAAATCTGTCTGATTTGCTCACGAAGGTGCGCCGCAACTGTGCGCATTTTGGAAGTCCAGCCCGATGCTGCCACTCCAGGGCAGCGCAGCGCCGCCTCCAACTACTGCCCGCTCACCGACTGTTGTGCGGACGTTCCCCCGAGGTGGAATTCAACCTGACCATGTTTATCCAGAGTTCTACCAGCATCGCAGAGCGATTTGTAGACTGCCAGATGTCAACTTCCTCACCAGAACTGGTAGTCAGGAATCAGAGTCAGCTTCCTCAAGTCTACAATGAGGAGTGGACGTGGATGTCTGATATCTTGTCAGTGCTGAGTAACTTTGAGGAGTCAACACCAGATGGTCAGTGGCGCATGCCGTCCATCATCAACCTCACCATCCCGCTGCTTGGCATGTTGAAAACTCTCTGGTCACATGAAGTCGGAAGCTTTGCGCTCGTCACAACAGACGGGGGAAGAATATTCCCATTGTTGATAGCCAAAGCACCCTGAGGTCTGTTCTCATGCTCATATCGTATTGAGGTTGTAGTGGATGCGGATGATGGGGAAGAGGAGGAGAATGTTGGCGAGACACAATAGGGACCATTGTTGAGTCCTTCACTTGTTCAGCGTGTATGGGCAGAAGAAGAGGAGTTGGAGGAGTTGAGAGGAGGAAATGGACAGTCAGAGCCAGTGAGGGAGTGAATTCTTACGCGTTGGTACTCTGGCGCCTTCATGGCAGATTTCATGCTAGGCTGCCTACTCCGTACCCTCGCTTTCAAAAGAATTTTATTCCCAGCACCGATTACCTGGGTGTTCACTCTCCTGGACCCACGGTAACAAGCAAAATCTTCCCACTCCATCCCGGAGAGGAAAGGAGTGTAGAAGGCATGAATACCCAGCCCTGGTGCACAAGCTAGAACAGTATTTCCCTTCTGAACAGCGCTACGGCAGAGTGCGTAGTTCTGCGGGACAGTAGCGAGGGAGAGTAGGCGACGCAGCGCTTGTCCAGCACTGGCAAGGGTCGCTCCAAGGCTTTTTTCCAGCTTTATGTCACCCCCCAGCAAGACACTGTCACCTGTCCCCAGTCCTCGGCAGAGTAGGGCTGCATCTTTTACGAAGATGGTGAGGGAGTACGTAGCTGAACCATACCATCGTCCTAAATGATCACACAGCTCCCTACAACTACTGGTTTTCAAAGCTGACATGTGGCCACACGAACTGGCGCTCTACCCTTGGAGGTTCTTGCCTCCCTGCCCGCTAGCGTCTTGTCCCGAGCGGGTTTTTCATGTGCATCTTTTGTGGCATCATCACCGATAACGTACACGCCTGTCGACTGACAGCGCTGACGTGCTGACGCTTATTAAATGACTAAAGGCTGATTTCTCAGAATTTCCAATCTCCACCAGGTGAATGAAGCTCAACCTGAAATAATTGATCCACTCCTCCTCCTCCTCCTCATTTCTCCTTTCTCCTCCTCTTTTATACAGTAAAGCAGAGGAAACTGGCTATTTTTTGACAGGCCCACTGGCTCTTGCTATAGTACTTCTTCATGCTTTAATTTTTTTCTGGAGGGCCACCTACCCGGTCCCTCTGTTTGAAACTTTTTGTGATGGCCACATACAGGCACTCAATCTATTCCATTTTACTGCAGGGCCACCTACCCTGCTGTCCTCTGGTTTTGAAACAATTTTTTGGGACTGCCACATACAGGCACTCAATCTATTCCATTTTACTCAGGGCCACCTACCTGCTCCTCTGTTTGGAATTTTTGGTACTGCCACATACAGGCACTCAATCTATTCCATTTTTAAACCTGCAGGGCCACCTACCTGCTCCTCTGGTTTGAAATTTTTGGGTCTGCCACATACAGGTCACTCCCAATCTATTCCATTTTAACTGCAGGGCCACCTACCTGCTCCTCTGTTGAAACATTTTTGGGACTGCCACATACAGGCACTCATCTATTCCATTTTACTCAGGGCCAACCTACCTGCTCTCTGGTTTGAAACATTTTGGGACTGCACATACAGGCACTCAATCTATTCCATTTTACTGCAGGGCCACCTACCTGCTCCTCTGGTTTGAACAATTTTTGGGACTGCCACATACCAGGCACTCAATCTATTCCATTTTCTGCAGGGCCACCTACACTTGCTCCTCTGGTTTGAACAATTTTTGGGACTGCCACATACAGGCACTCAATCTAATCCATTTTACTGCGGGCCACCTACCTGCTCCCTCTGGTTTGAAACATTTTTGGGACTGCCACATACAGCCTCAATCTATCCATGTTACTGCAGGGCCACCTACCTGCTCCTCTGGTTTGAACATTTTTGGACTGCCACATACAGGCACCAATCTATCCGCTTTTACTGGAGGGCCCCTCCTGCTCCTCTGTTTGAAAAATGTTTGGGACTGCCACATCCAGGCACTATCCAATTAATTGTCTCCATGCAGCCTCCACACGTTGTCTCCATTGCTGCTCCTCCAACAGTCGTCCATATAGCTTGCCCCATACATCGTGCCCTTTATCAAACAGGTTGTCCAGGCAAAATTTGGGTTGTTTTCATGGATTCACATCAAAGTTGTTTACTTTGTCGCCACCGCGTGTGTATCCACAAAAACTGGCAAACTTTTACCATTTAGGGATATTATTTCATCCGCTCTTTGCGATTGTTCATCCCCTCACCGCATATCCTAAACTTACAAGAACGCTACTACTACACTTGATCTTATACAAAGGTTCTTAGAAGTGCTGTTTGGGGAGTAGCCTACAGACAGGGCACTGGATTGGCGAAAGCTCGCCTGGCACGGAACGCCAGCTTCCATGCGCATCATGCTCTTCTTCTTGCCCTTCTGTTTCATTCCCCTCAACCCCGCCATATCCCAAACTTATGAGAACGCTACTACTACACTTACTTGGTGCAGGCTGGGACCGATATCTGACCTCTGGGGCTGGTCTATACTGCCGCGCGCAGAGAATTGCGGGGCCCTAACCTCGGTCCAGGTCTCAAGCCTACTATCCCTCTCCTCCCACCCCTCCTCCCCCTCCTCCCCTCCCCGATTACCTCCTGGGCATGGCGCCATTCAGTCGGAGCTCTAGCCACAGCAGCAGTGCCGTCGCTAGCGACAGCAGGCGGGTGCTGAAACTGCTGGTCCTAGGCGATAAAAGGCACAACCGCCCAGAGCTATTACAGGGCATCCACATCAAAGTTGTTAACTTTGTCGCCACCCCTGCTGCTGTGTAATCCCAAATATACTTGCAAACTTTTACCATTTAGGGAATATTTCATTTCAGCCGCTTCTTGCGCATCTGTTTACATTCCCCTCACCCGCATATCCTAAACTTATAAGAACGCATACACTGTGATCTTATACAAAAGGTTCTTAGAGTGCTGTTTGGGGAGTAGCCTAAGACAGGGGCTTGGATTGGCGAAAGCTCGCCTGGCGCGGAAGCGCCAGCTCCATGCGCATCAGCGCTTCTTGCGCATCTGTTTACATTCCCCCTCACCCGCATATCCCAAACTTATAGAACGACTTACACTTACTTGGTGCAGGCTGGGACCGAGTCGACCCTGGGGCTGGTCATGATTCCTGCCAACGCAGAGAATTGCGGGGCCTATACCCTCGGTCCAGGTCTCAAAGGCCTACAACATAATAAACCCTCCTCCCACCCCTCTACCACCTCCTCCTCCCTCCAATTACCATCCGTTGGCAATGGCGCCCTATCGGTATGCTCTGGACAGCAGCATTTGGCCGTCGCTAGCTACAGCAGTGCGTGCTGTAAACTTGCTGCCTAGGCGATAAAGGCACGCCTCGCCCAAGAGCTATGACAGGGCATTCCACATCAACAGTTGTTAACTTTGTCGCCAACCCTGCTGTGTCAATCCCCCAAAATATACTTGTCAAACTTGAGCCCATTTAGGATATTATTTCCCAGCCGCTTCTGCGTCATCTGTTTTAATTCCCCTCACCCCCCCTAATCCCAACTATAAAGAACGCTCACTACATCTGTTGTCTTATACAAAAGGTTCTTAGAAGTGCGTTTGGGGATAGCCTATAAGACAGGGTTTGGATTGGCGAAGCTCGCCCTGGCGCGGAGCGCCAGCTCCATGCAAGATCCACACTCATAGTTTTATAACTACTCACACCTTTAACTACTACTAGTTCACTGCCTTCCATACATCTTCCCCTTAGTCACACGCTTGTGTTCGGCAGAATTTGGGTTGTTTTCCATGGCTTCCCATGTTTAACTTTGTCGCCACCCACGCTCTTGTAAACCACAAATATACTGGCCAACTTTTATCATGTACCGATATTATTTGAGCGCTTCTTGCTCCACCTCCTTGGTGCGTCTCCCTTCGCGCCACCTTGTTTGACAGCCGAGTCCATTTAGGGTATGGTTCGTCCATGGCACTCTCTAGCCTGCCTGGCCGGCCTGCAGGCCTCTGCATCCTCCCTATAGGTCCGGGTCATATATTGGATGTTTAGGATGCTAATCTAGCTTCATTCTGTCCACTGCTTTGTCCATGGCCATGCTGTTGTCCCATAATTTTGGCATAATGGTGCGATTATGCAGCCTCAGAGTCATCCATGCATTGCTGTCCCTGCTGTTTCCTGTCCATTATTCGTGGTGTTTTGCTCCTTTTTTGAGGTTCCCAGTGTTTGGCCAGCTTCCATGATGCAGAGCCTTGGTCCCTTGAAAATGCTCGAGTCTCCCATTGACTTCAATGGGGTTCGTATTCGAAACGAGCACTCGAGCATCGGGAAAAGTTCGTCTCGAATAACGAGTACCCGCATTTTAGTGTTCGCTCATCTCTAGTTCTTACCTTTTGGAAAAAGGGAAAAAGGACTTTTACATAAAAATTGGCGGACAAATTAGTTTACATTGACCCCAATATATTCAGAAGACATTGGGGAAACTGGCAGAGAAAGGTTTGATAAAATAATAGTCCTGGATCTCTAAAGGTTTATAAGGTTTATGCTAGGAAGATAATGTACGATAACATCTGCATCATTAATTTATCCCTTAGTGACCACTCTTGTGGGTTTCTACGTTGGTCATTAAGAGGCCTTAGTTTAGGCCAATAGCTTTCTCCGTTGGCCTAGTCTAACGGCTGCACTTGTCTCTCATGCATGATGGAGCAGTTGCTTGGTTGTCTTATGACAATTGGACACCTTCTCTAACTGTCTGAATAAGAATGTCTTCCTATCCAGATTGCTTGATCCTTTGGTCAATGCTGTGACTGTGGGATCTACATAGCTTGAGAGCAAGGGTGTTCCCTCCTTCATCGTCATGGAGCCCTGTGATGCAATTGTGTGTTGACTTCTTCACAACCATGGACCTTCATTAGGGTCTGTCCACATTTGACTACAAGATTCTGCCTTCAGTAGGACTGAGACTGCACAGGTAATACATGGTTACTGCAGTGCATTGTTATGTGCAAGTAATCAAATGATCACTTGTCCAAGTCCCAAGAGAACTAATAAAAAACACTAAAAACATGAAAAATAAATAAATTATAACAAAAAATACAACATATCTGTTATTGTCCCATCCACAAATTCTAGTCTATGACAATATAGATATGGTTATTAACTACAGTGAGCCCCATAACGAACAAAAAATAGGCCAAATGTCCGAATCGGCACTTTGCCATTTAAGAACACATAAAAGTGTGAATAAAAAATGATGAAAATGTCATATTGTCCTCAAAATGATAGTGATAAAAACATTGCTTGTTCTGCAAGAAAATGAGACATTGGCCTCAGAACATGGCGAAATTAAGATTTTTTTTGTACAAAATGTTTAATTTTTTTCTACAATCTATTAAAACATACAAACATAACGTTCATTGAAATTTGGTATACCCATGATCTTGCCAATCCAAAGAACAGAGTAGAGGTGCCAATTGTAAAAACGGATCGCACAAGAATATGTACACATCATTTTTTCATCAATTTCACTGCATTTCAAATTTTTTTTTCCATTGCCGAATACATGGCATGGTACCACCTTTTGAACGCTATTTATGGGAGGCAAAATGGCAAGCAAGTGCCGGTTTGAACATTTGGAGGCTATGCTCCATTACGAGATTCACCACCCCACACGGATACTCATCTTTAATAGAAACACTGCGACAATAAATTATGTTTATTATTTTATTAGTTTTTACATGTGTCCTAGGAAAAAGGGTGAAAGTTTATTTTTATACCTTTAAAACTTTGGGGCAGATTTACTTACCCGGTCCATTCGCGATCCAGCGGTTTCTCCGAATCCGACGGGTTTTCCGGCGGCCACGCCCCCGATTTCCGTCACGTGCATGCCGGCGCCGATGCGCCACAATCTGATCGCGTGCCCCAAAATCCCAGGGGAATTCAGGGAAAATCGGCGCAAAACGGTAAAATTTTTGTGACCCGGCGTAAAAACGCGATTCGGGCCCTTAGTAAATGACCCCCTTTGTGTTTATTTATTTTTACTATTACTGCCCTCTAGTGTCCTTAAAACCTAGGGGGTCTGATTACCTAAATAAAATACACTGCAATAAAACTGTCTGCAGTTTCGACCATACAAAGCTGTAGATGGTATAAGGTATCTTTGTATTAATATGTTTATGCATTTTGTTAGTAGCAGCAGGGCTGTGAAAAATGAATTTTTATTCCAGAAGTATAGCTGGGCTTAGAGCCCTTTGGTACACTGATGTGTATGATCAATTCATTGTACACAACGCAGCTATGAGTTACTGCTTTAGCAGGCTTCTGTTTAAATACTATAGCAGTTACTCAGCAGTAAGGGAGGCTGTGCGCGTGAGGGGATCTACAACTCTCTAAAATTTATCTACAATATAGAAATATAGTTTCATAGTTTATACGGTTGAAAAAAGACATATGCCCATCACGTTCAACCAATGAAGGTAAGGGATTAGATGAGGCTAGGGCAGTCATGGTGAACCTATGGCACGGGTGCCAGAGGCGGCACTCAGAGCCCTCTCTATGGGCACCCTTGCAATCACCCCAGGGTAGAGTTCGCCAGACAGGACTCCAGGCCTCTTGCAGTCCCAGGCAGCCCAGGACCCTAGAAGGAAGCTACAATGATAATCCAAACTTCTTCTCCTTCTTTCTACTGTATTGGTGTCCTCAGGTGCCCATACAATTTAAACCTGTGAAAGAGCAGGGAGTAATAAGTTACTGCTTAAGTTGTCGCATTGGCACTTTGCGAACAATATGTGCGTTTTGTTTGTAGTTTGGGCACTCGGTGTCTAAAAGGTTTGCCATCACTGGGCTAGAGGAAACAATTCTATACAACATAACTTCTTGAAGCTCTCTGCTGTCCCTGCTGTGACCAGCGCCTGAGCTCAGCTATTCCAAAGATTGACAGTTCTCATAGTAAAAAAGCCCTGTCGCCTCTGGTGATTAAACATTGTTCAGACGGAGATAGTGCCCCCTCGTCTTTTGATTTGATATTATCTGGAACAACTTTTCACCCCATTTTCTGTATGGACCATTCATGTATTTACATAAATACATAATAAATACATAAAAACAATTAGGAAAATTGCCATGAATGTTGGGGGCGTTAAACTTAAACCTCTTTTGGCCAAAAAATCAAGGGACAAGAGAAAGTTTTGAGATAAAATACAAGGAATAGGAGATTAAATACAGGAGATAAAAACATTCAAGAGAAGTAAAATTAGCATTAAGAATCAGGATGCAAGCTGAAGTCATGTACATAGGAAACAGTCAATAAGCAGGATGCCATTCTATGGTGGAAGGTGCCTTATATAACCAATAAAAGATAGGGATTGGTTGGGCACAAGAAGAAGACATCTGTGGTTGGAAAAATTAGAGGAGAGCCATGTACCTGGAGCTGTAAGTGACCGGGCAGTCCTGGCTTTGGATGGACAGTTTGCCGATAGACACAGACCACTTACATTACTATATCTCAGTGATAACTATACAAAGTCTTTGGTTGTCTCATGTTATTTTATTTTTATTTTCCTTACAGTCCTTATATTCCCTCTCTCGTGTGACTTGTTATATTTATTTTTTATCCTTTTTACACACATTTTACAGATCTAAAACAAAACCTAGAACAAGATATAAAGCTCCTCCAGTCAGTGTCGGTGCAGTCCTGATCTTCTCCTCAGAGATCTGTGTCTGTCATGTGTCTGGGGTCACAGAGGAGACTCTGTACTTATTACCTGATGTTCTGTTACAGTAAATCTCATCTTTTATGGAAACTCTGCTGGTTATTTCTCTTGTATCTGACTCTTAGCTCCGCACAGTCACAGACCTCAGCAGCTGGATGTCATCTCACCATGAAGGATTATACATTTGAGTACAAATATTCTCAGGATGGAGACATTATCATCGGAGGGATCTTCACTGTACATTCATGGATACACACCTGGAGATATCAAGGAGACATTTTCCCCAGAATATTCTGTAAACAGTAAGTAACATAAACTTTGTGTTGGAAATTAAGAAAACCAACACTCCAAGATACATTTTCTTTATTCTAGTAACATAGAATTTTTCAGTTTTTCTAATTTGCATTTGCATTACCTGGACATCATCTATTGATCAGGGCAGCTTGATGGATTAGTGGTTAGTGGTTAGCATTACAGCCTTGCAGCACTGGGGACCTGGGTTCAAGTCCCAGGGTCAACATCTGCAAAGAGTTTGTATGTTCGCTCCATGCTTGGGTTTCCTCCCGGTCCTCCGGTTTCCTCCCAAACTCCAAAACATACTGATAGGTTGATTAAATTTTGAGCCCCATTGTGAACAGGGACCAATTTGGCAAGTTCTGTGCAGCGCTGCGTAATCTGTGTGCGCTATATAAATAAAGAATTATTATTATGTGTATTTCCTAATCGGACAGCTATCAAGTGAAACTTTTTTTTTTGTCTTGAGCAAAAGTCAATTCTAACTAACTCTTACTTCAATGTTCTGCTCATCATATGTAAGATTTATCATATGCTGGCGCTCGTGCACCTGTTTATCAAAAAGTCCCCGCCCCTCCGGCGTCATCAGAGACATCGAGAGACTCAGGAAAGTTTGCAGGCTGAAGCCATTCCACAGGTGCGATGCAGGAACATCCCATGTCTGCCCACTGCACCGCCGAACATGCTCCCTTTACACACCTCCAGAACTTTCTGTAAATATTGCAATTTTTGATGGTCAACTTGTGATTGCCATTATTTTAAGGCTTACAAGCCCTAAAATTTATTTCGGCTGCCTTGATCCTTTTTGCTACTGGAATAAAAAAAAAACAGGAAATGGTTACATTATTTAGTATAGAATCAAAAGAAATAGTATTTATTGAATCAAATAATCATAATAATGATAAAACCGATTATTCTGTAATTTGCCCTTGTTCTGAGATTCTTATTGTCATGGAAAGGACACTTGGTCATCTCCCACCACCTCCTGTATCAGGACTTGGAAACAAAGAAACTGTATAAATATTCCTGGACTCTCTCCCTCATTAACACTTTCTCCAATCCTGAAAGACTCTGTGGACTAATTAATCCATAAGAGGTTCTTCTCCCCATCAATGTTACTTGTAAACTCATATTCATGTCATTTGCACTATAGAAAGACTTTACTATTTCTATAAATTCCTCATCAAACAGAGAAACTATAATACAGACATCATCCATGTATCTCTTATATGTTCACATGTGGTGTAAATATGCAACATCCAAGGGTACAATTATATGGGGGTGTCTGCCCTAACACAGTGAAAAGGTGTGAGCCCTAAGCTAACCCTCAAGCTTTGCCTACTCACAAGGCTGTGCCTAAAACCGTAGTCGGCAACTGGATGCCATTCCATACGCTGAGTGAACAGAACAGTAAGACAAAACATGAAACACAAGACAGACAAAACCAAGATAGCGACGAGGTACAAAATTGCAGAATGGTCAAGAAAAGAAGTTTGGAAATATCACAGAAGAGATAAAGACAAAGTCAACAATAAGTGGAAAATGACATCACTGGTGAGTTTAAAAGGAGTTATTGGACACCACCCCAGCAGGTGACTGGTTTGGCCATCCATCACTCAAACTACCACCTGTGACACATCCTCAGCCATAAAGAAGCAATCTGCTAGCTTCCAACAGAACATACACCTAGCTCAGAAAAAAGAACAAATTCTATACAGCAATACTATGTTTGTGTTTTAGTTTTTCTGCTATCTGGATTGTTACTTTCTCTCTACACCATGGGGCAGATTTATCAAGTGTCTGAAAGTCAGAATATTTCCAGTTGCCCATGGCAACCAATCACAGCTCCCCTTTAAAATATTCATGAGCACTGGAAAAATGAAAGCTGAGCTGTGATTGGTTGCCATAGGCAACTGGATATATTCTGACTTTCAGAAACTTGATAAATCTGCCCCCATGTGTTTAAAGTGTATAGAAAAGAGGAAGAATGTGGTGGGGTTATTAAGTAATATGACCCTGTGTCCCCTAGGCGTCTCTGAGCCTCCTCCTTATAAAAATGATTTGGCATGATATTTTATTACTAGATTTTTATTATTATTATTATAATGATGTCGCTTAATATATGTATGTAGCCTCCTGGCCGGATATGAGGATTAAATATGGATATTGTGCGTCTTTTTAATATTGTGAGTCCAGATGTCCATTTTAGGAATCTTAATAGCGAATGAAGAATTGAATTATGGGGTTTGTGCTAAGGGTTCAATGTTCAAAGGAAAATGTAATAAAGAAAAATGAACTAAAAACATAAAATATATAAAATCATAAAATAATATTTTAGTTAATAATAATGGTTGTGCCTTACAGTGCTGGTCCTAGAGAGTACATGCATCTCCTGGCATTTATTACTGCAATTAATGATATGAACAATGATCCAGATATTCTTCCTAACATCACCCTGGGATATCATCTGTATGACTCCTGTGGACATGAGAAGAAGGTGATAAAAGATGTTCTGCAGATCTTGTCCGGACACACAGTAACTGCTCCAAACTATTCATGTATGGACCATGGCACCGTAGCCGGATTTATAGGAGACCTCCGATCCGTCACCTCTCTACCGATGGCCCAGTTGTTGGGTATATATGGATACACACAGGTAAGTTCTCATTTCAAAGCTTAACCCCTTATATCTGCACATTGAGTTGGATGCACAGGCACATCTTTTGAGGCTTACCACCTTACATAACCCCTTTATTATCTTTAGTTTGGATCGGACGATATTTCTGGCCACCCAATCCTTCACCTTTATTGTCACTTACTTTTGTTGGTTTGCATAGTCTTCTATTATTATCTAGGATATTTCTTCATGCACAGCCATTGCTTTAGCAATATTTTTCATATAGGGATGCCTTTCTTGACAGTAATTTTTTCATTTTCAATTTATACTTACTTTTTTGTTTATTTGGTTCACCCACTTTTGCGCCGTAGAATAATCTATTCCTGTAAGTCGGCAGTTTTCAACTTTCGTGCCGCGATCGATGATGTGGGGACTAATTCCCTCTTTGCATATACTTTCTCATCTTAAACGCCTATATGTATCAGCGGTTATGCATTTGTACTTATACTAGCAGTTTTATGTATAGTTGATATCCATCACTGCGTCTATAATTTTGCATATTTGCTAAATTATTGTTGCGCCGATAAACGATTCTCTTTCTGTAAGTCGACATCCTTATCTTTTACGCCGTAACCGACAATATAGGGACTTTTTATCCCTCTGTATGCATTCCTCTATTTAGGAACGTACACATCTGGCGCCTTTACAAGTATACACTTCGATTTTATCCATCGGATACTTACAGCCTGGTCCACAAATGTATTTCCGCGTCTATCTTTTGGCGCATGCGCTGTTAATACTATACTGTGCTCTATGCGCCTCATTCATAACAAATATTTGGCACTGCGCATGCGCGCCCCGCGACTTCCGGCAGCTGGAAACGTCACTTTCGGTAGCTGGAACGCACGCCGACAGCTGTTCCGGTAGGCACGCGACATGGGGGGCTGTACTTGGAGGCGGGTCTCTCCCCTATATATACTTGAATTGTGTATTACTCACACTTACCCCTGAGGAAGCCTGCTTGTACAGGCGATACGCGTGGGGAATCCTTCCTCCAGCTCCCTCCCTGATTGCACTATGCACTTTAGGTAACTATTCTCATTGTCTTCTTCATGGTCAAACTACTTAAATTTATGCTAGGGCTTTCTTGGCCTAGCTATACCTTTTAGACCCTCCTTTTGCTTGTTGAACATGCAGGATATCGGCTGCATGATCTTAGTGAATCGCGGCACAGTGCATGTTCTTCGGACAATGCACTTTCTGTGAACTCCTCGGACCGGGGAAGTAAATGTGCCCCATTCTCTAATTCCCTGTTATTAACAAAAATGCAGCATTTCACAGATATAATTCCCACCTGTCTCTATCAGTCCTAGTGTACACAATTTCAGTTGCCCCTAGACACAACCCTGTATCTTCTGACTTTAAGGTTGGCGCATTTTTGAGGACTTTTTGAAATGTGCACTGATGTCTGCCAGACATTTGTTTATCATCAGTAAGACACATGTATCTTCAATTTCAGATGTTCTAAATGTCGCAAATGACATTTATCCTTCCAAATAGTATTTTCTTGTCTATATTTTTTAGTGCAAAAAACTCCAGACGAAACCATACTTTGGAAAGAAGTGACTTGAGTCATTTGTGCGACATTTTTGAGACATTTGTAACAAATCTGAAAAAAAAAAATTACACAAGGAAAAAGGGAGATTGATAAATGACCAAAGTAGCAGAAAAAAAAAAGAAACCAAAACAAACAAAGACAGCTGTATGAATCATATTATTCCTCTGAGTCTGGAATCCCTTTCTACATCCCTACTTCCTGCTTTCAATCGGCAGTTTCTGGACCTTCATGGTACTTCAATGGTCCTTCAATGGCCCTTTGAGTATAAAGTTTGGTGGGTGAATTGGGTGGCCATTGGCCCCTTAAAAGGCTTGAGTCCCAGGCTACCACCCAAACCACCTATTGTAATATTATCCTTATCCAAAACATTGTACAGTTTCCTTCACATCTCCGTACCTGATTACTTAAACTGGGCCAGTGGGAGTATTTTTTGTTCTTTAAATTGAATGCACTGACCCCTTACGGACTCAATGACATGGTGGATACATGTTGGAAAACCTTGTCAACACTGTAACGGTTCCGTGATAGGTAGGAACTATGCATGATATTTCCCTATGATGCAGGGACTCCTGCCCTCTGCACTGTGCTTGGTCTGTATCACCTGAGTAGCGCACAGTCTCAATTCACTGGACCAGGCTCGTTTGTACGTAGACTACCTAATGACGTGGACATCAGGATTGCAGCAGCACAAGAATTTTTATCTTATCACACTGGCTGCACAACGAAAATCCCTTAAACACCCATTGTTGTGCCTTGTTCTAGGTCAGTTACGGGGCCAGAGACTCCTCGCTCAGCGACAAAAGATTATATCCACATTTCTTCCGCACGGTTCAGGGTGATGAGACACAATATGTGGCTGTAGTGAAGTTATTGTTGTATTTCCAGTGGAACATGGTTTGTATTTTTGTCACAAATGACGACACTGGAGAACGGGAACTTCGTTTTCTTCGCACTAAGCTCACGAAATCTGGAATATGTGTTGAGCGAGTATTTTTCATGACACAAGACAAAATCATTGATGCGTCTGCCATGGAAGATTTAAAGGCTGAAGTCATTATACTTTGTGGTACAAGTAGTAGGATGGTTAATAGTATTCTAGTTCAATCATCACTAAATATAAAAAAGAAAACTTTTATTTTTCTGACATCTTGGTCACATGATTCTATGTTTATGGATGGGAATTACAATAATTGCAGCCTCATATTCAGTCCTGTAAGATATGGAATAAAAGGATTACAGGAAATGTTTTTTAGCTTTCATCCATCCACACACCCAGATGACCCAATCCTGGAGGATCTGTGGGTCACCTCATTGCTTTGTTTTTCTCAAAATGTTTTAAAGAATTTTCTATTACAACAAACAGTTTTGGCTCCTCTTCGTAAATGCACTGGTGAGGAACGTTTGAGTTACCGCACCCATTTTTATCTGGATGGATCACCATATAAAGTGTATACAGCTGTACAGATGATGGTCCACTCACTGCATAATATCCATAAAACCTTAAAAATGAGGAAGAAAACAAAAGATGAAAATGAAATTAATTTATACAGAAAAAAGGTAAGACAAAAATAAACTATCCATTTGCTTAGTGATTTTGTATTTCATTGTTCTCATGCTTCAGACCCATATTTGTTGACTCTTTTATATTTGTATTGTCCTGTATTTGTCTTCGTGTCTTGTCCTGTATTTGTCTTCGGGCCTGCTCTTTGATACAGGAAGAAAGGATCGACCAGTAGTCAACTGCCACTAAGGGTATGCTGGGTAATTAGGTAGAGACAGCAGGAAAGGAGGTTTAGCCTATGTCCTCCCAGTCTAGACAAGCCATTTCTCTTCCGGCATTACACAAATGTTCACAGGCTGATAAAATGTGTGGCAATACTAACAAAAAGGCCACCTGAAGTCATGTACCAATGTATATATGCCTAGTACTAATGCTGATGCTCAGAGAGGAGGCATCATTATTTCTATCCTGTGAGATAGCCCTCAGAAAGGTTTTTTTTTTTCTTACCCTGGCCTGCAAAGTTCACAGAAAGTGCATTGTCCGACGATAATGCACATCTGCCCGATATCCTGCATGTGTCGCTTCCCCGCTCAGGTCCGCCAGAGTTCACCTTCTTTTTCCTGGTGCATATAAGTGCTTGGGCTTGTAACACAATTTGAAAGTTAAATCCCGTGCTCAGTCCCAATCAGTCGGCCCAAAGCAGTTACGCCACAATCCGATCGCGTATGACACAATCCCCAGTTAAATACCTGTCCCAGCAGCGCAAAACCCAAAAACATCGGAAAAGACATAAAAGTGCGGCCGCGGACCATTAGTAAAGCCCTATTATATTCTTAACCTTAAAGGGCATCTACCACCAGGATCAAGGTTTGTAAACCAAGCACACTGACATACTGGTGTTTGCAAGATCCATTCATAGTATCATAGTATCATAGTATATAAGGCTGGAAGGAGACGCAAGTCCATCAAATCCAACCTTTAAGAATTAAATAAATGTTTAAAAAAATTACACAAGGAAAAAGGGAGATTGATAAATGACCAAAGTAGCAGAAAAAAAAAGAAAACAAAACAAACAGAGATCAGCTGTATGAATCATATAACCCCTCTGAGTCTGGAATCCCTTTCTACACTTCCTGCTTTCAATAGGCGGTTTCTGGACCTTTAAGGTACTTCAATGGTCCTAAAATAGCATTTCTTTTGTACATGTGTATTGAGGGCAGGAACAGGTGTAGAAGAATTTCATTGGTGAAGGCCCTTTGAGTATAAAATTTGGTGGGTGAATTGGGTGGCCATTGGCCCCTTAAAAGGCTTGAGCCCCAGTCTACCGCCCGAACCACCTATATTATAGGTCAACATGATATTGTCTATCGTTGTACCTTGTTCTAGGTCAGTTACGGGGCCAGAGACTCCTCGCTCAGTGACAGAAGATTATACCCACATTTCTTCCGCACGGTTCAGGGTGATGAGACACAATATGTGGCTTTAGTGAAGTTATTGTTGTATTTCCAGTGGAACATGGTTTGTATTTTTACCACATATGACGACACTGGAGAACGGGAGCTCCGCCTTCTTAGAAATGAGCTCACGAAATTTGGAATATGTGTTGAACGAGTATTTTTCATGACACAAGACAAAATCATTGATGCGTCTGTCACGGAAGATGTAAAGTCTGAAGTCATTATACTTTGTGGTACAAGTAGTAGGATGGTTAATAGTATTCTAGTTCAATCATCACTTAATATAAAAAATAAAACTTTTATTTTTCTGACATCTTGGTCACATGATTCTATGTTTATGGATGGGAAATACAATAATTGCAGCCTCATATTTAGTCCTGTAAGATATGGAATAAAAGGATTACAGGAAATGTTTTTTAGCTTTCATCCATCCACACACCCAGATGACCCCATCCTGGAGGATCTGTGGATCACCTCATTGCTTTGTTTTTCTCAAAATGTTTTAAAGAATTTTCTATTACAACAAACAGTTTTGGCTCCCCTTCGTAAATGCACTGGTGAGGAACGCTTGAGTTACCGCACCCATTTTTATCTGGATGGATCACCCTATAAAGTGTATACAGCTGTACAGATGATGGTCCACTCACTGCATAATATCCATAAAACCTTAAAAACGAGCAAGAAAACAAAAGATCAAAATGAAATGAATTTATACAGAAAAAAGGTAAGACAAAAATAAACTATCCATTTGCTTAGTGATTTTGTATTTCATTGTTCTCATGCTTTGGACCCATATTTTTTGACTCTTATATTTGTATTGTCCTGTATTTGTCTCCGTGTCTTGTCCTGTATTTGTCTTTGGGCCTGCTCTTTGATACAGGAAGAAAGGATTGACCAGTAGGCAACTGCCTCTAAGGGTATGCTGGGTAATTAGGTAGGGACAGCAGAGAAGGAGGTTTAGCCTATGTCCTCCCAGTCTAGACAAGCCATTTCTCTTCCTACATTACACAAATGTTCACAGGCTGATAAAACGTGTGACAATACTAACAAAAAGGCCACCTGAAGTCATGTACCAATGTTTATATGCTTAGTACTAATGCTGATGCTCAGAGAGGAGGCATCGCTATTTCTATCCTGTGAGATAGCCATCAGAAAGGTTTTTTTTTTCCTTGAAGCCCCTGATGCTCCTGAGTTGACCACATCAGACCTTTTTTTTTTCAGCCTTTGGATCACTGTATGGGGAACCAGATAAATCCCAGCCATGCTGAAAAACAGTTGACTGCCTTACATTACGGCAGACTTGCGGCAGAGGATTATTGCTCTGAATTTGGGAGGTGGGGCATTAACAGACCTGAAACTGGGTAATCCTGAATGTAAGACATGTCTCTGGTAGTCAGAGTAAACAGGCACTATAAGGAATGTAAGTGAGAGTAGGTGTCTGTTACTACCTCTCTGTCTTTTTCTTCTGTCAATCCTTCTCCCTCTATTTTGAATAAATGCCAAACTATTTCACAAGCAAAGCCCCCCACACCCTCACACCCAACAGGGTCACCAGCAAACCCCCCACCCACCACCATCACACCTCTTCCTCCATGTTTCACGGTGGGAACTAGGCATGTAGAGTCGATTCCTTCACCTTTTATGCTTCACACGAAGACATAGTGGTTAGAACCAAAGATCTACTAGTTGGGTAACACTTTTATTAATTTTTTCCAGGCCGTGTTGTACGTTTTATTGGTATCATGTAGGGGTAAACGTGATGTAAATTTTATATTTTTTTTTATATGTTGGATGTGCAAAAATCATAATTTCTGCTGTGTTTTTCATACGGGCATTCACCATACGGGTTCAGTGAGGATTTTATTTTATTGTACGGGTTGTTACATGTGGCGTTACACAATTTGTGTTGTTTAACTTTTTATTGTGTTTTGGAGTTTTTCACTAAATGGGGCATTTAGGTGACTTTTATTGTGAATTAACACCTTTATAGCCCAGAGCCCCTCAGGCTAAATTACATAATTTTTTAAGCCTTTTTTTTGTAAAAGCCAATGCATAAGAAACTAAATAAGTACAGATCCTGTCTGAGAGGGCACACACCAGTATGGCTGTGTGCTTGGTTTACAATCCTTTATCCTATTGGTATTTATTAGAGATGAGCGAGCACTAAAATGCTCAGGTGCTCGTTATTCGATACGAGCTTTTCCCGATGCTCGGGTGCTCGTATCGAATAACGAACCCCATTAAAGTCAATGGGAGACTCGAGCATTTTTTTAGTAAAAGAGAACATTAAAAGAACAGTGCATAATAAAATATTACAGATGTTTCTTGATGTTTTGCTTGTAAGAACACATTGAAATAACACTATTCTTCACTTTCCGCGTGTCTCCCGCTAAGTTAGGAGATGTTCGGAAAATCTGGAATGTGAAGAATAGTGTTCTTTCAATGTATTCTGCACTTAAATGGTCCTGTATTCACTGTATTTAAAGTTTTAATTCTATTTTTTACATTTCAGGTGTGTAACTTCCGATAGGTTCGGAGATACGCCAGCACAGCTGTAAAGTGAAGAATAGAATGAAAACATTAAAAACAGTGAACACCATTCTTCACATTCCAGATGTTCCGAACATCTCCGAACTTAGCGGGAGACACACGCGAACACCTGCAAAGTGAAGAATAGTGTTATTTCAATGTGTTCTTACAAGCAAAACATCAGTAAACATCTAGAATATTTTATTATGTAATAAAAATACTGTTCTTCACTTAATTTAATGCTCGATCTCGAGCCGGCGAGATACTCGTTCGAGTAACGAGCCGGTCCGAGTATGCTAATACTCGACCGAGCAGTATACTCGGACGAGTATACTCACTCATCTCTAGTAGATATCCTTTAATACAATACCAGAGCCATGTGTCTAGGTGCTGGAGAGCCCAAGGTCCACGGGCTCCCCCTCTAACCTCTGAGCCCAAATGATCCCTGGCAAAAGACACCTGTGTTCTGCTCATGTTCACATAAATTTCTATAGGTAAAAAGGCAAGAGGAGGTTATTCTAGAAAGGATATAAGACGTACAATCAGGGCCCCTCTAGTAAGGGAAGGAGTAGTGAGGGGAAATGTGTCACCTAGTTTATGGGATGTAGATTAGTTTTGGAGAACTTTATTTCCATGTTATTGTCTGATTAATTAATAATTAGTTAATTAATTGATTAGTTAATTAATAAAAGTTTTATGTTGTAGCTGAGACATTACATGAAGTTTACGTGTATCAAGGATTCGGATGCGAGACGATTATGTTTTAACAATAAAGGTGAAGTCTCCGAACCGTTAGAGATTCTTAATTTTATAACGAAAATACACGAGGATACTGGAAAGAAGAAGATTGGAAAAGGACTTACTGCATCTATCGGTGCGTTTGATGAATCTCTTCCTCCAGATCAGCAGCTGAATATTTCACCTGCTGATATAATCTGGAAATATAATAAGGTAAGTCATTACACAACAGACTTCATTATCTACTACTGATGGAGCCGACTGGTTCAGGATCTATTTTCAAGCAGCAGCGAAGCTACAGGACTGTGCGCAAAAGTTTTATGAAGTGTGGTAAGAAAAAACATGAAAATAGCCATAAGCAGTTATCTCCAGTCCTTTAACTATGATCATCTTTAGTCATGGCTAGCCATAAACTGTAAATGTCAATAATCCTTTAGAGCCCACACTATCGACCACAAAATATCGGCAATATCTTAAATTAATCATTTATTGCATATATTTAAAAAAATTAACTGATGACAATAAATTACGTAGATAGATACACAGAGAATAACAAGTGCTGGGCAGCGGACAGATATGATTATTATGTACAGCTGGTCCCGTACTTAAGAACGACTTACAGACGACCCCTGGTTAAAAAAGGGATCTCTGGATGTTGGTAAGTTACTGTACTTTAGCCTTGGGCTATTATAAAAAGCTATAACAGTTATCAGAGGTGTCTGTAATGAAGCTTTATTATTAATCCTGGTTCATATCACAACCCAACATTTTTTAATTCAATTATCACAGAGACCAAATAAAATTTGACTGGGGGTTACAATTATAATGTATACAGTTCCGACACTTATAAAAATTCAACTAAAGAACAAACCTACAGAACCTTCCTTGAATGTAACCCGGGGACTGCCTGAATTCCTTTCCTTAGTAAAAGGACATGCAAAACGCAATATACTATAATCTATGGGAAATGATGGGAGTGTGTATATATACACACTCACCGGCCACTTTATTAGGTACACCTGTCCAACTGCTCCTTAACTCTTAATTTCTAATCAGCCAATCACATGGCGGCAACTCAGTGCATTTAGGCATGTAGACATGGTCAAGACAATCTCTGCAGTTAAACCGAGCCTATTAGGGGGAAGAAAGGTGATTTGAGGCCTTGAACGTGGCATGGTTGTTGGGCCAGAAGGGCTGGTCTGAGTATTTCAAAACTGCTGATCTACGGGATTTTCACACACAACCATCTCTAGGGTTTACAGAGAATGGTCCGAAAAAGAAAAGACATCCAGTGAGCGGCAGTTCTGTGGGCGTAAATGCCTTGTTGATGCAGAGGTCAGAGAAGAATGGGCAAGACTGGTTCGAGCTGATAGAAAGGCAACAGTGACTCAAATTGCCACCCGTTACAACCAAGGTAGGCAGAAGGAATCTCTAATGCACAGTGTATGTCGAAATTTGAGGCAGTGGGCTTCAGCAGCAGAAGACCACACCGGGTTGCCACTCCTTTCAGCACTAAGAACAGGAAACTGAGGCTACAATTTGCACAGCTATCGAAATTGACAGTAGGAGATTGGAAAAACGTTGCCTGGTCTGAAGGTCTCGATTTCTGCGCGACATTTGATGGTAGGTCAGAATTTGGCGTCAAACAACATGGAAAGCATGGATCCATCCGCCTTGTATCAACGGTTCAGGCTGGTGGTGGTGGTGTCATGGTGTGGGGAATATTTTCTTGGCACTCTTTGGGCCCTTGTACAACGCCAAAGCCTACCTGAGTATTGTTGCTGACCATGTCCATCCCTTTATGAGCACAATGTACCCTGTAACATCTGATGGCTACTTTCAGCAGGATAATGCGCCATTTCATAAAGCTGGAATCCTCTCAGACTGGTTTCTGAACATGACAATGAGTTCACTGGACTCAAATGGCCTCCACAGTCACCGATCTCAATCCAATAGAGCATAGCATCTTTGGGATGTGGTGGAACTGGAGATTCACATCATGGATGTGAAGCCGACAAATCTGCGCTGCGGCAACTGTGTGATGCCATCATGTCAATATGGACCAAAATCTCTGAGGAGCTTCCAGGACCTTGTTGTATCTATGCCACGAAGAATTGAGGCAGTTCTGAAGGCAAAAGGGGGTCCAACCCGTTACTAGCATGGTGTACCTAATAAAGTGGCCGGTGAGTGTATATATATATATGTATATATATAAATATATATATAAATAGTGTATACCTGTAGTCAGAATGTATATATATACCTGTAGTCAGAATGTAGCGATGCACAAAAGGAACGTCGCCCAGCACCTCCCCGCCATGTGTTTCCAACCCAACCAGACTTTGACATCACTTCCAGACACATCTCCTGAGCAAGGGGGTCAAATAATGAAAAGTTTATGTGTTTTTTTTCCCGCCTGCAACACAAAGGAAAATCATATTCGTCCCATAATTTGCACATAACTAAATCCTCATTTGCAGGAGAGGGTTTAACCCTGAAAGGGGTGTTCCCATTTCAGCATTTTAATGTTATTGTATGTATAATAAAAAGTTACATGACTTTCCAATATTCCTTCTGTATCAATTCCTCACAGTTTTCTAGATCTCTGCTTGCTGTCATTCTATAGAAAGCTTCTATGTTTACTTCTAGTGGACAGAAATCTGACCATGGTCACACAGGTGCACAGCTCGTTAGTATCACAGAAGGTAATCAGAGCTGATTTCTGTCGCAAAATTCAATTGTGTGCGACACAATACTCTGTTAAATACATGACGAAAATGCGATCCTGACCCTTAGTAAATAAGCCCCAATAGCTTAGAGCCTCTGAGGATGAGGGGCTGATATAAGAGGTTTATAATGCTCCAGACATATATTTATAAGGAAACAGAATAAAATAATTTAAAAATAAAAATGCTTCTGCTTGAACCAATCATCAGCCGCATCTTATATACAAAGTCCAAGGTGAAAGTGACTGGAGAGAAGCCTGTGGCTTGATATATATCTGGTGTTTGCTGCATAAAAGATGGGAGGAGGACATAGGACGGATTAGTAGAGTGAGTTAAAGTTGCATGCAGTTAGCGAGTGTGATAGGCTGCCTAAAGAGATGGGTTTTAAGAGCACATTTGAAACGCTGAAGGTTGGGTATTAATCGGAATTAAAAAACAGAAGTTTTTGTGATACTTTTTCCTTTCTCTCTTAGACACCTTATAGCCGGTGCTCAGAAAAGTGTTCTCCAGGCTTCAGGAAAGCTGTGAAACGAGGAGACCACATCTGCTGCTACGACTGCGTCTCATGTTCTGAAGGGGAAATTTCCAATGAAACTGGTAATAAAAACTAAAACACCTCCCAAATAATCCTGTAACACCATGAATGTTATGGCACATTGGAATCTTCTAAACATCTAGACTAGAAATCCTTCTGCCTCAATCCACTATGCTGTAACTGCCTATGACCCTAATTCTATAAACACTTACTTTTCAATTTTTATATATAAAAATACATAACTATGTTATGACATCCCACAACCAAATTCTAAATGACACCACTAGAGATGAGAGAGTATACTCGTCCGAGCTTGATGCTCGTTCAAGTATTAGCGTACTTGAAACGGCTCGTTGCTCGGAAGAGTATCTCACCTGCTAGAGATCGAGCATTTACTTAAAAAACACAGTGAAGTACAAAGCAGTGAACAGTGAACACAGGATCATTTAAGTGAAAAACACAGTGAAGAACACAATGCAGATGTTTCCGTACATCTGCTAACTTATCCAAAGACATGCGTGCCGAACGGTGTTCTTCACAATAGTATGTGAAGAACAATATGTGTGAAGAACACTTGCAGGTGTATGGAAACATCTGCAATGGGTTCTTCAAGCATAATGTCCTCACAAAACTATTGTGAAGAACACTGTTCTGCAAGCGTGTCTTCGAATAAGTTAGCAGATGTACGGAAACATCTGCAATATGTTCTTCACTGTGTTCTACACTGTGTTCTTTGAGTGAAAACATCTGCAGACATCTGCAATGTGTTCTTCTTCAGTGCTCTTTCAATGTGTTCTATCAGTGAAAAATGCTCGAGTCTCCCATTGATTTCAATGGGGTTCGTTAATCGAGATGAGCACTCGAGCATTGGGAAAAGTCTCGAATAAGGAGTACTCCAGCATTTTAGTGCTTGCTCATCTCTACACAACCCTCTCCCCCCTTTATATTCATTATGACATACCTGTGTCCACACTACTAAAGACCATTAAGTTCACAATCTCTTCTACTCTCAAGGCTGCATGTTCTGTATATCACTGTGGCCGAAATCAGGCCAAGGAAATATATATAAAAATATTAAAATGTTTCACACTGAGCTTATCCCTTTTGTCAAGGGTGCCCCTGCAACCCATGTCTCGGGCCGCTGGCGCACCCGTGTGCCTCTATGTTACCCTCTGTGCCAGCCGAAGCCTCACTTACCTCTCCGCGCTTCAGCGGCATCTCCCACGGCTCATTGCGCATGTCCCCGCCTCCTGAGTCACCCCTGCTAGATCTATGTGCACTATGAGGCCATGTCAGTGGCATAGAAGCCCTGAAGTCATTGCAAATGCTAGCTTATTGCTTAGGATTAAGCATCTTCATGTATCGCGCTGCGAAAAAGCAGCCGGGTCGGCCGTCAGCTCTGCGTCTTATCAGCCTGTTCATCCTCCACATTTTCTGGCTTCATGGACTTCCTCATCACATCATTTCAGACTGTGAGGTCCAGTTTGTTTCCATGTCCTGGTATTCCAGCTGCAAGTTAAGCTGGACTTATCCTTGGCTTATCATACGCAGTCTAAAGGGCAAGTGGAGAGGGTAAACCAGACTTTGGGTTGCTATCTACTGCACTTTGTCTCCACTCGACAAGACAATTGGTCTAACTTCTTATCTTGGGTGGAATTCTCATACAATTCTCAGGACCCTGTTTTTGCCAGGGCCTTCCTCTTCTTTATTGTCTAACGACGACATCCACGCCCACCTCTCCCTCTGTCTGTCCCTTCTAATGTTCCTGCGGTAGAAGAATTGGTTCAAGATCTCAAATCCACTTTGGAGCAAACACGTCAATCTCTACTTTGGGTGTCCGCATGCACAAAAAACAAGACTGACAAGAAACAAAGTTCTCCTCCAGTCTTCTTCCCAGATGATAAAGTGTGGCTGTCTTCTAGGTATGTCCGGTTGATTCCCAGCTACAAACTTGGTCCTCGTTTCTTGGGTCCATTGAGGTGCTGGAGCGCATTAACATTGTGGAGTATAAGCTTTGTCTTCCATGCACATCCTGAACTCCTTCCATGTCTCCCTTCTGAAACCTGTCATCTTAAACCACTTCTCCAGGCATGTACCCCCACCTGCTCCTGAGGTCCAAGAGGTCCTTGATATGAAGTCAGTCAGAGGGAAACGGTTCTTTCTTGTCGATTGGAAGGGGTTTTGCCTTTAGGTGAGGTCTTGGGAACCAGAAGAGAACATTCTTGACTGGAAGACAGGAAGAGAAACCCAATCTGTTTGTGTTCATAAGCCAAATTGGGTTCAGTAAAAAACACTGATGTGAAAAAAAAAATGCCAATGTGAAGCCACCTTTATGTAGTTGGCAAATCCACACATCTTGTTTTAGGATCCTTGTGAGTGTTCTCTGTTAAGGGAAAAGGGTACAGTGACAGTAACTGCATAAAGTATAGGAAAAATCAGGGCAAACCTCCTCTGTTGATTAGTTTTAATTCAAGTTTATTTTTAACGGAATAAATGGTTTTGTGGGTTCCCATAAAATTGATGGGGTTTGTGATAACCATTTGAAAATTTTATTTAAAAATATTTTGTTTTCCTAATACAATATTTGCATTTATACATTTTAGATGCTGAAAACTGTCAAAAGTGTTTGACCTCTGAATGGCCAAATGAGACAAGGGAGAAGTGTATCCCCAAAATTATTGATTTTCTCTCGTATGAAACTGATATTGTAGCTTATGTTTTCTTATTATTATGTCTATTATCTTCTATTGTGGTTGTATTAATCATTGGAATATTTGTATTTTTCCGGAATTCTCCGGTGGTCAGAGCTAATAATCGTAGCCTCAGCTTCATCATCCTTATTTCTCTCAAGCTCAGTTTGCTTTGCACTTTCCTCTTCATTGGTAAACCAGAGGACACAACTTGTATGTTCCGCCACATCTTCTTTGGGATCATCTTCACTGTTGTGTTGTCTTCAATCTTGGCGAAGACCATTGTGGTTTGCATCGCTTTCAAGGCCACCACACCTGGAAGCCAATGGAGAAGATGGATGGGTGTAAGACTTCCCTACTCTATAGTGATGATCCTATCATCTCTCCAAGTCCTGAATGGAATTATATGGTTATACTTTGCTCCTCCATTTGAAGAGTTAGAAATGGACTCATTTCCAGGAAAAATCATAATTCAGTGCAACGAGGGGTCAACACCGGCCTTTTACCTCATGTTGGGTTATATGGGGTTTCTGGCAGCAGTGAGCTTTGTTCTAGCTTTTATGGTGAGAACATTACCAGATATCTATAATGAGGCAAAGTACATTACCTTCAGTATGCTGGTGTTCTGTAGTGTATGGATCGGCGCCATCCCGGCCTATCAGAGCAGTAAGGGGAAAAGTATGGTTATTGTTGAAGTGTTCGCTGTATTGGCTTCTGGTAACGGGATAATGTTTTGCATATTTTTACCTAAACTCTGGAATATCCTGACAAATCCAGAACCAAAAACAAGGTGTCTCTCAGAATAACATAAGTTACTTTATTTTTCTGAGAAGTCTGAGTCAGAGAGAAGTATCTCTTTAAAAATAATTTAAATGGTCCAAAATGAATTCTATCCGTATTAAGAATCATACGAATTATGTCTACTAAAAATAAAAAAATACAAGCAGTCCCCATATTACGTACAAGATAGGTTCTTTAGGCTTGTTCTTAATTTGAATTTGTATGTAAGTTGAAACTGTATATTTTATAATTGTAGATACAGACAATTTTTTTTTGTCCCAGTGACAATTGGAGTTTCAACATTTTAACATCTGATGGCTACTTTCAGCAGGATAATGCGCCATGTCATAAAGCTGGAATCATCTCAGACTGGTTTCTTGAACATGACAATGAGTTCACTGTACTCAAATGGCCTCCACAGTCACCAGATCTCAATCCAATAGAGCATCTTTGGGATGTGGTGGAATGGGAGATTCGCATCATGGATCGGCAGCCGACAAATCTGCGGCAACTGTGTGATGCCATCATGTCAATATGGACCAAAATCTCTGAGGAGCTTACAGCACCTTGTATCTATGCCACGAAGAATTGAGGCAGTTCTGATGGCAAAAGGGGGTCCAACCCGTTACTAGCATGGTGTACCTAATAAAGTGGGCGGTGAGTGTATATATATATATATATTGTAGGGCAGTGGCTGGAAAGGTCATCAATGGCATCTATATTGCAGCTAGGTTTTTCTCCTATGCTTGGTAAAGGGATGGCCATTGTTGATTAATCCAGGTTCTGGGGCTGTGTTAATGGAGCTCGTTAGCCTGCACCTGGACCAGGGCTTTAGAAACCCGAGCTGCATCATGAGAGCTGTCTCTGACCAGAGCTAGAGGTGCTGCTCTGTGTGAAGCAAGTCTGGAGGTAAAGACTGCCAATGCGTTTGTTTTGTGTCCTTAGCTAGAGAGAGAAAAAAGCTATTGTATTAGCTTTTGTAAACAAAAAAATGGCAGCACTCCGAGACTTGAAAGTGAAAAACTGTGTACTATTTTATTCACACATGTGTCCAAACACAACGTTTCGGCTCCTTAGACCTGGAGTCTTCTTCAAGTGATGGTAAGCGCGGCTTACCATCCTAACGCCGGCGCCAACCACCAGGATGCCGGCACCCTGTTTATTATTTTGTTTATTATTTTCTGACCACACCATCAGGACGCCGGTGTCTTGTTCTTTTCTTAGCTAGCGCTATTATGGGCTAGTTGTCTGTATGCCCTCCTGATGATCCCGATAAAACGGGTGAAACGCGTTGAGGCTAGACGTTAGAAAGTGTGCACGAGCATCTAGTTTGCATGCTATTTTGATCTGAAAGAAGTGGTGTGTATGAATGAGATGCATGACAACTTATTGCACTCAAGAGATGAGAAATGTGCTACAAATGAGGATGCACTGTTGTGGGATGTGCACGGGTATATGTAGTTGTGCATCTTACCGTCTGTCATACCCGTTGCTTGTGGAGCAATAACATCCACGGATATGATAGTGATTGAGTCCGTCGAAATGTGCATGGAGTTCAGATTTGTGCACTTACCACTGTGAGACGGAACGTTCACCTTCTAGCCTAATACTCTCTTCTTACTGACCAGTATGAGCGACACTATCAATGCTCGTATGTAGCAGATATATGGAATTTACATACATTCCGTATTCCTACATATAGAAGTATTTGAGTGCAGGCTGTAGGTGTTGAATGGTACAAGTGACAGTCCTAACTGGGAGGCTGTAGAACTGATTTGGGTTATATCTTCACCCTCTTCTATGTCTTAGCCTCTAATTGTACTGCATCCCATATGTTATAGGTTCTAGTGCGACACATGCATGACACTTAGTGACGTGATTAGGTATTAGTCAAATTTTTTCTCCCATTCTCTATAAGCCATCTTATATATCACAGTTGTATGGCTCATCTTTCATTTAGGGTATTATCCCAATTTTTATTCTAGACGTCGTAATAAAAGTTACGTTTTATCTGTGTGGTCCATTTACTCAGTGAAAATATTGTTGGATATTTAAACGGCTGTATTTATCATTTATTTCTGTGATCCCTGTTCAAAGATAATTTATCATAAATGTAGTCATTTGGTCCCTTAGAAACAAGACTGTATCCTTGGATACGGCCACCTCTGCTGGAGGGATTGCACAAAAAAACAAAATGTTTTTGCATATGAAATGTCCAGGAGTTACTGCATTTCCTACAGCTGTCCTGAGATAATGATCACATAATCCAGGAGGTCAGGCAGGACTCAATAGCACAAGTCTTTCCACCACTGCCAGAGTGTGGGGTGGTTGTATCCAAGGAAGCAGTCCTTTTGCTAAAGGACAACATGTCTACATTTATGAGAAATTATATTCACATAAGATAATTTTTTTTTAATAACATCCAATTGAAGAAATGTTTATATATGGCAAATGAATTAAATTAAATGTGAATTCCCAGATGGGAAAACCCCTTTAAGTTATTTTATTCGTATTCTTTATTCTTATTAGACGGCTAACAAATAGAACAGAGTTTATAATTTTTTTCTCAAAGTTTCTACATTGACATTTTTGGGATCATTTTTGTTTTAAATGAGTTTGTAATATAAATTATTAAAATACCCCTACGAACCCCCCCCCCCCTCATTTTTAAAAGTACACCCTTTCAAACTATTAGAAACTGATTTTAGGAAGATATTTAAACCATTGAGTGCTGTATAGTAATTTGGGATGAAATTTAGAGTGGTCTGATTTTGTCGGTAATACATTCATTTAGTCCTAAAATTTGCACATTTTCAAAAGATAAAAGGAGAAAGCCCATCTTAAAATTGGTTTTGCAATTTCTCCTGAGTACAGAGACCCCACACATTTGGATGTTACAGAATGGAAGGAGCACCCGGCAGCTGCCAGTTATATCCTATAGAACTTTTTTCAGTTTCCCCGTTTTGTAGGCTATAAAATTTTCCCTTAGCGGGGCCATGTGTGAGCAATTTTTTTGCCGGATGACTATGATACTATGAAAAGCACCAATTATGTAATTTTTTTTCTTTTTTGGTGTTCACTTTATAGCCTAATAAACATCTTATTTTTATTCTACGATGACGTGGATATCATACTCCGATATCTTTTCTTACATTTGACTAATTTTTTAAAAATAAAATCTAATTTTAAGTTTACTTGATCTGTTTTTATTGCTTTGTATGGAATGAAATAGATAAAAATCATACATTTTAGTGGGATTTTAACAGTTTTTTTTACAGTGTTCATTGCGTGTTGTGTTCATTACAGTGTTCATTGTGTTATGACCTCGACCTTCTTCACATTATATCTCATGTCATTTTATGTGTTAATGGGGATTTGGGCCTTTTTATTAATTTATATTTTATTGAATAACATTTTTTTTTTACTTTTTTATTACTTTTACCATGGGACATGAACAATCAATCACATGATTGCTTGCCCATGATAATACTGATGTAGTGCAGGGTATTAGCTCAGGCAGTCTATGCATATGCACTGGCCGACACTGTGTCTCTAAGAACCCGTCACAGGCAGGATCTTATAGGCAATGCCTATGGACAGCCCTGGGGACCTGATAGGACCTCAGGGCTGCTAAAGAAACGAATGGCACCCCAAAGACGGCACTTGGACAATCATGGGGGAGAGACCCCAGAAGGCAAGTTCGCGCTGACTGCGGCATTAAGCTGGTTAAACAACCATGATCAGAGCTCACTATGACCAGGGATGTTACACTGGGGTGTCAGCTGTTAGTTACAGCTGACATCCCATGTTTTATGATGCAAGACCAGCTCATATTACAAGAAAAACTGGCATCAGCTCAGTGTCAAATACATCTAAAGCTGAAAGTGCTGTATTTTTTGTTTGTTTGTTTGTTTTTCCCTTTGTGGTGATTTAGACTTTGCTTAACTTTTCAGCAACTTGCTCCCAATTTTCCTCCCATATACAATGCTGAACTTTTGGCATCCGGGATCCTGTTTGCTTTCTAAGACACATCACCTCTCAACAGGTACAATTATTATAAGATAATTAATGGTTTCCCCTTCTTTGTTACTAAGTTATGGTTGTGAATTATCTGGAAAACCACTATCCCAAACTACACACGAACAGCTGAGGGGTCATACACTCCTCATCTTCTACTAATCACCTGCCTATGGAATGCCACTGCAAAGAACCTCTCTGCTCACCTATACAGTCATTGTTCTACACACTTATTACTGCCACCACCTGTTATTATGGCCTATACGATGCCCACACGAGGACAGTATATACAAACAGTGCACCTGGACACACACTTCTTTCAGCAGAAGCACAAGCCCCCGTAGCACACAGTCACTCACACGCTAAGTGCTTACAGGTTACGATAAAATAAACAGACATACATAGATTCCAATTGAAAAAAATAAAATAAAAGACGTTAAAATAAAGAAAAACATCTTACTAACTAGATTGAAAAATAGATCTTGACACACTAGAACTTGACACACTAGGAGTCTCAGAAGGCAACTTATTATAAATTTGATATCTAGTCAAGTTGAACGTTTTTTGTTTGGAAAGCTAAACAATTTCTTGTGCCTTGTTTGCCAGTGGTTAGATAGATAAAGGTTGAGAGCCCTCAGTTGTTGATTTATTTTATTGGCTAACTAAAAATGATTACAATGGCTTCCAAGTCTACTGAGGTCTCTTCAACAGGCATCATGCAAATACTGAGAGAACATACAAACTCTTTGCAGATGTTGACCGTGGGACCCAGGTCCCCAGTGATGCAAGGTTGTAGTCCTAACCACTGAGCCACTGTTTTGGGTATAAGAAAACATAAATTGACAAGGTGACACTATGGTGGATGAGACAAGTGATAACAAATTGAACAATCAATATAACAATCAATTACAAATAGTAAATATTGTGAAACTTGGGGAATGAGGTGGTTACTCATTGGGGCAGATTTACTTACCCGGTCCATTCGCGATCCAGCGGCGCGTTCTCTGCGGTGGATTCGGGTCCGGTCAGGATTCATTAAGGCAGTACCTCCGACGTCCATCAGGTGGCGCTGCTGCGCTGAAGAGCATCGGAACGCACTCAAGTTCACCGGCCTATTCCTAGTGAAGGTAAGTGCAAACTCCGCGACACTTTTTTTTTTTTAAATGCGGCGGTTTTTCCGAATCCATCGGGTTTTTGTTCGGCCACGCCCCCCGATTTCCGTTGCGTGCATGCCAGCACCAATGCGCCACAATCCGATCGCGTGCGCCAAAATCCCGGGGCAATACAGGGAAAATCGCCGCAAATCGGAAATATTTGAGTAACACGTCGGGAAAACGTGAATCGGGCCCTTAGTAAATGACCCCCATTGTCTCTTTGTGCACTTTTTACTTACTCATCAATATTTGGTCCAGGTTCAGCATAATATATTGATCTTCTATCTCCTGTTACAGCTGTATATCGGCCGATACATATAGCCCCCCTCCTGCTTTCATGGTTTGTATCGGCAATGACTAGTAGAGTGGGACTACATGTATTGTCTGATATTTACATGATGTGGTCCTCAGAAATCATCTGGACTTCAAAAGGAAAACAACAACTTAATACAAAAGGATTTCCAGTCAATTTAATGATGTCAATGCATGTAAGAACATCTACAGGAGACCGGCCCTTTCTGTGGATCCTCTTCCTATTCTACCTTTATCCTATGGACAGACAATTTTCTCTTCGGAGTCTCCCCCCTTGCAAATCCTTCTCTGATCGAACCTACAGAACAAAAGAAGACTTTTCTGTGCTAACCAGAGAAAATCCTATGAGAAGACTATGAAGTGTTAAATGTACAAAAAAGGAAAAAAGTTTACATTGTTAACATACCAGCTATTATTGAGAGGGAAGTAAGTAAGAGGGAACTTGGGCAACATAAAAAATGACTTTTCTTAGATAAGAGATACAATCTGAAAGGAAATATAAAATAAAAGAAAATAAACTTTTATGGGGATGTTTACACATGTGTGGTAGGTGTGCTGTGACACATTGTATACATGTGTGATAGGTATACTATGATACAGTGTATACATGTGTTGGGCCATGGAGGATTTAACTGTGTATTGGGTAAGAGAAGATTTGCACCAAAACCTTATAAGGGACTTATCTGGGTATCAACTGCCCTTATACGCTAAACGGTTAAACAAGAGTATGCAATTAACTAATTTCCTCCACATGAAGAGAGTCGGGGGCCATCCATAATTTTTATGCCATTTAGTCGACTTGTGAAAGGTGTCTGGGAAGTGGATATGTTTAAGGGGTATTCTCATTTCGGCAAATTAATGCTATTGTTTGCATGAATAAAAATTATACTTTTTGTATCAGTTCCTCACAGTTTTCCTGGTCTCTGCGGGAAGTGTCTAGGTCAGTGGACAGAAATCTGGTCACACAGGTGCACAGCTCGTTATATAACAGAGAGTAATCAGAGCTGTGTGATATAACGAGCCGTGCACCTGTGTGACCATGGTCAGATTTCTTTTCACTGTAAATAAACATAGAAGGTTTCTATAGAATGACAGAAAGCAGTGATCTAGAAAACCGTGAGGAAGTGATACAGAAAGTATATTGGAAATTTATTTAGCTTTTTCATTATTCAAACAATAACATTTATTTTACTGAAATGGGAACACCCCTTTAAGCCTTTCTAGTTGTATGTACACTAGATTTAGCAAATCTGTTGTTTAAAAGTTAATGTAAATAATTGAAAATCAATGTGAGTAGGAAAGTGAGTAAATCTTAGAAATTCTGGACAATACCGTGCAAAAATTGACAACCTGCCGACAACCTTAAAAAACTCCCATTGTGATATATTTTTCCCTGTGATACTAATGTAGGTCAGTTCACTAGACAGAGTGATCACAAAACTTGTAAGAAACATCACACAGAAAGCCCATGACTTGTTTAGTGTGTGACTAGTGAACAATGAAAACTTGCTACAGTTTAGTGATGAACAGACCCCTAAGAATTCGGCTTCAGCCAATTTGTTGGCAACTGTTTAAATGCGACTTACATTTAAATGGCTGGGGCCGCAATTCACTAACATGCTGTGTGGTGCAGAGCGCCTCTATTCTGTTGAGGATGGCAGTTAAGGATGGCCAGTGGCGACTATAGAGTTGACGCCTATTATTAGTGACAGCACCAATCACAGGCATAAACAGTGGAGGGGGGGGGGGGGGGGGGATATGGGTGGCACAGTGTGATCAGGTGTGGCGTGAGGGTGATATATGCGGGTGGCACAGTGTGATCAGTTATGGCGTGAGGGTGATATATGCGGGTGGCACAGTGTGATCAGGTATGGCGTGAGGGTGATATACACGGGTGGCACAGTGTGATCAGTTATGGCGTGAGGGTGATATATGCGAGTGGCACAGTGTGATCAGTTATGGCGTGAGGGTGATATATGCGGGAGCACAGTGTGGTCAGTTGTGGCATAAGGGTGATATATGCTGGGGCACAGTGTGATCAGTTGTAGCGTGAGGGTGATATATGCGGGTGGCACAGTGTGATCAGTTATGGCGTGAGGGTGATATATGCGGGTGGCACAGTGTGATCAGTTATGGCGTGATGGTGATATATGCGGGTGGCACAGTGTGATCAGTTATGGCGTGAGGGTGATATATATGGGTGGCACAGTGTGATCAGTTATGGTGTGAGGGTGATATATGCAGGGGAACAGTGTGGTCAGTTGTGGCATGAGGGTGATATATGTGGGTGGCACAGTGTGATCAGGTGTGGCGTGAGCATTATATATATGGGTGGCACAGTGTGATCAGGTATGGCGTGAAAGCTACAGATCATATAGACGACCCTAAGTGTAGTATACATGTTGGGACTAAGGTGGACCCCACAAAATTTCCCTGTATGGGACCCCGCAGCCCTGTGTGTCACACATCCCAAAAAACTGTACAGAAACTGAAAAATTATGTACAACCACATCCATTTTATTTTACAAAAACTTTGTTCCTAGACTTAGGATATATCCAGGAATTGCAGACTGTTGAACCTGCTGGATGGCCACCAATTGTTTCCCGCTAGCCGGGCAGAGCATGGAATCGAAATTCAAGCGATGAGTCAGCAGGTGGCGCTCACATCACTAGGGGGCTGACGTTACAGGAGAGCGCATAGAAGTTCGGCCGCATAAAGCTCCGTGCTCAGCCCCGAGATGTAGCTGCAGCGCTGTAATCCCTCGCTTCGTGTTCGGACACTAGCTGAGGGGTTGCGGAGGAGTCGGCCCGGTGACAACTCCGGGAACAGCCCAGCCATGCAGCGTGAAGTTGGCAGCTTCCCTTTGGCGCCTTTTATTAGGACCAGGCTGATCGCTGCCGGCTTCCATACTCTGCAGGACGTAGTAGACGTGAAAGCCAGTGAACTCGCCAGAGGTAACCGTGCAGTGTGAGTGGCCAAAGGGCTTCCCTCTCCAAGACGTCTTACCTACGTAAGGCATCGCTCCATACAATGTTATAGACCGTGCGCATGATAGCCCGCCCACCCAGAGGCAACTCCCGATCTTCTGGTAACCCCTACAAGGGCTCATTCACAATGGCATTGGTGCTCAGCATCTTTTCCGCATCTGTTGCGGTTTTCTTCTGCGTCCGGAAAAAAAATATTGAAAGTTTGACATTGCTTTGAAAAAATCACACCTAGTTTCTTAGCCTCATCAGTAAAAAAAATGGATGTATGATCAGTTTTTTTCATGGACCCATAGACTTCTATTGCCTTCCGTGATCCGCATTGGTGAAAAACATAAGACATGTTTAATTTTTTCCAGGGATCAGTAAAAATACAGGCCAATGTGAAAACACCCCTAGAACTTATCCGTGGAAATCACTGAGCCACGGGCGTGAAAAATTACGCCAATGTAAAAGAGCCCTAAGACACTTGTGCTGCGTACCCACGCGGCGTTATAAAGCATGTGTTTCAAAACGCATTTAAACAGCTGATGTTAAAATGATGTGCATTTACAAAACACAACAGTTGATGTGATGTTAACCCTTAAAGGGTCAAAAACCAATTCCTGATAGAAAAGATCAGAAATTTGAAATTATGGTCAAGACCTGTTAAAGATCAATATATTTATTCAATTTGCATTTCTGCAAGCAAAGGTCTTTAGACCAAATTGGGAAAATGGAAAAAATATATAACATAAAATTTAACTTTTATTGTATTCGTTTTTTTAAAAAACAGAGTAAAGTCTGTGTCTATCACTTTACTGGGGTATATGTGCTGAACCGAACAATCTTAAAAGTTTTTGTGGTGGTAGTGGGTTAGTAGTAATAATTAGTAATAATAAGTGTTATGACACTTTATGGGGAGAACGTACTGTGCTGTAACGATAGGGTGTGTGTTAGTGACCACTCTTTTGCCTCTACCAGGGAGGGGAGATGCCTCTCCGACTCTGGTTGTGGGTACTGCTGGGCTAGTATGGACCTCTAAGATTGTCCCAACGGTCAGTGGTGTCCCCAAAGGGAACCACTAGTTGATGAGATATATTACTTGTCCTCTCTATAATTAGCAGTCACACAGTTGGTGGTACATATTGCTCAACCTCTCTATGGCTCGCAGTCACACATGCTCAATTGCTAGAGGTGGTTTAGAGTTCACATACACACATTAGTAAACTTGCTAGCAAGTAGCTAACTCCAATCCTGCTGCTGTTATTATTCCTGATTGGTACGAGATAAAGGTCTTGGGATCTAGCACTACGTCTCCTGAAGTGTTCAACTAACTGTATGAGTTCTTGATCAGATCCTAACATATGTCGCTGCAGTCCGACACATTTGGACCATTGGACATCCCACTACTTTCCAACACAATTATCTTAAAAAAATAAGTCGCTCAATCAGCCCCCCCGACATGTTTCGCCATAAACTGGCGTCCTCAGGGGGTATCAGGGCTGAACTGATGAAGAATAGATAGTTGTCACGAGTGCTCCTGTGACCCATATCCTGGGTCACAGGCACACCCATGTGCTTCCCTGTTCACCTGGAGCCAGCCTGCACTATAACTTACTATCTCTGGCTTTAGCGGCGGTCTCTGCCATCTGACTCGCATGTCCCTGTCTCCTGGGGGCGTGCGCCGGCCGCCTGACCTAATAATTTCCCACCCCTTCTTGTGTCCCCCTGCTGGATATTTGTGCTTCTATGCCTGAAAGAAAGCTGTGTTCCTTGCTGTGTGCGTTTATCTTGATTTCTGGTTGTGACCTCGATTCCGTTCCTGACTTCGCTCCTGTGCTGCCTGTCCTGACCTCCTGCCTGTCCCTGACTTCGTCTCTGCCTCACGATTCTGCACTTAGCCTTGGCTGCCACCATGGACAAAGTCACACCTGTGGAACGACCTGGTGGTACCACGCCGCAGCAAGTCCAACCCGCTTTACGTCCGTGATGGTCCAGTGCATCCACTACCCCTGGTTTCTAACAAGAGTACCTATTTTGCTAGTACAATAACTGAACCACAAAAGGGATGAAAATTCCCAGTACTTTTATATTTTGTGGCATTTTTAGGTGGAGCTTTAATGGGTTTTTTTCTGCTTTTGATCTAGAAAATGGGTAGGTCACCATGATGATTAGGACTAATGCTCCATGAACACGACTGTAATTGGAAGTCGCATGGAAGCCCTCATACAGGTCTGTTACACTTGGTCACAGAAAGGTGTTGTATCACATGACTCTGATTATTCTCTGTGATAAAAACGTCTTATGTACCTGTGTATCCTTCACAAGATTGCATATACAGTATACAGTATGGCAGTATATGGGGATTTTCCGCCTCATTCATTACAATGTGCAAATCGCACATTGTTATGAAATGGTTAAAATGATACAGGTCTTTGGAAGACTCAAGGCTGTCATGATGACCAATCGCCACTTTCCGATGATGTCACAGGGAGGGATGATCGTCACCAAGCTGGAGGCGATCAAAGGAATAACACCTGCAAAATGCAGCAAAGACTTACCAGCTATGGAGAGGGATCAGCACGTGAACCCTTTCCATGCACCCACACCCGACGCTAAGGGGTTAATGTCTCATCAGAAATCTGATCCCAGGATTCTTCTATACATTACCAATGTTAGTGAATACTGTTTGACTTACCTCTGTAAACAGAGATGGATGTTAGGAGCCCCAACGAAGGTGAGAATAAGCTCATTGTTACTTTTATAGCCCCCATCGTATCCACAGTGCTACACACAAAGAGCAGTGTCACATGACTACTCCCTCCTCCCACCAGAGAGAGCAGGGAGCAAAAACTCTTTCCTCTCCGCGAAACCATATCTCTAAACAACTCTATGAAATCACAGGAGAAATAAATGTATCCAGGTGACACACTTAATGCAGAGCAAGGAACACTGAGGTGGATAGCAACAAAACTTCTTCTCATAGGTAATCAAGATAATAGGCAAAGTGGTCCTTAATCCCAAGAGCTATTGATTTGTGGGGAAAAAAATTGACAAAGTTGAGCTTGGGCATGCTGGCCTGGATGGTGAGTTTTATGCTCAATTACTTTTACACTGACAGGTTTATCATGGGCGTGAAGGAGGCTAATGATTAACAGAGAAGGACGATGAAACCCAAACAAACCTTCAAGAAGAACAACTACTTAATGCAATATTCATTACCAATAATTCAAATTAAGCATTATTAAAGGGAACTTGTCACCAGGGAGTTTATTTTCACTAGACATGTTTCAAAAGACCATTGCAAATTGCAAATATGTCTTTCTGCTTTCTCTAAGTATTTGCATTACAATATAATTGTGTGTTATAACTTAACGGGCTTCATGTCAGAATCCTCTGTGTAGACCCAGGAGTTGGGATTCGGTTTAGATGCATTTTAACAACATGTGACTTGTCTGTGCTGCAGACTCCTCAGCTCCTGTACAGCTGCTCCTTTTTGCTCCTTCACAGAGGTCACAGCCTGGTGAGCTGACTTTAGTGGGAAAGGGAGGAGTTGTACTGGAGCACAAAGGTGGGGGCCAAGAGCTTAGCAGTCTGCAGCAGAGTATTTGAAATACCAGAAAAGGTATAAAACACATAGGGGGGAATTTATCAAGAGCTGGTGCATTGTGCCAGATATACTATAAGGATCTACTGAGAGGCTTCAGCCACTGTGCTGTAACCTGCAAACAGGAACTGGTCCACTACACATCTCTCCCTGACCACATGGCTTGGAGGTGCCTTTGATGGCACGTCGGCCAGTTTTTGCATTTCGTCACCTTAAAAGGTTATAGATAACATGAATCCAGTAGGCTGGTCTGTAATGTCATTTGAATATTAAACTAAAACAACAAGAAAGAAGGTTTCCAGATATATGAATGTATTACTTTGTCTCATTCCTTTTTTCCCTTTTACACAAGATATTTATTTAAAAAAACTGCTACAAATTGATGCTCAATAAAAAGTAAATATAAATACAAGTATACAAATACAGGAACAGAAAATATGATCAACAGAATTATACCAAGAATGCACTGAAACTTTTACAAATTTTTATACCTGCTTTTTGATTTGTGATATTGGAGACTGCAGGGTACAGTAATGGGCACCACACACACCCCTATGTATTTAACCAGCACCTTAGTTAATCTCTGGAAAGCAATTAGCAACACAGCCCAAAGAGCTGCAAGAAGAGATGGATGATGTCCAAATAAATGTTCAGAGCAGCAAAGATATATTCCTCAGGGCTCACTGGGTATCAGTACTTTCCCACTTTGATTAACTATGTGTCTACAACTCAGTACATTCCAAAAATGATGATTCGATGCATGGATAGACAATATTCAACCGCATTGATCTGAAGATGGCAGCAAGTACCCCAACATACAACAGCACCAAAGAGCAGCCAAAAGACCCCCAGACTTCATTATGAAATCCCTCTTTGCTTGCAAAGCAAAAATGGTGAGTGACAAGTATGGTGGCTTCAATGGCCCACATCACAGCATCAGCATCAAAAAATGCTGCAAGGCATCCGAGTAAACAGGCTTCAAACACAGTAAAGATTCCAAGTAGTATGTAGTTCACTGAAGGTGCTAACATATATCAGATATGGGTTATGTTTATTCCACTCCTCTAATTTGCCAAAGAGTCCAAAAGTAATAATCAGCTGGATAGTCAATGTGATGTCAAGGCTCTACTGATTGCTTGTTCGGAGAATGGGTTGCTATCCTCAAGCCTGGGTGTGTACATTGGCAGCATTTCCACATCTGGTTTGGGTCCATCTCCACCAAGAAGGTGTTCTGAGGCTAGTCAGGAGGGGGGTAGGTGCTGTACTCAGTGGCATCCATCATTGGGGGAGGGGGTTGTATGGTGATGAGTTTGGAGGGTAGGCAGGGTTTTGAACAGGAAACAGTTGTTTGGCTGGCACTGGTGAGTGATAACAGAATACTTGAAATCTTCACTACCCCGCTAGACAGCTGGCTACAATGTTCACTAATACAATACCCTCTGCCAATGCTTCAACCTGTCTCTGTCCCAGTTCCCTAACACTAAAAGTGCAGTTTGCAGATGGAAGAGATATGGCTGAATCACTCTAGTGACACAGTTTGTTGTTAGTTTCACAAAAGGCACTCTTAATCAGCATGACAAGCACTGAACAAAAGGTTTTCAAAACACCAAGCAGGTTGTCCATCAGACTTGTCCCATGGAAGAGCAATAAGAGCCTGATCTCCGGACAAAGGTTCATCAACAACAGTTTTTCCCAGTAAGTTCCACAAGGACCTGCACCCAAATTCCAGCCCCTGGTTATCACTGAGTATGGGGTGGTGGGAATTTATTACGGTAGTATAGCAGAGGTATTCCATGAATAAAAACTTCCACAGGTCAAAGATTACACTGACGAATATATATATATATATATATATATATATATATATATATATATATATATATATATATACAAAAAATATGCATGTAACAAGCAACACACATCAATTAGTGATACTTTAAGGCAATTGGGCAGATTTACTTACCCAGTCCATTCGTGATCCAGCGGTGGTTTCTCCGACACCGTTTCGGGTCTTTTAGTGATTCACTAAGGTAGTGCGCCCAATGTCCACCAGGTGTTGCTGCTGCGCTGAAGTCCGTCGGAGTTCACTGGAGTTCACCAAGCTATCCTGGGTGCAGGTAAGTGTGTGTCGAGCGACACATTTTTTTTTTAAAATACGGCGGTTTTTCTGATGGCCACGCCCCCCTCCGTTGCGTGCAACCCGGCACCGATGCGACACAATCCGATCGCGTGCGCCAAAAACCTGGGGCAATTCGGAGCAAACCTGTAATTTTCGGGAAACCTGATGAAAAAACGAGATTCGGGTCCTTAGTAAATGACCTCCAATATGTCAGTGACTGTGATAATCAGCTTACAAACTGGACATTAAATTGACAAACTCTTAACAGTTTACAGTAACTTGTTACAATACATACATGGCTCCTAGGGGCTTCCTGTGCGCCAGAGAGGGCAGCCCTATCTTAGTCAAATTATAGGACATGTCCATACCCATGCTGCTTTCAAGCTGTGCTCCAACTCTCACAAAAACTTGCCACCTTTTTAACACGTAGAACCCTACTAAATCTCTCAGACTGTGAACCAATCTGTGCAACCCCAAGTCATAGTATCCGGCTACACTCTGTAGTCATCCGTGTGCCATTAAATTCAGTGCCAGAGAGGTATAAGACAAGCTCAGGACCTAAAAAGTTTATGCAGAGTTGATATCAGACCGTAAGATGGGTCGGACAGAATACAAACAAAGATTAAAGACTAGGGCCAATATCATAGGAGGTCAAAGGTTACTGACAATTAAAAATAACAGTAAGAAAGTGAAGTGAACTTGCAGGAACACAGAACTTTTTACAGGAAAAGGCATAAATGTGACCTTAATGTTAAGGGTCGGGAAGTAAAGGTTCTCTTTATGGAGACTGCAAATTAAGGCCGCCGTGTAGGCATGTGGAGACTCAACTATCCATGGCCGTTCTACTAGGGGATTCTGGGAAAATATGAAAATAAGTTTTCCAGGAAGGGATAAGGAAAACCATGATTCTTTTAGCTATCTTGTAAGGCAGCTACCTTGACATCAAGCATGACCTACAAGAGGCCTTATGACATGATGTGGGGTTAAAACCAAACCAGTATATCTATTCCATAAGGAACAGACTCCCAACTGTAGACAGCGCTGTCCAATGTTTCCACCTGGTTGGGTCTCCTCAGTACAGTGTAGGGAACTGATTTGGCTGAGTGAGAGGTTTCTCACTGGGGTTGGGAAGTAATCGCACATCATGTGATAAGGCCTCTTGTAGGTCATGCTTGATGTCAAGGGTGTTTAAAAGGTTTCTAAAAGGAGGTGGTTTTCCTAATCTCATTCTGAAAAACCTATTTGCATATTTACCTTAATGATAAGAAAGAAAGAGATTGGCTCGGGAGAATAAATGGGGACGTGTTCTTATAGGTGTGAATACAACTTATAGAAAAGAGCGACACATACCTGGAGCTGTAGGTATCATGGCAGTCATCTGCCACAGGCATAGTATAGTTTAATAGTGTTCAGTAAATCAGAATTCTTTTTTCTCTTTTTTATTTTTTTCCCTTACAGTTCTAATATTTCCCTCACTCCTGTGACTTGTCTTATTCTTTTTTCTTTGTTAAATAAAACTTTACAGACCTAAAATAAAGCCTAGAGCAAGATATAAAGCTCCTCCTGTCACTGTCAGTGCAGTCCTGATCTTCTCATCAGAGATCTGTGTCTGTCATGATGTATCAACAGTTCCGTTCACTTTTAGACAAATTCACATAAAGAACCAACCTACCGACAACCTTCCTTGAATGTAACCCGGGGGGAACTTGCCTGAATTCCCTTTCCTTAGAAAAGGACATGCAAAACGCAATCTATAATCTAGGGAAAATGATGGGAGTGTGTATATATCACCACTCACCGGCCACTTTATTAGGTACACCTGTCCAATGCTCCTTAACTCTTAATTTTAATCAGCCAATCACATGGCGGCAACTCATGCATTTAGGCATGTAGACATGGTCAAGACAACTCTCTGCAGTTAAACCGAGCATCAGTATGGGGAAGAAGGTGATTTGGCCTTGAAGTTGATGGTTGTTGGTCCAGAAGGGCGGTCTGAGTATTTCAGAAACTGCTGATCTACTGGGATTTTCACACACCACATCTCTAGGGTTTACAGAGAATGGTCCGAAAAAGAAAAGACATCCAGTGAGCGGCAGTTTTGTGGGGCGTATGCCTTGTTGATGCAGAGGTCAGAGAAGATGGGCAGACTGGTGGTCGGCGAGCTGAAGAATGCAACAGTGACTCAAATTGCCACCCGTTACAACCAAGGTAGGCAGAAGAGCATCTCTAAATGCACAGTATGTCGAACTTGAGGCAGTATGGGCTACCACAGAAGACCACACACCGTGCCACTCCTTTCAGCGCTAAGAACAGGAAACTGAGCTACAATTTGCACAAGCTCATCGAAATTGGACATTATGAAGATTGGAAAAACGTTGCCTGGTCTGAAGAGTCTCGATTTCTGCTTCGACATTCTGATGGTAGGGTCAGGATTTGGCGTCACAACATGAAAGCATGGATCCATCCGGCTTGTATCAACGGTTCAGGCTGCTGGTGGTGGTGTCATGGGGTGGGGATATTTTCTTGGCACTCTTGTGGGCCCTTGTACAACGCCACAGCCTACCTGAGTTGTTGCTGACCATGTCCATCCCTTTATGAGCACAATGTACCCTGTAACATCTGATGGCTACTTTCAGCAGGATAATGCGCCTTTCAATAAAGCTGGAATCCTCTCAGAATGGTTTTCTTGAACATGACAATGAGTTCACTGGACTCAAAATGGCCTCCACAGTCACCAGATCTCAATCCAATAGAGCATCTTTGGAGTGTTGTGAACTGGAGATTCACATCATGGATAGTGAAGCCGACAAATCTTTTTGCTGCGCGGGCAACTGTGTGATGCCATCATGTCAATATATGGACCAAAATCTCTGAGGAGCTTCCAGACCTTGTTGTATCTATGCCACGAAGAATTGACGGCAGTTCTGAAGGCAAAAGGGGTCCAACCCGTTACGACTACTTGTGTACCTAATAAAGTGGGCCGTTTGAGTGTAATATATATATGTATATATAAATATATATATAAATAGTGATACTGTAGTCAGAATGTATATATATACCTGTAGCAGAATGTAGCGATGCACAAAAGGAACGTCGCCCACACCTCCCGCCATGGTTTTCCAACCCAACCAGACTTGACATCACTTCCAGACACAACTCCTGAGCAAGGGGGTCAAATATGAAAAGTTTATGTGTTTTTTTCCCGCCTGCAACACAAGGAAAATCATATTCTCCCATAATTTGCACATAACTAAATCTCATTTGCAGAGAGGGTTAATAACCCTGAAAGGGTGTTCCCATTTCAGCATTTAATGTATTGTATGTATAATAAAAAGTTACATGACTTTCCAAATTCCTTCTGTACAATTCCTCACAGTTTTCTAGATCTCTCTTGCTTGTGTCATTCTATAGAAAGCTTCTATCATGTTTACTTTCTAGTGGACAAATCTGACCATGGTCACACAGGTGTCACAGCTCGTTAGTATCACAGAAGGTATCAGAGCTGATTTCTGTCGCAAAATTCAATTGTGTGCGACACAATCTCTGTTAAATACATGACGAAAATGCGATCCTTACCCTTAGTAAATAAGCCCCAATAGCTTGAGAGCCTCTGATGAATGAGGCTGATATAGAGGTTTTATAATGACTCCAGACATATATTTATAAGGAACAAGGAAATAAATAATTTAAAAAAAAAATGTTCTGCTTGAACCAATCATCGCCGCATCTTATATACAAGTCCAAGGTGAAAAGTGACTGGAGAGAAGCCTGTGGCTTGATATATATCTGGTGTTTGCTGCATAAAAGATGGGAAGAGGAGTAGGACGGATTAGTAGAGTGAGTTAAAGTTGCATGCAGTTAGCGAGTGTGATAGGCTGCCTAAAGAGATGGGTTTTCAGAGCACTTTGAAACGCTGAAGGTGGGTATTAATCGGAATTAAAAACAGTAAGTGTTTTGTGATACTTTTGCTTTCTCCTCTTAGACACCTTATAGCCGGGTGCTCAGAAAAGTGTTCTCCAGGCTTCAGGAAAGCTGTGAAACGAGGAGACCACATCTGCTGCTACGACTGCGTCTCACGTTCTGAAGGGGAAATTTCCAATGAACTGGTATAAAAACTAAAACACCTCCAAGTAATCCTGTAACACCATAATGTTTATGGCACATTGGAATTTCTAAACATCTAGACTAGAAATCCTTCTACCTCAATCCACTATGCTGGTAACTGCCTATACCCTAATTCTATAAACACTTACTTTTTCAATTTGTTATTATAAAAATACATAACTATGTTTGACAATCCCACAACCAAATTCTAAATGACAAAAACGCACTAGGATGAAGAGAGTATACTCGTCCGAGCTTATGCTCGTCAAGTATTAGCGTACTTAACGGCTCGTTGCTCGGAAGGTATCTCACCGCTAGAGATCGAGCATTTACTTAAGAAAAACATGAAGTACAAACAGTGAACAGTGACACGATCATTTAAGTGAAAAACACAGTGAAGAACACAATGCAGATGTTTCGTACATCTGCTAATTATCCAAAGACATGCGTGCCGAACGGTGTTCTTCACAATAGTATGTGAAGAACAATATGTGTGAAGAACACCTTGCAGGTGTATGGAAACATCTGCAATGGGTTCTTCAAGCATAATGTTCCTCACAAAACTATTGGAAGAACACTGTTCTGCAAGCGTGTCTTCGAATAAGTTAGCAGATGTACGGAAAATCTGCAATATGTTCTTCACTGTGTTCTACACTGTGTTCTTTGAGTGAAAAACATCTGCAGACATCTGCAATGTGTTCTTCTTCAGTGCTTCTTTCAATGTGTTCTATCAGTGAAAAATGCTCGAGTCTCCATTGATTTCAATGGGTTCGTTAATCGAGATGAGCACTCGAGCATTGGGAAAGTCTCGATAAGGAAAAAAAGTACTCCAGCATTTTAGTGCTTGCTCATCTCTACACACCCTCTCCCCCCTTTATATTCATTATGACATACCTGTGTCCACACTACTAAAGACCATTAAGTTCACAATCTCTTCTACTCTCAAGGCTGCATGTTTCGTATATCACTGTGGCCGAAATCAGGCCAAGGAAATATATATAAAAATATTAAAATGTTTCACACTGAGCTTATCCCTTTGTCAAGGGTGCCCCGGCACCCATGTTCTCGGCCGCTGGCGCACCCGTGTGGCCTCTATTTACCTCTGTGCCAGCCGAAGCCTCACTACCTCTCCGCTCTCAGCGGCATCTCCCACGGCTCATTGCGCATGTCCCGCCTCCTGAGTCACCCCTGCTAGATCTTATGTGCACTATGAGGCCATGTCAGTGGCATGAACCTGAAGTCATTGCAAATGCTAGCTTATTGCTTAGGATTAAGCATCTTCATGTATCGCGCTGCCGAAAAAAGCAGCCGGTCGGCCGTCAGCTCTGCGTCTTATCAGCCTGTTCATCCTCCACATTTTCTGGCTCATGACTTCCTCATCACATCATTTCAGACTGTGAGGTCCATTGTTTCATGTTGCCTGGTATTCCAGCTGCAAGTTAAGCGGTGCTTATCCTGGCTTATCAATCCGCAGTCTAACGGGCAAGTTGAGAGGGTAACCAGACTTTGGGTTGCTATCTACTGCCTTTGTCTCCACTCGACAAGACAATTGGTCTAACTTCTTATCTTGGGTGGAATTCTCATACATTCTCAGGACCCTGTTTTTGCCAGGGCCTTCCTCTTCTTTATTGTCTAACGACGACCACCACGCCCCCTCTCCCTCGTCTGTCCCTTCTAATGTTCCTGCGTGTAGAAGAATTGGTTCAAGATCTCAAATCCACTTTGGAGCAACACGTCAATCTCTACTTTGGGTTTCCGCATCACAAAAAAACAAGGACTGACAAGAAACAAGTTCTCCTCCATTCTTCTTCCAGATGATAAAGTGTGGTGTCTTCTAGGTATGTCCGGTTGATCCCAGCTACAAACTTGGTCCTCGTTTCTTGGTCCATTGAGGTGCGGAGCGCATTAAACATTGTGGAGTATAAGCTTTTGTCTCATGCACATCCTGAACTCCTTCCATGCTCCCTTCTGAAACCTGTCTCTTAAAACCACTTCTCCAGGCATGTACCCCCACCTGCTCTGAGGTCCAAGAGGTCCTTGATATGAAGTCAGTCAGGAGGGAAACGGTTTCTTCTTGTCGATTGAAGGGGTTTGCCTTTAGGTGAGGTCTTGGGAACCAGAAGAGAACATTCTTGACTGGAAGACAGGAAGAGAAACCCAATCTGTTTTGTGTTCATAAGCCAATTGGGTTCAGTAAAAAACACTGATGTGAAAAAAAAAATGCCAATGTGAGCCCTTTATGTAGTTGGCAAATCCACACATCTTTTTAGGATCCTTGGTGAGTGTTCTCTGTTAAGGGAGAAAGGGTACAGTGACAGTACTGCATAAAGTATAGGAAAATAGGGCAAACCCTTCTGTATTCGGTTTTAATCAAGTTTATTTTACGGAATAAATGTTTGTGTGGTTCCCATAAAATCTGTGGGGTTTGTGATAACCTTTGAAAAATTTTATTTAAAATATTTTGTGTTTCCTATCAATATTTTGCATTTATACTACATTTTAGATGCTGAAATGTCAAAAGTTTTGACCTCTGATGGCTCAAATGCAGACAAGGGCGAGAGTGTATCCCCAAAATTATTGATTTTCTTCTCTCGTATGAAACTGATATTGTCGCATTTGTTCTTATTATTCTGTCTTATCTCTATTGTGGTTGTATTTAAATCAGTTGGAATATTTGTATTTTTCCGAGATTCTCCGGTTGGTCAGAGCTAATAATCGTACCTCAGCTTCATCATCCTTATTTCTCTCAAGCCAGTTGCTTGCACTTTCCTCTTCATGTGGTTGGTGAAAACCAGAGGACACAATGTATGTTCCTCCCCAACTCTCTTGTGATCATCTTCATGTTGGTTGTCTCAATCTTGGCGAAGACCATTGTGTTTGCCATCGCTTCAAGGCCACCACACCTGGAAGGCCAATGGAGAAGAGGGATGGTGTAAGATACTTCCCATATCTATATTGAGATCCAGTTCATCTCGCAAGTCTGATGGAATTATATGGTGATACTTGCTCCTTCCATTTGAAGAGTTAGAAATGGACTCTTTCCAGGAAAAATCATAATTCAGTGCAACGAGGGGTCAACACCGGCCTTTTACCTCTGTTGGGTATATGGGGTTTCTGGCGCAGTGAGCTTTGTTCTTCTTTTACTGGTGAGACATTACCAGATATCTATAATGAGCCAAAGTACATTACTTTCATATGCGGTGTTTGTAGTGTATGGATCGGCGCCGGCATCCCGCCTATCAGAGCATAAGGGAAAAGATGCGTTTTGTTGAAGTGTTCGCTGTGATTGGCTTCTGGTAAACGGGATAATGTTTTTGCATATTTTTACTAACTACTGGAATAATCCTGACAAATCCAGAAACAAAAACAAGGTGTCTCTCGAATAAATAAGTACTTTATTTTCTGAGAAGTCTGAGTCAGAGAGAAGTATCTCTTTAAAAATATATTTAAATGGGTCCAAAATGAATTCTACCATATAAGAATATAACGATTATGTCTACTAAAAATAAACAAGATACAAGCAGTCCCCATATTACGTACAAGATAGGTTCTTCAGGCTGTGTCCTTAAGTTGAATTTGTAAGTAAGTTGAAACTGTAATTTTATATGGTAGATCCAGACAATCTTTTTGTTGTCCAGTGACAATTGGATTTCAACATTTTTTTGCTGTAAAACAAAGGATAACAATAATTCATTATAGACACCTTAAAGCGATCACAAGCAGCCGTTGGACTATAGTATGTATCCAAGGATCTTCAGCAGAAAGTCACTGGGGCAGAAAGTCCATCTTTAAATGAGGGGTCGTCTGTAAGTTGGGTGTCGTTAAGTAGCAGACTGCCTGATTTAACAAAGTGGAAACTAAAGAATGTCCAACACTCAACTTGCTATAGTTTACCTCTATAGTCTGTGCTGTCACAGGGAAAGTTGGTGTATACTTATAACTTCTGTCTGGCCGTGTCTCTCATCTCTAATTTCATGGGGCAGGTGTAAATGCTTGGATTTAACTTGATACGACCGTCCACTGCTTTAAATGTTGGGAAGCGCAGGTCCTCGGATCTCTGCAGCGTCATCTTTCACCATTGCTGCTGCAGTTTCCCCTGCTCCTGCATTGACGGTCTTTGGACGGTCAGTTGATTACCCGCTTCTACCTTCTCTTTCATCAATAAGTTAGCCTGAAAACTATGTTTTGTCCTCCCATAAGTTTAATGTCTTCACTCTATGTAAGTAAGTTACTTTTGTTGATTTGCTGCATTTTCGAATTGATAGCCTCACTCATAAATCACAAGCACATAAAAAGGAATTCTTGCACACTTGTATTTATATGAATATTTTTTATTTATCAATGCTTTAACCAGGTTCAGTATATATCATATTTGATTTTCTATTTCCTGTTACAGCTGTATTCGGCGATACATATAGCCCCTATAAGGCCCCCTCCTGCTGTCATGGTTTTGTATCGGTAATGACTATAGAGTGGGACTACATTTTTGTCTGATACTACTTATGTGGTCCTCAGAAAAATCATCTGGAACTAAAAGAGAAAGTACAATAATACGATTAACAATGTCAATCTATTTCATGGTTAACAATACGGTGACCATCTATAATGTTAAAAAAGTTGGCAGAGTTTTTTTTTTTTACTTTTTGATAAGGTTTCCACAAAATTTGTTACATTTTTTTTAAAAAAAAACTTGATTATTAAATGAAGAAGCCAACAGATGCATAGTGATACAATAAGTTATGAACACAATTAAGAGACGTGAATAAAGTGTCACTTGGGCACATATATTATACTGGTAATACAAATGATACCACAAAAAACTCATTCCATGAGATTTAGCCACAGATTTCCCTAAAAACCCAGTCCAACCCCAAGTGAACTAAAGAAATCATGATTTCTGAAAAAGTCAATCTGGCCCATGGAGGATTAAACTGTGTATTGGGTAAGAGTATTTCACGCAACCCCTTTAAGGACTTATCGGGTATCAACTGCCTTATACGCTTAAACGGTTAAACAGGAGTATGCAATTAACTCATTTCCTCAATTATATAGTCGGCGGGCCCATCCATAATTTTTTATGCCATTTATTCCGACTTGTTGAAGGTGCTGGGAAGTGATATGTTTTTAGGGTTATTCTCACTTCGGCAAATTATGCTATTGTTTCTGATGAAGAATTATACTTTTTGTATCATTCGCTCACAGTTTTCTGGTCTCTACGGGAATTGTCTTCTAGTCAGTGGGACATAAATCTGGTCAAAACAGGTGTCCAGCTCGTTATATAAACAGAGAGTATCGAGCTTTTTGATATAACTAGCCTTGGGGCACCTGTGTGACCATGTCAGATTTCTTTTCACAATGTAAATAAAACCTAGAAGGTTTTCTATAGAATTACAGAAAGCAGTGATCTAGAAAACCGTGAGGAGTATACAGAAATATATTGGAAATTTATTTAGCTTTTTCTTATTCAAACAATAACATTATTTTACTGAAATGGGAACAAACACCCTTTTAGGCCTTCTAGTTGTATGTACACTACTATATTTAGCAATCTTTTTGTTTAAAAGTTAATGTAAATCATTAAAATCAATGTGATAGAATGATAAGATCTTAGAAAAATTCTGGACAATACGTGGCAAAAATTGACAACCTGTCCGCCAACCTTAAAAAACTCCCATTGTGATATAATTTTTCCCGTGATACCTAATGTAATGTCAGGTCACTAGACACAGAGTTATCACAAAAAAACTTGTTGAAACTCACACAGAAATCCCATGACTTGTTTAGTGGTGACTAGTGAACATGAAAACTTGCTACGTTTAGTGATGAAACAACCCCTAAGAATTCGGGCTTCATCCAATTTGTTGGCAACTGGTTTAAATATATGCGCCTTACATTTAAATGGCTAGGGGCCCGCAATTCACTAACATGCTGTGTGGGCTCAGAGCGCCTCTATTCTTTGAGGATGCAGTTAAGATGGCCAGTGGCGACTATAGAGTTTGACGCCTATTATTATGACAGCACAACCAGATAAACAGTGAGGGGGGGGGGGGGGGGGGGGGTGGGGGGGGGGGGGGGGTAGGTTCAGCAGAATCCCGACCCAGAATTGAAAACTTCTATAGAATGGTCTGCTCAACACAATTAATATTGTCACGAATAGATAGTTTATATTTATCAATTTGCATTCTGCAAGCCAAGGTCTTTAACCAAATTGGAAAATGGAAAAAATATATAAAAATAAAAATTTAACTTTTCTTGTATTCGTTTTTAAAAAACAGAGTAAAGTCTGTGCTATCACTTTCACTGGGGTATATGTGCTGAAACCAACAAATCTTAAAGTTTTTTGTGGTGTAGTGGGTTAGTAGTAATAATTAGTTAATATAAGTGTTATGACACGTTATGGGTAGAACGTAACTGTGGCTGTAAACGATAGGGTGTTGTTAGTGACCACTCTTTTGCTCTACCAGGGAGGGGAGATGCCTCTCCACTCTGGTTGTGGGGTACTGCTGTGCTAGTATGGTGCCTCCTAAGATTGTCCCAGCCGTGGTGTCCCCAAAGGAACCACTAGTTGATGAGATAATGTTACTTTCTCTCTAATAATTAGCAGTCACACAGTTGCTGGTACATATTGCCAACCTCCCTCATCTATGGCTCGCTCACCATGTCAATTCTAGAGGTGTTTAGAGTTCACATCACACATTAGTAAACTTGCTAGCAAGTAGCTCACTCCAATCCTGCTTCGTTATTATTCCTATTGGTACGAGATAAGGTCTGATCAGCACTACGTCTCCTGAAGTGTTCAAGCTAACTGTATGCGTTCGTGATCAATCCTAACATTGTCGCTTTCGTCCGACACATTGGCCATTGACTCCCCTACTTTCCAACACAAGTATCTTAAAAAAATCTTAAAAAAATACAAGTCGCTCAATCAGCCCCCCCGACAGTTGCGCCATAAAACTGCGTCCTCAGGGGTATCGGGCTGACTGATGAAGAATAGATAGTTGTCACAGTGCTCCTGTGACCCATATCTGGGTCACAGCACACCCATGTGCTGTCTTCCCGTTCACCCTGGATCCGCCTGCACTATAATTCTATCTCTGGCTTTAGCGGCGGTCTCTCTTCATCTGACTCGCATGTCCCTGCTCCTGGGGCGTGCGCCGCCGCCCTGCCTAATAAATTTCCCCCCCCTTCTTGTGTCCCCCTGCGGATATTTGTGCTGTCTATGCCTAAAGAAGCTGTGTTTCCTTGCTGTGTGCGTTTATCTTGATTTCTGGTTGTGACCTCGATTCCGTTCCTGACTTCGCTCCTGTGCTGCCTGTCCTGACCTCCTTCCTGTCCCTGACTCGTGCGCTGGCTCACGATCTCATCTTAGCCCTTGGCTGCCACCATTGGGACAAAGTTCACCTGTGGAACGACCTGGTTGGTACCACTCCCAGCAAGTCCAACCCGCTGTTTTAACGGTCCGTGATGGTCCATTGCATCCACTACCCCTGGTTTCTAACAAGAGTACCTATTTTGCTAGTACAATAACTGACCACAAAAGGGATGAAAATTCCCAGTACGTTATATTTTGTGGCATTTTTAGGTGGGAGCTTTAAATGGGTTTTTTTTCTGCTTTTTGTCTAGAAAATGGGTAGGTTACATGATGATTAGGACTAATGCCCATGAACACGACTGTCAATTGAAGTCGCATGGAAGCCCTCATACAGGTCTGTTCCCCTTGGTCACGAAAGGGTTGTATCACTGATCTGATTATTCTCTTGATAAAAACTTAGCTTATTATGTAACCTGTTTATCATTCACAAGATTGCATTATACAATATATACAGTATGCAGCTAATATGGGGATTTGTTCCGCCTCATTCTTAAATTTGCAAATCGCACAGTTTGAATGGTTAAAAGGATACACAGGTCTTTGGAAGATCAAGGCTGTCAGATGACTCAATCGCCACTTTTCCGATGATGGCACAGGAGGCTAGCGTCACCAAGCTGGAGGCGATCAAATGATACCCCCTGCGAAATGCAGCAAAGACTTCCAGCTATGGAGAGGGATCGCAACATTGAACCCTTTCCATGCACCCACAACCCACACCCACGCTAAGGGTTAATGTCTCATCAGAAATCTGATACCCAGGTTCTTCTATACATTACCAATTTAGTGAAACTGTTTGACTTACCTCTGTAAACAGAGATTGATGTTAGGGATCCCCCAACGAAGTGAAAATCTCATTGGTTACTTTATAGCCCCCATCGTATCCACAGTGCTACACCAAACAGTGTCACTGACTCTCCCTCCTCCCACCAGAGAGAGCAGGGAGCAAAACTCTTTCCTCTCCGCGAAACCATATCTCTAAACAACTCTATGAAATCACAGAGAATAAATGTATCCAGGTGACACACTTATGCAGAGCAAAGGGAACACGGGTGGAGATCGGCAACCAAACTTCTTCTCATATGTAAGCAAATAATGGCAAGTGGTCCTTATCCAAGAGCTATTGATTTGTGGGGAAAAAAATTAACGAAGTTGAGCTTGGGCATGCTGGCCTGTGATTGTGAGTTTTATGCTGGCGGCAATCAAAGGGTTACACCCGCGATCGTTGCAAGCACTGAGCGTTGGTGTTAGCGACGGGTTTCTTCATTATGAAGCAAATGCCCGTGAGTATTAAAGGGCTCAGCCCGTGAGCCCTCTTCATACTCCCCCATCACAGCAAGACTAAGGGTACGTCTTTTGCGCTATGGTGTGTAAAATCTGCATTGTCAAATATGTCTTTTTGCTTTCTCTAAGCTTTGCATTACCATATAATTGTGTGTGTTCTTACTTAGCTGGCTTCATGACGAAACTTCTGTGTAGTCCGTATTTGGGATTTGGGGGTTTGGAATGCATTTCAACAACCATGTGACTTTTCTTCGTGTAGACTCCTAAGCCTCATCACCCCCCACTGTCCCCCTGTACAGCTGGGCTCTTCCAGCTCCTTCACCAGAATTTCAACAGCCGGTAACTGACATCAGTGGGATAGGAGGAGCCCTGTACAGGAAGTACAAAGGTGGGATCCAAGAGTGGAGCATTCTGCAGCAAGTCATTGAATTTATCAAAAAAGGTTAAAACACAATTGGGGGAATTTTATCCAGAGCTGGTGCATTGTGCAGATATACGATAAGGATCTACTGAGAGCTTCAACCCTGTGCTATAACCTCAAACCGGAATGGGTTTCTACAACCATCTCTCCCTGACCCACATGGCTTGGAGTTGCTTGGATTGCACGTTGCGGCCAGTTGCAAGTTCGTCACCATAAAAGGTTATAGAACCATGAATCCATAGGCTGGTCTGTAATGTCATTGAATAATAAACTAAAACAACAGAAAGAAGGTTTCCATATATATGAAATGTATTACTTTGTCTCATCCCTTTTACACAAGTGATTTATTAAAAAAAAACTGCTACAATTGATCTCAATAAAAAGTACATATAAATACAGTAATATTAAATACGGAACTAGAATATGATTCACAGAATTTATACTCACAAAGCAACTGAAACTTTTACAAATTTTTTATACCTGCTTTTGATTTGTGATATTGGAGACTGCAGGGTACAGTACTGGGCACCACACACACCCTTGTATTTAACCATACCAGCACCTGTTTAATCTCTGGAAGCAATTTAGCACACCCCCAAAGACTGCAGGAAGAGATGGATACTGTCCCGAATAAATGTTCCGATCACAAAGATATATTCCTCAGGGCCTCACTGATATCAGTACTTTCCACGTTGATAACTATGTGTCTACAACTCAGTACATTCCAAAAATGATGATTTCCGATGCTGGATAGACAAATATTCACCGGCATTATCTGAAGATGGCAGCAAGTACCCCACATACACAGCACCAAAGAGCAGCCAAAACCCCCAGACTTCATTATGAATCCCTCCCTCTTTTTTGCTTGCAAAGCAAAAATGGGAGGGACAAGTTATGGGTGGCGCTTCAATGGCCCACACACCGCCTCAGCATCAAAAAATGCGAAGGCATCGATTAAACAGGCTTCAAACACAGTAAGGGTTCCAAGTAGAATGTAGTTCAAAGTACCGACAACCAGACTGAAGGTGCCATACATCTAGCAGATATGGGTTATGTTATGTCCACTCCTCATATTTGCCAAAAGGGTTAACCTGAGTCTAAAGTATAATTCAGCTGATAGTCAAATGTGTTGAATGTCAGTCTCTACTGATTTCTTGTTCGGAGAATGGGTTTGCTATCCTCAGCTGGGTGTGTACGTTGGCAAGCATTCCGCCACATCTGTTTGGGTCCATCTCAGCCAAGAGGCGTTCTGGCTGGTCAGGAAGGGGGGTAGTGCTGTACTCCGTGGCATCCATCATTGGGGAGGGGTTTATGGTGATGAGTTTTGATGTAGGCAGGGTTTTGAACATGAACAGTTGGTTGGCTGGCACTGGTGAGTGATAACAGAATCTTTGAAATCTCAACCACCCGCTGACTGCTGCACAATGTTTCCACTAATACAATACCCTCTCATGCTCAACCTGTCTCTGTCCCCGTTCCCTAACCCTAAAAGTTTCCTTTGCAGTGGAGAGATATGGCTGAATCACTCTATGACACAGTTTGTTGTTAGTTTCACAAAAGGCACTCTTATCAGCATGACACATCTGACAAAGGTTTTCAAACACCAAGCAGGTTGTCTCATACTTGTCCATGTAAAGCATAAGAGCCTGATCCCGGACAAAGGTTCAATCAACAACGTTTTTTCCCAGTAGTTCCACAAGGACCGGCACCCAATCCAGCCCCTGTATCACTGAGTATGGTGTGGGAATTTTACGGTATATAGTCGAGGTATTCCATTAATAAAAACTTCCACGGTCAAGATACCCGTGACGAATCTATATATATATCTCTATATATATATATATACTATATATATATATATGAAAATTTAACAACAAATATGCATGTAAAAGCAACAACACATCAATTAGTGATACTTTAAGGCATTGGGCAATTTACTTAACCCAGTCCAATTTTTTTTTTTCGTGATCCCAGCGGTGGTTTTCTTTTCTCCGACACCGTTTCGGGTCTTTTAGTGATTCCTAAGGTCGTGCGCCATGTCCACCAGTGTTGCTTGCGCGCTGCAAGCCTCGGAGTTCACTGGAGTTTCACCAAGCTATCCTGGGGGCAGGTAAGTGTGGTGTCGACGACCATTTTTTTTTGAATACGGGCGTTTCCTGATGGGCCACGCCCCCCGCCGTTGCGTGCAACCCCCGGCACCGATGCGACCAATCCTATCGCGTGCGCCAAAAACCTGGGGCAATTCGGAGCAAACCTGTAATTTTAGGAAACCTGATGAAAACAAACGAGATTCGGGGTCCCTAGTAAAATGACCTCCAATGGTCATGACTGTGATAACAGCTTACAAACTGACAGTAATTGACAACTCTTAACATTTCAGTAACTTGTTACAAATACTACTGCTCCTAGGGGCCTTCCTGTGCACCAGAGAATGGCAGCCATATCTTAGTCATCGATAGGTCATTCCTACTGCCTCGCTGCTTTCATCGTGCTCCAATCCTCACAAAAAACTTGCCACCTTTTAACACGTAGAACCTCTACAATCCTCAGACTTGAACCAATCTGTGCAAACCCCAATTCCTAGTATCCGCTACACTCTGTAGTGTCATCGTGTGCCATTAAATTCAGTGCCAGGATGGTCGAAGACCAGATCAGACCTACAAAAGTTTATGCAGAAGTTTATATCAACCTAGGTTGGGGTGGACAGAATACAAACACGTACTACAAGAACTCTGGGCCAATATCATAGGAGGTTAAGTTACTGACAATAAAAATAACAGTAAGAAAGTGAAGTGAACTGCAGGAACACAGAACTTTACAGGAAAAAGGCATAAATGTGACCTGAAGTTTAAGGGTCGGGAAGTAAAGGTTTCTCTTATGGAGACTGCCCAAATTAGGCCGCCGTGTAGCATGTGGAAACTCAACTCAATCCAATGGCCGTTCTACTAGTGGATTCTGGGAAACTATGAAAATAGGTTTCCAGGAAGGTCTAAGGAAAACCAGGATTCTTTTTACTATCTTGTAAAGCAGCTACCTTGACATCAAGCATTACCCTACAGAGGCCTTATGCATATGTGGGTTAACACCAAACCATTAATCTATTCCATACGGAACAGGACTCCCAACTGTAGACACGCTGTCCAATGGTTTCCACTGGTTGGTCCTCCTCAGGTACAGTGTAGGGAACTTTATTTGGCTGAGTGAGGGTTTCTCACTGGGGTTTGGGAAGTACTCGCACATCAATGTGATAAGGCCTCTTGTAGTCATGCTTGATTCAAGGGTGCTTAAAAGTTTCTAAAAGGAGGTGGTTTTCTCTATCTATTCTGAAAACTATTTGCAATATTTACCTTAATGATAGAAAAACTAGATGGTCTCGGAGAATAATGGGTACGTGGTTCTTATAGGTGTGAATACAACTATGAAAAGAGCGAACATACCTGGAGCTTAGGATCATGGCAGTATCTGCCCACAGGCATAGTTGTTTAATAGTGTTTCATTAAATCAGAATTCTTTTGGTCTCTTTTTTATTTTTTCCCTTACGTTCTAATATTTTCCCTCACTCTCCTGTGACTTGGGTTTCCCCCCCCTTATTCTTTTTTTCCTTTGTTAAATAACTTTACGACCTAAAATAAAGCCTAGAGCAAGAATAGTAAAGCTCCTCTGTCCACTGTCAGTGCAGGTCCTGATCTCTCCTCAGAGATCTGTGTCTTGTCAGTGTCTGGGGTCACAGAGGAGACCTGTACTTATTACCTGATGTCCTGTTACAGTAAAATCTCATCTTTTAATGTAAACTGGTCTGCGGTTTTAGTTCTCTTGTATCTGACTCTTAGCCTCCGCACAGTCACAGACCTCAGTCGCTGGAATTCATCTCACCACATGAGATTATACATTTGAGTACAAATATTCTCATATGGAGCTTTATCTATCGAGTGGGATCTTCAACTGTACATTCCATGGGTGCAAAGTTGGAAATTGAAGGAACATTTTCTCCAGACTGTTCTGCAGATAGTACGTCCCAAAAACTATGGATTAGAATGACGACAAACCACCTGCTCCAGGATTAAGTCAATTCATGTTCTTCATGTATTACTTCATTAGCATAACGACTTCTTATACTTAGGGTCCTTGCTTTAATGCCATACCCCACATTTTTTCTCACAATTTGTGGTCTTATTTTAAATCCCATCTCTCTGCCCATAAGTTATTCTGCCGACTGTAAAATGGGCACAAAACAGGACTCTACCAGTGTGATCATTGATTTCAGGATGTTTTTATAGGGTTTACCGTTCTCCAAACATACCTTTTTCGTACAAAACAAAGCTCTATTTTGTTGTGTCTGTCCATAAAGTATTTTTTCAGTAACCTTCTGGCTTTTCTAGGTGGTTGTTAGTAAATTGCAGGTAGGACTCCGAATTTTTTTTCAAGAGCCGCCATCCTGTGCACCATCGTTTGCTCAATGTACTCCTGATGTTGAACTGAACTGTTATGCTAGCGTCTAGTTGCTTTAGATGTTACCTTGGCTTGCTATTGATGGAAGGGCAGTAATGTTTTTGCATTTCATTAATGTGTACAGAATCTTTATGAGTGTGGATTGGTTAGTCCTAGAGATGCAGCACTAAATGCTCGGGTAACCTTTTATTCGAAGACGAACTTTTCCCGATGCGCTAGTGCTCGTTTCGAGTAACACCCCATTGAAGTCAATGGGGACTCGAGCATTTTTTTCAAGGGGACAGGCTCTGCACAGGGAAAGCTTGGCCAAACACTTGGAACCTCAGAAGGGGAGTGAAACACCACGGAAATGGACAGGAAACAGCAGGGGCATCATGCATGGATGCCTCTTAGCTGCTTAATCGCACCATTTGCCAAATTATGGGCAAACAGCATGGCATGACAAGTGCCAGAATGAAGCTGGATAGCAACTAAAAACACCAATAATTGACCTGACACTATTAGGGTACGTCAACCGCAAGAGGCGCGGCAGCAGCGGAGGCAGAGAGTGCATGGCGACATTACCCTATAAGGACCTCAGGCCTTCAAACCAATGGGTAGCAAGATGACCAAAGAAGGTGATCACGAAGGCTCAAATAATATCGGTACAATGTAAAGTTGCCAGTATAATTTTGTTGAGTACACAGCAGGGGGCGACAAAGTCAATAACATGGAAGCCATGACAACAATCCAAAATTCTTGCCTGACACCGCTCTTTTTATAAGGGGAACTAGTTTATGTAGGCATGAACTTTTATAGATTAAAGTACTGCAGTTAAACTATGTTAGTTGGTTCTTGGCATGGGACTCCTGCGCCCGCTGCCATGCGGCTTTTTCGCCAATCCAAGCCCTGTCTCTGCTCTACTCCCAAACAGCACTTCTAAGAACCTTTCGGATAAGATCAAGTGTATAAAAGCGGTTCTATAAGTTTGGTATATGCGGTGAGGGGAATGTAAACATCGCGCCAGAAGCGCTGAATAATATCGTAAATGAAAAAAATTTTCCCAGTATATTTGTGGTTACACAGCAGGTGGCCGACAAAGTTAACAAGTTTGTTGTGGCTGCCCTGCAATAGCTCTTGGGCGGTTTGCCTTTATCACCTATGCGCAGCAATTTTTGAGCACCGCCGCTGTGCTTACAACGGCAACTGCTGCGTGCCGAGAGCTGCCGGACTGATGCGCCAGCCCACTGATGGTATTCGGGAGGAGGAGTAGGTGGGGAGGGGTGGGAGGATTTGGAGGTATAGTAGGTGCCTTTGAACCTGGAACCGAGGTAGGCCCCGCACCTCCCTGCGTCGGCAGTATATGAACCAGCCCCAGGTCCAGACGCGGTCCAGCCCCTGCACCCAAATTTAAGTGTAGTAGCGGTCTTAAAGTTTGGAATATGGCGGGTGATGGAATGGTAAACAATGCCAAGAAGCGCATGATGCGCATGGAGCTGGCGTCTCCGCGCTAGGCGAGCTTTTGCCAACCAGCCCCTGTCTCTAGGCTACTCCCAAACAGCAACTTCTAAGAACCTTTGTATAAGATCAAGTGTAGTAGCGTCTTATAAGTTTTAAGGAATGCGGTGAGGGGAAGTGTAAACAGTGCCGCAAGACAGCGGCATGATGCGCTGGAGCTGGGCGCTTCCGCTGCTAGGCGAGCTTGTCGCCAATCCAAGCCCCGCTCTAGGGCTACTCCTCCCCAACAGCACTTCTAAGAACCTTTTGTATAAGATCAAGTGTAGTAGCGTTCTTATCAGTTTAGTAATGGCGGGTGAGGGGAAAGTAACGATGCGCAAAAGCGCTGAAATAATATCCGTAAATTTAAAAGTTTTTGCCAGTTTAATTTGGTGGATAACACACAGGGTGGGGCGACCAAGTTAACAACTTTGATGGTGGAATCCATAAAAACAACCAAATTCATTCGGCCTGACAACAACCTCGTTGATAAGGACGATGTATGGAGGCAGCTATATGGACACTTTTGGAGGTAGTCATGGAGACAAACGTGTGGAGGCTGCTATGGAGACAATTCAATTTGGATAGTGCCTGTATGTGGCAGTCAAAAATTTTTCAAACCAGAGGATCAGGTATGTTGCCACTCCCGAAAATGGAATAGATGAGTGCCTGTATGTGGCAGTCCAAAAAATTTCAAAACCGAGAGCATGTAGTGCCCTCCAGAAAAATGGGAATAGATTGGAGTGCTGTATGTGGCAGTCAACAAAGTTTTCAAACCAGAGAGCAGGTAGGTTGCCCTCCGAAAAATGGAATAGATTGAGTGCCTGTATTGCAGTCCAAAAAGTTTTTAACCGAGATCAGGTATGTGGCCCTCCAGAAAAATTGAATAGATTGAGTGCCTGTATGTGGCGTCAACAAGTTTTAAAACCAGAGGAGCAGGTAGGTGGCCCTCCAGAAAAAATGGCATAGATTGAGTGCCTGTATGTGGCAGTCCCAAAAATTGTTTCAACAGAGTACCGGAAAGTGGCCCTCCATAAAATTGAATAGATTGAGTGCCTGTAAGTGGCACTCCAAAATTTTTTTAAACAGAGACCGTGTCGGTGGCCTCCCGCTCCAGAAAAATTTAAATGCATAAAGTACTATACAGACCATGGCCCGTCAAAAAACACCAGTTTCCTCTGCTTTACTGTAGACAGAGGAGGAGAAGGAGGAAAAAATTAGGAGGAGGAGGAGTGGAAAATTATTCAGGTTGAGCTTCCTTCACCTGCCTGGAGATTTGCAATTCAGGAGAAATCCATGCTTTAGTCATCGTGATAAGCGTCAGCCTGTCAGCGCTGTCAAGTCGCCAGTGCGTGTATCTTATCGGATGATGCCACCATTCTGCACTGAAACCCGCTCGGACAAACGCAGCGGCGGGCAAGGCAGAACTCCAAGGCGTAAGAGCGCCAGTTCGTGCCACATGTCAGCTTTGAAAACCCAGTATTTTTAGGGAGCTGTGTGATTCATTTAGACGGTGTTATGTCAGCTACGTACTCCCTCACCATCTTTCTGTAAAGATCAGCCCTACTCTGCCGAACTGGGGACCAGGTGACATGTCTTGCTGGGGTGTACATAAAGCTGGCAAAAGCTTGTAAAGCGTACCCTTGCCAGTGCTGACAAGCTGCCTGCTCGCCTACTCTCCTCGCTACTTTGTTCCCGCAGAACTACGCACTCTGCCGCTACGCTGTCAGAAGGGAAATAACTGTTTCACAGCTTGTGCCCCAGGCCTTCTGTATTCAATGCATTCTCACACTCCTTCCTCTCCAGGGATGAAGTGAATTTTGGCTTGTACCGTGGTCCAGGATCGTGAACACCCGTAATCTGTGCTGGAATAAATTCTTTGACCGCGAGGGTCACGGGATAGGCAGCCTACAGAATCTGCATATCGCCAGATACCACGCGTAAGAATTCACTCCCCTCACTGGCCTGACTGTCCATTTCCTCCTCCTCCAACTCCTCCACTCCTCTTCTTCTCCCATACACCTCAACAGTGTAGGAACGCAACATGGTCCCCTCTTGTTTCTCGCCAAACATTCTCCTCCTCTTCCTCCTCAGTCCTCCTCCACCTCCACCTCCTCCGATATGCGCGGGAACAGAACTCAGTGCTTGGCTATCACAAGGGAATCTTCGTCCCCTGTCTCTTGTGAGGACGCAAAGCTTCCGACTTCATGCTGACCATAGATTTTTCAACAGGCCAAGCAGCGGATGGTGAGGCTGATGATGGCGGCATCGCCACGACCATCTGTGTTGACCTCCTCAAAGTTACTCCACCTGACAGATCTCATACTCCACGTCTCCCCCTCATTGTAGACTTGATGAAGCTGACTGACCTGACTCCAGTTTCTGTGGAATTTGCATCTGGAATCGAAACAATCGCCTCGGCGCTTCTGGTAACTCTGGTAACATTGTCGTGTTGAATTCCACCTCGTGGGCACGTCTCACAACAGTCGTGAGCGGGCAGTTGTAGGCAGGCGCTGCGCTGCCCTAGATGGGGGGGGGGGAGGGGGGGGGGGTGGCAGCAATCTGTGCTGGACTTCCTGAAATTCGCACAGATGCGGCGCATTCCTTCGTGCTCAAATCATACGATTGGGGTATTTCTTTAGGAAGCTGAAATCAGATTAACACTGGGGCCAGGCATGGCACATTTCAGTCTGCCGAGTTGCAAGAGCCCGCCACCGTTTTTACGCGGCCGTTTCCACCACAACCATGCCTGGCTTCACGGTTCAGCGGTTGCCAGCCACAATCATTCTGCGCCGTGACCCTGTAATGTTTCTTGGTCGGTGTGCCTTTTATCGCCTAGGCTCAGAGTTTGAGCACCGCCTGCTGTCCGCTTAGCGAGGCAACTTGCTCTGCTGTGCCTAGAGCTAACCGCTGATTTCGCCAATGCCCACGGATGGTCGGTCGGAGGAGGATTGGAGAGGGGGTGGGAGGAGGATGAGGCGAGTGGCCTCAAACACCTGGACCGAGGTAGGCCCCCGCATCCTCGCGTCGGCATTATATGACAGCCGCTTGTCTCACTCGGTCCCAGCCCGCCACCTAGTAACAACCCAAGGCCGTCAGATATATATAGTGTCCCTCCCCGCAGCACTCGTCACGTGTCCGTGGTCAGGGGTCCTGTCAGAAACGGCTTGGTCAGGGCAAACGATTATGTTGTCTGACACGTGCTGGTGCAGGGCTGGGACGGCAACATCGGACAGTAGTGGCGGCTGGGGAGCGAATACCGAGGGCGGCCGCCGCCATGATTCTGCGAAAGGCCTCTCGGTCTCTACTAGCCTATAGGGCACAGCATCTCCAGCTTGCAATCTTGTGAAATGTGCCCACATTGAAGGGCTTGGGCGGCGGTGGGTTGCACTATATTTTGCGTTCCGCTCCAGCTCTGGGGGATGGGAGCTGAACGCTGGTGGATGCTGTGGGAGGATCGTGGAGTGACGAATGGGGTTTTTTTGTGGAGGGTCCGGGATGGGGCTGAACTATCAGCTGACCCCGTGGAAGGAGCATTGGTTGTGCACGGCCGGAGGTAACGCCTTGTTGCCACTGAGTGGGGTGTTTAGCATTCATTGCCCTCTGCGCATACTGTGTAGTTTAAGCTAGTAGTGGTGGAACCCCTGCTGATCCTGGCTTTGGCAAATGTGGCCCCCCACAGTCCGTCGGTCATCCGTGTTCCTTAAAGAACCTCCATACTTCTGAAAATCTAGCCCTCGCCGCAGGACCCTCGGCCACGGGAGCTTCAACTAGTTGACACATTGGCGCTTATGCACCACTCTGGCCCGGCCCTCTCCGTCTGGCCCCACCCCTGCCTCTTCCAACCTGTTTCATGTTCCGGGAACTCTCTCCTTCTCAGAAGCACCTGTTTTCACCCGGCCTCTCACCCGCTGGGTGTGTCACCTCATCATCCTCCGATCCCTGCAGTCTGCTTCTGCCTCCCCACTCGGACTCCCTTCCTCCCTGACAAACAACTTCCCACTGTCTTACAACCGTGTCCGCCGCATCGCGGACACCTCTTTACACACTTCTTCCACTACTTCACAAGGCATATCAACCCCAGACGTGCGACTGGTGGACAACCTGGCATCAGAAAATTGCTCAATCAGCAACCGGACAAGTGGTTTGTGACTGTGGGAAGGGTCCAGAAAACAGTTCCTCAGAGTATGCCGTTTCAAATGGCAAATTTTGCTTGGAGGGGGCAGACTTGGGGGGGAGGAGGCTGAGGTGCGTAGCCTGGGGAGTGCCGATTTTCGGTGACATGGGTTGGACTCGTGGAAGACTGACTGGTGGACAAATTGCTCGAAAGCCCTTGTCGGCATCACCGCGACATAACTGTTCGCAACTGTTCTGGCCCTCAACAGTGCTCTACCCGACGAGTCCCAGTAATTCAGACATGAACTTAGGGAGTGGTAAGCTCTGCGGCGTTCCCCTGCTCCCTCATAAGCAGTGTGTCTCACCCCGCCAGGACCACGGCCCCTCGACCCTGCAGTAGTTGGACGCCCACGTCCCCGCCCTCGTCCTCTACCGCCTACCCTCGTGTTAACATTGAAAATGAGATGTTAAATAGACTTGTATTTTTGTTTTAACTTTTTTTGTTTTTTTGTGTTTTTTAGTTTTTAAAACAAACGATGCTATCCTAGTGCTACTACCAAGTATTACAAGCACACTACTATGCCAGAATGAGAATGACGCTGAGTTTTGAAAAAATAAACTTAAAATAAACAAGGAAATGGCAGACTGTTCCTATTGAAATACACCCGGCCCTAAAAATTTTCCCACTTCGGTCTTTGCGATTGATATGTTGCGTCACTAAACACAGTGTCGCAATCTGACTCCAAATTGCTCCCAATTTGATAGTAGATGCACTGCAGCAGTACAGCCACCAGCAGAATACCAGAATCAAATATATTAACGCTAACTACTGTAGGCGTAATTAGACGTTGTATTCTCCGATGTCTCTTTTCTAGCCCAAGTAGTACAGCACATCTCCTATGGCCAATGAATTAACGCTGAGTTATGAAAATAACGTAAAATAAAAGGAAATGCAGACTGTGCCAGTTGAAATACACCGCGCGGGCCCTAATAAATTTTTCACTTCGTCGGTCTCTTGCGATGGAGATGTGCGTCACTAAAACACAGTGGTCGCAAGTCTGACTCCAATTGCTCCCAATTTGATAGTAATGCCCTGCAGCAAGTACAGCCCACCACAATCACCCGTAAATCAATATTATAACGCTACGTAGGCGTAATTAATACGTTGTATTCTCCTAATGGCTATTTTCTAGCCATTTTCACGCACCTACTATGCCGATTGAGATGACGCTGATTATGAAAAAAATAAACGTAAAATTAAAAGGAAATGCAGACTGTTCCTGTGAAATACAACCCCGCCCTAATAAATTTTCCCACTTCGTCTTTGCTATGGATATGTGCTCCTAAAATCACAGTGGTCCGCAAGTCTGACTCCAAATTGCTCCCAATTTGATAGTAGATGCACGCAGCAAGTTAAACAGCCACCAGCAGTCATGGCCAAAATCAAATATAGAAACGCTACTGTAGGCGAATTAAGACGTTTTGTTTCTCCTAGGCTATTTTCTAGCCAAGTAGTACATCACACTACGATGCCAAATGAGATGACGCTGAGTTTATGAAAAATAAACGTAAATAAAAGAAACTGGCAGCCTGTGCCTAATTGAAATACACCCCGGGACCTATAAATTTCCCACTTCGGTCTTTGCGATGGATATGTGGCGTCACTAAACACAGTGGTCGCAAGTCTGACTTCCAAATTGCTCCCAATTTTGATAGTAGATTCGACTGCAGCCAGTACAGCCCCCAGCATATCAACCAGAATCACAAATCTTATAACGCTACTGTAGGCCGTAATTAAGAACGTTTGTATTCTCCATGGCTATTTTCTAGTCCCAGTATAACAGCACACTACTATGCCAGATGAGATTGACCCTGAGTTATTAAAAAAATAACGTAAATAAAAGAAACTGTCGACTGTTCCTAATTGAAATACAAACCCCGGGCCCTAATAAATTTTCCCACTTCGGTCTTTGCGATGGATATGTGCGTCACCTCAAAACCGTGGTCGCAAGTCGACTCCAAAATTGCTCCCAATTTGATAGTAGATTCAACTGCGCAAGTACAATGGTCCCAACCACAGATCAACCCAGAAATCGAAATATATATAACGCGACTGCAGGCGTATTAAGACGTTGGGTATTCTCCTATGGCTATTTTCTACCAAGTAATTACAGCACACTACTATGCCAGAATGAGATGACCTGAGTTTAATGAAAAAATAAACTAAATAAAAAGAAACTGGCAGCCTGGGCCTAATTCTAACTCAAACCCCTAATAAATTTTCCCACTTTTGGTGTTTTAGGTGGATATGTGTGTCACTATAGCTAAACCAACGGTACAGTCCCCCTGCTAATTCCTCACATAGGTACTAGCTTCAGATAAAAACAAAAACAATTATAAACGTTTAGGTTAAGCCCTAAGAAGGGTCTGTTGGGTTCTTTAGAATCACTCCTGCCTAACAGTAAGCTAATAGACACCCTAAAACGCTTTCCCTGAAGCAGCAGCAGCTCTCCTCTCCCTAGTCGGCATCCCGACAGAGAAGATCCGAGCCAGCGCGGCAGCGGCAGTCTATCCCAGGTCCCTGAATCTTGCAGCCAACCACTGGCTATCTACGTTAAGGTACCCACGTCATCTGGGTGGGAGTCAGAGTCTCCTTGCTTGTAGGATAGATATACTAGTGGATAGTGTATGGTTAATTGAAATGGAGTAGGGAAGGCTGGGACTTATGGGGGTAAGGGAGAAGAGTGAGGAAAGGGAGAAAAGCTGTGATAAAGAGGCTCGTCGAGGTCTTCTTCCTTCTTGTGATGTGGCTCGTTTCTGGCCGGCCAATTGAAATCAAAACGTCTTTATCTCCATTTTCTTCTCTATCTGCTCGAAGAGTCTTTTCTTCATCTCTCGTCCTAGCAACGCCAGTTCCGAGTACGCTAATGCTCGATCGATCATCAAGCTCGGACGCTATTCGCTCATCTCTATTAGACAAATTGTAGTTATAGCGCACACTTTAGCCCCAATCATGGCTGCCCAGAACTATATGCATTGGGCAGTTCTAAACACTATTGAAAAGTTTGCAAATTTTAGCCACAAACGTGCGAAATGGGACCCACACTCATGGAAAAGTTAGCACTTAGTAATACAGGACACTCTTAAGATAATGGAAAACTTTTATGTTAAAATTCAATGCTACTGGTCATAACGTCTTGGACCTCAAGGTCCATCTGCCCTTTTTGTAAAGATGTTGTGATACCCTCCTGACCAACAGAAAACGGCAAAAATAGGACAGATAGTCACCAAAATGTATATACCGGTATTTATATATATATATATTTTTTTTATTCATTTGTCAGAAAAGGGATAGATTAATTAAAAAATCTTTGTACATTTTGGCACCTATCTTTCCTATTTTTGTTGTTTTTTATCTCTTTGACTATCATGGGATTTGTCCCAGGTCTAGAACCATGTTGGTCCAGGAAGAAGAAAAAAAAAAAAAAAAAAAAAAAAAAAAAAAAAGAAAAAAAAAAAAAAAAAAAAGAAAAAAGAAAAAAAAAGATAAAAAAAAAAAAAGGACGAAAAAAAAAAAAAAGAAAAGAAAAAGAAAAAGACAAAGAAAAAAAAAAATTACATGTGTAACCAGGTAATTTCCCACCTGTGGGCTATACCTTTCATTGAAAAACTACTCTATGAAAGCACAATTTTTCTCACATTTTCTTCTCTGTATCCAATAATAATAATCCAATAGTCACAGAGCACCCACTAGCCAATAGTCACAGAGCACCCAGTAGAGAATAGCGATGGAGCCTGTAATAGACAATAGTCCTGCAGGGCACACAAGAATATTTATTTGGTATATTTTTCTGAAAGTGTCTAGCCAGTAGCAGTATATTGTATAAGTGATCAGACCCTCAAGGGTTTAAGAAAAACCCTAGTAAAATAAAATAAAAACTTTAAAAAAAAGTTTAAAGCATTTTTAAAAACCTAAAAGTTCAAATCACAGCCCTTTCCTCAGAACACAAATACACATAAACAATTTTGTTCATAAACAAGATTTTTTTTTTTTAAAAAAGGTTTGAAGTTCATAAAATCTGTTAAAACTTAATTAAACTATCTATAGTGGGCATTCACCTGATTAGCCACCAAAAAATAAAATCAGGTTCAATCCACGGAGCACAAATGAGTTTTTTTTTGCTATTTCACCCCATTTGGATTTTTTTCCAGCTTTGCAGTGCATGGCAGGAATATAAAATACCACCAGTAGAAAGTAGAATTTAGTACACAGAAAATACAGCTCTGTACATGGGGGAGTGAAAAACTGAAAAAAGTCTAAATGGGAAAAGTCTAAGAGAGACCCACTTAAGATATTACTCATAACCACTCATATTCTGCCTCCTATTAAAGTTATTATTACAAGACATTGGAAAGAAACGGTAAGGCCTGATATTAGGGAGGTTATTACACAAATCAACAGGGCATGTAGTATGAAAAAACTATCTCACTCCAAACAAATAAGTGCAGCGAATTTAGAACAAAATGTACTTTCATTTCTTACCCGGTCCCTGGTCCGCGATCCCCCGATCCGGACGGTCCTGCGAGGGATGAAGGCCGCGCGATTAACCAACATTGTGCCCCGAGAATCCTGCTGTGTCGCTTCCCCCTGCTGAGGTCCGCCGGTTCACCTTCTTCTGGTGCATGTGAGCATGTCTTGCGAACACCTGTTGTTTTAGGTTAAAATCCCATTTCGTTGGCCGAATCTGTCGGATCTCCCCGATGGAACTCCCCCCCCCTATTTGTGTCGCATTGAAAGCCTTCGGCGATGCACCAAATCCGATGTTGTGCGCAAAAACCCCTTTACATTAATGCGGAGCAACGCCTGAATCGAGAGAAAAGCGACGACAATGCCTCCTCCAGACCCTTGTATATGAATCCCCATGGGTCCCATACTAGAGATGTTCGAACAATACCGTCCGAGCTTGATGCTCGTTCGGCATTAGCGTCTCGAAACTGCTTTGTTGCGCAGACTAATACTTCCGCCGCGTCGAGAAAATGGCTCTCCCTCCTGTTTCGCTTTTGGCGTGCCAGAAACAGAGCCAATCACAAGCCAGGAGACGCTGCACTCGCCACTCCATCATTACTTTGTACCCTTACACGTCGATAGCATGGTTGGCTGCCAATCAGGTACCCTGGAATAGACTAGCCCCTGCCCTCGCTGCTCGGATCATTCTGTGTCTGGATGCCGATAAGAGATAGCTGCTGCTGGTCAGGGAAAGCGTTATGTGTTCTCTTAGCATAGTGGTTAGTCAGATTGATTCTAACAAAACCCAACCGCCCTTCCTAGTTCTACAATAACGTTATACATTTTTTTTTATTTGCTTGTGGCTGGCTTGCTGGCACTAGTAGTGCATCAGTACCATATTGTGAAGAATTTTGCAGGGGGACTTCTACCGTTGTGTTTAGCTCTAGTGTACACCTATCCACCTCACACACCAAAGTGGGACAATTTATTAGGGGTTTGATATAATTAGGCATATCTGCTGATTTTATTTTTTTTTTAACTTTATTTCATTTTATAATCTCAAACTCATCTTGCAAGCATTGTGCTTTTCAGTGTAGGCTTACAAAATAGCCTTGTTTATAGCCAAAGCACCCTTAGGTTCTGTTTCTCAGCGCATATCGGAGGAGGTGAGGAGGAATGAGGTGCAGAGGAGGAGATGTTGGCGAGACAGAAGAGGGGACCATTTGCAGTCTTCACTGTTCATCGTGTATGGGCAGAAGAAAGAGTTGGAGGGGAGGAAATTGAGACGGTGGGGGGGAGTGAATTCTTGCTCATTTGGACTCTGGCACAATATGCAGATTCATGCTAGTCCCTGCCTAGCCCATGCCAAATCGCGTTTCAAAAGAATTTATTCCCACGCACCGAGTATTGGTATTCCTCTCCTGGACCCACGGTACAAGCAAAGTCTTTCCACCTCATCCTGGAGAAGGAAGGAGTGTGAGAATGCATGAATACCCAGCAGGCCCTGACAGTATTTCCTTCTGACGCGCTAGCGGCAGAGGGCTTACTTCGCAGGACAAGTACATTAGGAGAGTAGGCGAGCAGCAGCTTTCCACGGCACTGGCAGGGGTACGCTTTACAGGCCTTTGCCATTTTATGTCACCCCAGCCCAAAGACCTCACTGTCATCTTCCCCAGTCTCCGGCAGAGTAGGACTGATCTTTACAGAAAGACGAATTGGTAGGGAGTACGTAGCTGACCATAACCATCGTCCTAAAATGATCCCGCTCCCTACTCTACTGGGTTTACAAGCTGGACATGTTTCCACGAACTGGCGCTGTAACGCCTGGGAGTTCTTGCCTCCCTGCCGCACGTGTTTGTCCGAGCGGGTTTTCAGTGAAGCTGGGTGCCATCATCACCGATAAGCGTACCACGCCTGTCGCATGACAGCGCTGACAGCTGATGCTATCAGAGGAATAAAGCCTGGATTTCTCCGGATTTTATTCTCCACCAGGTGAAATAATCTCAACCTGACTAATGTTGCACTCCCCTCCTCTTGGTCCTCCTATCGCCTCCTCTTGTACACTAAAGATAGGAAACCGCAACCTACCCGGTCCTCTGTTTTAAGCAATTGTTGGGAGTGCCACATACGGCCTCAATCTATTACTTTTTTGGAGGACCCACCGACTGCTCCTCTGTTTGAAAAACTTTTTTTTGACTGCCCATTAGGCTCAATTTATTATTTTTCTCTTGGAGGATCCACCTACCTGCTACCTGCTTCCTCTGGTTTGAAAACTTTTTGGGCTGCCACACAGCACTATCCAAATTAAACAATTGTCCTCCTACAGCCTCCACATGTCGTCTTTTGCTGCTCCACACGTTCTCCATTGCTAACCTCCCACACGTCATCGCCATAGCTGCCCTCCAAAAGTCGTCCATAATAGCTGCTTCCATAACATGTCTCCCCCTTATCAAACAAACTGTTCAGCAGAATTTTGGGTTGTTTTTCATGGATTCCCATCAAACTTGTTAATTTGTCGCCATCCCGTCTGCTGTATCCACAAATAGCGCTTCTCTTGCAGAAACACTGTTTTACATTCCCCTCACCCCCATATCCCAAACTTATAAGAACGCTAACTACACTTGATCTATACAAAAAGGTTCTTAGAAGTGCTGTTTTTGGTGAGTAGGCCTAGATACATGGGGCGTGGATTGGCGAAGCTCGCCTGGCAGGGAGCGCCAGCTCATCTCACAGATCCCACTAACAATAGTTTTTAAAACTGCAGGCATCACAACCTAATCTACTACTATTTCACTGCCGCCATACATCGTCCCCTTAGAAAACGAGCTGTGTCGGGCAAATTTTGGTTATTTTCAGGGCTTCACACAAACTTGTTAACTTTGTCGCCAACCCTGCTGGTAATCCAACCATATACTGGCAAACTTTTATCATTTAAACCAATATTATTTCAGCGCTTTCTTGCGCATCCTGTTTACATTCCCTCTCACCCTCCATATCCTAACTTAATAAGAACGCGACTACACTTGATCTATACAATGGTTCTTAAAGTGCTGTTTGGTAGTAGCCTAGAGACAGGGCTTGGATTGGCGAAAAGCTCGCCTTGCACGCGAGCGCCAGCTCATCTCAAAATCCAACTAACATATTAACACCTGCAAGGCCCTTTTAATCTACTATTTCTAGTTCACTGCCTCCCTACATCGTCCCCTTATCAAACAGCTGTGGTCAGGCATAGTTTCAGGGTGTTTCAACCAGAATCTAGTGGAACTCGGCCCATCTGTCGCCTCCATGCTGGAGACCTGAAGTTGCAATCATAGCAGCCCATATGGATGCCCCATACGTCGCTCTAATCATGGAACCATTCCGTAAAAACAATTAAAATAAACCACTTTTTTATGCTATTCTTTCCCATTTTCCTAGGAAACTGATTCAAACGACCCGGTCGAGTTGAAAATTCATAATTTTTTCAAGTAAACGCTTTCTGGCCCCCAGGCCCAATTTTTGGGTGGGGAGGAGCCCGAGTACAGGGGCTGGACGGCGAAAGCTCACCTGGCATGGACCCCCCAGCCTCACTCCATCCCAAATTAGGCAGCTCAGAGGCTCCATTCATCTGCCCCTTCTGTTTCCTGTCCATTTTGCCTCCACATCCTCCACACGTCCCCCCATGTCTCATTTCAAACTCTCTATACCCCGACGCTGGAGCACGAGATGATATGAGCACAATCTTCCCCTTATCAAACGAGCTGTGGTCAGGCAGATTTTTTAGGTGTTTCATACGCATATACAAGTGGAACTCGCCCATCTGTCGCCGTCATGCTGGAGACCCTGAAGTTGCAATCAAGCAGCGCAATAGGAATGCCCCATACTGGTACTTCTCTCTTACATGGAAGTCGTCTCCAGGCTGCCCTCCACATGTCCCGTCCCATTATCAAAAGGCTGTGTCAGGCTCATTTTTCGGCGGTGGGTTCACCCATACGTTATGAATTTGGTCACTATGGGTCCCACCATGCTGTGTTATCGCCTAAATATAATAGTCTCGTCACCCTTTTGTTCACATAGGAAATCATTTTCACCTCCTTTGGTGAAACCTGGATTCATTTAAGGGTAATGTTGCCATGACACTCTCTAAAGCCTTCCGCTGCTCTGCCGCTGCCTCTGCATGCTTTCCCCTAGAGTGTCAGGGTCAATTTTGCAAGTTGTTATATCTATCCCTAGCTTCATTCTTGTCACTCTGTATGGCCATGCTGTTGCCCATAATTTGTTGCATAAGGGTTGCGATTAAAGCTCCTGCAGAGGGCATCATGCATGCTGCCCTTCTGTTTCCTGTCCATTTCCTTCCGTGGTGTTTCCATCCTTTCCTGAGGTCCCAGGTGTTTTTGGCCAAGCTTTCCCTGTGCAGAGCCTTGTTCCCCCCTTGAAACTGCCGAGTCTCCCATTGACTTCAATGGGCTTCGTTCTTCGAGACGAGCACTCGAGCACGGGAAAAGTTGTCCTCGAATAACTGAATACCCGAACATTTTAGTGCCGCTCATCCTCTAGTCCAGACTCTACCATTGAAGTAAAACCTATTTAGCCAATAGCTCCAGGCCTTGATCAATGTTTTGTGTTTTATTACAGTTGTCCTGTTAGGATCAATTCCTTTCCAGGTCTTGAAGAGGTTTTATGTTGATGTCTGTTACTATGTATACTTCCATCATAGAGGACCAAATAGGGCTACGGCTCTATTAGATACATAACAACAACATATTAGATACATAACAACAATACCAAGCAAATGTTGTGTGATTGTAATCCTGCATTGTAAATAACATATTTTCTTCATATCATATTTGTTATGATTGTAATAAGGCCCAATGGGCCAAACTGTCTGTTTTTTGTTATATCTCTTAATGTTATCTAAGAAAATTAATATATTGAAAAAGAGAAAGTAATCAAAAATAATAAAATATGATTTTTTAAAAGTTTCTGACAGCAATGGGTATAGGTTTTATCACAAAAGTATTTATTGGTACCATATTTCGCAAACATAGCATTAACTCCCATCAGTCCCTAAAAACATCTGTAAGGAAAACAGTACAAAAATCATTATACCTGAGTATTTCAGAAACTGCTGATCTACTGGGATTTTCACGCACAACTATCTCTAGGGTTTACAGAGAATGGTCCGAAAAAGAAAAGACATCCAGTGAGCGGCAGTTCTGTGGGCGGAAATGCCTTGTTGATGCAGAGGTCAGAGAAGAATGGGCAAGGACTGGTTCGAGCTGATAGAAGGCAACAGGACTCAATTGCCACCCGTTACAACCAGGTAGGCAGAAGGAATCTCTAAATGACAGGATGTCGAAATTGAGGCAGGGGCTCAGCAGCAGAAGACCACACCGGGTTGCCACTCCTTTCAGCACTAAGAACAGGAAACTGAGGCTAAATTTGCACACGCTATCGAAATTGACAGTAGGAAGATTGGAAAAACGTTGCCTGGTCTGAGGTTTTTCTCGATTTCTGCTCGACATTTTGATGTATGGTCAGAATTTGGCGTCAACAACATGAAAGCATGGATCCATCCTGCCTTGTATCAACGGTTCAGGCTGGTGGTGGTGGTGTCATGGTGTGGGGAATATTTTCTTGGCACTCTTTGGGCCCCTTGGTACCAATTGAGCATCGTTGCAACGCCACAGCCTACCTGAGTATTGTTGCTGACCATGTCCATCCCTTTATGACCACAATGTACCCAACATCTGATGGCTACTTTCAGCAGGATAATGCGCCATGTCATAAAGCTGGAATCATCTCAGACTGGTTTCTTGAACATGACAATGAGTTCACTGTACTCAAATGGCCTCCACAGTCACCAGATCTCAATCCAATAGAGCATCTTTGGGATGTGGTGGAACGGGAGATTCGCATCATGGATGTGCAGCCGACAAATCTGCGGCAACTGTGTGATGCCATCATGTCAATATGGAGCAAAATCTCTGAGGAGCTTCCAGCACCTTGTTGTATCTATGCCACGAAGAATTGAGGCAGTTCTGAAGGCAAAAGGGGGTCCAACCCGTTACTAGCATGGTGTACCTAATAAAGTGGCCGGTGAGTGTATATATATACAGATATATATATATATATATATATATATATATATATATATATAACATTACAGTAATATAGTATAATGGTGTACAGTAAATCAGAATTCTTTTTTCTCCTTTTTATTTTTTTCCCTTACAGTTCTAATATTTCCCTCACTCCAGTGATTTGTCATATTCTTTTTTCTTTGTTAAATAAAACTTTACAGATCTAAAATAATACCTAGGACAAGATATAAAGCTCCTCCAGTCAGTGTCAGAGCAGTCCTGATCTTCTCATCAGAGATCTGTGTCTGTCATGTGTCTGGGGTCACAGAGGACACTCTGTACTTATTACCTGATGTTCTGTTATAGTAAATCTCATCTTTTATGGAAACTCTGCTGGTTATTTCTCTTGTATCTGACTCTTAGCTCCGCACAGTCACAGACCTCAGCAGCTGGATGTCATCTTACCATGAAGGATTATACATTTGAGTACAAATATTCTCAGGATGGAGACATTATCATCGGAGGGATCTTCACTGTACATTCATGGGTGCAAAGTTGGAAATATGAAGGAGACATTTTCTCCAGACTGTTCTGCAGATAGTAAGTACCAAAAACTATGGATTAGAAATGAAGAAAACCACCGCTCCAGGATTAAGTACAATTCATGTTCTTCATTAATTACTTCATTAGCATAACGACTTCTATACTTAGGGTCCTTGTCTTTATGCATACCCCACATTTTTCTCACAATTTCGTGGTCTTATTTTAAATTCCCATCTCTGCCCAGAAGTTATTCTGCCCAGAATGTAGAAAATGGGCACAAAACATGACTCTACCAGTGTGATACATTGATTTCAGGATGTTTTTATAGGGTTTACCGTTCTCCAAACATATCACTTTTCATTTACAACAAAAAGCTCTCTTTTTTTTTGTCTGTCCATAAAGTATTGTTTCAGTAACCTTCTGGCTTTTCTAGGTGGTTGTTAGTAAATTACAGGTAGGAATCAGAATTTTTGTTTTTCGAGAGCCCCCATCCTGTGCACCATTGTTTGCTCAATGTACTCCTGATGTTGGACTGAACAATTATGCTAGCGTCTAGTTGCTTAGCTGTTACCTTGGGTGGCTTTGTGGTATTGTGGACTATTTTAGGTCTTGGTATTGATGGAAGGGCAGTAATGTTTTTGCATTTCATCAATGTGTACAAAATCTTTATGACTATGGATTGGTTAGTACAAATTTGATTAGGCGCGGTACCTTAGCCCAATCATGGCTGCCAGAGCTAGATGCAGTGGGCATTTCTGAACACTAATTGGAAAAGTGCAAATTTTAGCAATGTAAAATGACCCACACTCGTAGATGAGTTAGAACTTGTGCAGTAGAAGAGGGGAACAAGAAGATATTGCTTTATCATAAGACGTGGGTCATTAATTTCTCTATTACATCACTCACTCAGATTATCATAGACATGTCAGACGACACTGCTAGGTAGGATCTACACATAACACTTGGTGATTCATGACACGATTTAGATAATGGAAAACTTTTTTGTTAAAATTCAATGCTACTGGTCCTAATGTCTTGGACCTCAAAATCTATCTGCCTTTTTTTGTAAAAGAAAAATGTTGTGAATACCTCCTGACCAACAGATAAAAAAAGAGCAAAAATAGGACAGATAGGCACCAAAATGTATATATATATTTTAAAATTCATTTGTCAGATAAGGGATAAATTAAATAAAAAATTTTATGCATTTTGGCGCCTATCTTTCCTATTTTTGTTGTTTTTTATCTCTTGACTACTACTGGATGTTGTCCAGGATCTGGAACCATGTGTTGCCAGGTAATGTGTAACCAGGTAATTTCCCACCTTTGAGCATTGGGACACCTGTGGGCTATACCATTCATTGATAAACTACTCTATGGGAGCACAATTTTTCTCACATTTTATTCACAGTATCCAATAGTACCAGAGCCCTAATTATTCTAAAGTCACAGAGCACCCATTAGCCAATAGTCACAAAGCACCCACTAGTCAACAGTCGGAGAGCACCCATTAGCCAATAGTCACAGAGCACCCATTAGCCAATAGTCACAGAGCACCCATTAGCCAATAGTCACAGAGCACCCATTAGCCAATAGTCACAGAGCACCCATTAACCAATAGTCACAGAGCACACCAACTAGCCAATAGTCACAGAGCACACCAACTAGCCAATAGTCACAAAGCACCCTTTATCTAATAGTAACGCAGGCCCCATTGGACAATAGTGACGCAACCCCCAGTAGAGAATAGCAACACCGGCCTGAAATGAAGAGCAATATGATGCTGGCTTTGGTAGGTACTAGAGATGAGCGAGCACTAAAATGCTCGGGTACTCGTTATTCGAGACGAACTTTTCCCGATGCTCGAGTGCTCGTTTCGAGTAACGAGCCCCATTGACTTCAATGGGGCTAGCGTTCTTATAAGTTTGGGATATGGCGGGTGAGGGGAATGTAAACATCTGCGCAAGAAGCGCTGAAATAATATCCGTAAATGAAAAAAGTTTTCCAGTATATTTTGTGGCTTACACAGCAGGGTGGCGACAAAGTTAACAAGTTTGTTGTGGAATGCCCTGTAATAGCTCTTGGGCGGTGTGCCTTTTATCACCTAGGCTCCTCCAGAAAAATGGAATAGATTGAGTGCCTGTATGTGGCAGTCCAAAAAAAGTTTTTAAACCAGAGGAGCAGGTAGGTGGCCCTCCAGAAAAGGACATCATCCGCAAATAGAGAAATTTTGAATTGGGTGTTGCGGACCCCGATGCCCCTAATATCTGGATTAGCCCTTATGTACGCTGCTAGGGGTTCGATGCTTAGAACATATAACAGTGGAGAGAGTGGGCAACCCTGCCGCGTGCCATTTTTGATGGGGAAGAAGGATGAATGCGCGTGGGGAAGGCGAACCGACGCTGAGGGGGTAGAGTACAAGTGCCTTAAAGCTTGGAGGAAGGGGCCTGTAAATCCGAACCGTTGTAGGGTGGTGAACATGAAGGTCCAGTCCAATCTATCGAACTCTTTCTCGGCGTCTAGGCTGAGAAAAAGCGCTGACGTATCTTGGTGTCGGATAACTTCCAGTAGATCCGCAGCCCTTCGTGTGTTATCCCCTGCCTGGCGGTATCTAATAAACCCGACTTGGTCTTTATGAACCAAGTGTGGGAGCCACTGGCTCAGTCTGTCAGCCAGTAGTTTAGTGAAGATCTTTAGGTCCGTATTAAGTAGGGCTATGGGGCGGTAACTCGCGCATGACAAAGGATCTTTACCGGGTTTGGGGAGTACTGTGATATAGGAGCATAACATAGAGGGTGGGATAGGTGTACCTCCGAGAAAGGCGTTGAACAGCTCGACCATGTGGGGTATCAATATTTCGCTAAAAGTTTTGTAATAAGTATAAGTGAACCCGTCAGGGCCAGGAGCCTTGCCCGTAGGCATAGCTTGCAACACCTCCGCCAATTCCTCAGAGGTAATTTCTTGGTTTAAGCTGTCCAACGCCTCCCCCGAAAGCATGGGTAAATTACATTCATTCAGGTATTGAGACAGACCCTCCATTGCCCCTGGGGAGTCAGGGTTGACCGTGGGGGGAAGGGAATACAGTGTGCTATAGTAATCTTCAAAGATACTGGCCACTACTTTCGGGTCGTAATTAATTGTCCCCGCGGCATCTTTAATGCCATAAGGGTTACTATTAGCTGCTTGTGTCCTTAAATGGTTTGCTAATAAAGTGTGTGCCTTATTACCGAATTCGTAAAATCGTCTGCGGGAGTACCGGAGTAGCTTCTCGCTCCCCATAAGTAGGAGCTCGCGTAAGCTGGCTCTAGCATCTACCACCCGTCTCAGCAAATGCAGAGAGGGTTTAGACAGCAAGCGCGCTTCTAGCCCTCGTAGTTCCCTCTCACATTTCTGGCGGGCAGCATGAATCATTTTCTGTTTTCGTGCCGCTACAGATATACAGTCTCCTCTGATAACTGCCTTATGGGCCTCCCACAAGATAGTCTGGGACGGGGCCGTAGGGGTGTTATCACCAAAGTAGTTAAGTAGGCATTGGTTTAACTCTGCACGCGTCGTTGGGTTGGAGATTAGAGTCTCGTTGAGCCTCCAATGCAGCGGGCGATGAATGGGAGTAGTAAAATCAAGCTCAAGCATGATGGGGGCGTGATCAGACCATGTTATTGGTCCTATGGTGGATTCCTGCAAGGTTCTCAGGATAGAGACGTCACCAAAAAAATAGTCAATACGGGTGTAAGTATTGTGTGGGTGGGAAAAAAAGGAGTAAGCTTTAGCTGTGGGGTTATCCACTCTCCACAAGTCATACAGATCATATAGTCGCAGACAATTTTTTTTTGTCCCAGTGACAATTGGAGTTTCAACATTTTTTGCTGTAATAAGACAAAGGATAATCAATAAAGCTTCATTACAGACACCTTACAGCTGATCACAGCAGCCTGGGACTATAGTAATGTATCCAGAGATCTTCAGCAGAAGTCACTGGGGGCAGAAAGGTCCATCTTTAACTAGGGGTCGTCTGTAAGTTGGGTGTTCTTAAGTAGCAGACTGCCTGTATTTACAAAGTGGAAACTAAGAATGTCAACACTCAACTTGCTATAGTTACCTCTATAATCTGTGATGTACAGGGAGAGTTGTGAATACTTAGTAATTTCTGGCCGTGTCTCATCATCTCTTAAGTTCATGGGGCAGGTGTAAATGCTTGGATTTAACTTGATCCGACCGTCCACTGACTTTAAATGTTGTGAGGTGCAGGTCTCGAGCCTGCAGCGTCATCTTTCACCATTGCTGCAGTTTACCCTGCTCCTGCAGGACGGTTCTTTGGCTGTCAGTTTATTACCACTTCTTCCTTCTCTTTTCATCAGTAAGTAGCCTGAACACTATGTTTTGCCTCCCATAAGTTAATGTCTTACCCTTCTATGTCAGTAAGTTACTTTTGTGATTCACTGCATTTTCGAAATTGTATAGCCTCACTCGGAATATAACAAGCACATAAAAAGGAATTCTTGCATATTTGGTATTTATATGATATTTTTATTTATCAATGCTTTAACCAGGTTCAGTATAATATCATATTGATTTTCTATTTCCTGTTACAGCTGTATACCGGCCGATACATATAGCCCCCCTCCTGCTGTCATGGTTTGTATCAGTAATGACTAGTAGAGTGGGACTACATGTATTGCCTGATACTTACTTGATGTGGTCCTCAGAAATCATCTGGAACTGAAAAGAGAAAGTACTAATAATACAGATTAAACAATGTCAATCTATTTCATGGGTTAAACAATAATGTGACCATCTAATAATGTTAAAAAGTTGCGGAGTTTTTTTTTTTTACTTTTTGAGAAAGTTTCCACAAAATGTGGTAGCATTTTTTTTTTTTTTTTAAACTTGATTGATTAAAATGAAGAATCCAGCAGACGCATAGTGATACATAAGTATGAACCACAATTAAGAAAGACGTGATAAAGTGTCACTTGGCACATAGATTATACACGGTAATACAAATGATACACAAAAAAAAACTCATTCCCATGAGAATTAGCCACAGATTTCCCTAAAACCAGTCAACACAAGTGAACTAAACAAATCAGTGATTTCTGAAAAAGTCAATCTGGGCCATGGAGGATTTAACTGTGTATTGGGTAAGAGAAGATTTGCATCAAAACCTTATAAGGAACTTATCTGGATATCAACTGCCCTTATACGCTAATTGGTTAAACAAGAGTATGCAATTAACTAATTTCCTCCACATGAACAGAGTCGGGGGCTATCCACGATTTTTAAGCCATTTAGTCGACTTGTGAAAGGTGTCTGGGAAGTGGATATGTTTAAGGGGCATTCTCATTTCGGCAAATTAATGCTATTGTTTGGATGAATAAAAATTATACTCTTTGTATCAGTTCCTCACAGTTTTCCTGGTCTCTGCGGGAAGTGTCTAGGTCAGTGGACAGAAATCTGGTCACACAGGTGCACAGCTCGTTATATCACAGAGAGTAATCAGAGCTGTGCAATATAACAGGCCGTGCACCTGTGTGACCATGGACAGATTTCTTTTTACTGTAAATAAACATGGAAGGTTTCTATAGAATGACAGAAAGCAGTGATCTAGAAAACCGTGAGGAAGTGATACAGAAAGTATATTGGAAAATTATTTAGCTTTTTCATTATTCAAACAATAACATTTATTTTACTGAAATGGGAACACCCCTTCAAGCCTTTCTTAAATGTACACTAGATTTATCAAATCTGTTGTTTAAAAGTTAATGTAAATAATTGAAAATCAATGTGAGTAGGAAAGTGAGTAAATCTTAGAAATTCTGGACAATACTGTGCAAAAATTGACAACCTGCCGACAACCTTAAAAAACTCCCATCGTGATATATTTTCCCCTGTGATACTAATGTGGGTCAGTTCACTAGACAGAGTGATCACAAAACTTGTAAGAGACATCACACAGAAAGCCCATGACTTGTTTAGTATGTGACTAGTGAACAATGAAAACTTGCTACAGTTTAGTGATGAACGGACCCCTAAGAATTCGGCTTCAGCCAATTTTTTGGCAACTGTTTAAGTGCGACTTACATTTAAATGGCTGGGGCCGCGATAGCTCCATCACTAACTTGCTGTGTGGTGCAGAACGCCTCTATTCTGTTGAGGATGGTAGTTGAGGATGGCCAGTGGCAATTATAGAGTTAATGCCTATTATTAGTGACAGCACCAATCATAGGCATAAACAGTGAAGGGGGGGGGGGGGTAGGTTCAGTAGAATCCAGACCCAGAATTGAACTTCTAAAGAATGGTCTGCTAAACACAATTAATGATGTGTCAAGAATAGATAGTTGTCACGGGTGCTCCTGTGACCCGTATCCCGGGTCACAGGCATGTGCCTCCCTGTTCACCTGGAGCCAGCCTGCACTATAACTCACCATCCCTGGCTTTAGTGGCGGTCTCTGCCATCCGACTCGCATGTCCCTGTCTCCTGGGGGCGTGCGCCGGCCACCTGACCTAATAATTTCCCACCCCTTCTTGTGTCCCCCTGCTGGATATTTGTGCTTCTATGCCGGAGAGAAAGCTGTGTTCCTTGCTGTGTGCGTTTATCTTGATTTCCAGTTGTGACCTCGATTCCGTTCCTGACTTCGCTCCTGTGCTGCCTGTCCTGACCTCCTGCCTGTCCCTGACTTCGTCTCTGCCTCACGATTCTGCACCTCGCCTTGACTGCCACCATGGACAAAGTCACACCTGTGGAACGACCTGATGGTACCACGCCGCAGCAAGTCCAACCCGCTTTGTGTCCTCGATGGTCCAGTGGGTCCACTACCCCTGGTTTCTAACAAGAGTCCCTATTTTGCTAGTACAATAGCTGAACCACAAAAGGGATGAAAATTCCCAGTAGTTTTATATTTTGTGGCATTTTTAGGTGGAGCTTTAATGTTTTTTTTTTCTGCTTTTGATCTAGAAAATGGGTAGGTCACCATGATGATTAAGACTAATGCTCCATGAACACGACTGCAATTGGAAGCCTCATGGAAGCCCTCATACAGGTCGATTACACTTGGTCACAGCGTGGTGTCATATCACATGGCTCTGATTATTCTCTGTGATAAAAACGTCTTATGTACCTGTGTATCCTTCACATGAAAGGATTTCTCTCCAGTGAAAATAAACAAAGAAGGTTTCTATAGAAGGACAGCAAGTAGAGATTTACAGAAAGTATTGGGAAATTGTATACCTTTTCCTTACACAAACCATATAAAATATTTGCTGAAAGTGGACAACCCCTTTAAAGGTGTATGGAAAGGGGCTTCCTCGTCAGGAGATGAGTAGCGAGGGAGTAAATAACAGACCTGCATAAACATAAAACGTTTTTGGAGTGCAGATGGAATTTGAATTGGCAATAATGAGGAAATATATTAGTGAAGTAAGACTTGGCGCATAGCTTTATAAATTTAGAATTTTTATGGCAGTATATTGCATATACAGTATACAGTATGGCAGTATATGGGGATTTTCCTCCTCATTCATTACAATGTGCAAATCGCACATTGTAATGAAATGGTTAAAATGATACAGGTCTTTGGAAGACTCAAGGCTGCCATGATGACCAATCGCCACTTTCCGATGATGTCATAGGGAGGGACGATCGTCACCAAGCTGGAGGCGATCAAAGGAATAACACCTGCAATATGCAGCAAAGACTTACCAGCTATGGAGAGGGATCAGCCCGTGAACCCTTTCCATGCACCCACACCCGACGCTAAGGGGTTAATGTCTCATCAGCAATCTGATCCCAGGATTCTTCTATACATTACCAATGTTAGTGAATACGTCACACTGTCTGGGAGGTGTGGAGTGAAAAGTACCGGGGTGAGTGGCGACCTAAGGGTGGCTAGTTGGAAACGCACTCTGCATTTAAACCATATATCTCTAGTAAATTGCATAGGGCCCAGGAGGATGGATGGTGGAATATCATGAGGGGGACCCCAAATCAAGGATGCTGGGCGATACGGTGCCAGCCACAACTTTTCCACCTCAGTCCACCTGTTATAGGCGGAGAGAGTGGACCAGGAAGCTATGTGTCGGAGGTGGGCGGAGAAATAGTACAATTTTAGGTCTGGTAGGGCTAAGCCTCCGTTAGTGGATCCAGCGGTCATGACCGACTTAGGGATCCTATGTCTCCTCCCATTCCACACGTAATCTAGGCATTTAGACAGCAATCCCGCCAACCACGCCAAATAGGCACCCTAACCGGCAGTGTTTCAAATAAATATAACAATTTAGGCAAAATTGTCATTTTCACTGCGGCGACCCGCCCCAAAAAAGCCACATGTAGTGGTTTCCATCTAGTTAACATGGACGTGATTTCTTGAAAGAGAGGTGTAAAATTGGCCCCAAAAAGTGCAGTATTGCTAGGAGTAAGGTGAATCCCTAGATATTTTAGGGAGGAAGATTTCCATGTATAGGGGAATGTGGTAGCTATAACAGTCCAGCGTCACATGTAAGTTTGGTAGAGTGGCAAGAATGAGCAGGACATCATCCGCGAATAGAGAGATTTTAAATTGGGTGTTGCGGACCTTGATACCTCTAATATCTGGATTAGCCCTTATGTACGCTGCTAGGGGTTCGATGCTAAGGACATACAACAGTGGGGAGAGTGGGCAACCCTGGCGCGTGCCATTTTTAATGGGGAAAAAGGGTGAATGTGCATGGGGAAGACGAACCGACGCCGTGGGGGTAGAGTACAAGAGCCTTAAAGCTTGCAGGAAGGGGCCTGTAAATCCGAACCGTTGTAAGGTGGTGAACATGAAGTCTATCGAACGCTTTCTCAGCGTCTAGGCCGAGAAAAAGCGCTGACGTATCTTGGTGTCGGACAACTTCCAGTAGATCTGCAGCCCTTCGTGTGTTGTCCCCCGCCTGGCGGTATCTAGTAAACCCGACTTGGTCCTTATGAACCAAGTGTGGGAGCCACTGGCTCAGTCTGTCAGCTAGTAGTTTAGTGAAGACTTTTAGGTCTGTGTTAAGTAGGGCTATGGGGCGGTAACTCGCGCATGACAAAGGATCTTTACCGGGCTTGGGGAGTACTGTGATATAGGAGCATAACATAGAGGGTGGGATAGGTGTACCTCCGAGGAAGGCGTTGAACAGCTCGACCATGTGGGGTATCAATATTTTGCTAAAAGTTTTGTAGTAGGTATAAGTGAACCCGTCAGGACCAGGAGCCTTGCCCGTAGGCATGGCTTGCAACACCTCCGCCAATTCCTCAGAGGTAATTTCTTGGTTTAGGCTGTCCAACGCCTCCCCCGAAAGGGTGGGTAAATTACATTCATTCAGGTATTGAGGGAGTACAGTGTGCTGTAATAATCTTCAAAGATACTGGCCATTACCTTCGGGTCATAATTAATTGTCCCCGCAGCATCTTTAATGCCATAAGGGTTACTATTAGTTGTTTGTGTCCTTAATTGGTTTGCTAATAAAGTGTGTGTCTTGTTGCCGAATTCATAAAATCGTCTGCGGGACTACCGGAGTAGCTTCTCGCTCCCCATAAGTAGGAGCTCGCGTAAGCTGGCTCTAGCATCTACCACCCGTCTCAGCAATTGCAGAGAGGGTTTAGACAGCAGACGCGCTTCTAGCCCCCGTAGTTCCCTCTCACATTTCTGGCGGGCAGCATGAATCATTTTCTGTTTTCGTGCCGCTACAGAAATACAGTCCCCTCTGATAACTGCCTTATGGGCCTCCCATAAGATAGTCTGGGACGGGGCCGTAGGGGTGTTATCACCAAAGTAGTTAAGTAGGCATTGGTTTAACTCTGCACGCGTCGTTGGGTTGGAGATTAGAGTCTCATTGAGCCTCCAGTGTAGCGGGCGATGAATGGGAGTAGTGAAATCAAGCTCAAGCATGATGGGGGCGTGATCAGACCATGTTATTGGTCCTATGGTGGATTCCTGCAAGGTTCTCAGAATAGAGACGTCACCAAAAACATAATCAATTCGGGTGTAAGTATTGTGCGGGTGGGAAAAAAAGGAATAAGCTTTAGCTGTGGGGTTGTCCACTCTCCACAAGTCATACAGATCATATAGTCGAATTAGTTTTCTGAAGCCCACTGCCAGTCGGTGGATCTGTTGCGTCAGGGGGCGATTCAGTATTGAGAGTCTGTCTCTATTTTCCGAAAAAGGAGCATTAAAGTCCCCTCCTATCAACGTGGGGGTACCTCTAAAGTGCGTCAGTCGTGTCAACATCTCAGACATAAAAGTAAGTTGTCCTGTGTTTGGAGAGTATATGTTGCAAAGAACAATAGGTTGACCCTCTAAAACACCCTGCACTATAATGTATCTACCCTCTTGAAAAGGTGCTGGTGGTCAGCCTGTGACCCCTCTTGGGACCCCTCTATGACTGTCTGGCAGTCATTTTCTTGGACCCATCGTTCCCCCTCTTCCCCGATACATGAGGCCCTGCAGGGCGCCATGATGGCGTCTGGTATCTGGGGGGGTGCAGGGCTGTATAGTCCTGTGTGCCTGGTGGTCTGTCCCCCCGTCAGGCTGCCGGCCTGCCCTGTACCTGATGGCTTCGGGGTAGTGGCGGAGCCCGGCCAGTCCGTTGATCGGTGGGGCTGCGTCTGTTGCGGAGCTCCCCGCCCGCCTGCAGGCGGAAGCTCCGGGAAGTCGGAGTCCGCAGCTACTGCAGTTGTGCCGCGCCGGCGCCATCTTGGCTGCGGACGCCCTGGTCCCCCTAGCAAACAGCTCCGGCAGCGTGGACGTCTGCGGGGTCCCCGAACGGTCCGGTGAGGTGCCGACCGTCTTCTGCTTGCGGCGGTTACCCATTGCGGTGAGGTAGGCAGTGGGTGACACTATTATTTGGGCCAGGGAGAGCGGAGCCTGTCTTCCACACGTCCTACTCCCTCGGCATCCGGACACGCCCCCCAGGCAGCTACCTTGACATTGAGCATGACTTACAAGAAGCCTTATGACATGATGCGGGGTTAAAGCCAAACCAGTATATCTATTCCAGAAGGAACAGACTCCCAACTGTAGACTGCACTGTACAATGTTTCCACCTGGTTGGGTCTCCTCAGTACAGTGTAGGGAACTGGTTTGGCTGAGTCAGAGGCTTCTCACTAGGGTTGGGAAGTAATCGCACATCATGTCATAAGGCCTCTTGTAGGTCATGCTTGATGTCAGTTCTTCATTAATTACATTATTAGCATGACAACTTCTATACTTAGGGTCCTTGTCTTTATGCATACCCCACATTTGTCTTACAATTTCGTGGTCTTATTCTAAATTCCCATCTCTGATAACAAGTGATCCTGCCCAGAATGTAGAAAACATGATTCTTCCACTGTGATTCACTGATTGCCGGATGTTTTCATAGGGTTTACCGTTCTCCAAACATATCACTTTTCATTTACAACAAAGAATTTATTACGCAGAAAAAAACAGCTCTGTACATGGGGGAGTGAAAAACTGAAACATAAAATGGCAAAAGTCTAAAAGAGACCCACTTAAGATTTGACTCATAACCACTTATATTCTGCTTCCCACCAAAGTTATTATCACAAGACATTGGAAAGAAACTGATATTAGAAAGGTTATTACACAAATCAACAGGACATGTAGTTATGAAAAAACGATCTCGCTCCAAACAAATAAGTGCAGTGCATTTAGAACCCACTGGGGCTTATTTACTAAGGGTCTGCGGATCGCATTTCCGTTGGATTTTCCAACTTTTTCGGGGATCGCGCCTCTGGGACAGGTATTTAGCTGGCGATTGTGTCGCACGCGATTGGATTTTGGCGAAATTGCTTTCATGCGACACAAATCGGGGGGAGGGCCATCAGGGGATCCGACCGATTTGGACAAACCACAGGATTAAACTTAAAAATTGTGTCGCAAGCCAAGCACTTACATGCACCGGGAGGAAGATGGTGAACTCTGGTGGACCTGAGTGGAGAAGCGACACATGCAGAATATCGGGCGCACAATCTTCTTGAATCGCGGCACAGTGCATTGTCGTCGGACAATGCACTTTCAGGATCTCCTCCATATCAGGTAAGTAAATATGCCCCAATGGGTCCATACTACCAGTAGTAAAACATATTTAGCCAATAGCTCAAGGCATTGATCAATGTTTTGTGTTTTATTAAAAAGTTGCCCTTTTAATTTCAATGCCTTTCCAGGTCTTGAAGAGGTTTCATGTTGATGTCTGTTACCATGTATACTTATCTAGCCCTGGTCCCCATCAACAATATTGAGCAATAGTTGTCTGATTGTAATCTACATTATAAATAACATATTTTCTAAATATCATATTTGCTATGGTTGTAATAAGGCCCAATGGGCCAAAATACAAGTTTTATGTTATGCTCTATTGGGTTTTTTGTAGAAAATTCCATAAAAATAATTTAAAAAAATTCCCTTTATGGCAAAGTGTTGAGTAAAATTTTTATCACAAAAGTATTTATTAGTATCATTGGTATCAATGTCAACATTTTTTAATGGCATTTTTAAAAAATGTCTATGCTGTGGTATTATCAACAATGGAGCAACTTTTTTTTTTTAAATCCAATAGCACAGGAGAAAGTTTTAATATAAAACAGGCTCTATCATGTGCATCGGATTTTGCAATCTATCTGGTCAACTGTTCTTGTGTCTTGCAGTACGTAGGGCGCACAATTCAGACCCTCAGAGTACGCATGAACGGCCACAGACATAAGGCGAAAAAAGGGTTTCTCAAACATAGTCTGTCCAAACACCTGCTCTTAGAACACGAAAAATTTTTTTGGGGATATCACAGTTACCCCGATAGAACAAATTACAATAGACACTAAAAAAAGAATCAAAACTTTAAACAGAAGAGAGTCATATTGGATTTTCAAGTTGAATACTCTCCATCCGTTTGGCCTGAATGAGGTCATTGAATCGGTTTAATATAAATATATAATGCTTGAAAACAACATGACACTAGGACTGACAACCAACATTTCATCTATTTCCCGTAATAAGCAATTACCATATATACTCGAGTATAAGCCTAGTTTTTCAGTACAAAAAAATGTGCAGAAAACCCAAACTCGGCTTATACTTGAGTCAAAAAATTATAGGTTTTACCAGGTTTTTGGGGTAAAATTAGGGGCCTTGGCTTATACTCAAGTATATATACGGTACATTGGTTTTCAGTAAATAGAATATCATTGTATAATCATTCCACCCGTTGATAACTATGACTGTAAAAGCAGCTATACCTGAACCAGAGCGTACGATGCAAATCCTTTTTGGTCACATTAGGCTTCCGTAGCGCGACCATTTGATTGACAGCACTGCTATGACAGGGGATAACTATGGATACTAGTGATGTGCTATGCTCAGACCAAAATCCACCATGAGCTATGACACTCAACCTCTCGTATGTACTGTATATCCTATTGGGTGTACCATGCTATAATGAATATACTTTAGTAAACATATACATGCTGAGGCAGTACCCGTAATTTCTCCGTCCGGAAGTCCTCACTGAGCTCCGGTGAATACCAGATCACGGAGAAACATAAAGATACTATTTCCTCATATTTGTTTGGAAGAACCTGACTCTTTCTTTGTTGCACTTAGCCGGCAACAGCTCTGTGAGAGGCTATTGAAACATTGCTGTCTACAGTTGGGAATCTGTTCCTTCTGGAAAAGATATACTGGTTTGGTTTATTGATCAACCTTGTTGGCCATCCTCTCAAACATGCTGGAAATTAAACATGGCTGAATTGACAATTAAAAAAAGATGCAAGGACCCACAATTAAATGTTTACTCTGCCTATATCCAAATTCGATTCATCAAATGCTCTAACAGAAGGCTGAGCAGAAGGAAGACTTCCAAAACCAAATATGAGCCAGGTGTAGGGCCAGGTGTAGGGCTCTCAAAAATTGAAAGGGCCCACTGCCAGATCCAGATTTAATCTCACCTTCACCCAGAGACATGATTTGCCATATTCACTTCTATATCCTAAAGGAACAGGTGCTCTCTAAAGCAGATGACGAATCAAGGAACCAACTTCAAAATCCTTCTAGAGCTGTCCCGCTATACGCTGGTGATAAGAATGGCCCTAAGACATCTACTTAACTTATTGCGTGAATGTGATATGCCCTACAGATGGGGCTTTGCTCTATAAGTCCGACAAGAGTCGCTAGGTCTAGCAAAGGGATGCAAGAAGAGAAGGAGGCTGCAATATGTTGAAGTCACTCTCGTTGTGTGTGTGATGTAAGATTCCCTTAGTAGATGTAAGAGGGAGGCCCATGAAGTTGGTGGCAACCAGGGATCACATGTGGAGACCAGATGTAGAACATCCAACTTATAGCCTCTTTATTCCAAGATTTCAATGTAGCATTGATAACAAGCAGATATAGTGGTACTGTCTGCCAACATCCAAGGTAGCTGGTTGTATATAGCAACAGGGGAATACATACTGGGGTAGAGCAGGGGTAAAGCAGGCCTGATTACCCTAAAATAGAAAATAGCAGCAGCATGCTACTACTATGTAGGCAAAGTGTCCTCTCAGAACTATTTCTGGAAAGATCTTAGTGGTCTCTAAACCTTTTAGCCAGAGGAACTATGTCTCATATCCTCTCTGGGCGGCATTATAGGCATCCACTAATAAGAAAGCTTGGGACAGACCAGAATTGACATTCATGAAACACAATTTATCATTGGTTAATTAGTAGACCCTCCCTTCCAGGAGGATAATATGTTCAGCTGCATTACCAGTTATGGTGAGTAGATGGTGTACATACCAAGGAATTAATATATACTTAGAAGAAATATATATATCATTAAGGCTTTAATAACAATAGCTGGACATGGGGGATAAATGTGGATGGATCCGGATATCTTATTCCATTTTAGGGTCTGAATCAGGAATTGAATTATGTGGCCTGAGAACCCTATTTGCAAAGAATATTATAATAATCTAATACAATATCACTCTTCTGCAAGAAAAAGAAAAAAGGAACTGAAAATATTAAATTAATTATAACAATTATTGTGCCTTACAGTGCTGGTCCTAGAGAGTATATACATCTCCTGGCATTCATAATAGTCATTAATGATATCAACAATGATCCAGATATTCTCCCTAACATCACCCTGGGATATCATCTGTATGACTCCTGTGGACATGAGAAGAAGGTTATAAAAGATGTTCTGCAGATCCTGTCCGGACACACAGTAACTGCTCCAAACTATTCATGTATGGACCATGGCACAGTAGCTGGATTTATAGGAGACCTCCGATCTGTCACCTCTTTACCAATGGCCCAGTTGTTGGGTATATATGGATACACACAGGTAAGTTCTCATTACAAAGCTAAAAGTAATCTAATATCAAAATTCATCATGGTAAACCAGGAACACTTACTTGACAAATGTCCAGAAGTCATTAATTGACACACTCCACAAAGAGGACAAAATACAAAGGGCCATTGCTAAAGACGAGTTGTAGAAAAAGATGCACAAGCATAACCACAGCCTTGATAGGATTGTTAAGGATAGGCCATTTAAAAATGTAGGGGATATTCACAAAGAGTAAACTGCTACTGGAGTCAATGCTTCAACAGCCATTAACCCTTACCACTCCTGTCCAATATACAATGCCAGAATTGTCTTACCTGGACCAAGGAGAAAAAAAACTGGAGTGTCCTCAATGTTACATGGTGTTGTTTACAGGTGTAATTAAATTTTGCATTTCATTTAGAAATCAAGGTCCCAGAGTCTGCAGGAAGAGTGGAGAGGCACACTCCAAACTGCTAGAGGTATAGTTCAAAGTTTCTATAATTAGTTACGGTTTGGGGTCATGTCATCTGCTGGTGTAGGTCCACTGTGTTTTAATAAGACCAAAGTAAGTGCAGACAAGCTAAAGGCTGCTATCAAAGACACATTGGCTTTCATAGCACCTCTGCAGATGATGTACTCGATGCCATTACACCTCTGCAGCACCAGCAGCTGATCCCTCCATGCCATAACACCTCTGCAGTGCTATCAGCTGATCTCTCCATGCCATAACACCTCTGCAGCGCCATCAGCTGATCTCTCCATGCCATAACCCCTCTGCAGTGCTATCAGCTGATCTCTCCATGCCATAACACCTCTGCAGAGAATCATCTGATGGCGCTATAGAGGTGCTATGGCAATGGGATGGATCAGCCTGATGGTGCTCAGAGGTGTTATGGAAATAAAGAAAACATACGCTACGGTATTCAGTTTCATAAGAGATAAATTCTATATTTTGGGCATACACTTCCTGTCTCATTTGGCCATTCAGAGGTGCAAACACCTTTGACAGTTTTCGCATCTGAAATGTATAAATGCAAATATTAGTTAACCAATTATAAAATTATTTTAGCAAATTTCAAACGGGTTACAAAGAATCAGCCGTTTCCACAGAATATGATTAAACAGTTCATCCCAATCCCAAAAGTGTTGACATGAACAAGATGACACAAAAGGATAGTATTCTGTTAATAATATGATATTTATTATATAGCTTAGAGAGATAGCAGCAGTACAATCATACGCCTATTGATCACATGGTCCTCATACCCATGAAATCAATGTGTTAGACTGGCCGTCAGACAACCTGCGTGGAGAAAGCCTCATGGACCTCACACATGATCTCATGGGTCGTTATGGGGCTACCAATGCATCTCGAGGACTGAGCATTGTCTGTGGTGCCAAGAAGTATCAAAGTGTGAATATTTTGAAATGTTACTGGAACATCCATAGTGGGGTCACAGGTGGTTTCAGTTGATTGAGGCAAAAAGTTTCAGTCTAGACATCTGGAAGCTTACAAAGTACTGTGAACAATGGTGGTGTTACGGGATTACTAGGAAGGTGTTTGTATTCTATTACCAGTTTCATTGGAATTTCCCCTTCAGAACATGAGACGCAGTCGTAGCAGCAGATGTGGTCTCCTCGTTCACAGCTTTCCTGAAGCCTGGAGAACACTTTACTGAGCACCGGCTATAAGGTGTGTCTAAGAGAGAAAAATAAAATAAAATTAATACAAGATCCATCCTTTTTTGTAAGGAAAGTAAGAGTAATCAACTACTTCGCTAAGTTTCCTTGGCAGACAAACGAGTCTATGGCACATTCACTAAGGTCCGTGGGCCAGTTTTCGTCAGACTTCAGACTCTGTCTTGAAGTGTCTGATACACATTTGAAGCATGTGACACAATGTGTCCAGTGCACTAGGCATAATTCCACACAAATTAGGGAGTCATTCCGACCAGAGACCCAGGTGCCGACTGTCCCCTGCATACCATATTATATGTTTGTTTGAATCAGCAGGACTGTGAAATGCGATTTACATTCCCAGATTGCAGCTGGACTTAGAACACTCAAAAACCAAAGCCACCAGATTGCTCCAAGTCCAGCTACAATCATCACAGTTTGCTGCTTACATTATAATAAGACGTTCTCCCAGGTGAATAACTAAACCATCAGCAGCTTGTATGGAAAAATGAATCCCCCCTCGTCACACTGAAAGTGTAAAAATGTTTTAATAAATGTTGCACAAAAAAGTTTTTGTTGTCAAAATTCTGTCTTAAACAGATTTATAAATACCTTTGTTTTAACCTAATATAACAATGATGATCACCACTTTGGAGTAATGTGTTGAACAAAATATTATTGTATAATTAATCTAAGATCCATCTTGGCCTAAATGAAGTAGTATTTAAAAAAGTCCATAAAACGTTGAAGGGTTAGAGAATTCCCAGTTTTTCAAAGCTGTATTTGAGTGGATCCATAAAAAAGATTCAGGGGTGATGATGAACGTCTAGCAACAATAAAAGTTGACCTAATCTTAAAAAGTACCAATTGACATGTTCAAATCTACAGAAAATATACAAATAGTAGGGACTTTTTTGTAAAAAATAGAGCAAATCTAGATGTACTCACCTCCATTGAGACTCAGTCAATAGCAATGAAGTACAGTGGAAGGTATATTTTGGTCCCATTTACCAGCTCCACTATTCTCCAATCAAAGATGGATTTTGAGTAGAGATCAGCGAGTATACTCGTCTGAGCCTAATGCTTGTTCGAGTATTAGGTACTCGACAGCTTGTTGCTCAGACGAGTAGTTCCCCTGCTCGAGGTCGAGCAATAATTTAAAAAAACACAGTGAAGATAAAATAAAAACGTGCACACGTGAACACAGGTATTTAAGTTAAGAACACAGTGAAAAACACAGTGAAGAATACATTGCAGATGTTCGGCACATCTGCTAACTTGTCGGAAGATACGCGCGGAACGGTACGAATAAAATAGTACGTGAAGAACAATAAATATGTGTGAAGAACACATTGCAGATGTTTCACATTATATATATATATATATATATATATATAGATATATATAAATTGTTCTTCACATGCTATTTTGTTCGCACCGTTCGCGGTGGCCGAACATCTGCAAAGTATTCTTCACTGTTTCACGTGTTCTCGTTTCTAAATGATCCTGTGTTCACTGTGTACTGTTTATTCATTCTTCACTGTTCTTCACATCTGCTAACTTGTGGAGATAATATACGCGCGGAACAGGGAAGAATAGATTGCAGATGTTTGCATACATTGATCACTTATCAGAAGACCTTCTTTTCAATTAATTAACACATTTATTCCCGAACCATGGTCCTTTGAAAAAATGCTCGGGGGTCCCATGACTTCAACGGGGCTCGTTACGACGAGCACTCGAGCATCAGGAAAGTTTGTCTCGAATAACGAAGACTTGGCATTTTAGTGCTCGCTCATCTCTAATTTTGAGTTTCTAACCATGAATTCCCACAAATATGTCAGAGGACCAATTTTCATGACAAAAACTGCCCCATGTATTGAATAGATACACCCATCATGTTACCATGTGAGGGCATTTGAAACCGATTTTCACACCCTGCCAAAAGGGTAAATCAGTAATAGATAATGAAGTATGTGTGTAATGACTTACTTATTATTTCCACATTATATCTGTTGGTGAGATATTCAGCTGCTGCCCTGAGGAAGTGATTCATCAAACGAAACAATAGAAGCTGCGAGTCCTCCATAGTCTTATCTCTCCGATACATATGTATTTCTTTATAGAGTTAAGAATCTCTAACGGTTCAGAGATTTCACCTTTATCGTTTTAAACATAATTGTGTTCCATCCGGACCCTTGACGCATGTAATCTTCATGTAATGTCGCAGCTACAACACAAAAGTCTTCATAAACCAGCAAAAAATGTATTAAAGTTCTGCAAAGTAATATATCTACCATAAGCTAGGTGACACGTCTATAAATCATATCAACTTAAGGGGTTGGCCACTCTCTTACATAAGGTGCCCATGTGCCTTACTGCCTTAAATAATTTGTTAAATGTTCATCAAAGTGATTCAACAGTCCTGAAACTTACCTTTATGCTGTCTGTCGACTCTCTGGGGACATTTACTTACCAGTCCAGTGAGTCCCCGAATGTCCATTGATGGACAGCGTCGCGATTCACTAGATCGTGCACCTAATATCATGACGTGTTGCTTTCCCACTCAGGTCTGAACAGGGTTCACCATGTTCTTCCTGGTGATGTAAGTGCATTGTCTTGTGAGACAATTTGATAAGTTGAATCCCGCGCCCAGACCGAATCAGTCAGATCATCCGAGGCACGCCCTCCGTTTCTGTTGCATGAAGCCTCGAGCTGTGCCAAAATCGATGCGTGCGACACAATCCCAGTGCTGTTAATACTGTCAAGCTGTGCGAATCCGAAAACGGCAAAACAGTGGATGAAATGTTGATGCATGACCCTTAGTATAGGTCCCTCTGTGTTTTTTTTCACACAGAGGGATCACTGATGCATAGGAGAGCTGTAGAGCGAGTTATGCTCCCCTGTCCCGTCCCCTTCTCCCTGTGAGATGGATGTAAGAGAGAGAGACAGTTGGAGACGCCAAAGAGATGGGCTGGAGCTGTAGGATAAGGTTGTGCTATAATGCAGGAGGCAGCATGTAAGAACAGTGAAAGGCTACTGAAGCTACAAGGAGGGCAAGGACACAAATACATTACAGCAGAGACCTGTTAAGGGAGCAATTTATGAAATCGGGTGACAATGTATATTGTTTAGATTTTTGGTTCATCATTTTAAGTTGTGCTTTTGCGCAAATTGTGACAGACAGGTTAAGTGTTCCTTAATTGTGATGAGCTTATTTTTCAGTGGCACTACTGGGTGTTAGTTAACTATATTAACTGTTTATGGGGAAAAATGAAATTCCTTCATTGTTTTACGTTAAAAATGTTTTGTAGTGGAAACATCACATTTTCTAATTTCTTTTAGATTCTCTGTATAAATTTAAAGAGGTTTCCTTTTTCATAATTTGGTGTTTAGATACAAACATTTTATTTTATTTGTAAACATTTGAAAACACATTAGTGAATTAATTTTATAAGTTATTGTTGTCTTACCCTTTTTCTGTATGTGTTTATTTCATTTATATTTTTGTTTATTTGGCTCCTTGGTAAGGTTTTATGGTATTCACCAATGCCTGGGCCTCATCTTTACAGCTGTATCACTTTATATGGTGATCCATCGCATAATAATGGCTGTTTGTGAAGTTCTCGCCAGTACAGTCATGAAGAGGAAGATAAAGAGGTGTGTAAAAGAAAATTCTTCAAATATTTTTAGAAAAGCAAAAACATTGAGGGATCCACAGCCTCCAGGATGGGGTCTCTGGTGTGTGGTGGAATTGAACACTTAGAACATTTCCTGTAAACCTTTTATTCATATCTTACAGGGCTAAATATGAGGCTCAATTATTGTAATTCCCATCCATAAAATAGAATCATGTGACCAAGATGTCGGGAATATGAAAGTTTGTTTTGATACTTGTGATAGATTTTATTAGAATATTATTTGCCATTTACCACTTGTACCACAAAGTATAATGACTCAGCTTTTAAATCTTCCATGACAGATACATCTACTATTTTTTCTTGTGTCAAAAAAATACTTCAACACATATTCCAGATTTCGTGAGCTCATTTTAAGAAGCGGAGTTCGTTCTCCAGTGTCGTCATTGTGGCAAAACAAACCGTTCCACTGGAAATACAACAATAACTCACTACAGCCACATTGTGTCTCATCACCTGAACCGACGGAAGAAATGTGGGTATATCTTTCTGTTGCTGAGCGAGGAGTCTTGGCCCCGTAACTAACCTGAAAAAATATAATCCTTATTTTTAATAATTTCATTTTGAATGATAACATCATGTTCGGAGTAGAAGTCTATCTTTCCAGCAAGGATGTATTTACAGGATGTTGCACTGGCAAGTAGGATGTCAATCACTTTTACATATGACCAAGTTGTGTTTCTAGGTGACAGGGATCCAGATATCCATGTTAAAAGTGACATTTTGGGTGCAATATTTATATAAAGGCTTCTCAATAAAAAATAATAACTTCAAAATGTTGTTCTTCAATAATTCAGTTCAAAAGTGAAACTCATATATATATACAAACAGAGGTTTAGTTATGTTGATGATTAAGTATACAGCAAGAAAACCAAAAGGTCATTCCTTAGAAAATTTTAATAACATATAAGTCCAACTGTAAAATGTGTGTTAACACAGAAATGTTGGCCAGATGAAAGTTTGTACAGTAACTGCAACAATACCAATGTGGAGACATTGAGGATGATCTGATGGGCTGAAGAGGTGTTGGCATGGAGGGATCACTATGGCGCTCCAGAGGGTTATGGCATGAAGGGATCATTGTGATGGTGTGCAGAGGTGTTATGGATGACAGATCAGGATGGTGCTGCAGAGTGTTATGGCAGGCAGGCATCATCTGATGGCGCTGCAGAGGGTGTTATGGCCTGGAAGGGATCAGTTATGGCTGCCGAGAGTGTTATGGCATGAAAGGGATCATGTGCATTGTGCTGCAGAAGTGTATGGATGGAGAGATCAGCTGATAGCACTGCAAAGGGGTTATGGCATGGAGGGATCATCTGATGGTGCTACAGAGGTGTTATGGCATGGATAGATCAGCTGATGGCGCTGCAGAGGTGTTATGGCATGCATAGATCAGCTGATGGCGCTATAGAGGTGCTATGGCATGGATGGATCAGCTGATGGTGCTGCAGAGGTGTCATGGCACATAGGGATCAGCTGATAGAGCTGCAGAGGTGTTATGGCATGGAGAGATCAGCTGATGGCGCTGCAGAGGTTGTTGGCATGGATAGATCAGCTGTGGCGCTATAGAGGTGTTAGGCATGGATAGATCAGCTGATGGCACTATAGAGGTGTTATGGCATGGATGGATCAGCTGATGGTGCTGCAGAGGTGTCATGGCACATAGGGATCAGCTGATAGAGTGCAGAGGTTATGGGATGGAGAGATCGCGATGGCGCTTGCAGAGTGTTATGGATGGAGAGCAGTGATAGCCACTGCAAAGCGGGTTTATGGCATGGAGGGATCTCTGATGGTTGCTCACAGAGGTGGTATTGGCATGGATACGATCAGCTGATGGTGCTGCACGAGGGTTTATGGCATGCATAGATCAGCTGATGGCGCTATAGAGGTGGCTGGATGGATTGATTCAGCTGATGGTGCTGCAGAGGTGTCATGGCACATAGGGATCAGCTGATAGAGCTGCAGAGGTGTTATGGCATGGATGGATCAGCTGATGGCGCTGCAGAGGTGTTATGGCATGGATAGATCAGCTGATGGCGCTGCAGAGGTGTTATGGCATGGATGGATCAGCTGATGGTGCTGCAGAGGTGTTATGGCATGGATGGATCAGCTGATGGTGCTGCAGAGGTGTCATGGCACATAGGGATCAGCTGATAGAGCTGCAGAGGTGTTATGGCATGGAGGAGATCAGGAGGATGGCGCTGCAGAGGGTTTATGGCAGGAGAGATCAGTCTGACTAGCCACAAAGAGGGTATGGCAGGGGATCAGTGATTGGCGCTGCAGAAGTGTTATGGCATGGATAGATCAGTGATGGCGACATAGAGGTGTATGGCATGGATGATAGCTGATGGCACTTGCAGAGGGGTTATGGATGGGAGAGATAGTGATGGCGCTGCAGAGTGTGTTATGGAAGGAGAGATCAGATGATAGCACGCAGAGGGGTTGCAGTTATGGCATGGAGAGAATTTCAGACGGATGGCGTCATATAGAGGTGTTTATGGCATGGAGGGAGAGTGATTGCTTGTGTATGCAGAAAGTGTTATGGCATGGATATAGATCAAGCTGATGGCACTACTAGAGGTGTTATGGCCATGGATTGGATAGCTGATGTGCTGACAGAATGGTGTCATGGGCAAAATAGGGGATCAGCTGATAGACACCTGACCAGAGGGGGTTAGGTATGGAGAGATCCGCTGATGGCGCGGTGCAGAGGTGTTATGGCATGGAAGAGATCAGCTGATAGCACTGCAAAGGGGTTATGGCATGCGTCACGGCGATAATTGTGGTGACTACAGAGGTGGGTATGGCCATGGATAGTCAGACTGAGGGGGCTGCAGAGGTGTTATGTGATGGCATAGATCAGCTGATGGCGCTCGTAAAGGTGCTATGGCGAGGTATGGATCAGGTGATGGTGCTGACAGAGGGTGTCATGGAACCAACATAGGGACAGCTGTGATAGAGATTGCAGACGGGTTATGGCATGGGGATCAGCTGAGTGCGCTGCAGACAAAGAGGTTGGTTATGGCATGAAGATCAAGCAGATCGGCGCTTGCAGAGGTGTTATGGCATGGATGGATCAGCCTGCGGTGCTTGCAGAGGTTGTTCTGGCTGGAGCGATCAGCTGATGGTGCAGCGAGGTTGTTCATGGGACTAGGGTCAGATGGATAGAGTGCAGAGTGGTGTTTGAAGGCATGGATTGGATCAGCGAGGGCCGCTGCTTTGCAGAGGGGTATGGCATGGATAGATCAGCCTGATGGCGCGCAGAGGTTGTTTATGGCATGGATGGATCCAGATGTGTGCTAGCATAGGTGGTTATGATGGGATGGATCTCACGTGATGGTGCTGAGCAGAGGGTCATGGCACTAGGAGTCAGCTGATAGAGCTGCAGGTGTCTTATGCACATGCGAGGAGATCAGTGGATGGCGCCTTGCAGACGGTGTATGCAGGGAGGAGACAGCTGCTAGACACGTGCAGAGGAGTTATGGCATGGAGGGATAGTGATGGCGTAAGGACAGGAAGTGTTATGGCACTGGATAGATCAGCTGATGGCAGTTCTATAGGAGGTCGTTTGCATGGATAACAGCTTGATGGCATGCAGACCTGATCTATCCATGCCATAACACCTCTGCAGCGCCATCAGCTGATCTATCCATGCCATAACACCTCTGCAGCACCATCAGATGATCCCTCCATGCCATAACACCTCTGCAGCACCATCAGCTGATCTATCCATCCCATAACACTTCTGCAGCACCATCACATGATCCCTTCATGCCATAACACCTCTGCAGCACTATAAGCTGATCCCTCCAGGCCATAACACCTCTGCAGCGCCATCAGATGATCCCTGCATGCCATAACACCTCTGCAGCACCATCAGCTGATCTATTCATCCCATAACACCTCTGCAGCACCATCACATGATCCCTTCATGCCATAACTCCTCTGGAGCGCCATAAGCTGATCCCTCCATGCCAAAACACCTCTTCAGCGCCATCAGATCATCCCTCAATGTCTTTCCACATTGGTATTGTGTGCAGTTACTGTACAAACTTTTCATCTGGCCAACATTTCTGTGTTACACACATTTTTACAGTTGGACTTATATGTTATTAAAATTTTCTAAGGTAATGACCTTTTGGTTTTTCTTGGCTGTAAGTCTTAATCATCAACATAAACATAAACACTCTGTTTGTTATATAATATATGAGTTTCACTTTTTGAACTGAATTATTGAAGAAACACTTTTTGAAGTTATTATTTTTTATTGAGAAGCCCTTGTATATAAATATTGCACCCAGAATTGTCACTTTTAACATGGATATATCTGGATCCCTGTCACCTAGAAACACAACTATGGATACATATGTAAAAGTAGATTGACATCCTACTTGCCAGTGCATACATCCTTGTAAGATACATCCTTGGCATGGGAATAGATAGACTTCTACTCCGAACATGATGTTATCAATTCAAAATGAAATTATTACAAATAAGGATTATAATATTTTTCAGGTTAGTTACGGGGCCAGAGACTCCTCGCTCAGCAACAGAAGATTATACCCACATTTCTTCCGTACGGTTCAGGGTGATGAGACACAATATGTGGCTGTAGTGAAGTTATTGTTGTATTTCCAGTGGAACATGGTTTGTATTTTCGCCACAAATGACGACACTGGAGAACGGGAACTTCGCCTTCTTAGAAATGAGCTCACGAAATCTGGAATATGTGTTGAACAAGTATTTTTTATGACACAAGAAAAAAATGTAGATGTATCTGTCATGGAAGATTTAAAAGCTGAAGTCATTATACTTTGTGGTACAAGTGGTAAAATGGCAAATAATATTCTAATAAAATCTTCACTAAGTATCAATAACAAAACTTTTATATTCCCGACATCTTGGTCACATGATTCTATTTTTATGGATGGGAATTACAATAATTGTAGCCTCATATTTAGCCCTGTAAGATATAGACTAAAAGGTTTACAGGAAATGTTTCTAAGTGTCAATTCAACCACACACCCAGATGACCCCATCCTGGAGGATCTGTGGATCACCTCAATGTTTTGCTTTTCTAAAAATAATTTGAAGAATTTTCTTTTACAACACTCTTTATCTGTTCCTCTTCATGACTGTACTGGGGAAGAACACTTCACAAACCACAGCCATTATTATGCGGATGGATCACCATATAAAGTGCATACAGCTGTAAAGATGATGGCCCAGGCATTGGATGATATCCATAAAACCTTACCAATGAGCAAAATAAACAAAAATATAAATGAAATAAACACATACAGAAAAAAGGTAAGACAACAATATAACATTATAAAATTAATTCACTAAATTGTGTTTTCAAATGTTTACAAATCAAATTAAAAATGTTTGTATCTAAAAACACCAAAATTATGAAAAAAGGAAACCTCTTTAAATTTATACAGAGAAATCTAAAAGAAATTAGAAAATGTGATGTTTCCACTTACAACATTTTTAACGTAAAAGACAATGAAGGAATTTCATTTTTTCCGCATAAACAGTTAATAATAAGTTAACTGCACCCACAGTAGGGCCACTGAAAAATAAAGCTCATCCACAATTAATGAACACTCAACCTGTCCTGTCAACAATTTGGCGCAAAAGCACAAACCTGGAAAATGTATGTAAGCAAAAAACTAAAAACATATTACATGGCAAACAGACCTTGTCCTTAAGTACCGTATATACTCGAGTATAAGCCAACCCGAGTATAAGCCGAGGCCCCTAATTTTACCACAAAATACTGGGAAAACCTATTGACTCGAGTATAAGCGAGGGTGGGAATGCACTGGGCACAGCCTCCCCAGTATATAGCAGCCAGCCCCTGCCCCAGTGTATAAGCCTGCCAGACCCTGCCCCAGTGTATATAGCCTGCCAGACCCTCCCAGTATATAGCCTCGCCGCCGGCCGGACAGATCGCACAGAAGATAAATACAGGGGTCACCGGAAAGGTGAGTTTAGATTATTTATTTTTTTGACTCGAGTATAAGCCGAGTTTGGCTTTTTTCAGCACAATTTTTTGTGCTGAAAAACTAGGCTTATACTCGAGTATATAAGGTATTGGACGATTTTCAATAAATGCTCCATTAACAGATCTCTGCATGTAATGTATTTGTGTCTTTCCTCCTTTGATAGCTTAGCCTTCCCTGTTTACCATGCTGCCCTCTGCATTTATACACAACCTTATCTCTATCAATGCTCCAGCCCATCTTTTGGGTCTCCCACTGTCTCTCTCTCCTCTAAGTCCATTCACGAGTCACAGGGAGAAGGGAGGGGAGCAGGGTGAGTCATAACTCTGCTTCTACAGCCCTCCTATGCATCAGTGATTGCTGTGAAAAAAAAAAAAGAGGGACTATTTACTAAGGGTCTGCATCACAAATTTCATCCACTGTTTGCGTTTTCGGGATTTGCGCAGCTTTGACAGTATTAACAGCACTGGGATTGTGTTGCACGCGATCGATTTTGGTGCAGCTGCGAGCTTTCATGCAACAGAAATGGGGGAGGTTGCGCCATGGATGATTGAATGATTCGGTCTGGGCGCGGGATTCAACTTCAAATTGTCTCACAAGACAATGCACTTAATGCACCGGAAGAAACTGGTGAACCCTGTCAGACCTGAGTGGGAAAGCAACACAGCATGATATTAGGTGCCGATCTTAGTGAATCGCGACAGCTGTGCATCAATGCACATTCGGGGAACTCACTGGATGGGTAAGTAAATGTGCCCCAGAGAGTCACAGACAGCATAAAGGTAGTTTCAGGACTGTTGAATCACTTTGAAACATTTAACATTATTATTAAGGCAGTAAAGGCACATGGGCACCTTATGTAAGAGAGTGGCCAACCCCTTTAAGTTATATGATTTATAGCACGTGTCACCTAGCTTATGGTAGATAGATTTACTTTGCAGAACTTTAATACATTTTTTGCTGGTTTTGAAGACTTTTGTGTTGTAGCTGCGACATTACATGAAGATTAAATGCGGCAAGGGTCCGGAGGAACCACAATTATGTTTAAAGATAAAGGTGAAATCTCTGAACCGTTAGAGATCTTAACTCTATAAAGAAAATACATAATGTTATCGGAGAGATAAGACTATGGAAGGACTCGCAGCTTTTATTGGTTCGTTTGATGAATCACTTCCTCCAGGGCAGCAGCTGAATATCTCACCAACAGATATAATGTGGTAAATAATAAGGTAAGTCATTACACACATACTTCTTATCTATTACTGATTTTACCCTTTTGGCAGGGGTGAAAACGGTTCAAATGCCCTACATGGTAACATGATGGTGTGATCTATTAAATCATGGGGCAGTTTTTGTCATGAAAAATTGGTCCTCTGACATTATTGTGGGAATTCATGGTTAGAAACTCAAAATAGAGATGAGCGAGCACTAAAATGCTCAAGTGCTCGTTATTCGAGACAAACTTTTCCTGATGCTCGAGTGCTCGTCGAATAACGAGCCCCGTTGAAGTCAAGGGAGACCCCCGAGATTTTTCAAAGGGACCATGGTCGGGAATAAATGTGTTAATAATTGAAAAAGAATGTCTTCTGATAAGTGATCAGATGTATGCAAACATCTGCAATCTATTCTCACTGTTCGCGCGTATATTATCTCCCGACAAGTTAGCAGAGTGAAGAACAGTGAAGAATAGAATAAAACAGTAAACACAGTGAACACAGGATCATTAAGCGAAGAACACAGTGAAAAACACAGTGAAGAATACATTGCAGATGTTCGGCACCGCGGAACGTGGCGAACAAAATAGCATGAAGAACAATATAATATAATATATATATATTATAGATAATATATATATATATATATGTGAAACATCTGCAATGGTGTCTTCACACATATATGCTTCACGTACTATTTTATTGTACCGTTCGCGCGTATCTTGACAAGTTAGCAGATGTGCCGAACATCTGCAATGTATTCTTCACTGTGTTTTTTTTACGGTTATACTTTAATGATCCTGTGTTACTGTGTTCACTGTTTATTTTATTTTCACTTGTGTTTTTTAAATTAAATGCTCGACTCGAGCAGGGGAACTACTCGTCTGAGCAACAAGCTGTTTCGAGTACTAAACTCGAACAAGCATAGGCTCAGACGAGTATACTCGCTGATCTTACTCACAAATCCATCTTTGATGGGAGATAGTGGATGGTAAATGGGACCAAAATATACCTTCCATGTACTTCATTGCATTGACTGAGTCTCAAATGGAGGTGAGTACATCTCAGATTTTGTTTATTTTTTACAAAAAAAGGTCCTACTATTGTATATTTTTGTAGATTTGAACATGTCAGATGTGTACTTTTAAGATTAGGTCAACTTTATTGTTTGCTAGAGCGTTACATCATCACCCTGAATCTTTTTATATGGATCACTCAAAATACAGCTTTGAAAAACTGGGAATTCTCTACCCTTCAACGTTTTATGGACTTTTTTAAATACTACTTCATTTAGGCCAAGATGGATCTTAAGATTAATTAATACAATAATTTTTGTTCAAACAATACTCCAAAGTGGTGATCATCATTGTTATATGTAGGTTAAAACAAAAGGATTTATAAATCTGTTTAAGACAGAAATGACAACAAAAAATTTTTTGTGCAACATTATAAAACATTTTTAGACACTTTCAGTGTGACGAGGGGGGATTCATTTTTCCATACAAAGCTGCTGATGGGTTGTTATTCACCTTGGAGAACTGTCTTATAATGTAAGCAGCAGAACTGTGATGATTGTAGCTGGACTTGGAGCAATCTGGTGCTTTGGTTTTTGAGTGTTCTAAGTCCAGCTGCAATCTGGGAATGTAAATTCGCATTTCACAGTCCTGCTGATTACACAAAACATATAATATGGTATGCAGGGGACAGTCGGCACCTGGGTCTCTGGTCGGAATGAGCTCCCTAATTTGTGGAATTATGCCTAGTGAGCTGGACCACATTTGTGTCAAATGCTTCGAAATGTGTATCAGACACTTCAAGAACAGGAGTCGAAGTCTGACAGAAAACTGGCCCACGGACCTTAGTGAATGTGGCCATAGACTCTGTGTCTGCCAAGGAAACTTAGCGAAGTAGTTGATTACTTCTACTTTCCTTACAAAAAAGGATGGATCTTGTATTAATTTTATTTTTATTTTCTCTCTTAGACACCTTATAGCCGGTGCTCAGTAAGTGTTCTCCAGGCTTCAGGAAAGCTGTGAAACGAGGAGACACATCTGCTGCTACGACTGCGGTTCATGTTCTGAAGGGGAAATTCCAAAGAAACTGGTAATAGAAACTAAAACACCTTCCTAGTAACCCGAACACCACCATTGTGCACAGTATTGTAAGCTTCCAGATGTCTAGACTAGAAACTATTTTGCCTCAATCAACTGAAACCACCTGTGACCCACTATGGATGTTCCAGTAACATTTCAAAATATTCACACTTTGATACTTCTTGGCAACACAGACAATGTCAGTCCTCGAGATGCATTGGTAGCCCCATAAAGACCATGAGATCAGGGTGAGGTCCATGAGCTTTCTCCACGCAGGTTGTTGACGGCCAGTCTAACAACATTGATTTCATGTATGAGGACCAGTGTGATCAATAGGGCAAGTATGATTGTATGCTGTGCTAAATCTCTTAAGCTATAAAAATAATATCATTATTATTAATCAGAATACTATCTTTTTGTGTTCATTCGTTCATGTCAACACTTTTGGGATTGGGATGAACGTTAATCAAGATTCTGTGGAAACGGCTGATCTGTTGTAACCCGTTTGAAAATTGCTAAAAATAATTTATAATTGGTTAACTAATATTGCAATTAGTACATTTCAGCGAGCTGACAATTCCCCCCCTCACCCTCCCCCTCCGCAATCCCCTACCCACCTTCCCCCTTTCCCCGACCCCTCCCCCCAAACACCCCTGCTTCCACCACTCGCTATCAAACACACTTTGGACCCCTCGACAGCCATCACCTACACCCCCAAACTCCCCTCGTCCAAAGTACCAATTCAACCCCCGACTCATATCAAACCCCGGCACCAACCAACAACAAAAAGCCCCACCTACCCACCGCCACGTCAGCTCCAGTCACAACGTCCCCCCCGACCAAAGATCCAGCTTATCACCCCCCTACTTCCTCACGCCCCACGCCACCGTCCCAGATTCATCTCCCACCCGCCCACCATAGCCCTTGGACAGCCCTCCCACCCCCCGTCTGACCCCTGCCAATTTCCCCTCATACCCCACTTACCCCCACACCCCCCCACCAACCAACATTCTATAAGCGAAATAAGAGACCGAGCCATCCCCACACTACCTCTCGAAACGTGTTCACCCCCGGTTGTTTCCACCCTCCCCCGACCCACTCTCGACACCGCCCACCCCTAGTCCCGACGAATCTCCTCGCGCACCCCCTCTCCCCACCGAATATCTTTAAACAATTCTGAGCCGCGACACCCCTCCCGCCCCTTGCAACAACGACCCCCCCCATCCTCTCACCCAATCCTCAAACTCCTAAGCTCCCCACCCACCAATCAACTGCTAAGACCGCCCCTTACCTACAGACCCCATTCACCCCCCCCCATTTCCTCCCCGCGCCCAACCCCCCGCCAACCCATCGCATCCCCCGCCCCCCACCCATCCCGACGACCGCGCTCACTCCCACCACCTCCTATCCCCCACCCGCGCACCCCCCCCCCCCTTTACCCAACATTTCAACCTCCCAATCTCACTCTCGTCCTTCTTCCCCGCCCTCTCAGTATCCACTGCAACCCGCCCTCCCCCCACATTCTTCCCCCACCGCACCTGCCTCCATCACCCCCTTATTCCCCCATTCCAGCTAACCTCTCCCCACCTAGCCCGCCCTGCCACACCTCCAAGCCGCGGGACCAGACCCCAACCCTATGCCCTCAGGCCCGAAAACCTACCCTCTAAGTACCTCGTGAGCGTGCGACGTTAACAGCTTCACTTCCCCTTGCCATGTCCACACCCCTCGCTCACTTTCAAAGCACCATCAACATGAGTGACGCCGCAAGGAGGGGGCACTGCTATTATTATCCAGTAATCAGCAGCAGGAACCAGCTGGATCACACATCTGGTCCATGCTGACACACACTTGAATGAAGAAAGAAAAACTTAACGCAATGATCTTGACCACAGGGTGTTCTGTGGTTATCATGCCAGCCAGAGGCCTGATCAAATATCACTCCCCTAATGGAACAGAAAAAATTTTAACCCCCTTATGAGTTCATTTATTACCTAAAAAACCTAACAAAAATATTTGATAAAATAACCAAAATGATATAACAAGTTTTGTAAAAATCATGCGACAATTAATAGGTATAAAAAAACAAAATAAAAAAACCAATGCAAAAAGATTGTTCTAAAACATAATAAAAAGCCATCAAACGTTGAGATGTAATAAGAAAAAACACCTACAAACCTAAATCTCAGATAAACTCTAACCTAAGTCGTGAAAAAACGTATGGACACCACTCGTTTGATGAGAAAAAACTAGTTAGACATCTACAAATATGAGAAATAAGAAGGTTTTGAATAAAAAATAAATGTATAAATCAAACATGCAGAACAAAAGCTCAGTTAACAAATGAAACTTCAATATTGATTAGAGCAACATCACAGAAACATCTCATCACAGAGAACCCTTTATATTGGTTTAAGCGTCTACAACACCCATCAAATTAAATCAATCATTATTGAATCCACTACACTGATTTCGGTAAAAAATTTGGAAAACCGATTCAAAACTTGTGATTTATGAACTCAACTGAAATAAAATGCAATTGATCATAAACATCTTCGACCAGTACTCCAAATGTACTGAGTCTAAAGAACAACAGTCCTGCAAAAAAAAAGCCCTCAACCAAACCATAGAAAAAAATAAAAGTATCTACTCTGGAAAACAGTGTGCTAAATTGAATAGTTTTTTCTGCAAAAATAGTCACATGTGAAAAAAAACTAAAGAAAATATGAAATCTGCAGCAAGCCGCGCACGACAACCAGGCTTGGCGCGAGGTTGTCAGACTAGTAGGTCGGTTGGCTAACTCACCCTGTGATTGTCCATGCGAGTAAGGCCCTGACCCTAAGAGATAAGACGCCCTGATAGGGCGAACCCACTATCAGGAACCTAACTGATGGTCCTGCGGACCATACAAGATGACAGGAAAAACCTAATGTATTGCACGCTGATGGAGGTGGACAGGTACATGGAATACAGGTATAGGTTCAGTGTTCCACTGGTAAAGAAACTGACACAAGACAGGAAGGTGGGGGTACACTAGGAGATACACGATACCGAGGACAAACAACAGACAAGGACAAGGGAAGTTCAAAAAAACCGGGGTCAAATCCAAGATGGCGGCAAAGGTACAGATCGTATAAAAAGGTTTAGAATGGTTCAGTAGGCAAAAAGCAGAAGTCAATACACAGAATAGCAAGAACGCAAGGAAGAGCAATAAATACACAGATAGCCTGAAATAACCAGCGCCAATGAAGAGCGGGGCAGAATATTAAGGCAGTAATGGACACACTCCAGAACTGACTCGCTCAGCAGTCATCAACTCAAACCGCAGCTGCAGGCAAAACGATTACAGAGAACACAGCTATTCCAGGATCAGAATGGAGTGTACAATTCACAGGAGCGTCGGGTGTGGTTTTCCAGCAAGAGCTGATACCTGATCCCATTCAGTTTACAATTTGCGAGAAGTGTATGGACAAATATCAATGTAATTACTGACCCATGATAAAGATACCATGGTATTTGACTAAATGGATGAAACAATAAGGCTAGCCACATATTACTGAAAAATATATCTCATTTAATGGCCAAAACTGAAGGGCAAACTGGCAGCTGCTTGGCTTTCGTCCCTTTTGTGATTTGTGTGTGCCCATACAACAAAATAGCATCAAATGTGGGGTGTCTCTGTACATGGAGCAATGGCATAGACACATTTGAATCGTTTTTATATGTAATTTTGGGGCTAAATTAATGCAAAAAAAATGTACCAACAAAATTAAGCCATTAAATTGTTCACCTCTACTTTGTTCTATTTCCATATTTTTTGGACTATAAGGCGCAACCGGATTATAAGGCGGCACCTAATGATGCTGCTTAAATGTCTAGGTTCTATATAGGGCGCACCGGATGATCAAGGCGCACCTGTTATAAGGATGAATGAACGACCTGTGCACAGGGCAAGGCAGCTGTGTGTTATAAGTATCAGTTCATATTAAGGCTCACTGGAAAGCTAGGGACCTTGATTTGAGAAAATCAACGGGATTTTTGTGTGTCTATAGACCGAAAACATGGGACTATGAAGCTAGGGTTTAAAGCTTCCATAAGAGTTGTTTATAATAGTTTGAGGGGTGCCCTCTCACATTAAAAAACAAAACCGATATCCAAAAAATCTTGTACTAAAATTCTCTTAAAAATCTAGGGACATGGCTGTCGATGTAGACACATTGCCAAAGATAAATCCAACTGATTCCACACATAAAGCGGATATGGCAATGTAATTTATGAAATAATTTGGGTGGGTAGATTAAAAATATAATGCCAACCTAAAAAAGCAGAATTTATTTAATAGCATTTGAAAAATCATGTTTGTAAATTACGGATAAAGTATTAAAAAGGTGAACCATAAAAATGAAATGCAGTTAACAAAAACAAATGGCGGAGCTTGAGTAAAATGTGGCTGCCGCCTTTAAGAATTAATTTCCAAAAAGACCTAGTCCCTTAACCTTAAGGACCAGGCCCTGGTCGTCTTTTGAGGTCTTATTCTTTCACTCAGTCAAAAATCCTAAACTTTTTTATTTTTCAATAAAGAGCTGTAGGGTGATGGCTTATTTGAAAAACAAATATGCACTTTGTAGTGTAGTATTCAATTCTATGCCGTGTACTGGGGAGGAGCGGGAAAAAAAAAAAAAAATTCTCACTGCAGCTGAAAATTATGAAAAAAAAAAAAAAAAAAAAAAATTGTGAAAAAACCAATTTGCGCCATTTCTTGTGGGCTGGGTTTTTTACAACTGTCACTGTGCACCCTAATTGACAAGCTTCTTCATTCATTGGGGTCAATACGATCGGGGATACCAAATTTTTTTGTAGGGGGTTTAATGTTTTTCATACATGTACAAAAACTTAAAACCTCCTGTACAAAAAAAAATCTTCATTTTGCCGTCTTTTTGAGACTATAACTTTTTAATACTTTAGTTACGGAGGCTGTAAGGTGGGGTATTTTTGTGATTTTTGATGAAGTTGTTCAATGCTTCTTTTAAAGGAGTGTACAACCTTTGGAAATATGATTTTGCGACTTCCCACTATGTTCCGTCACAAGGTTAAAAGCAGCTTTGTAAAACCCAGTGGAATTATATTTGATTTAGATCGGGAATTTCGGACACAAGTGATAACCTAACGTGTTTAATGTTTTTACTGTTTATTTAGATTAGATATCAGTCTAGGGAACAGGGGGGTGAATTTGTATTTTTAGTATTCTTTAATATAATTTTTTTCTACTATTTTAGCCTCCTAGGTACTCTAACCCTAGGTTGTCATGATTGATCCTATCATTTAATGCCCTCTTACAGTATGCGGTAGATTGGGATTTACCCAAAACCCTTGTACAATGTGCAATCGCACCTTGGAATAGCTAGCCCTAGATCTGCTAAACCTCGGATACTTTGGGACCCGAAGGTGTCATGGGACAACAGATCGCCATCCCCGATGACGTCATGGGGAGCGACATCGGAGCAAGATGCAGGCACCACGCCGCGGGGCCCTCGAATGCTGCCGGCAGCTTATGTGGCAGCGATCAAAGGTTGGGTGTTAGCGCGGGGTGCATCATTATGAAGCAAACGTCCAGAGAGTATAAAGAGGCTCAGCCGGGGCCTCTTCATACTCCCATGCCAACAAGACGTAACGGTTACATTGTTGTAGTTGTATTGTAAGAAGATATTATAAAAGGTTCAGACGTTTTTAAGCCATGGGCCATACTGTCCTTTCAGCGCTGGAAGGATACAGTCGGTCTACTCGATAATATAACCAATATGTACCAGAATAAATCTGAGTTTAAAGGGGTACTCCCACCTCAATAAGTACGTTTATTGCAAGTCCCTACACAAAAAAAAAATATATTGGTCGAAATTCAAGTTAAAAAAAAAACGAATTAACCTGGTCCATAATTACTGTAAATGGGGCTACCTGCCTAGCACTGGCCCTCTGTGTACAATAGAGCGGGCCACTGCCAGCTTGTCAGCAGCGGTGGCCAGCAAGTGCATGGAAGAGGACTTCCCGGCCTCCAACGTCGAGAATATGTGAGCATTGCAGAGCGAGATTCACATAGGGGTAGCATATATTACACTAAAAGGATGGCTCCCGAGCATTGCACAGTTAGCAAGGTGCCAATACTAAGTCACTCTGCATATAAAAGCGCAAGCAGGTGAAGCTACCGCGCAATACCCGCCTCCATTCCTTGTACTAGTAGCAAGGTTGGGGCCGGCCTGTGTACACTGAGTTAATGTCAAACACAGGGCTGTTTGTAGGGGTGGAAGCCCTATGTACAGCATATTATGGGCATGATAGGTAATTTTTTGTTTAAAAAAGCAGTGCATTGTAGGAAATATATGGTTGTGTGTGGTAGGATTGAATAAGACTCTATTGAGGTGGGAAATATCCTTATAAGCAATCCTTTTATTTGTCACATTTCCAGTGGCATCCATGGAGTTGAAATGGGCAGGAACTCCAAAAGTGGAGGATGACGTTTGGACAGGATTAAGGATTGGGAGCAACAAGAAGGAGGTAGGGGCAACTTGTACTGTTGGCTTCGAGCGGGACTACCAGAACACTAGTGAGATGTAAATAACAAGGATGAGGTGAGCAAAAAAACATCATTGGGTAAGCCGTTGACTCTCCCTAATAGGCCAAACTGTTTGTGTCGGTTTGTGGGGGCGGAGATCTGTGGTGTCAGGTCCCTTCTAATATGTGTTGCAGAAGAGAAAATAAGAATCATTCACTTTGTGCCTTGACTGGTACCCAAAATAGTTTTGGGCCCACATATAGAGGATATATCCCAAGGAACGACGATTATCCACTAGAGTTTATGGGGTATATCAACAAGATGGTTGGGCCACCGCATGCATAGAATGAAAGCAAAGCAGTTTAAATTTGTCAAGCCGATCTGAAAAAAAACCAGTTGTGTTTGAAACCATGCGTTCTTTACGAGCACATTCTGGAAATTCTGAGGTAATAAAGATAATTTTAACCCTAGATTTATAATTTCACTCGTTTTATTGCGTTTTAGCTCTATCAGGATGGTCAGTTGATATACACGGGGGGGACTCTCTAAGCAGGACACAGTAGATCCATCTAGTTCTGTGGGGGGGATGACCAATGGCTAGATTATCAGGTACGGATATATCTAAACTTTAATTTAGGTACTGCTGAACTAGATGTATAGTTTTTGCACAGTGGAAAAGAGCTCAAACAATTCAGCAGCCTGCTGATGATGACCCATGGAGAGATCAGCTGATGAGCTGCAGAGGGGTTTTTTTTTTTATGGCAATGGAAGTCAGCTGTGGCGCCGCAGAGGGTTTGGATTGAGAGGATCAAGCTGATGGGCCTGAGAGGGTTTATGGATGAGGAATCATCTGATCGCACTGCAGAGGGGTTATGGCAAGGAGATATCAGCTGATGGAGCTGCAGAGGGTTATGTTTGTCAGGAGGGATCAGCTGATGGGCTTCAGAGGTGTATGGCATTGAAGTACATCAGCTGAAGGCGTGCAGAGGTGCTGTGAGAGCCAAGGTTTCTGTGACAGCAGCCTTTAGCTGTCTGCACTTACTGTGTTGATAAAAACACAGTGGACCTTACACCGCAAGGGACAAGAACCCAAACGTCACTACTTATGGAAACTTCACACTAGACCTCAAGCAGCTAGAGTGTGCCTCTCCTCTTCCTCCAAAAAAAGAACTCTGGGACCTTAATTTCCAAACTGAATGCAAAATTTCATTTCTCTGAACACAACACCATGCGAAACATTGGGAACACGACACTTTTTCTCTGGGCACCAGGTACCAACAATCTGGTATTTGTATGGTTGGACAGGAGTGGCTTGACACATATGCTACCATGTCCCCGATACAATCTTTAAGGGCTGTTGAACATGACTCCAGTAGTGTTGACTCCTTGTGAATACCCTCCATTCTAATGGCCTTTCCTTTACACAATCCTATCAAGGCTGTGTATCCTTTGCTACGTACACCTTTCCTCCACTCAATCCTCCATTAAATGCTTGCATACAGAGCCTCTGTCAGCTAGCATCTTCAGCAATGGCCTTTTGTAAGGCTTTCCCTCTTTGTGGATTGTGTCCAATTAACTGACTCTGGGACATTTGGCAGGTCAGCAGTCGTCCGCATGATTGGTTGGCCTACTGAAACCAGCACACCCATATTATTAAAGATGGCAACAGTGTTAAATAATCATCTGGACCTGCCACACATCGAGTTATGCTTAAAGGGACACCAGGTCACATGGACCTTATTTTCCACTAAGACTGGTTGCAGAGAGCCCATACACTGCAGTGCAAAAATGCCTGTCTGACCTTTATAAGATTGCAGTACAATATAAATGTTAGGTGTTATAACTTACCTTGGCACCCGGGGGGGGGGGGGGGTGGGGGGGGGGGGGGGGGGTGGGGGGGGGGGGGGGGTGTGGGGTTGTTGGGGGGGGGGGGGGGGCCATAACACCTCTGCAGCACATCAGCTGATCCATCCCATGCCATACACCTCTATAGCGCCATCAGTGATTCTTATCCATGCCATCACCTCTGCAAGCGCCATCAGCTGATCTATCCATGCCCATAACACCTCTGCAGCACCATCAGATGATCCCTTCCATGACATAAACCTCACTCTGCAGCCCCCATCAGCTGATCTATCCATCCATAACACTTCTGCAGCACATCACATGATCCCTTCATGCCATAACACTCTGCAGCCACTATAAGCATGATTCCTCCAGGCGCATAACACCTCTGCAGCGCCATAGATGATCCCTGCATGCCATAACACCTCTGCAGCACATCAGCTGATCATCATCCCATAACACCTCTGCAGCACCATCACATGATCCCTCATGCCATAACTCCTCGGAGCGCCATAAGTGATCCTCATGACCAAAACACCTCTTCAGCGCCATCAGATCATCCCTCAATGTCTTCCAATTGGTATTGTGTGCAGGTACTGTACAAACTTTCATTGGCCACATTTCTGTGTTACACACATGTTTACAGTTGGACTATATGTTATTAAAATTTTCTAAGGGAATGACCTTTTGGTTTTCTTGGCTGTAGTCTAATCATCAAACATAAACATAAACACTCTGTTTGTTATATAATATATGAGTTTCACTTTTGAACTGAATTATGAAGAAACACTTTTTGAAGTATTATTATTTTTTATTGAGAAGCCCTTGTATATAATATTGCACCAGAATTGTCACTTTAACATGGATATATCTGGATCCCGTCACCTAGAAACACAACTATGGATACATATGTAAAAGTAGATTGAAATCCTACTTGCCAGTGCAACATCTTGTAAGATACATCTGGCATGGGAATAGATAGACTTCTACTCCGAACATGATGTTATCAATTCAAAATGAAATTATTACAAATAAGGATTATAATATTTTTCAGGTTAGTTACGGGGCCAGAGACCTCTCGCTCAGCAACAGAAGATATATACCCACATTTCTTCCGTACGGTTCAGGGTGATGAGACACAATATGTGGCTTGTAGTGAAGTTATTTGTTGTTTCCAGGGAACATGGTTGTATTTCGCACAAATGACGACACTGGAGAACGGGACTCGCCTTCTAGAAATGAGCTCACGAAATCTGGAATATGTGTGACAAGTATTTTTTATGACACAAGAAAAAAATGTAGATGATCTGTCATGGAAATTTAAAAGCTGAAGTCATTATACTTTGTGGTACAAGTGTAAAATGGCAAATAATATTTCTAATAAAAATCTAACTAAGTATCAAAAACAAAACTTTATATTCCGACATCTTGGTCACATGATTCTATTTTATGGTGGGAATTACAATAATTGTAGCCTCATATTTAGCCCTGTAAGATATGATAAAGGTTTACAGAAATGTTTCTAAGTGTCAATTCACCACACCCAGATGACCCCATCCTGGAGGATCTGTGGATCACCTCAATGTTTGCTTTTCTAAAAATAATTTGAAGAATTTTCTTTTACAACACTCTTTATCTGTTCCTCTTCATGACTGTACTGGGAAGAACACTTTCACAAACACAGCCATTATTATGCGGATGGATCACCATATAAAGTGCATACAGCTGTAAGATGATGGCCAGGCATTGGATGATATCCATAAAACCTTACCAATGGCAAAATAAACAAAAATATAATGAAATAAACACATACAGAAAAAAGGTAAGACAACAATATAACATTATAAAATTAATTCACAAATTGTGTTTTCAAAGTTTACAAATCAAAATAAAAATGTTTGTATCTAAAACACCAAAATATGAAAAAAGGAAACCTCTTTAAATTTATACAGGAAATCTAAAAGAAATTAGAAAATGTGATGTTCCACTTACAACATTTTTAACGTAAAAGACAATGAGGAATTTCATTTTTCCCCATAAACAGTTAATAATAAGTTAACTACACCCACAGTAGTGCCACTGAAAAATTAAGCTCATCCACAATTAATGAACACTTAACCTGTCCTGTCAACAATTTGCCGCAAAAGCACAAATGTAGAAAATGTATGTAAGCAAAAATCTAAAAACATATTACATGGCCGATTTTCAATAAATGTGCTCCATTAGACAGGTCTCTGCATGTAAATGTATTTGTGTCCTTGCCTCCTTTGATAGCTTCAGCCTTTCCCTGTTCTTACCATGCTGCCCTCTGCATTTATACACAACCTTATCTCTATCAATGCTCCAGCCCATCTCTTTGGCGTCTCCCACTGTCTCTCTCTCTTACAGTCCATCTCACAGGGAGAAGGGACGGGGAGCAGGGTGAGTCATAACTCTGCTTCTACAGCTCCTCCTATGCATCAGTGATCCCTCTGTGTGAAAAAAAACACAGAGGGACCTATTTACTAAGGGTCATGCATCACACTTTCATCGCACTGTTTGCCGTTTTCGGGATTCGCACAGCTTTGACAGGTATTAACAGCACTGGGATTGTGTCGCACGCAATCAGATTTTGGCACAGCTCGATGGGCTTTCATGCAACAGAAATCGGGGGAGGTTGCGCCATTGGATGATTTGACTGATTCGGTCTGGGCGCGGGATTCAACTTACAAATTGTCTCACAAGACAATGCACTTACATGCACCAGGAAGAACATGGTGAACCCTGTCAGACCTGAGTGGGAAAGCAACACATGCATGATATTAGGTGCACGATCTTAGTGAATCGCGACAGCTGTGCATCAATGGACATTCGGGGAACTCACTGGACTGGGTAAGTAAATGTGCCCCAGAGAGTCTACAGACAGCATAAAGGTAAGTTTCAGGACTGTTGAATCACTTTGAATGAACATTTAACAATTATTATTAAGGCAGTAAAGGCACATGGGCACCTTATGTAAGAGAGTGGCCAACCCCTTTAAGTTGATATGATTTATAGCACGTGTCACCTAGCTTATGGTAGATAGATTTACTTTGCAGAACTTTAATACATTTTTTGCTGGTTTATGAAGACTTTTGTGTTGTAGCTGCGACATTACATGAAGATTACATGCGTCAAGGGTCCGGATGGAACACAATTATGTTTTAACGATAAAGGTGAAATCTCTGAACCGTTAGAGATTCTTAACTCTATAAAGAAAATACATAATGTTATCGGAGAGAATAAGACTATGGAAGGACTCGCAGCTTCTATTGGTTCGTTTGATGAATCACTTCCTCCAGGGCAGCAGCTGAATATCTCACCAACAGATATAATGTGGATAAATAATAAGGTAAGTCATTACACAACATACTTCATTATCTATTACTGATTTTACCCTTTTGGCAGGGGTGAAAATCGGTTTCAAATGCCCTCACATGGTAAACATGATGGTGTGATCTATTCAATACATGGGGCAGTTTTTGTCATGAAAAATTGGTCCTCTGACATTATTGTGGGAATTCATGGTTAGAAACTCAAAATTAGAGATGAGCGAGCACTAAAATGCTCAAGTGCTCGTTATTCGAGACAAACTTTTCCTGATGCTCGAGTGCTCGTCTCGAATAACGAGCCCCGTTGAAGTCAATGGGAGACCCCCGAGCATTTTTCAAAGGGACCATGGTTCGGGAATAAAATGTGTTAATTAATTGAAAAAGAATGTCTTCTGATAAGTGATCAGATGTATGCAAACATCTGCAATCTATTCTTCACTGTTCCGCGCGTATATTATCTCCCGACAAGTTAGCAGATGTGAAGAACAGTGAAGAATAGAATAAAAACAGTAAACACAGTGAACACAGGATCATTTAAGCGAAGAACACAGTGAAAAACACAGTGAAGAATACATTGCAGATGTTCGGCACCGCGGAACGGTGCGAACAAAATAGCATGTGAAGAACAGTATCTAGAGTATCTTCCGACAAGTTAGCAGATGTGCCGAACATCTGCAATGTATTCTTCACTGTGTTTTTCACTGTGTTCTTAACTTAAATGATCCTGTGTTCACTGTGTTCACTGTTTTTATTTTATTCTTCACTGTGTTTTTTTAAATTAAATGCTCGACCTCGAGCAGGGGAACTACTCGTCTGAGCAACAAGCTGTTTCGAGTACCTTAATACTCGAACAAGCATTAGGCTCAGACGAGTATACTCGCTGATCTCTACTCAAAATCCATCTTTGATTGGAGAATAGTGGAGCTGGTAAATGGGACCAAAAATATACCTTCCACTGTACTTCATTGCTATTGACTGAGTCTCAAATGGAGGTGAGTACATCTCAGATTTTGCTCTTATTTTTTACAAAAAAAGTCCCTACTATTTGTATATTTTCTGTAGATTTGAACATGTCAGATGTGTACTTTTAAGATTAGGTCAACTTTTATTGTTTGCTAGACGTTACATCATCACCCCTGAATCTTTTTATATGGATCCACTCAAAAATACAGCTTTGAAAAACTGGGAATTCTCTACCCTTCAACGTTTTATGGACTTTTTTAAATACTACTTCATTTAGGCCAAGATGGATCTTAAGATTAATTAATACAATAATATTTTGTTCAACCAATTACTCCAAAGTGGTGATCATCATTGTTATATGTAGGTTAAAACATAAAGGTATTTATAAATCTGTTTAAGACAGAATTTTGACAACAAAAACTTTTTTGTGCAACATTTATTAAAACATTTTTAGACACTTTCAGTGTGACGAGGGGGGATTCATTTTTCCATACAAAGCTGCTGATGGGTTAGTTATTCACCTTGGAGAACTGTCTTATTATAATGTAAGCAGCAGAACTGTGATGATTGTAGCTGGACTTGGAGCAATCTGGTGCTTTGGTTTTTGAGTGTTCTAAGTCCAGCTGCAATCTGGGAATGTAAATTCGCATTTCACAGTCCTGCTGATTCAAACAAAACATATAATATGGTATGCAGGGGACAGTCGGCACCTGGGTCTCTGGTCGGAATGAGCTCCCCTAATTTGTGTGGAATTATGCCTAGTGCAGCTGGACCACAATTGTGTCACATGCTTCAGAAATGTGTATCAGACACTTCAAGAACAGGAGTCTGAAGTCTGACAGAAAACTGGCCCACGGACCTTAGTGAATGTGGCCATAGACTCTGTTGTCTGCCAAGGAAACTTAGCGAAGTAGTTGATTACTCTTACTTTCCTTACAAAAAAGGATGGATCTTGTATTAATTTTATTTTTATTTTTCTCTCTTAGACACCTTATAGCCGGTGCTCAGTAAAGTGTTCTCCAGGCTTCAGGAAAGCTGTGAAACGAGGAGACCACATCTGCTGCTACGACTGCGTCTCATGTTCTGAAGGGGAAATTTCCAATGAAACTGGTAATAGAAACTAAAACACCTTCCTAGTAATCCCGTAACACCACCATTGTGCACAGTACTTTGTAAGCTTCCAGATGTCTAGACTAGAAACTATTTTGCCTCAATCAACTGAAACCACCTGTGACCCCCACTATGGATGTTCCAGTAACATTTCAAAATATTCACACTTTGATACTTCTTGGCACCAACAGACAATGCTCAGTCCTCGAGATGCATTGGTAGCCCCATAACGACCCATGAGATCATGGTGTGAGGTCCATGAGGCTTTCTCCACGCAGGTTGTCTGACGGCCAGTCTAACAACATTGATTTCATGTGTATGAGGACCAGTGTGATCAATAGGGCAAGTATGATTGTACTGCTGTGCTAAATCTCTCTTAAGCTATATAAATAAATATCATTATTATTAATCAGAATACTTATCCTTTTTGTGTTCATCTTGGTTCATGTCAACACTTTTGGGATTGGGATGAACTGTTTAATCAAGATTCTGTGGAAACGGCTGATTCTGTTGTAACCCGTTTGAAAATTTGCTAAAAATAATTTTATAATTGGTTAACTAATATTTGCATTTATACATTTCAGATGCTGAAAACTGTCAAAGGTGTTTGACCTCTGAATGGCCAAATGAGACAAGGGAGAAGTGTATGCCCAAAATAATAGAATTTATCTCTTATGAAACTGATACCGTAGCTTATGTTTTCTTATTATTTTCTCTATTATCTTCTGTTGTGGTTGTATTTATCATTGGAATATTTGTATTTTTCCGGAATTCTCCTGTGGTCAGAGCTAATAATCGTAACCTCAGCTTTATTATCCTTATTTCTCTCCAGCTCAGTTTGCTTTGCACTTTCCTCTTCATTGGTAAACCAGAGGACACAACCTGTATGTTCCGCCATATCTCCTTTGGGATCATCTTCACAGTTGTCTTATCTTCAATCTTGGCCAAGACCATCGTGGTTTGCATCGCTTTCAAGGCCACCACTCCGGACAGTTACTGGAGAAGATGGATGAGTGTAAGACTTCCCTACTCTATAGTGATGGTCCTATCATCTCTCCAAGTCCTGAATGGAATAATCTGGTTATACTTTGCTCCTCCATTTCAAGAGTTAAACATGGATTCATTTCCAAGAAAAATTATAATTCAGTGCAACGAAGGGTCAACATTGTCCTTTTACCTCATGTTGGGTTATATGGGGTTTCTGGCGGCTTTGAGTTTTGTTCTGGCTTTTATGGTAAGGACATTACCTGATATCTATAATGAGGCCAAGTACATCACCTTCAGCATGCTGGTGTTCTGTAGTGTCTGGATCGGCGCCATCCCGGCCTATCTAAGCAGTAAGGGAAAAAGTATGGTTATTGTAGAAGTGTTCGCTGTATTGGCTTCAGGTAATGGGATAATGGTTTGCATATTCTTACCTAAATTGTGGAATATCAAGACAAAGCAAGATCTTAAAATATGATGCCTATTAAAAAAATACATTAATATAATGAATCGCTTTATGTTGCTTAGAACATAGTGAGACAGAGAGAAATACTTCTGCAAAAATTGTTTTTACTGTCTAAAGGTTGGTAAACATAAAATAAACCATATATAGATATAAGAAGAAGAGATGAGCAATCTTTTCAAGCATTCCATTTGACAAGTTTGTAAATTTTTTTAAACCATTTGATTCAACCCAAATATATTTGTTACAACGGTGTGCAGTAAAATAGCAGTTTTTAAGAATTGGGAAGGTGTATTGTGAGGCTTGCGGGTTGTGGATCCTCTGGACCACTGCAGACGATGACTCAAGCCACTACCTGGGACCAGAGTCTAAGCTGCGGCATGGTACCATCAGGTCATTCCTCAGGCGTGACTTCTCTGCAGTGGCGGCTAAGGTTGAGGTACAAGAACGGCAGTGAATCTCGTGGTCAAAGTCCAGGCACAGGTCAGGGCAGGCGGCAGAGATGCAACGTCAGAGTCCAATCCAGGGTCAGCAACAGGAGGTCCAAGCAGAGGGGTACGGGAACACAGCACACAGGACAGCAGCACGGAGGATCACTGGTACACGGGAACACGGAGGAGCTCAGGTAACACAGGAACACGGAGGGACACAGGAACGCAGGAGACACAGGAATGCAGGAGACACAGGAACACAGGCAAATCGCAGTAAGGCTTTCTCTCAGGCATTAAGGCACAAAGAACTGGCAGGGCTTGCAGCAAGAGGCAGGCTTATATAGATTTGGGCAATATGGCCAGCGCCAATTAATGGCGCGCTGACCATTTAAATATGGAGAAGGAGCCGCGTGCCCTAGCAGTCGGGGACGTTCGCACAGAGCGGAGGGGGAGCAATCCGGGACCGGTGAGATGCGCTGGCAGCATGCTGGCGGAGGCAGAGCAGCACGAGTGAGCCTGCGACCCGTGATATGGGCCGCGGGATCCACCAGTGACATGTATGAGCGTTGCCATCACTATATGTTGTTGCAAGATCCTAGTCTATTTTGGTAGTGCAACAGTCACAATGCCCCAAGTAGCCAATAGTTACACAACCCTCATTATCCATCAGTCATGCAGCCCCCTGTATCTAATAGTAAAACAGCCCCCATGTTACATCTCTGACTCTTTTATCCTGTGTCCTGCTGAGTATGCACTGATAGTGTCAGTTTGATTTCTTCTTCCTAGTCTGAACACTGGTGGATTTGTTCTCCTGGCAACCTGCAGACTTCTGACAGAATATTTCACCATTCCTATTGATCCAATCACCTTCCAGAGTTCAGTTATATATTTTTTTTCTAAGGTCTGTGGATCAGAAATCTTTGCCTGCCATGGTCTTGCACTTGGCCTCCCTTCTGGCAATTATTACCCTTTGTTTATATTCTTGAATATTCCATGACTATGACTCTGTATTTTCTTGTCTCTGTCTGTGTCTCCAGTTAATTTCCTGGCTCTGCATAGCACCACAGTACATTAGAAGCTGCGTTTACATTACAGACCAAAAGTTTGGACACAGCTTCTCGTTCAAAGATTCCCACTGAAGGCATCAAAACTAGGAATTAACACATGTGGAATTATATACAAAATAGTGTGAAACAACTGAAAATATGTCTTATTTTCTAGGTTCCTTCTGATATGATTACTGCTATGTACACTATTGGCATTCTGATAAGCTATAAGAGGTAGTCACTAGAAAAGGTTCTCACATCACAGGTGCCCTGCCAGGTGTAATAAGTGGGGTTTCTCGCCTTATAAATGGGGTTAGGGCCATCAGTTGTGTTGTGCAGCAGTCAGGTGGATACACGGCTGATAGTCCTACTGAATAGACTGGTAGAATTTTTATTATGGCTAGAAAAAAGCGGCTAAGTAAACAAAAAAACGAGTGTCCATCGTTACTGAAGGTCAGTCAGTCTGAAAAATTGGGAAAACTTTGAAAGTGTCCCCAAGTGCAGTTGCACAAACTATCAAGTGCTAGTACAAAGTTTGATGCCTTCAGTGTGAATATACAATTTTTATAGTCATAAAAACAGAAAACTCTTTGAATGAGAAGGTGTGTCCAAACCTTTGGGCTATACTGTAAATCAATGGAACCCAACTAAACTGGGAGTGATGACCCTCCCCTAAATTGTAGGCTGCTGGCATGTCAGTGCTCACACGTGATTGATTAAAATGCTGCTAGTGACCTAAACTGATTTTTAAAAAATGTTACATTTAGCATTTTAAGGGGTTTACTAATTATGACTCATTGGCCATACAGAGGTTTAGCAATAAGGCCTTAAATAAGGAAACTGCTAGTATGTGTTTCCCTACTGTCAACTGAAGGGACTTTTTTAGAGACAGCTATTGTGAGTAGAAAGCTGAATTGGCAGCCAGATCTGGACCTTGATATGGAACTAGGCCTGTTGTAGTGGGGACACTGAATAACAGCCAAGACATTAAATTATATAACTACAGGACCCAGCAGCACTGCCTAATTGCCTGAGTGTATCCCAGGTAATATTGGACAACCATGAAATCAAAAATCAGGCACAAAATGCAGATACTTACTCTGTAACCAAACATTTTTTTCACAGTTTTCCCAGGCCATTGTATGGTATGTTGGCTAAGGACCAAGGTGCCAACATTAGAACTCTGTCCACAGCTCATCCAATTGGCACAAATTATAAATGTGTTTGTTCTAGTGATTGTATGATAAATTACCTACTTCAGAGTAAGTAATTTTTCATCACCATCAGTTTTTCTTGTCCATCGGCCACTGCAAGTTGGACACTTCTCTCAGTGGCCTGGTTGCATTTAACCTCAGATGATGATTTTTGATTAGTATTAGCTGTCCACAACTGCCAGGTCTGGTCACCAGAACACAACTGCTTAAAGAGACCGATAGCTGTAGAATGTTGCTGTGGCTGCTAGCAGACCCTTTCCTGCTGCTGTTTTTTTTTTCTAGCTGAGGCAGTAAAGTTTCTTCTACAGACCATCCCTTTACAGGACATTGGAGGCTGCCAGTTTGACATATTTTCACCCAACAAAATACAACAGTTGATTTCTAAGTAGCCGACAGGGATGACCCCCAATGTAAAGTATTTTTAATTAACATTTAACAAAACCATTAGAAACTGTCATAGTATGAACTGTATTTGACTACTGTAAGATGGGCTGCAGTGAACCACAATATGATGTAGTTCCACAAACAAAGAGACTACAGAACAAGCAACTTGGGCAAGTTTGTTTACAGATTCTGTGCCATTGTATGGGTGCAAGCATACCGTTTGTTTGTTTAACGATTGATGGTGAAGAAGGTGGTGGTGGAGAATCATGTAGGGACAGAAGCACAGCTTAAGCTTGTTGAGGAGCCTTAACTACTGGGGAAAGGGGGTGGGCTACTGGGAGGTTCTGCCAAGACCATTTTATGCGTTGTCTGAGGACTGCAGTGCCAACTTTAGCACCCTGTCCATAGCTCACCCTCTTGGCACAATTCCAACATATTGACAAATTTCGGTATTCTGGTGACTTTATTAAAATTAGCCATACAACAAAGTAAGTATTTATATGCCCATCAACCACTGTCAAGATGTTTTCCAGAATTGCTATCTGCTTGGCAAGAGGCAGGCTTGTTGACCAAGCTTACCTGTCCACAATGTTTCATGTTGCAATTTACATTTTTTTATTGAGGTTCATAATAACATTTTCAGCCATTTACAGGCTGATACATATAGCCCCGCTCCTTCCTGTCATGGTTTGTATTGGTAATGACTAGAAGAGTGGGCCTACATGTATTGCCTGATGCTTACTTGATGGGGTCCACAGCAACTGAAAATTGAAATAACAAAGTAATAATAAAAAGGATCTTCAGTTGACAATATCAATACATTTAATTGGTTAACTTATAATAATTATTACAAACATCGACAGAAGACTAGACCTTTCCGAAGACACCTCTCTAAAATAATTTTTTGGCAACCTTTACTTGTAGATCATCCTCTTTTTGAACCAAAGAACACTTTTTTGTGCTAAGCTGTGAAGCAGTGCCCTTTTTGAGAAGACAACACTTTGGACCCACAGTGTGGTACACATCAGGTACCACACCTCTAAATCCGTCCAGAAAAACTTATGAACTAGAGTTTTTGACTCAAAAGCACTGTATTATGCTAAATTTAGTTCAAATAATATCATAAAATACCAAATAATGCTATCCCAGAATTTCATATGGCAAAAATTCCCATTATGATAAATTTTCCCCTGTGAGACCAATATGGCTCAGTTCACCAGACTAGTGTCATCAAAAGACTTGTAATGGACATCACACAGAGAGCCCATTATGTGACTGCTGAAAAATGAAGACTGTTCTCCGCTAATGAGGTGCCAAGTATACATAAACCAAATTCTGCTGTTACAGAAGCTGGACCACAAAAAATGGAATTACGTAGATTTTGTCTCCAGAAATTCTATCCAGAAACTCAGATTTGGATCCATTTTGGCTAACATTTGTGTATGGTGTCATTTATTTGTGCTTTTTTTTTTGGTTAATTTGCTGATTTGTCAAGTGTCTGTTTTGGGTCCTTGTAATCTGTATACTTTTTCCTAAGAGAATCCCACCAAACATAGACATTGCTGTCTATAAAGGTAACCGGTTGGCCTTGTTCAATATTTGACACAGTTTGCTTTGGGTATTGGTGGCCTAAAATAAAAAAGGTGTACCACTAGAAGGGGACAATGAGCTCACAGAGGGCCCTAATGACAGATTTTTCCTGGTCTGAAAGAAGTGGGAGCAGGAGGCGGACCTATCTTCTTACTCTTTGCTTCAAGGTAGCATGTAACGGTACTTTATCCTACTGAGCCCGTGAGGGCGAGTAAATCAACCAATCCACATTTGCATTCACAATCTCTTCCATAATAAGAATGCTTAGCCTTCCGGAAGCCTGAGAGAGCTGTGGCCTTCTGAAACTTCTGCTACTAATACTGTAACTGAAGTTGACTTTTCTAGTTCTAGTTCCTTCTTTCGCATGTTGAATTCTTTGCTTTCCAGACTTTATATGACATAAGACTGGCAGCGCTTATGCAATAATGAAGTGTTTTTTGGACTATAAATTTTACCTCTGATGTTCTGGTACTTGTAGCAACACACTGGGTACTGCATTACTGGTTAATTAAAACACAATAACCTGAAAGTGTCTTTATTTTTTGGAAAGGTCCTCTTTTCTTCTTAAAATTGTAAATAACGCATGCATGGTTATCAATGAGCACGGGCACACTGGGTACAAGCAGCAATCGGGAGCTGCTACACTATAAACAGGAAGTGATTTTGTAATTGGCAGCAATTTCTTCTATTATTCTTTCCTGCCTGATGCTGGTTGAGTGGTAACTGTTCTGGTCTACTTTATTTACATCACAAAGGAAAACTCCTAGTAGGTGGGATTTGGGATTGGTAACTTTGGAATGAGGATGAAGTGTCCATAGTTCATTGGTTAGTAGATCATCACATGGGCATCACATAAGCAAAGGGCATCGTCGATTCCTGTCATGCTCTGTGAATTCACTGGTGACGTATGCAGAATTTAAGACCAGGAAGTCTGCATTCTTTGGTACAGGGGGAGGACCGGGCTTATCCTAATTTGGCCATGTTTCCTCAGATGCGCAGATACAAAGATATAAAAAACAACAAATTAAGTGATATCTGAATATACATGAGAGTCCAGTCTCCCTCACAGTGTATGGAGGAGGAACGCAATGTACCCTCTTCAAGGCCGTGTTGGAGATTATGTTCTCTCGGAGGTCAAACCACACAGACACCATTCTGCATAGCTTCAGAGTATGAAACTGAGTTATGTCCATAACAAAAGTTACCTCTTTCTTGAATGACTTCAACCAGAAAATATTGTCATATCCATAACACATAGATGAAGGTGCTGTAAACCTATAAAGTAGAGAGCAACTTGACTTTTACTATATATGTTGTATTACTACTCAAACATTTTTACAGGGGTCTTGCAGAAATAACCCCTGATTGGCTCATAGAGGTTTCCTGTCAGCTAATCAGGACAAGCCCCACCTTCCACTTCGTACCTGATTCTTGTGATTTGGTGTTGGCCTCTCCCATTTGGTGTTGGCCTCTCCCATTGCTTCGAACTTCACTAAAGCAGCGCTAGATGCCATTTCCCCAGATTTGTCTTAAGTGAAGCAAAAAATATTCAAATACGATTCAGTCCCGGAAAAGTGACAGATTTGTACATTGGCTCCTCTCTATTTGCAGTGATTCTGTGTTTACTGGATCAGTGATAATTGATCACTATAGAAATATTAATTATTAAACTGAGCTGCCTATGCAGCAGATCCTCTGTACTGACCGGCCTCACCAATGCAATGACCTGTAAGTGGCCAAAAAAAAGAAGCAATTTTCTCTCTCTTCAGACACTGGTGACAAAACATTAAGGGAATATAAATGATGACCTTTCTGTGACTCCGTTTTTCTAGGATGGAATACAGGGTGCGAAACACCAAAAAAAGGCCCCATATGCAATCTATACCGCCCTCCAAATATCAAATCCAACAAAGACCAAAGAACAAAAGAGCTTGTGAATATAAAATTTTTTTTTTACTTTATTCAAAATAACTCATACAAAGTATAAACACCACTTTCAAAAGGGATTCCTGAAAGTCGGAAATATAAGGGGAACAGGCAATGTCCCAGATGGATGTGGGACAGACACAGAGAACCTATGGCCCCCCTATCCTAATACTGCCTCATAGATAGTGCCAGAAAGAGGTAAAAAAAAGAAAAATATTGTGTCCAAAAGTAGGACTAATTTTGGAAGGTAGTGGACCTTTGTACTACAGTGACAAAATGGTCAACCGGAGGTACCATCCGGTATTAGTAACCCAAGTCAAAAGGCAGGCCACACTTACCTAAGGGCATGGTGTAAATGGCACAGAGGCAGTCAGAGGGAGAACCAACAGGAACACCCCGATGCGCGTTTCGCACAGATGCTTCGTCCTACAAACATCATAACATCACAGAGATACAATATAACAGTGTTCTGCCTCTTTTTTATTATTTTTTCCTTTACAGTTCTAATATTCCCGTCACTCCTGTGACTTCTCTTATTCTTTTTTTATCTTTGTGAAATAAATTTTACAGATCTAAAACAAAACCTAGAACAAGATATAAAGCTTCTCCAGTCAGTGTCATTGCAGTCCTGATCTTCTCATCAGAGATCTGTGTCTGTCATGTGTCTGGCCATGTGTGTCTTCACCCTTAGGCCGTTTTTGGGCCGTTTTTAGTTAGTGCGTTTTCAGATCGTTAAAAACGCATGCGTTTTTGACAGGTTTGAGCAATTATCTTAATTCAAACTGGTCAAAAACGCATGCGTTTTTTAACGCATGCGTTTTTAACGATCTGAAAACGCACTAAAAACGCCCCAAAAATGGCCTAAAAACGCCATGTGTGTCTTCACCCTTTGGGACAAAAAAATTTGCACACCACGCGCGCCTGCGCAACTTAGCACGGCCTGTTTCCCCGTGCTAAGTTGCGCAGGCGCGCGTGTGCCGGAGAGCACCGGCTCTCCTGCACTTCAGAATCCGGCGCACGCACGGGCGCGCGCATGGTGCGCCGAGCCCAAGTGCGGTGCGCCGAGTTAAATTAAAAATTCGATTAAATGGCAAAAAGCTCCACAAAATTTAATACTCAATTTCTCCCGAGTACACTGATACCCCATATGTTGTGGCAAACTTCTGTACAGGCACACGCCCGCGCATGGAAGGGAAGGAGGCCCCATTCAGAGCAGAGTTGCATTATCACATTTTACAGGCCATAAAATTCATTTTATTGTAACGTGGACATATGGGGGCTTATTATTTCTGGGATAAGATCCACTTTTGAGTTGAATCATTTAGGGGGGGATCAATAGCTAATTGATGAGATTGTATTAAGGCCCCTTTCACACTTGCGTTTTTCACGCGCACACGCGCGTTTTTTTTAACACGCGTTTAAATCTCAACATGCTCTACTTTTGCAAGTCACGCGCGTGAAAAACGCACCATACAAGACTATGGAGATGCATCAAAAACGTATTGCACTCTGAGACACTTGCAAGTGCGATGCAAGAGCAATGCGTTTTTCATACATCAATTGCCATAGAAAAGATAGAGCTCAGTCCTGAGTCCATTTCGTGCTTTGGCTATCAACAAGGGAATCTTCTTCCCCCGTCTCTTGTGAGGAGCGCAAAGCTTCCGACTTCATGCTGACCAGAGAGTTTTTCAACAGGCCAAGCAGCGGGATGGTGAGGCTGATGATGGCGGCATCGCCACTGACCATCTGTGTTGACTCCTCAAAGTTACTCAGCACCTGACAGATATCAGACATCCACGTCCACTCCTCATTGTAGACTGTGTACATTCATGGGTACAATCTTATAAATATAAAGGAGACATTTTCTCCAGAATGTTCTGCAAATAGTAAGTACCAAAAACTATAGATTACAAATTATTCTGTGATATTAAATTCTTTTGAGTAAAAAATACAAAAGTACTTAAGAAATTATCCTTTTTTTAGCTAAGCAGAAAAATTATATTTGTTACTTACGGGAGCCAGGCGTCGGACGAGGGACCAAAACCCGATCCTCTTCTCATGCTGTCTACTCAGGAAGCTTAAGGAATCACCATTGGGCTGTCTATAAAAAGCTTCAGATGATGAAACAATAGACAAATTTCCCCTCAAATCCAGAACATCCATAAAATTGTGGTTTACAAGAGGATTATTAAAACTAATGATGAAATGGCTCCTGTTGTAAAATTTGATGAGTTTTTCCCAATTTATTTGTGACCATAAATTTTTCATTAAAGGAAACCTACCACTTAAAAGTGGTAGGTTTATACACATATACATGGCACCAGCTCAGTGTGAGCTGGTGCCAGAGCATATTTTTGTTAAGGGAACAAAGCCCCTATCTTAGAATTATAAGTTATATTAACTTATAACTCGGCGCACCATGCGGAGAGCTCGGTGACGTCACCGGCTCTCCTGCACTTCAGAATCCGGCGCACGCACGGGCGCGCGCATGGTGCGCCGAGCCCAAGTGCGGTGCGCCGAGTTATAAGTCTTAAGAAATTATCCTTTTTTTAGCTAAGCAGAAAAATTATATTTGTAAGGTTCTAGGACACACAGGACCCTTCATCAGGCAGGTTACAAACGAAGTTTATAGAGAAAAAAACACAACATATTCACCAAGACAATTAGTACATGCGGTGATACAACATCTAGAAAAGCCGGGGCAATAAAGCTGATGGCCCAGGATTGCAGGGGTCTGGGTTTAGTCTCTTATGGAGATTGAAGTGTCCATGTGATGGGTCATAACCCCAGGTGCACTACTGAATCCTTGTGTCAGTGTCTGGAAAGTCATCATCAGCTTCAATTCCTAGGAATTTCTTTCTCTACCACCATCCTTTAAATGACCTTTTGATATAAGGACCTTTATATTTTTCATACTGTGGCCTTGTCCAGAGTCTTTTTATCCACAAGTATCTCCATCCCTGTCTCTATGCTGTGTCTGTGTAAATTCATCCTGCTTTGTAGTTTCTGGCGAGTCTCCTTAATAAATGTATACTGTTAGAGATGGACGAATTGATTCTAACGAAGTGGAATTCATTTAAAATTTTAGGTAAACTTCGGTTAAGCACAAATCCGAAGTTTACGGTCATTTGTGGGAACAATTTTTTTTCCCCTTTATGAGCAAAATGGCACAACATGTTACATGGGGCAGAGAACTCTGGGAAGAAGAAAGAAACACCCTTGATCCCATGTGCAGACATGTAAGCCAATCATAGACCGGCAGGCTTATGTGATATCACAGCCCTATAAAAACAGACAGCCATTTAGAATCCACACTGCATGTGCTGTCTGTAGCATCTAGCTGCTTGTACTCAGTAGCTGATGGAGTGATTTTTGCTCAAAGTCCAGGGTGTCAGTTTTTGGGGTTCTGTATTCCCCAAATTCCAATTATTTTTTGTTGCCAAAGTAGATAGTAGAAATCCATGTCAAATGAACATAGTTGCATAACCAATATGTCAGACAGAAAGGTGGCAGGGGGAGCAGGCACAGGTCCAGCACAGTAAGGGGACGTTGCAGCAGGAGTGACTCTGTGAGGCCAGAACTGCGGGAGTCATCTAGTGGCAGTGTGTTGATGAACAACCCAAAGGTTCTCGATTGGTTGACTAGGTCATCCACTTCCTCCCAAATGACATCTGACAAACCCAGCCAAGTGTCCCTGGGTTCGTCTTATCCACTATTACTATTTATAGTCCTCTTGTGTGCCGGGTGTGCCGACTGTATTTGATGGGCAGAAGTTTTGCATTTTTTGTTGTTGCAGGGAAAAGTGGGCACATCTGACAAGGATACATCTCATGTTTTTTGGATGTTTGTAAGCAAGGGTGTATTATTTGGGGTTGAACATGACCACTAACTGCATCTAAGTATCCTCTTTCCTTTTTAATCTGGGAGGCTGCAACTTAAAATCTTCAAGACTCTGGGGATCTGTTGAATTTCCTCTAAAATATCCTTGGTGTGCATTTTGATACTACTTTATTTATTATATACTGTAGTCTAGATCTATACATAAAGAAAGTTGTGAGTGGTTCCTAAACTTTTAAGCACCACTGTTAGTCCACACAAGAAAGCTTTTTACTAGAAAGTTACTAGAGGGTCATATTTTCTGTTGCAAAGGGCATCCTTTTACGAGTAAAAGGGAAGAGACAGAGGCATAAAAACCAGAAGTCACTATTGTTGAAATCTCTGTCAGGTCCGACTTGTAGGAGGTTCATTCCAAATAGACTAGAGGCCATGTGTCTCCACACAGCCTGCACTAAATTGCTGGCCAAGCAACTAAGCACCTAAGGTACTATCCAGCCCCGAAAACAAGAGCAGTGATTGATACATACTGTGAACCCTGCCAACAGCTAACTCGCCGGGGAGATTTTTGGTTACTTAGGTAGTAGTTAGAGATGAGCGATCATACTCGTCCGAGCTTGATGCTCGTTCGTTTAGTTTTTCCAAACTAAAAGTCATCACAGGCACAGCACAAAATCCTGTTGTGTGCTGTCAGTGTAGGTTAGAAACTAGCCCTACAAGAACCCAACAGGCCTTCTTAGGGCTACAATAGCGTTATATATTTTTTTTTTTTATTATTTGCTTGTGGCTGGCCTTGCTGGCACTAATAGTGCAGCTGGTACCATATTGTGACGAATTTGCAGGGAGACTTGCGAACGTTCTATTTAGCTCTTAGTGACACACTTATCCATCTCAAACACCTAAGTGGGACAATTTTATTAAGGGTTTGATTGAATTAGGCACAGTCTGACAATTTTTTTTTTTTTCAAAACTGAAAGTCATCACAGGCACAGCACAAAATCCTGTTGTGTGCTGTCACTGTAGGTTAGAAACTAGCCATAGCAATCATCATCTTCTGCGGTTGCTGTGTAATTTCTTCTGATCGTTTTGTTAAAAAAAAAAACACACACAAAAAAACAAAAAAAAAACACAAAAAATAAAAAAAAAACACAAAAAATTACAGTTTACACTTTAATTTTGAAAATGTTGAACTCGAGGGCTAGGGGTAGGGGTAGAAGACCAGGACGTGGGCGTCCAAATACTGCAGGGGTCAGATGCCGTGGTCCTGGGCGGGGTGAGAAACCACCTGCTGATGAGGGAGCAGGAGAACGCCGCAGAGCTACATTCCCTAGGCCAATGTCTCAAGTTACTGGGACTCGTGGTAGAGCACTGTTGAGGCCAGAACAGTGCAAACAGGTGATGTTGTGGATTGCGGACAATGCTTCTAGCCATTTGTCCCCCAGTCAGTCTTCCACACAGTCCACCCATGTCACCGAAATCAGCACTCCTCCAGCTCCTCCGCCTTAGCCTCCTTCCCCCCAGTCTGCCCCTCCCAGGAAAATTTGGCATTTGAACCGGCATACTCTGAGGAACTGTTTTCTGGACCCTTCCAAGAGTCACCAACCACTTGTCCTGTTGCTGCTGAGCTCTTTCACAATGCCCAGGGTTTTCCACTGGTTGCAGTCTGTGGGTGATGATGACATTGTTGACGTAGTGGAAGAAGTGTGTAAAGAGGTGTCAGACGATGAGGAGACACGGTTGTCAGACAGTGGTGAAGTTGTTGTAAGGGCAGGAAGTCCGAGGGGGGAGCAGACTGAGAGATCGGAGGATGATGAGGTGACAGACCCAAGCTGGGTTGATAGGCGGGGTGAACACAGTGCTCCTGAGACGGAGGCGAGTCCTCGACGAAAACAGGCTGGAAGAGGCAGTGGTGGGGCCAGACGGAGAGGCAGGGCCAGAGCTGGTGCATCAGCGCCAAATGTTTCACGTAGTGAAGCTCTCGTGTCGAGGGCTAGATTTTCGGAAGTCTGGAGGTTCTTTAAAGAAACACCGGATGACCGACAGACTGTGGTGTGCAACCTGTGCCACACCAGGATCAGCAGGGGTTCCAGCACTACCAGCTTAACCACCACCTGTATGCGCAGGCTCAATGGAACCAAGGCCGTTCACCTCCAGCCGGACACACCACTGCTCCTTCCCCTGTGTCATCTGCTGCCTCTGCTAGTCAGCCCCCTGCCCAAGACCCCGGGCCCAAACACCTCCCATGCGCAAACCACACCTTCACCTCCACGATCCTCCACAGCATCCACCAATGTCTCCATGCGCAGGGTTCAGCTGTCTATACCCCATACGCTGGAGCGCAAGAGGAAATACAGTGCAACCCACCCACACGCCCAAGCCCTCAACGTCCACATCTCCAAATTACTCACCCTGGAGATGCTGCCCTATAGGCTGGTAGAGACCGAGGCCTTTTGCAACCTCATGGCGGCGGACGCAACCCCGGTATTCGATCCCCAGCCGCCGCTACTTTTCCCGATGTGCCGTCCCAGCCCTGCACAAGCACGTGTCAGAGAACATCACCCGTGCCCTGACCAACGCCGTTTCTGACAAGGTCCACCTGACCATGGACACGTGGACGAGTGCTGCCGGGCAGGGCCACTATATGTCGCTGACGGCACATTGGGTTAACTTGGTGGAGGCTGGGACCGAGTCTGACCCCTGGGCTGGTCATATACTGCCGACACCAGGGATTGCGGGGCCTACCTCGGTCCAGGTCTCTCAGGCCTACTATGCCTCCTCCTCCTTCCATCCCTCCTCCACCTCCTCCTTCGAATTACCATCCATGGGCATGGCGCCATCAGTCGGTAGCTCTAGCTAAGCGACAGCAGGCGGTGCTCAAACTGCTGAGCCTAGGCGATAAAAGGCACACCGCCCAAGAGCTATTACAGGGCATCACGGCGCAGACTGATCTGTGGCTGGCACCGCTGAACCTGAAGCCAGGCATGGTTGTGTGTGACAACGGCCGTAACCTGGTGGCGACTCTGCAACTCGGCAGACTGACACATGTGCCATACCTGGCCCATGTATTAAATAGTTCAGCGGTTCCTCAAGACATACCCCAATCTGTCTGATTTGCTCACGAAGGTGCCACTCTCAGGGCAGCGCAGCACCGCCTCCGACTGTTGTGCGAAGTGCCCACGAGGTAGAATTCAACATTAACCATGTTATCCAGAGTTTACCAGCAGCGCAGAGCAATTGTAGACTGCCAGATGTCAACTTCCACCAGAACTGGTAGTCAGGTCAGTCAGCTTCCTCAAGTCTACAATGAGGAGTGGACGTGAATGTCTGATATCTGTCAGGTGCTGAGTAACTTTGAGGAGTCAACACAGATGGTCAGTGGCGATCATCAGCCTCACCATCCCGCTGCTTGGTCACACACAACCATGCCTGGCTTCAGGTTCAGCGGTGCCAGCCATGGTTGTGTGTGACAATGGCCGTAACCTGGTGGCGGCTCTGCAACTCGGCAGACTGACACATGTGCCATGCCTGGCCCATGTGTTAAATCTCATAGTTCAGCGTTTCCTCAAGACACACCCCAATCTGTCTGATTTGCTAACGAAGGTGCACAGCATCTGTGCGCATTTCAGAAAGTTGACCACAGATACTTCCACTCTCAGGGCAGCGCAGCACCGCCTCCAACTGCCCGCTCACTAACCATTGTGCAACGTGCCCACGAGGTGGAATTCCACATTAACCATGTTATCCAGAGTTTACCAGCAGTGCAGAGTGATTGTGGACTGCCAGATGTTAACTTCAACTAGAACTGGTAGTCAGGTCAGTCAGCTTCCTAAAGTCTACAATGAAAAGTGGACGTGGATGTCTGAAATCTGTCAGGTGCTGAGTAACTTTGAGGAGTCAACATAGATGGTCAGCGCATCCGGGATCCTGGTCCTGCACATCGAAGCGTGGTTCATCGAGGACGGCTGCTCCGCTTCACTTCTATGACATGCCCTGTTAAGCTAACCACCAGGTGAGAGTCCACTCACAGCCTGACACATATTTTCTAGTGGTTAACGATATCACACGAGGTTGCGCTCCCGTTTGTGTCTCCCCTCCACACGTGGTATCTCGGGATCTCTCGAGTCCCCTCCTCTCCAGGTATCCTCAAGTCTACAATGAGGAGTGGACGTGGATGTCTGATATCTGTCAGGTGCTGAGTAACTTTGAGGAGTCAACACAGATGGTCAGTGGCGATGCCGCCATCATCAGCCTCACCATCCCGCTGCTTGGCCTGTCAGAAGCTTTGCGCTCGTCACAAGAGACGGGGGAAGAAGATTCCCTTGTTGATAGCCAAAGCACCCTTAGGTCTGTTTCTCAGCGCATATCGGAGGAGGTGGAGGAGGATGAGGAGGAAGAGGAGGAGAATGTTGGCGAGACACAAGAGGGGACCATTGTTCAGTCCTTCACTGTTCAGCGTGTATGGGCAGAAGAAGAGGAGTTGGAGGAGTTGGAGGAGGAGGAAATGGACAGTCAGGCCAGTGAGGGGAGTGAATTCTTGCGCCAGAGTCCCAACGCGCAAGAATTCACTCCCCTCACTGGCCTGGTCAGGTGCTGAGTAACTTTGAGGAGTCAACACAGATGGTCAGTGGTGATGCCGCCATCATCAGCCTCACTATCCCGCTGCTTGGCCTGTTGAAAAACTCTCTGGTCAGCATGAAGTCATTTATTCCAGCACCGATTACTGGGTATTCACTCTCCTGGACCCACGATACAAGCTAAATCTTTCACTCTCATCCCTGGAGAGGAAAGGAGTGTGAGAATGCATGAATACCTGCAGGCCCTGGTGCACAAGCTGAAACAGTATTTCCCTTCTGACAGCGCTAGCGGCAGAGGGCGCACTTCTGCGGGACAAGTAGCGAGGGAGAGTAGGCGAGCAGGCAGCTTTTTTAAACAATTTTTGGGAGTGCCACATACAGGCACTCAATCTATGTCATTTTTCTTGAGGACCAGCTACCTGCTCCTCTGGTTTGAAAACTTTTTTGGACTGCCACATACATTCACTCAATTTATTTAATCTTTTTGGAGGACCAGCTACCTGCTCCTCTGCTTTGAAAACTTTTTTGGACTGCCACATACAGGCACTCAATTTATGTAATTTTTCTGGAGGACCAGCTACCTGCTCCTCTGTCACCATCTTTGATTCCTCTCTGCCACCCATTGGTTTTAAGCCTGAGTCCATTTTTGGGTATGTTGCCAAGACATTCTCTAGCCTGCCGCTGCTGCTGCTGCCTCTGCATAGTCCCCTATAGTGTCAGGGTCAATTATTGGATGTTTTAGATGCTATCTAGCCTCATTCGGTCACTCTGTCATCGCCATGCTGTTGCCCATACCTTTGGCATAATGGTGCGATTAAGCAGCCTCAGAGGCATCCATGCATGCTGCCCCTGCTGTTTCCTGTCCATTTCCGTGGTGTTTCCATCCTTTTCTGAGGTTCCCAGGTGCTTGGCCAAGCTTCCCTGTGCAGATCCTTGGTCCCCTTGAAAAATGCTCAAGTCTCCCATTGACTTCAATGGGGCTCGTTATTCGAGACGAGCACTCGAGCATCGGGAAAAGTTTGTCTCGAATAACGAGTACCCGAGCATTTTAGTGCTCGCTCATCTGTTTCCTGTCCATTTCCGTGGTGTTTCCATCCTTTTCTGAGGTTCCCAGGTGTTTGGCCAAGCTTCCCTGTGCAGAGCCTTGGTCCCCTTGAAAAATGCTCGAGTCTCCCATTGACTTCAATGGGGCTCGTTATTCGAGACGAGCACTCGAGCATCGGGAAAAGTTCGTCTCGAATAACGAGTACCCGATTTTAGTGCTCGCTCATCTCTAATCATAATCATATTATTATATATATGTGTAAACATGTTCAAATATAGCCTGAAACCCCATATTTTAGGATCGCCTACAGCATGCAAAAATCCCACTGCTATGTTTCCTCACATTGGGTTTTCATCTGGATTTCCATATAGGTTGTGATCGCTCCCATCCCGACCCGCGCTTGGCTGTTGGCAATCCTCTTTGTGTCGCGTCACAGAGACTGGGAAGAATATTCCCTTGTTTATACCAAAGCAACCCCTCAGGGTCTGTTTCTTTCCCGCGCATATCGGAGGAGGTGGAGGACGATGAGGAGGAAGAGGAGGAGAATGATGGCGAGACAGAAGAGGGGACGCATTGCTCAGTCCTTCACTGTTTAGCGTGTATGGGCAAAGAGAGGAATTGGAGGATTTGGAGGAGGGAAATGGAACGTCAGGCCAGTGAGGGGTAGTGATTCTTGCGCTTTGGGCGCCTATGGCAGTATTTCTGAGGTGCCTATCCCTGACCCTCGCGTTCAAAGAATTTATTCCAACACCGATTACTGGTATTCACTCTCCTGGACCCGCCACGGTACAAGCAAATCTTACCTGCTCATCCCTGTGGAGAATGCATTAATGGCAGAAGCTGAACAGTATTTCCCTTCTGACAGCGCTAGCGCAGAGGGCGTACTTCTGCGGACGTAGCGAGGAAGATGTGGTGAGCAGGGCAGCTTGTCACAGCCCTGTAGGGTACGCTGCCAAGGCCTTTGCCAGTTTATGTCACCCCAGCAAGACACTGTCACCTTGTCCATCTCGGCAGAGTAGGCTGATCTTTAAGAAAGATGGTGAGGGAGTACGTAGCTGACCTACCATCGTCCCTATGACCACGCTCCCTACAACTACTGGGTTTCCAAAGCTGGACATTTGGCATGAACTGGTGCTGTACCCTTGGGCGGGTTCTTGCCTGCCCTGCCACGAGCGTGTTGTCTGAGCGGGTTTTCAGTGCAGCTGTGGCATCATCACCGATAAGCGTACACGCCTGTACTGACAGCGCTGACAGGCTGACCGTATCAAGATGAATAATGCAGGATTTACTCATGTTGTCCGTTCTCCTCACCAGCTTGAAAAACTCACCTGACATACGCGCCATAACGCAAGCTAATATTGCTTAAAGAACACTACTACGTGATTCTTATACAAAGGTGTTCTTTGAAGTCTGGTTTGTTGCCCCTCCCCGCCTATTTGGAAAATTCGAAAAAACTATCAAAAATAAACATCACATGCATTATCATTATTTATATGACCTAAGATAAATTTATTTTAACACCCGCCCTGCGTTGAAATTATATTTTTCAAGTAAACGCTTCCGTGGCCCTTCCAGGCCCTTTGGTGGGTGGAGGAACCGAGAGGCGGGGCTAGGACAGGAAAGGCTCTGCTTGGCAGTGGACTACCCCAGCTCCACTCCCAAGACCTAACTCACATATAGCCTTAACTGCAGCACCTTTAATCACTACTACTTACTGCGCCTCCAACATGCACGCACATCTTCCCCTTATCAAACGAGCTTTGTCAGGCAGAAATGTTTCAGGTTTTTCACCAGATACTAGTGGACACGCGTCCCATCTCGTCGCCGCCATGACTGGAGACCTGGAATTGCAATGCATAGCAGCGCAATATGTTTGCCCCCTGACTGGTCGCTCTAATGCATGGGAGATTTCCGCAAAAAACTATTAAAGCAAAGACCCTTATGGCTATTTCCTCTGATTCTAGATGTAATATGCAACCGGACCATGCCTGCTTTGAAAATTATCATTTTTCAAGTACAAGCGCTTTCTGGCTCGCCCAGGCCCATTTTGGGTTGGGAATGAACCCGAAAGAGCAAGGGGGGCTAGATCCAGAAAAAATCAAAGCTGCAGCTTGAGGGCGAGGGGTGCTGAGGCAGGTGAACAACAAAAAGTGTGGGATAAGGGGGGTGAAAAGGTCGGAAATGAAAGGGAGAAGGAAGGATGCTATGGGCGGACCAGTGAGTTGGACAAAGGGTGTGAGAGAGGGGCTAGCAGCTGATAAGTATGGGGGTCATGGAAGACAGTAGGAGATTGATTGCTGAAGTGCTCAGTTAGTGCCTGCTATGTTAGGTAGATAGAGTCGTGCACTATGGATGGAGCTGGGGGCTCCACTGGACCAGCGAGCTTTCTCCTTGCCACCGTCTGCCCCCCGCCCCAGTCCCCTCACATCTAACCTACACATCACGCTTACATAGGGGTCCATGCGAGGCGCCAGAAGTTTTTACTATTGACAACTAATGCATAACTTATCTCAAAGCAGGTCATACGTGCCTCGTCATACATGAACATAGTGCTCATCAGGAATCAATGTGAACACCGCGCATAGTGATGTCAATCACGCTATGCTTGTATGAGAGTTCCGGCAGTGTACCTTTCAGGTGTTTCCCTTATCGATACATATTGGAAATCGGCCCATCTGTCCGCTCGGCCATGTGTCGGGAGACCTGAAAGTTGCATATCATAGAGTAGGCGTAGCTTGATTCGACAATGTGACATCCCGCATGATATCAACAGAGCAACTCAGGCAATAGTGGAGTGCGCCATACTGTCAGCTCTTAGATACCCCTTACCCGACGATTTGACGTATAGTCAAATCCAGATGGCGATCGTGCGGGATGAGATGCGTTCGCCAACGTCGCAACGTCACATGCCTGTCATTATTTACGCGTCACGACAGCTTATGCGGCTGCGAGTCTCGTCCATCTAACGTCATTCCGGGCTGAACCGACAGCCTGGCGGGTGTCCGTATATTTATCCTCGATCACAATGCTCTGCCTGACAAAGCTCGTTTGAATAGGGGTAAGATGTGCCCTGCATCTATCACTGGTCAGCGCTAAATAGTCGGAGATTATAACTCACACGATGCTGGCAGGTGTATAGACTACCCTAGTTAGCTGACGCGCGTCGTGTGATGGCTGGCGTATCCCTGCCCAAGCGAGGTCTCTTCGGCCTGTCTGACCTCCATTAGCGCCCGTGCTCAGAGGCATCTTAAATGTAATGTGAGGGAATCGTTCGCGAGTTACAATCCCCAACGCCAAATGGGCACTCGGCGCAGAACGTCTTACTTGTGAAAAAAGTACTGACACCCTGTCCAAGCTGCCGTCGTGGGCGTCGCGATTGATCTAAATCATCCGGAAGCTCCATCGAGGCAAATGTAGGACATGCGACCCGCATGGTGGGTAGTTGGGGATGTAGTTTTGGGGTGTATGGTCGGAATGTTGGGTTGACGGAAGAAAGCAGGGGGGGCGGGTGGGCTACAAACAGTCACTGGGGTTCTAGTAGCAACCGTTTGTTAAGATCCACGTGTAGTACTGTTCGTGAGTGAAGATAAGAGGTAGCTTGTTGGTAATGGCGGTGGATTGGGGGGTAGGTGGAGCTTCTTTCCAGCTGGGTGTGAGAATGGAAATCTCTCCTCAAGTCTACAATGAGGAGTGGACGTGGATGTCTGATATCTGTCAGGTGCTGAGTAACTTTGAGGAGTCAACACAGATGGTCAGTGGTGATGCCGCCATCATCAGCCTCACCATCCCGCTGCTTGGCCTGTTGAAAAACTCTCTGGTCAGCATGAAGTCGGAAGCTTTGCGCTCGTCACAAGAGACGGGGGAAGAAGATTCCCTTGTTGATAGCCAAAGCACCCTTAGGTCTGTTTCTCAGCGCATATCGGAGGAGGTGGAGGAGGATGAGGAGGAAGAGGAGGAGAATGTTGGCGAGACAGAAAAGGGGACCATTGTTCAGTCCTTCACTGTTCAGCGTGTATGGGCAGAAGAAGAGGAGTTGGAGGAGTTGAAGGAGGAGGAAATGGACAGTCAGGCCAGTGAGGGGAGTGAATTCTTGCGCGTTGGGACTCTGTCGCATATGGCAGATTTCATGCTAAGCTGCCTATCCCGTGACCCTCGCGTTCAAAGAATTTATTCCAGCACCGATTACTGGGTATTCACTCTCCTGGACCCACGGTACAAGCAAAATCTTTCCACTCTCATCCCTGGAGAGGAAAGGAGTGTGAGAATGCATGAATACCAGCAGGCCCTGGTGCACAAGCTGAAACAGTATTTCCCTTCTGACAGCGCTAGCGGCAGAGGGCGTACTTCTGCGGGACAAGTAGCGAGGGAGAGTAGGCGACCAGGCAGCTTGTCCAGCACTGGCAGGGGTATGCTTTACAAGGCCTTTGCCAGTTTTATGTCACCCCAGCAAGACACTGTCACCTGTCCCCAGTCTCGGCAGAGTAGTGCTGATCTTTAAGAAAGATGTGAAGCGAGTACGTAGTGACCTACATCGTCCCAAACTGACCACGCTCCTACAACTAACTGGGTTTCCAAAGCTGGACATTTGGCATAACTGGTGCTGCGCTTGGGGCCCGGTCTTGCCTGACCCTGCCACGTAGCGTCGTTGTCCCCATGAGCGGGTTTTCAGGCAGTCTGTGGCATCATCACCGATAAGCGTACACAGCCTGTTACTGACAGCGCTGACAGGCTGCGCTGTATTCAAATGAATAAACTGGATTTCTCATGTTTTTCCATTCTCCCACCAGCTTTAATAACTCAACCTAAATAACCGCCATAACGCAAGCTAATTTCTTATAAGAACATACTAACTACACGTGATCTTATAACAAAGGTTTCTTATAAGTCTGTTGTAGCCCCCTCCCGCCTGATTTGGAAAATTCCCGAAAAAACTATCAAAAATAAACCACTCACATGCTATTTCATTATTCTATATGAAAACAACATAAATTTTTTTTACACGACCCGCCCTGCGTTGAAATTATATTTTTTCAAGTAAACGCTTCCGGGCCCCCAGCCCTGTTGGTGGGGAGGAACCGAGAGGCGGGGGCTAGGACAGGATAAAGGCTCTCTTGGCAGTGGACCCCCAGCTCCATCCCAAGATCCAACTAACATAGTTTTAACTGCAGCACCTTTAAACTACTACTAGTTCACTGCCTCCATACATGGTCCCCTTATCAAACGAGCTATGTCAGGCAGAATTTTCAGGTGTTTCACCAGATACATAGTGGAACGCGGCCCATCTGTCGCCGCCATGCTGGAGACCTGAAGTTGCAATCATAGCAGCGCAATATGAATGCCCCATACTGTCACTCTTAATCATGGAAGTCGTCTCCATGGCTGCCTCCACATGTCGTCCCCTTATCAAAAGAGCTGTGTCAGGCTCATTTTTTGGGTGTTTCACCAGATACGTTGGGAACTTGGTCACTATGTCGCCACCATGCTGTGTTATCGACTAAATATAAATATAACGTCGCAACTCTTGTGCACCATAGGAAATCATTCAGCGCTTCTTGTCTCATCCCCTCTTGGTGAAAAACTGAGTCCTATTTAGGGTATGTCGCCATGACACTCTCTAGCCTGCGACGCCTGCTGCCGCTGCTCTCATGCCGTCCCTATAGTGTCCAGGCGTAATATATGGCACGGTGTTAGATGCATATTAGCCTCATTTTGACACTCGGTCATGGCCATGCTGTTCCCATAAATTTTGGCATATGGTGCGATTAAGCAGCTCCCAGAGGCATCCAGCATGCTGACCCCTGCTGTTTCCTGTCCATTTCCGTGGTGTTCCCACCTTTTCTAGGGTCTCCAGTGTTTGGCCAAGCTTCCCTGTGCAGAGCCATGGTCCACTTGAAAAATGCTGGAGTCTCCCATGGACTTCAATGGGGTTCGTATTTCGAGACGAGCACTCGAGCTCGGGAAAGTTTGTCCGAATAACGAGTACGAGGATATTTATGCTCGCTCATCTCAATTATAACTATACAGTCATGATGGGGCACCATCTGGGGACACATGCTGGGGGCACATACGGGACACAAGTGAGGGACGTAGCTACTGAAGCAGAAGCATCACTAGAGCAGTGACGTAGGAGGCTTCTAGGGGTGTGAAATCTTCTGCTTAATAAAGCGTCCCCTAATAATAATCTACGTCATAGATGCTGAATAGAGATGAATAGTAGGGACATAGAGAGGTTTTTACCTGGTTAAAACATAAAATTACAGTGTTGCACCGAATCAAACCCAAAAATGCTATAGGGGCCATGAGGGTTATCAGTCCTCTAGTAATGAATACAATTCTCATGTTCTTTCTTCTCTTAACAATTCCATCACTTGTCCCCCTCCACCCCTCGCTGTGTTCCTGAGACAAGCGGGGGAGGAGTCCCCCTCCTTTTACATGTGGTGTCTGTAGATACATGTCCAAGCTACCAGGATAACAAAGAGGAATCAGCACACCCATTGTATGTTAGTTCACTGTATCATCCTACACAATTGCAAAAACTTTTGACCAACAACTTCAAAATTAGGTGATGTATAAGTTTTCAATACATCTTCTGATGTTATTAAACATACCTCAACAAGATTTCTCAGGTCCAAGCCTGCATTCGAACAATGTCCACATTGTGTGCTGTGCTTTCCTCACATTGGTGAACTCTGATTGAAATAACCTAAGCACTTTCAACATCCAGATAGACAAAACACATATTTGATATCTTTGCCTAATCTGCAGGACTGGTATAATGGAATAAACTAATAGAAAATCTACAGTATCTGGCAAGATGTCAGCTCAGGGGAAACCAATGGGGACTGACAAACCGTCCAGGAGCATACTCCCCACAGAAGACACAAAATCCGTAAACAATATGGTTACTACCCGGGGTTTTTGGGACTTTGAAGTTTTGAAAGGTTTATTCTTAAGAAAGCAGGCACAGTCTCCTACATTTATTCTGGGTACTATATCATTAGTTGTATTCTAAAGTTACAGGCAAATACAGCTTAGCTTAAATACCAGATAAATTACAAGCTGAGCGGACTGTGGGTGCGAATCCTCAAAGAGGCTTTAGGCAATGCCCTATTCCTCATACCACGTGACTCTATAAAGTGAGATGCCCCCCTACAGGAGAAACATCTGAGGACTATGTCTTTGTTCTGTTGCAGAGCCCGCCACTTTTCTAATCCAGTCGTGGACTGGATTATTATTCCAGTCGTGGGGGTTTTGGGGGGTTAACTTGTTGCCCACATTTGCATGCCAACCCATGTCGACCGCCAGTCTGTTTTACTCACATGTTTACCTTACATCAACTTCATCCACCCTTTTTAGCGTGGAGGCAGAACCTTCCTGAATGTGTGGAGTCTTCCGTCATTGTTATTCTGTCAACGTTTCGTCCGTCATTCGTCATATAAACTCCTACCCGACAAACAAAATTTTTCTAGTGGACCTGTTGTTTCTTCCTAGCAACCCTCTTTCGCGTCCACTTTATCCTGTCCTCTGTAACTTTTCTTTATACCACTGTTGGCACCAATTTTTACATTTCTATGCAGATTATGGCAAACCAGCCCTTGTTCTTTTAAGAACCTTCCATTACAAACATACAAATCACACCATCTGTTTTTCTTGAACTACTCCACCGTGCTTCCCTCCTTCTCTTTTCTTTTTCCTAACATTCACTTGACATCTCCTTCCTTTACCAGCTCCTTCCACTTTTCCCCACTCTTGGTCCTCTTTCAATTTTCGATTACCGTCTTTTTCCCACGTTCCTCCCACGTTGCCACTGGTTTCCCTTAATGGACCTCCTCTAATATACCTACTAGCAAACCCTTCCGTTTCCCACTAATTTTTATAATCATTCTATCAGTGCGGCAAACATCCCTTTTCACGCGGTTCCCAATAGCCACCACCCCCGTAGCCGCGCTATACGTTCACTTCACCACCACTTTTGTAATTACGTAATTTTTTCCTAAACAGTCCTAGGATATTACGTACAACCAGAAACTCGACTTGAGCACCCCCCTTCCACATGATATCAGCATCTGTGATCCTACACATTCCACAAATATAAATTTATTTTAACTTCTCTTCTTTTTATCGCCTCCCATCACTGCTCCCCAAACTCAGGTTCGCCTTTTTTTGCCTATAAAGCGCATCATCTCTCATTTCCCCTTATCCAACCAACTGCTCTTCTAGGTGATCTTGACGCTAGCGGGCCTTCATTCCAGGCCACCCCTTTTTCTCTCACTTTATCACCCCCCCGCCTGACATATTCCTCAAAACCAGTACAGTACAGTATCACAACTTAGCGCTATCAAACAACACACCTGTTCAACTCAACCCAATATCCTCCATATATACACCTACACACATTCACCCATGGATTTTCACAATAACCTACTAAAACGCCACCTTCTAGAGTACCTTTTTTTTTTTTTGCTTCTCCCTGCTGGCATTATGTATGGGATTCATGATAACTCAACTCCCTCCCACTACCAGCGCAGTGAACCACAATAAACAAGGAGAGAAAGACCCGCAAATTGTAATGAATTCAAAGCTCTTCTTACCCTCTTTGTGACGCTGCTATTTTTTGCGCTTGGTCGTCATGAACACGGCATGATCTACCAATTGACCCTCCGCAATTCCCGCCGTCATGCAAACCAATGTCTCTGTTCAGAGCCATAGTTCGGTTTCTCCCCCCGGTCAGGGACCAACCCTACTACAACTTCCCACCACTATCTCGATTCCCTCTCCTTTTCCCTCCCTTTTTTTCTTCTTTTCCCCCCCCCCCCCTTGTGTTTTTCCCTCTTTTTCTGTGATTTGAGTCCTCTGCTCCTTTCCCAGATACTGTATAGTATGAGTGCTCGGTGAAATCACTAAGACCTTAACATGTTTGACCTTGGGAGACATTCCCCATTTAGTTAGGTTGCAGACAGTATTTTTATAGTTTCTTGCGAACAAAGGAACCCTTTACCTGACCCATACCAAATTCCAATAGCCTTGGAAAGTGAAGAGATCTGTGACACGGGGGTGGATGATAGGAAGAACAGTTTCAAACTGGATTCTATTCCCTCACAAGGTCATGGATAGAGATGATGCGAAACATATCGTCAGCTTGATGCTGTTTGAGCTATAGCAAATCGTGACTGCTCGGATGAAGTGAAAAGGGATCTCCCCCAGCCATCAGAAGAAAACACGAGACACTCACAAGCAAGGAGATTCTCGCACTATACCACCAGCACATGTGGTAAACGGTACAGGTCGATAGCAGTGTTGGATGGCCTGATAAGGTACCCTGGAACTATACCCAGCCCCCTGCCACGCTGATCGGATCTGGATGCCTTAGAGGAGCGGAGAGCTGATGATGGTAGGGAAAGCGTTAGGGTGTTCTTAGATTAGGTTACCCAACCAACAGCCATGTAGAAGCTACAATACCTGTTATATATTATATATATATTTTTTTATTTTGTACTTGCTTGTGGGCTGGGCTTGGCTGCACTAGTCTAGTCAGTGCAGCTATTTTGAGAATTTGCAGGAAATTGCGACGAGCATTATATTAGCTCTTAGTGATGAGTGAAACACAGCCCTCTCAAACTCCTAAGTGGGGACATTATTAGGGGTTTGATGGCATTAGCAAAGTCTGGCCGTTTTTTTTTTTTTTAAATGAAAGTCACAGGCATGGCACAAATCGTGTGGTTCAAACTAGCCATTATAGAAATCATTCTTCTGTGGTGATGTCTGATTTCTTCTTCAGGTTTTTAATAAAAAACAAAAAAACACAAAAATAACAAAAAAAAACAAAAAAAAAAATCAGTTTTATTCTGTTTGTATTACATAGAATTTAATTTTGAAAACATACATGGTCCCCTTATCAAACGAGCTGTGTCAGGCAGAATTTTGGATTGTTTTCATGGCTTCCATGTTAACTTTGTCGCCACCCTGCTGTGTAATCCACAAAATATACTGGCAAACTTTTATCATTTACCAATATTATTTCAGCGCTTCTTGCGCATCTGTTTACATTCCCCTCACCCGCCATATCCTAAACTTATAAGAACGCTACTACACTTGATCTTATACAAAAGGTTCTTAGAAGTGCTGTTTGGGGAGTAACCTAGAGACAGGGGCTTGGATTGGCGAAAGCTCGCCTGGCAGCGGAGCGCCAGCTCCATCCCAAGATCCAACTAACATAGTTTTAACTGCAGCACCTTTAATCTACTACTAGTTCACTGCCTCCATACATGGTCCCCTTATCAAACGAGCTGTGTCAGGCAGAATTTTGGGTTGTTTTCATGGCTTCCTCATCAAACTTGTTAACTTTGTCGCCACCCTGCTGTGTAATCCACAAAATATACTGGCAAACTTTTATCATTTACCGATATTATTTGAGCGCTTCTTGCTCACCTCCTTATATATTTAGTTTAGGGGGGTTATTTTGCATGACGGGTTCTCTTTAAAGGTGTTAAAGGACACAAGACAAGTAAAGACAGTCCCTAGGTTATGTACACGATAGTTTCTGTAGATTTATTCTTAAAGAGGTTGTCCATTTCCAGCATATAATAGATATGCTTTGGGTAAGTAAAAATTATACAACTTTCCAAAATACTTTGTCTCAATTCCTCACTGTTTTCTAGATCTCTGCTTGCTGTTTTTATGTAGAAAGCTTCTATGTTTACTTCCAGTAGTTACAAATCTGTCTATGTTCACGTGATGACATGCAGGTGCATGAGCTGTTATTATCACACAGCTCTAATTAATCCCTGTTATAATAACTGCTTGTTCACTGGAATTAGTAAGCCAAAACCAGTATATTTAGTAAATGTAGCTCCAGACAAATAATTTTTTTGTCCCTGTGATAGTTGGATTTTAAAAATGTGGGGTTGACAAGGGAACAAGCATTAACAATGAAAGCTTCAAGGCAGACATCTTAAAGTTTATTGCATTGCAGCCTTGGAGCAAAGTACAGTAAATTATCAGCTTTTCCAGAGGTTGTAGTGGGAAGAGATGTCTGTAACTAGGTGTTCTTAAGTTGGGGACTTTTTTTTGAGAGAGAACACAAGACATCATGGGATCTGTGGGCAAGCTAACTGGCCTCAGGCTGAGGTCATAGACTGACAGATATTAGTCTCCGCCCACTTCACCTCTAGTGAAAAAGGACTGACTGATGACAAATGGCGAGAAAGCATGTCTGCAATCCAAGACATAACCTCTTCGCACTGTTTGGCCCTCAACGTGCTCTACCACGAGGTCCCAGTAACTTGGAGACATGATGAACCTAGGGAGTGGTGCTTGTGGCGTCCCCTGCTCCTCATCAGCAGGTGGTGTCTCACCCCGCCCAGGACCACGGCTTCTGACTGCAGTAGTTGTGACGCCACATCCAGCCCCGTCCTTACCCTAGCCCGGGTTAAAACATTTTCAAAATTAAAGTGTAAACTTCACATTTTTTTTTGTGTTTTTTTTTTTTTTTTTAAACAAAACGATGCTATCCTATGCTATGGATAGTTTCTTACCTACATGACAGCACAACAACTGGATTTGTGAGGTGCCAGATGACGTTGAGTTAGAAGAGAAATAAACGTAAACAATAAATAAAGTCAGCAGACTGGCCTAATTCAAATCAAACCCCCTAATAAATTGTCCACGCGGTGTTTGAGGTGGATATGTATGTCACTAGAGCTAAAACACAAGTCTCCCTGCAAATTCCTCACAATATGGTACTTACTGCACTACTAATAGCAGCAAGCCCAGCCACAAGCCAACCAAAAAAAAAAAAGGCAATATAACCGCTCATTGAGGCCAAATGAAGCCGTTGGGTTCTCCTATGGACAAGGTTCGAGAAACAAAAGAACAGCCAATAACCTGGACATTGATGGTAACGAAATAGGAAGTTTATAAACAAGAAAGAAACGTAAAAAAAAAAGTAATTATCTAAGCAGCATCGGCGTAATGTCAAATCAAAAACCCATAGTAAATTGCCCACTTCGGTGTTTGAGGTGGATATGTGTGTCCTAAGACTAAACAAAGTCTCCCTGCAAATTTACTCACAATATGGAACTAGATGCAATACTAATAGCAGCAGCCCAGCCCAAAGCAACCAAATAAAAAGGGAAAAATACGCTAATTGTAGGCCTAAATAAGCCGTTGGGTCTCGATGGTATTTTTTCTAGCCCACACTGAAAAGACACTGTTTTTTTTTTTTTCCTTTGCCAGATTACTGTGAGTTCTAAAAAGAAATAAACGAAAAAAAAAAAAATCAGCAGGGACTTCTGCCTAATTCAAATCAACCCTCTTAACTTGTCCCACTCGGTGTTTGAGGTGGATATGTGTGTCACTAAGAGCTAAACACAAGTTTCTGCACAAAACTCACAATATATATAGATGCACGATACTAGCAGAAAGCCCAGCCCACAGGCAAACCAAAAAAAAGTAAAATTAAAACGTATTGTAGCCCTAGAAGGGTGTTGGGTCTTGTAGAAATCACTCCTGCCTAACAGTAAGCTACTAGCACCCTAACGTGTTCCCTGACCAGCAGAAGATCCCTCCCTAGCGGCATCTAGACAGAGAATGATCCGAGCAGCGCGGGCAGGGCTAGTCTATTCCAGGGTCACCTATCTGGCCAGCCAACACTGCTATCGACGTTGTAAGGGTACCACGTCATGCGGGTGGAGTGCAGGTCTCATGGCTTGTGATTGGCTCTGTTTCTGGCCGCCAAAAAGCAAAACGGCGGGAGATGCCGAAGGGGGGGGGGGTTTTTTTTTTTCCTTTTTCTTGGGGGGGGGGGGGGGGGGGGTGGGGGGGGGGGGTGGGGGGGGGGGACAGGATGCTTGAAAAAGGCGAAAAGCTCACCTGGCAGCGGACCGCAAGCTCCATCCCAAGATTCAGTCAGCCTCAGAGGCATCCATGACATGCGCCCTGCTGTTTCCTGTCCATTTTGGCCTCCACGATCTCTCCACAGCGTCCACTCATGTCTAGTTCCTCCTCGCTATACCCAGACGCGGAGAACGAGAGGATATGCAGCACCCATCCCTTATCAAAACGAGCTGGTCAGGCAGAATTTCAGGTTTCACCAGTACGTAGTGAAACTCGGCCCATCGTCGCTGTCACCGCCATGCTGGAGACCTGAAGTTGCAATCATAGCAGCGCAATATGAATGCCCCATACTGTCGCTCTTAATCATGGAAGTCGTCTCCATGGCTGCCTCCACATGTCGTCCCCTTATCAAAAGAGCTGTGTCAGGCTCATTTTTCGGGTGTTTTACCAGATACGTTATGGAACTTGGTCACTATGTCGCCACCATGCTGTGTTATCGACTAAATATACCATCAACCTTTTCTTCACATAGGAAATCATTTCAGCGCTTCTTACTCACCTCCTTTGGTGAAGCCTGAGTCCATTTAGGGTATGTCGCCATGACACTCTCTAGCCTGCCGCTGCTGCCGCTGCCTCTGCATGCCGTCCCCTATAGTGTCAGGGTCAAGTTACTGGGACTCGTGGTAGAGCACTGTTGAGGCCAGAACAGTGCGATGTCGTGGATTGCGGACAATGCTTCTAGCCATTTGTCCACCAGTCAGTCTTCCACACAGTCCATCCATGTCACCGAAATCAGCACTCCTCCAGCTCCTCCGCCTCAGCCTCCTACCCCCCAGTCTGCCCCCTCCCAGCAAAAATTTGCATTTGAACCGGCATACTCTGAGGAACTGTTTTCTGGACCCTTCCCACAGTCACAAACCACTTGTCCGGTTGCTGCTGAGCTATTTTCCGATGCCCAGGTTTTCCACCGGTCGCAGTCTGTGGGTGAGGATGACATTATTGACGTAGTGGAAGAAGTGTGTAAAGAGGTGTCGGACGATAAGGAGACACAGTTGTCAGACAGTGGTGAAGTTGTTGTCAGGGCAGGAAGTCCGATTGGGGGAGCAGACTGAGGGATCGGAGGATGATGAGGTGACAGACCCAAGCTGGGTTGATAGGCCGGGTGAACACAGTGGTTCTGAGACGGAGGCGAGTCCTATACCAAAACAGGTTGGAAGAGGCAGTGGTGGGGCCAGACGGAGAGGCACTGCCAGAGTTGGTGCATCAGCGCCAAATGTTTCACGTAGTCAAGCTCCCGTGGCGAGGGCTAGATTTTCAGAAGTCTGGAGGTTCTTAAAAGAAACACCGGATGACCGACGGACTGTGGTGTGCAACCTGTGCCAAACCAGGATCAGCAGGGGTTCCACCACTACTAGCTTAACTACCACCAGTATGCGCAGGCATATGAATGCTAAACACCCCAATCAATGGCACCAAGCCCATTCACCTCCGGCCAGGCACACCACTGCTCCTTCCCCTGTGTCATCTGCTAGTCAGCCCCCTGCCCAGAACCCCGGCCCAAACACCTCCCATGCGAAAACCCAATTTTCGCCTCCACGATCCTCCACAGCATCCACCAGCGTTCAACTCTCCATACCCCAGACGCTGGAGCGCAAAAGGAAGTATAGTGCAACCCACCCACACGCCCAAGCCCTCAATGTCCACATCTCCAAACTGCTTAGCCTGGAGATGCTGCCCTATAGGCGGGTAGAGACCGAAGCCTTTCGAAACCTCACGGCGGCGGCCACTCCTCGGTATTTGGTCCCCAGCCGCCACTACTTTTCCCGTTGTGCCGTCCCAGCCCTGCACAAGCACGTGTCAGACAACATCATCTGTGCCCTGACCAACGCCGTTTCTGACAAGGTCCACCTGACCACGGACACGTGGACGAGTGCTGCCGGGCAGGGCCACGATATATCGCTCAAGGCACATTGGGATAACTTGTTGGAGGCTGGGACCGAGTCTGAGCCTGGGGCTGGTCATATACTGCCGACGCCGAGGATTGCGGGGCCTACCTCGGTCCAGGTCTCAAAGGCCTACTATGCCTCCTCCTCCTCCCACCCCTCCTCCACCACCTCCTCCGAATTACCATCCGTGGCGCCATCAGTCGGTAGCTTTAGGCACAGCAGCAGTGCCATCGTTAAGCGACAGCAGGCGGTGCTCAAACTGCTGAGCCTAGGCGATAAAAGGCACACCGCCCCAGAGCTATTACAGGGCATCACGGTGCAGACTGATCTGTGGCTGGCAACGCTGAACCTGAAGCCAGGTATGGTTGTGTGTGACAACGGCCGTAACCTGGTGGCGGCCCTGCAACTCGGCAGACTGACACATGAGCCATGCCTGGCCCATGTGTTAAATCTCATAGTTCAGCGTTTCCACAAAGACATACCCCAATCTGTTTGATTTGCTCACGAAGGTGTGCCGCCTCTGTGCGCATTTCAGGAAGTCCAGCACAGATGCTGCCACTCAGGGCAGTGCAGCGCCGCCTCCAACTGCCCGCTCACCGACTGATTCCCGGTCTGTTTCTCAGTGCATATCGGAGGAGGTGGAGGAGGATGAGGAGGAAGAGGAGGAGAATGTTGGCGAGACAGAAGAGGGGACCATTGTTCAGTCCTTCACTGTTCAGCATGTATGGGCAGAAGAAGAGTTGGAGGAAATGGACAGTCAGGCCAGTGAGGGGAGTGAATTCTTGCGCGTTGGGACTCTGTCGCATATGGCAGATTTCATGCTAGGCTGCCTATCCCGTGACCCTCGCACTACTAGTTCACTGCCTCCATACATGGTCCCCTTATCAAACGAGCTATGTCAGGCAGAATTTTCAGGTGTTTCACCAGATACATAGTGGAACGCGGCCCATCTGTCGCCGCCATGCTGGAGACCTGAAGTTGCAATCATAACCTTTTGTTCACATAGGAAATCATTTCAGCGCTTCTTGCTCACCTCCTTTGGTGAAACCTGAGTCCATTTAGGGTATGTCGCCATGACACTCTCTAGCCTGCCGCTGCTGCCGCTGCCTCTGCATGCCGTCCCCTATAGTGTCAGGGTCAATTATTGGATGTTTTAGATGCTATATAGCCTCATTCTGACACTCTGTCATGGCCATGCTGTTGCCCATAATTTTGGCATAATGGTGCGATTAAGCAGCCTCAGAGGCATCCATGCATGCTGCCCCTGCTGTTTCCTGTCCATTTCCGTGGTGTTTCCATCCTTTTCTGAGGTTCCCAGGTGTTTGGCCAAGCTTCCCTGTGCAGAGCCTTGGTCCCCTTGAAAAATGCTGGAGTCTCCCATTGACTTCAATGGGGTTCGTTATTCGAGACGAGCACTCGAGCATCGGGAAAAGTTTGTCTCGAATAACGAGTACCCGAGGATTTTAGTGCTCGCTCATCTCTAATTATAACCTATACAGTCATGCTGGGGGCACATACTGGGGACACATGCTGGGGGCACATACTGGGGACACATAGTGAGGGACAGTGTTACTGAGCAGAAGCATCACTAGAGCCAGTGACGTAGGAGGCTTCTAGGGGTGTTATAACTTCTGCCTAAAAAGCTCCTAATAATAATCTCCGTCATAGCTGCTGAATAGGAGTAATAGTATGGGATCATAGAGAGGTTTTTACCTGGTTAAAACATTAAAATTACAGATGTTGCACCGAATCAAACCCAAAATCTGCTTAGGGCCATGAGGGTTATCAGTCCTCAGTAATGAATACACATTCTCATTGTTCCTTTCTTCTCTTAACATTCCATCACTTGTCCCCCTCCCCCCCCTCCTGTGTTCACTGAGACAAGGGGGGAAGGCAGCCCCCTCCTTCTTCCTGTGGTGTCTGTAGTACTACATGTCCCAGCATACCAGGAGAACAAAGAAGGAATCTAACACACCATTGTAAGTTCACTGTATCATCCTACACAAATTGCAAAAACTTTTGACCACAACCTTCAAACTTTAGGTGTATTATAAAGTTTTACACTACATTTCTGATGTTATTAAACATACATCACAAGATTTCTCAGGTCCAAGCCTGCATTGAACAATGTCCACAATTGTGTGCTGTGCTTTCCTCACATCTGGTAACTCTGATGAAATACCACTAGCACTTCACATCATATAGACAAAACACATATTTATATCTTTGCCATAATCTGCAGGACTGTATAATGGAATAAACTCATAGAACATCTACAGTATCTGGCAAGAGTCAGCTCAGGGAAACCAATTGGGACTGCACAACCGTCCAGGAGCTCTCCCCACAGAAGACCAAAATCCGTAACAAATATGTTACTACCCGGGTTTTTGGACTTTGAAGTTCTGAAAGGTTATTCTTAGATAAGCAGGCACAGTCTCCTACATTTATTCCCTGGGTACTATATCTTAGTTGTCTTCTAAAGTTACAGCAATACAGCTAAATACAGCTAAATACAGCTGAGCGGACTGTGGGTGCGAATCCAAAGATCTTTAGGCAATGCATTATTCCTCATACCACTGCTCTATTAAAGTGAGATGCCCCCTACAGGAGAAACATCTGAAGACTATGTCTTTGTTCTGTGCAGAGCCCGCACTTTTTCTAATCCAGTCTTGACTGGATATATTCCAGTGTGGGGGTTGGGTCTAGGTGCCACATTGCATGCACATGTCTCCCGCCAGTCTGTTTCTTTGTTTCCATACATCAATTCATCCACCATTTTAGGGTGGAGGCAGAACCTTTCCTGAATGTTGTCTTTGTCTTTTATCTGTCCAACGTTTTTGTCCGTCATCGTCATAACACTCATACAACACACAATTTCTTATGGCTGTTTCTTTATAACCTCCTCTGGTCACTTCCTCTGTAACTTTCTTCTATCCACTTGCAATTTCCATCATATCATTATTATGCAACCAGCCTTTGTTCTTTTAAGAACCTTTCCATTTACCAACATACAAACAACCATCTTTTGATATACTTGTCCTTTTCCAACATTCTCTGACATCCTTTTACAGCCTCTTTTCCCTCTTTCTCTTTCAAGATCCGTAGTACTGGTTTCCCTCTGAATTGCCTCTCATCCTACCTAGCAAATTTTTCCCATAATTTTCTATATATCTCTAGTGCCGGCACACACTCGCGGTCACTCTTCCATAGGGCAGTATCAACCACTTTTATTTAATTTAGTAAATTTTTTCCTAAACCGTTTGCCCGTCAAGAAATGACTGCAGCCCCCTTCATTGAAGCAGCTCTGGATCCTACCACACAAAATAAATTTATAAAGTCCCACTGTCCAAACTCAGTCTACTTTGTCTCAAGCGAATTATGATCCACCAACTGCTCTTCTAGGTGACTCTTTAGGTAGGGGCTATTCCAGGATGTAATCTTTCTTAAAACCAGTACAGTACAGTATCACAATAGCGCTATCAAACACACATGTTCAACTCACACAATACCCATATACACTACCACACATCACATGGAGTTTTCAAATAAACTAACAAGATTCTTTGGACTGGGCAATATAGGCATGCAACTCACCGGACGTGGAACAATCCAAACAAGGAGAGACAGAGCAAATTGTAAGAAAAAGCTTCTTACCTTTTTGTGCAGCTGCATGGTCTGTCTGTCCTGAAAGGATGATCCCTAAATTGTCCGGTAGGCGTCATGCAAACCCATGTCTCTGTTCCAGCGCCAAGTTTTGTCAGGGAAATATCCCCATATCTCGATGTGATGTGTTTCCAGATCACTGTATAGTATGAGCTGCTCGGTGAATCACTCAGACCTTCACATGTTTGAGAGAATTCCCATTTATTTAGGTTGCAGACAGTTTTTATAGGTTCTTGAGACAAAGGAACCTACTGACCATACCCACATTCCAATAGCCTCTGAAAGATGATCTGTGTACTTGGGGGGGGATGATAGAAGAACAGTTTCAAACTGGGATTCTATTCCCTCACAAGGTCATGGATAGAGATGAGCGAACATACTCGTCCAAGCTTGATGCTTGTTTGAGCATTAGCATAATCGTGACTGCTCGGATGAGAAAATGGCATCTCCCAGCATCAGAAACAGAGCCAATCACAAGCAAGGAGACTCTGCACTATACCCAGCATCATGTGGTACACTTACATGTCGATAGCAGTGGTTGGATGGCCTGATAAGGTGACCCTGGAATATACCTGCCCACGCTGCTCGGATCTGGATGCCGTTAGGGAGAGAGCTGCTGCTGGTCAGGGAAAGCGTTAGGGTGTTCTATTAGATTAGTGTTACCCAACAGCCTTGTTAGAGCTACAATACCGTTATATATATATATATATTTTTTTATTTTTGTACTTGCTTGTGGCTGGGCTTGCTGGCACTAGTAGTGCAGCTATTTTGATGAATTTGCAGGGAAACTTGCGAGCATTATATTTAGCTCTTAGTGAAACACATATCCATCTCAAACACCTAAGTGGGACATTTATTAGGGGTTTGATTGAATTAGGCAAAGTCTGCCGTTTTTTTTTTTTTTTAAAGTGAAAGTCACAGGCATTGCACAAAATCAGTGTAGGTTACAAACTAGCCATAGAAATCATCTTCTGTGGTTGCTGTCTGATTTCTTCTTCATGTTTTTTAATAAAAAAACAAAAAAACACAAAAATCCCAAAAAAACAAAAAAAATTCAGTTTATTTCTGTTTTGTCAATAAAATAGACTTTAATTTTGAAAATGTTGAACCCAAGGGCAAGGGGTAGAGTACGTGGGCGTGGGCATCCAATTACTGCAGGGGTCAGAGGCCGTGGTTCTGGGCGGGGTGAGACACCACCTGCTGATGAGGGAGCAGGGGAACGCCGCAGAGCTACACTCCCTAGCTTCATGTCTCAAGTTACTGGGACTCGTGGTAGAGCACTGTTGAGGCCAGAATAGTGCGAACAGGTGATGTCGTGGATTGCGGACAATGCTTCAAGTAATTTGTTCACCAGTCAGTCTTGCACGCAGTCTACCCATGTTACCCAAGTGAGCACTCCTCCAGCTCCTCCACCTCAACCTCCTTCCCCCCAGTCTGCCCTCTCCCAGGAAAATTTGGCATTTGAGCCGGCATACTCTGAGGAACTGTTTCCTGGACCCTTCCCACGGTTCCAAACCACTTGTCAAGTTGCTGCTGAGCTCTTTCCCGATGCCCAGGTTTTTATTGTTGACGTAGTGGAAGAAGTGTATAAAGAGGTGTCGAACGAAGAGGAAACATGGTTGTCAGACAGTTGTGAAGTTGTTGTCAGGGCATGAAGTCCGAGGGGGGAGCAGACTGAGGGATCGGAGGATGATGAGGTGACAGACCCAAGCTGGTTTGATAGGCCGGGTGAACACCATGCTTGTGAGACGGAGGCAAGTCCTATACGAGAACAGGTTGGAAGAGGCAGTGGTGGGGCCAGACAGAGAGGCAGGGCCAGAGCTGGTGCAACAGCGCCAAATGTTTCACGTAGTGAAGCTCCCGTGGCGAGGGCTAGATTTTCTGAAGTCTGGAGGTTCTTTAACCCCTTAACGACTTGGCCTTTTTTAGTTTTTTCACTTCCATTTTTCACACCCCACCTTCAAAAATCTATAACTTTTTTATTTTTCCACATAAAGAGCTCTGTTATGGCTTATTTTCTGCGTAACAAATTGCACTTCATAGTGACGGTATTTAATATTCCATGGCGCATACTGGGAAGCGGGAAAAAAATTCCAAATGCAGTGAAAATGGTGAAAAAACACATTTGCGACGTTTTCTTGTGGGCTTGGATTTCACAGCTTTCACTCTGCGTCCCAAATGACATGTCTACTTTATTCTTTGGGTTGCTACGATCACAGGGATACCACATTTGTACAGGTTTTATAATGTTTTCATACATTTAAAAAAATTAAAACCTCCTGTACAAAAATTTTTTTTTTGATTTTGCCATCTTCTGGCGGTAATAACTTTTTCATACTTTGGTGTACGAAGCTGTGGGTGGTGTCATTTTTTGCGACTTTTGATGGCGTTTTCATTGCTATCATTGTTAGGACTGTGCTACCTTTTGATCACTTTTTATTAATTTTTTTATATTTTCCAAAATGGCAAAAAAATGTCATTTTTGACTTTGGACGCTATTTTCCATTACGCGGTTAAACGCAGTGAAAAACCGTTATAATATTTTGATAGATCGGACATTTTCGGACGCGGTGATACCTAATGTGTTTATGATTTTTACTGTTTATTAATATTAATATCAGTTCTAGGGAAAGGGGGGTGATTTGAATTTTTAGGTTTTTTTAATATAATTTTTTTTTTTTAAACTTTTTTTTACTTTTACTTTAACTATTGGGAAAAGTTCGTCTCGAATAACGAGTACCCGAGCATTTTAGTGCCCGCTCATCTCTAATGGTGATGAGAATTTTTGGAGAATCTCCGGCAATGTCACCAGGGCACCGTAGAGTGCCTTGTGTTATAATTTATTCACTCGCTTGTTGCTCTACAAGTACGGGACAGGGCGGGACATATAGGGGGTCATTTACTAAGGGCCCGATTCGCGTTTTCCCGACGTGTTACCCGAATATTTCTGATTTGCGCCGATTGTACCTGAATTGCCCCGGGATTTTGGCGCACGCAATCGGATTGTGGCGCATCGGCGCTGGCATGCGCGCGACGGAAATCGGGGGGCGTGGCCGAACGAAAACCCGACGTATTTGGAAAAACCGCCGCATTTAAAAAACGAAAAAGTGTTGCTTGGGAAGCACTTACCTTCACCTGGTCCGAGGTGGTGCATTCCGGCGCGTTGAGATGATTTTCAGCGCAGCAGCGCCACCTGGTGGACGGTGGAGGAACTACCTTCATAGATCCCGGCGGGACCCGAATCCTGTGCAGAGAACGCACCGCTGGATCGCGAATGGGCCGGGTAAGTAAATCTGCCCCATAGAGTTTTAATAATAGAAGTCCTGAGAAGAATAGTTCTCCAGGAACTGGTTAGAAGGACTGGTCTACCATGAGTAATACTGATGGTAGATGTCCTATAGGCTTACAGTCATGGCCAAAGTTTTAAGAATGACACAAATATTATATTTTCACATGATCTGTTGCCCTCTGGTTTGTCAGATGTTTTTATCACATACAGAAATACAAGTGCAATCATATTATGAGTAACAAAAGCTTTTATTGTCAGTGAGAATGAGTTACTGCAGCAAGTCAGTATTTGCAGTGCTGACCCTTCTTATTCGGGACCTGCAATTCTCCCTGGCAGCTCTCAATCACCCTCTGGACCAAATCCTGACTGATAGGCGTCCATTCTTGCACAATCAATGCTTGCAATTTGTCACAATTAGTTGGTTTCTGTTTGTCCACCCGTCTCTTGATGATTGACCACAAGTTCTCAATGGGGTTAAGATCTGAGGAGTTTCCAGGCCATGGACCCAAAATCTCTATGATTTGTTCCCTGAGTCATTTAGTTATCACCTTTGCTTTATGGCAAGGTGCTCCATCATGCTGGAAAAGGCGTTGTTGATCACCAAACTGCTCTTGGACAGTTGGGAGAAGTTGCTCTTGGAAGACATTCTGTTACCATTCTTTATTCATGGATGTGTTTTTAGGCAAGACTGTGAGAGAGCCGATTCCCTTGGAAAGGGGATTCATAAGAGAAAATGATTTTACCCCAGTCCTCAGCAGTCCACGCCCTGTACATTTTGCAGAATATCAGTCAATCCCTGATGTTTTCTCTGGAGAGAAGTGGCTTCTTTGCTGCCTTCCTTGACACCAGGCCTTGCTCCAAGAGTCTCTGCAGTCTCACAATGCGTGCAGATGCACTCACACCTGCCTGCTGCAATTCCTGAGCAAGCTCTGCATTGCTGGTAGCCCCATCCCCAAGCTGAAACACTAGGAGACAGTCCTGGCACTTGCTAGTCCTTCTTGGGCGCCCTGGAGCCTTTTTGGCAACAATGTAACCTCTCTCCTTGAATTCTTTGATGATGCGATAGATTGATGACTGAGGTGCAATCTTCTAGCTGTGATACTCTTCACTGTTGGGCCAGTTTTGTGCAGTGCAATGATGACTGCACGTGTTTCTTTAGAGATAACCATGGATAACAGAAGAGAAACAATGATGCCAAGTACCAGCCTCCTTTTAAAGTGTCCAGTTGTGTTATTCTTACCTAATCATGACAGATTGATCTCCTGTCCTCATCAACACCCACACCTGTGTTACTGGAGCAATCACTGAAACGATGTTAGCTGCTCCTTTTACGGCAGGCCTGCAATGAAGTTGAAATATGTTTTGGGGGAAAAAGTTCATTTTCTAGGCAAATATTGACTTTTCAATTAATTGCTGTTAAGCTGATCACTCTATAACATTCTGGAGTATATGCAAATTGCCATTTTAAAACCTGATGCAGTAGACTTTGTAAAAATTAATATTTGTATCATTTTCAAAACTTTTGGCCATGAGTGTACTTGCATGCTGGTTCCTTTAAGGTTTTCTATGTTCCTGCTTGTTTCCTACGCACTTGACTTTCTTCTTGGTTTTCAATGCAATTTTCACACTTTCTTTAACCTCCTGTGAATGGCCCCAGCTTGATTCTCTCTCAGATCAGTCTGACCCATTCTACAGTCGGATTAAAAACTCTACCAGTCACAACTCATGTCTCAAAACTTTAGTCTATCTCCAATTTTTTAGGACTGGAGATGAGTAAATGTATTCAGCTTTTAGAAAATTGGGTACTTATCTCCAGTTTACCAGGCACCTAATGAAATCTGCATCTTTTTTCTGCTTTGCTTTGGATGAATCTTTTAAAATAGAGGCTAAAATAATTTTTACTGATCAGGGCTAAAACAAGCATAGGTGAAGTACATGCCCAATGACATGAATGAGACATGATTTTGGTGGTGCCCTGACTTCTCACAGGCTGCCAGGAAGCTTATAGGAGCTGATCAATATGAGAAAAGCAAAGAGGAGCCTGGAAATGGACAATATGGGGGTCATTTAATAAGGACCCGAATTGTGTTTCTCCTTCGAGCTACCCAACTTTTACCGTTTTGCGCCGATTTTCCCTGAATTGCCCCGGGTTTTTGGCGCCCGCGATCATCGGATTGTGGTGCATCTGTGCCAGCATGCACATGACGGAAATCGGGGGTGTGGCCGTAAGAAAATCCGACGGATTCAGAAAAAACGCCATATTTAAAAAAAAAAGTGTCGCTTGACACGCACTTACCTGCACCCAGGGTAGCTTGGTGAAATCCAGTTAACTCCGATGGACTTAAGCGCAGCAGCGACACTTAATGGACATCGGGTGCACTACCTTAGTGAATCACCGGAAGACCGGAATACTCCACAGAGAACGCGCCGCTGGATCGCAAAGGACCAGGTAAGTAAATCTGCCCCTATGTGCTCAGTCTGTGACCTGATTAGACCCACCTGGAGCAGTGTGATAAGGGAGAGGATTCCTGTTATTTGGGAGATGGCTATTAGCAGGTACACTTCTGAGAACTTGGGGACACATCGGCCTATCCGGACAGTGGACTCATACGTTGACATAAGAACAGATACCAGATAATCACAACGAGTTCTGCAGGTGGAAGTTTATTGGATTTCAAAGTTAGTGTCATTGCACCATCAGTTAAATGAACTATTTAATTTCATTGTATTCCTATAATTTCTGTGATAGTTTATCTTGCCCTGTAGATTATAGATTGGTTTTAACTATGATCGTTTGTAATGTATATAGTCTGTTTCTATGATTAAGTGGAATATTTATAAAATGTATAAAATACCAGTGTTCCTTATACACATTAGGAAGAAGGTGGCAGAGCATCTGAAACTTTGCACAGTATGCTATTGGCTCGGTGAAAGCCGCTTTTGTCTGCACATCGTGGAGTTATGGACTATTACTCGTTAGTTCCTATCGTATTTTTAGCTTTGTTACTAATAAAGAAGAAGTATAAGTTTTTAGTAAATTGAGTCGGTAGATTGTTAGACGTCATTTGTATTGGAAGGTTTGTGGGTTCACTTTCATGAATCACAGACACCTGCTCCACTTGGTAACTAGTTGCACTGGAAGTTCACTTCAGACAAATCTCTCAAAATGGCTGCTAGCACTCTTTAGTGGAGCAAAGATGAAAGCAGCATGGGTGGGGACAATGCCCTATTATAAACAGACAGAAACTAGGGGTGGGAGTTGTTTCCATTAACTGACAGGAAGACTCTAGGAGACAATTAGTGGGTACTTTTGTCAGACCCCTTGAAAAGGGGTTCAACTTTATTGATCCCTTTCGGGAAATTGAGTTGTACAAATACTGTTGTTGGTGCTAATTGATTTATTGTGCATTTTGATGGCTATTGGGACAAAGGAGTTCTGAAACCTCTTGGTACAGCAGTTTATTTGGCGGTATCGCTCACTGAATGTTCATTATAAATGGGAACAGTGGGTGTGATTTATTACTTGTGATAGTGGCAAATGTAATGGAAGATCTATCGTGGCATCCTCAAAACAAATAAGGTAAGCCAATTGTATTCTGGGCCCTTCTAATAAATTTTGATAGTGCCACCCCAGCAGGTGATGACGAAAAATAGTACACTTAAGATTGAGGACTCATAGAACATTCTCATGATTTTATTGTAAAGATCGAAGGACTTGAGTTTCCTGAGAAAGAAGGATCTTGAAGCAGACCATGTGGTCGTAGTTTTTAGTTCAGTCCAGTCTGTAATCAATTTGGACACCCAGGTACTGACTTGTTCAATGGTTTGGCCTTTGATGGTAATTAGTTTAGTGGTTGTTTTGATCCTACGTTGGTCAATTATCATTTCCTTGGTTTTGCCAGTGTTGATGATAAGGTTATTATTCTCACTCCATTTAAAGAAGGAGTTCATGATGCCTCTGTAATGATCCTCACTTCTGTCCTTTATGCATCCAACTATGATCGTATATTCAGAGAACTTCTGCAGGTGGCAGTGGTCTGAGTTGTGGCTGAAGTCAGATGTATCAAGTGTAAATAGGAATGGTGATAGGATAGTACCTTGGGGTGTGCCACGTTTGCTGAACACAGTACCTTACCTCACATTGCCCAGCTAAACACTTTGAGGCTTGTCAGTAAGGTAATCGAGTATCCCATTGATAATTGTGGGCTGTAGCTTGAGGTTTGTCATTTTATGCCTCATAAGTGTGGGGTCAATGGTATTAAAAGCACAGGAGAAGTCAAAGTAAGTTATTCTTAAAATGTGGCCCTTTTGTTCCAGGTGAGAGTAGGTCCTGTGTAGTAACGCATCGTCCACACCCATTTTTTTTGTTTTACGAGTTGTAATGGGTCAAGTCTACCTTCCAGGGCCCCCCTTTATGTGTTACAGGAGTATTCTTTCAAATGCTTTCATATATTAGCATATCTAACCATCTCATATACTAAAGTCTGCTATACTTTACTATGTTCATTGTGACCTGATACCTGTTCTAGTTGGTATTAAATTTTCCTTTAGGGTATTATTTTGCATCTTGTTATTGCAGAGCTGTCCATGTGTTTGTTTTGTAGATTACAGTGTCAGAACGTTTTAAAATTATTGTATATAGTTAAGTATGGGTAACAGAAAAGAAACAATGATGCCAAGCACCAGCCTCCTTGTAAAGTGTCCAGTGGTGTGATTCTTACTTAATCATGACAGATTGATCTCCAGCCCTGTCCTCATCAGCACCCGCACCTGGAGCAATGTATTACTGGAGCAATCACTGACACCATGTTAGCTGCTCCTTTTAAAGTTGAAATGTGTTTTGGGGAAAAAGTTCATTTTTTAGGCAAATATTGGCTTTGCAATTAATTGCTGTTAAAGGAAACCTACCACTTGAAGTGGCAGGTTTCCGATGGCAATACCGGGCACCAGCTCAGGGTGAGCTGGTGCCGGAGCTTATTTTAGTTAGTGTTTTAAACCGCGGTATCGCGGTTCTTGGTCCTCAGAAGTCATCTGGAACTGAAAAGAGAAACGAAAAAGTCAATTTAACAATGTTATTTTATTTCATGGGTTAAATAATGATAATACTTACAAACATCTACAGGAGACCTGTCTTTTCTGTAGATCTTCTTCCTAAAAGAACTATAGCCAGCCAATGTATTTTCCATTATGCTCTATGGAGGTCACCCCTCTGCAAAACCTCCTCCTATGGATGCTACAGGACCAAAGAACAAAGGGACCAAAGGACCCCCTGGAAGAAGGCTGGGGTAGCTGAAACGTGTGTTAATAACTTGGGGAACACAACAGAAAACTAGACAATGGGGAACTTTGAAGGGAGACTGTTTTAAGTGCAAAAAAGTTGCAAATGAGCAGAAGCACCATGAAAAGTCACAAAAATTAAAATAAAATGTAAGCCAAAAGCTTGCTACATGTGTGCCATTAATCCCCCTGACAATGGTTGTGCTTCTGCTGCTGATTGTGGTGCTTTCTTTGTATGATTGGACTCATCAAGATTTTAACTCTATTCCAAATTGTATTTGTTAGATTAAGACACAGTGTATTGTTAAACTTAAATAGTATCTATGGTGATCAAGATTCTCAAATATGAAAGAATTGGTGAAAACTTTAAAATATAAATCATTGATCATTGAGTTTTGTTCTAGCTTTTATAGGGAGGACATATATATAATAAGCCCAAATACACAAAAAATGATAACTAAACCCTATACATATTGAGAATCGCTTGTATCATTTCTCTACTAAAATAAGTTATTTACAAAGTGAAACAGCTAAAAAGGACAAACACAAAACAGAAGGGCAGAACTGTTCTGAACCTCTCCCTGCAAGGGTTAATAAAGATTGCACACTGTTACTGTATGTACCCTGTAGCATTCAAAATACAACTTGTTTGAAAAAAATAAGTTCTCATTTTAATGAACGTAAAATATACAAACAAATTATTTGATTGAAGTCTCTGTAGGTATCCGCCACTGAGCGCTAAGTCATTGTGAGGGGAGGCTGCAGGACATTTAATTAGTGAGGGGAGGCTGCAGGACTTTTAATTAGTGAGGGGAGGCTGCTGGATATTTAACTAGTGAGGGGACCGTGCAGGAAATTTAATTCGATGATGGTGGAGGCGTCAGGAACTTTTAATTAAAGTGAAAGAAGGCTGCTGACTACTAATGCCTCAATTAATGTAATTTCATTGGTATCTATTTTTATTTTCAAAATGCTGTATCTTTTCCACCTAAGGCTTAGACTCAAGTCAATACATATACCTATTTTTTTAAGTTGTAAAACAAGGTTCTTGGGCTTGTATTCTGGTCTGTTTATACTTAACTATATACAATAATTTCAAACATTTCTGACACTGTAATCTGCAAAACAAACACATGGACAGCTCTGCAATAATGAGATGCAAAATAAAACCCTAAAGGAAAAAGTAATACCAGCTAGAACAGGTATCAGGTCACAATGAACATTGTGAGTCCATTGGTCCAGGACTCTCTTTGATTTTCTCATATTGGATCACTCCTAGAAGCTTCCTGGTAGCCTGTGAGAAGTCAGGACACCCAAAATCATTCCATTTATGTCCATTGGGCAGTACTTTCACCTATCGTGTGTAGCCCTGATCAATAAAATGTGGTTTAGCCGCCATTTTAAATAGATAAAAATCTCCAATGCATAAGCAGAAAAAAGATGCAGTTCCATTAGTGCTCCGGGTAAACTGGAGATAAGTACCCTGTTTTAATCTGACTGTTCGGCCTGGGTCCCCGACCTATCATGTAAGTATCAGGCAATACATGTAGCCTCACCCTCTAGTCATTGCCGATACAAACCATGACAGCAGGAGCGGGGCTATATGTATCGGCCGGTATACAGCTGTAACAGGAGATCAATATGATATAATACTGAGCCTGGACGAAATATTGAGTATGTACCAATTGCACAAACAGAAACTTACATTATGAAACATTAGTATGTACAGCTCATAATATTCATTTTTACTTGTTAGTAATAGAAGTTTGATGAGAGCATTACGTATAAGCATATAATGAATCATAGTCAATAAGAGTTATAAGCCAGCTCACCTGGAGTGATATCAATCCCACGTGGTTTAGTCGAGCACGGCTCCTCCCGCTAGGATGGAGTCAATTAACCAGCAACAACGTAGTCCGTTTCCAAGACATAAAATCCACTGGTGTTCTTTTTTAAAAAATCCAAGACTTTATTGTCATCATAGCATAAAAAACGGTACAAACGTAGTCATCACAGCAAGTCGCCTACGCGTTTCGGGTAAACACACTACCCTTATTCATGGCTAAGGGTAGCGTGTTTACCCGAAACGCGTAGGCGATTCTTCTTGACTTGCTGTGATGAATCCGTTTGTAATGTTTTTTATTCTATGATGACAATAACATCTTGGATTTTTAAAAACGAACACCAATGGATTTTATGTCTTGGAGCCGGACTACATTGTTGCCATATAATGAATCATTTTATGAATTATGGGTTATGCTGAACTCTTTATCCCAGATGAATGTGGAGAGGAAACTATGTTGAACCTCCAAGACAACTAATTCCCACATAATCAAATCTACCCCCCCCCCCCACACACACACAGATAGTTTCTTGTGTCTGTCCCGTGTCTTTAAAATAACTATTTAGGATTATATAGAAACTGTATTTCAAACCTCGTTCTAGCATTTGTCATAGATCTCAACCCCTTATTGATTAATTTAACATCAGGTTACCAACAAAATACATTTTAGACATGTGGCTAAACATTTTGTCATGGTATTCAGTATTCCTAAATCCGTAAATTAATGCTGGGGAAATTGCTGGACATATCATCTCCTTAGGAGACCCCTGAGAGATTATATCACATAATAAGGAGATGTATTCCCAACATCACACCTTGTATAAGTGTAGACACGCCCCTCTCATATGACAAAGGGAGCGGGATTAGGAAGCACTCAGAGTCAGACTCTAGAGATTCATCAAGATGGCCTAGATTTTATTGGCTCTCCTCCTTGGAGATAATTAGTAAGACTGCTTTTATTTATTTTACCGTATTTTCCGGACTATAAGGCACACTTAAAAGCCTTGGATTTCCTTGGAAATCCAAAGTGCGCCTTATAGTCCGGTGCGCACTATAGGAGGGCAGCGGACCCCTATAGGGCAGTGGACTTACATAGGTCCCCGCTACCGGAGACAGCAGATCTCCAGCGGGAACTGCAGACCCCGCGATCTGCTGTCTCCGGTAGCAGAGATCTATGTAAGTATTCTATTCCCCACCTCCCCCTCACCTTCCCCGCGTTCCGCGTGTCTTCTCGGCGTCACGTCGCGTCGCGTCCTGTCGGGTCTCCGCTCCGCCCCCCGACCTCCGCCACGCCCCCGGACCCTGCGCCTTATAGTCCGATGCGCCTTATATATGGAATTATTACATATATAAGGCGCATCGGACTATTGCGCCTTATATTCCGGTGCGCCTAATGGCCCGGAAAATACGGTATACTCTTTTTTTCCATTTACTGGTTTGCTTTTATGAAACATTTAGTTAACTTTACTATTTTTGGAACCTATAAGCATTGTGCCTTTGTAAAGTAAATAGGTTTGCTCTTGTTGCTCTCTACATTTCCATACCTTTGTGAAAGGTAAGTTACAGCTAAGCCGTGTTAACCCATGAGTTTTCTAGTGTTCTGCTGTAAGGTGAACTTACATTGTGCTTAGAGGAGAGTGTTACTGGGTGTGCATGTGCAATCCTGGTGTAGACATCCTGTAGGCCTTAATCAACAGAAGGTGGCATTGAAATGTGTTTGGAATAAGTGTGGTAACTGTAGCCGGGGACAACAATGTATTATTATTAGAGATGAGCGAGCACTAAAATGCTCGGGTGCTCGTTATTCGAGACGAACTTTTCCAGATGCTCGAGTGCTCGTCTCGAATAACGAGCCCCATTGAAGTCAATGGGAGAATCGAGCATTTTTCAAAGGGACCATGGTTCGGGAATAAAATGTGTTAATTAATTGAAAAAGAATGTCTTCTGATAAGTTAGCAGATGTATACTAACATCTGCAATCTATTCTTCACTGTTCCGCGCGTATATTATCTCCCGACAAGTTAGCAGATGTGAAGAACAGTGAAGAATAGAATAAAAACAGTGACCACAGGATCATTTAAGTGAAAAACACAGTGAAGAATAGATTGCAGATGTTCGGCACATCTGCTTACTTTTCGGGAGATACGCTGTCCCGGGATCCGCTGCTCTTCTTCCACTGAAGTCTCCCCGATGTCTCCGTGCTGCTCCCCGATGTCTCCTTGCCGCTGCCCCATGTCTCCTTGCCGCTGCCCCATGTCTCCGTGCCGATGCCCCATGTCTCCATGCTGTTCTTCACACATATATATTGTTCTTCACATACTATTTTGTTCGCACCGTTCCGCGCGTATCTCCCGACAAGTAAGCAGATGTGCCGAACATCTGTAATCTATTCTTCACTGTGTTTTTCACTGTGTTTTTCACTTAAATGATCCTGTGTTCACTATTTTTATTCTATTCTTCACTGTTCTTCACTGTGTTTTTTTAATTAAATGCTCGATCTCGAGCAGGGGAAATACTCGTCCGAGCAACGAGCCGTTTCGAGTACCTTAATACTCGAACGAGCATCAAGCTCGGACGAGTATACTCGCTCATCTCTAATTATTATATATGTGACTATGTAGGGTGGGAGATGACAGAGACGTATATTACTAGGGGTTTATTCGTCAATGTCGCCTCTCATGAGATGATGGTTTCCCTGGAGAGGTTTAACCATCTCTCACCCACTTTTGGCCACAGCTGTTATTACAGCCTTTGTCCCATATCATGTCTGAGCTGCCGTACATTGAGACTACACAATGCATAATTTAAGTTCCTTAATCATCTAGACATTAGCTGTCATTGTTATCATAGAAGTTGCTATCCTGAAAACATCATTTTACAAACAATACATTTTTATATCAATACATTGTCTGGTCTGGTTGCTATGACACTGCAGACGCGCGATGGTGTCTACCACGCATGCGCAATGAGGTTCTATTGGCGTGCGTTCCATCTTAGGTTCCAAACACTCATAGCACAGTTTCTTGCACCTCTGCTAATTTTAAGTCGATCGGAGTACACGGCTAATACGGGGAGACGCCTGGGGATTAGAGATGAGCGAGTATACTCGTCCGAGCTTGATGCTCGTTCGAGTATTAAGGTACTCGAAACGGCTCGTTGCTCGGACGAGTATTTCCCCTGCTCGAGATCGAGCATTTAATTAAAAAAACACAGTGAAGAACAATGAAGAATAGAATAAAAACAGTGAACACAGTGACCACAGGATCATTTAAGTTGAAAAAACAGTAAAGAACACAGTGAGAAATAGAACAAGATGTCGGCGCACATACTGCTTACTTGTCGGAAGAACGTACGCGCGCGGAACGGTGCGAACAAAATAGTATGTAAGAACAATATATATGTGTGAAGAACACATTGAAGAACACGTGAGCAGGACAGAGACACCGGGGAGCAGCACAAGACACGGGGAGCAGCACAGAGATCGGCAGTGGCAGGGGATCGAGCGTCAGCGGCACTGAGCGGCATCGGACAGGGCACGGAGACATAGGCATGGAGACATAGGTAGCGGACGGCATGGGCAGAGGAATGGGGCACGGAGAGACATAGGGGCACGGAGACATGCGAGACATGGGGCACGGAGACACTACGGGCAGACTGGGGCACGGAGACATCGGGGCACGAAGACATGCGTGGGCACGGAGACATCGGGCACGGGACATCGGGCACGAGACATAGGGGCACGCGACATCGGGGGCACAGGGCAGAAATCGGGCACGAGACATGGGGCAACGGGACATCGGGGCACGGAGACCTAGGGGCACGGAGACATCGGGGGCACCGGAGATCAGGGGCACGGAGACATAGGGCACGGAGAATCGGGGCACGGAGACATCGGGGCACGGGAGACATAGGGGCACGGAGACATAGGGGCACGGAGACATAGGGGCACGGAGACATAGGGGAACAGGCAGGACATAGGGCACGGACATAGGGGCACGGTGACATCCGGTGACATCGGGGAGACTTCAGTGGAAGAAGAGCAGCGGATCCCGGGACAGCGTATCTCCCGACAAGTAAGCAGATGTGCCGAACATCTGCAATCTATTCTTCACTGAGTTTTTCACTTAAATGATCCTGTGTTCACTGTTTTTATTCTATTCTTCACTGTTCTTCACATCTGATAACTTGTCGGGAGATAATATACGCGCGGAACAGTGAAGAATAGATTGCAGATGTTTGCATACATCTGCTAACTTATCAGAAGACATTCTTTTTCAATTAATTAACACATTTTATTCCCGAACCATGGTCCCTTTGAAAAATGCTCGAGTCTCCCATTGCCTTCAATGGGGCTCGTTATTCGAGACGAGCACTCGAGCATCAGGAAAAGTTCGTCTCGAATAACGAGCACCCGAGCATTTTAGTGCTCGCTCATCTCTACTGGGGATCCAACACGGAGGCGTTTTTTCTGCACAGAAGCACTTTAGCACTTTTTCACACACAAGGTCAGTGATGGATATTTATTGTGACAGACAAGGAAGGGTTATTCAATGGATATGTATATTTGAAACACTCTGTATGTTTATAGACAACAATCAATGTTCACAGTTGTTATATTTGTATATATTTGGCAAATATTCATGTACTTTATCCCAAAAATGTAAATATGATGGGTGTGTTTCAGTGGGTCATGTGACCACAATTGTATGTATATATATCCACCATGTTCACTGTTTAAATGGCTTTAAAAAGGCTCCCATTGAGTCAAAACGCCCCTGTCTTTGTTACTCACTATAGAATAAAGGAGATTACATTTTCACTTTCATTGGAGTGCTGCCCATTTTCTTGAATCTATTTGTGGAAGACTTAAGGCCAAGTCCTAGGAAGCTTGCACCCACCTGGACAACATCGTCTGTGCTTCTTGTATTTTCCTTTTGTGATTATTTTTGTAGGTCTTAATATATATTGGGTTTATTTTTGGTTAAAAAATTTAGTACAATAAAACATTTATTACAGAAATATTTCTCTCTGCATCTTTTTAGGGACATAAAGCAAATTATGTTATTCTGATTTATTTTTATAATATATTTTTTGTTTTTATTTCTGGATTTGTCAGGATATTCCAGAGTTTAGGTAAAAATATGCAAAATGTTATCCCGTTACCTGAAGCTAATATAGCAAACACCTCTACCATAGCCATACTTTTCCCCTTACTGCTCAGATAGGCCGGGATGGCACAGACCCAGACACTGCAGAACACCAGCATGCTGAAGGTGATGTACTTGGCCTCATTATAGATATCAGGTAATGTCCTCACCATAAAAGCCAGAACAAAGCTCAAAGCCGCCAGAAACCCCATATAACCCAACATGAGGTAAAAGGACAGTTTTGAGCCCTTGTTGCACTGAATAATGATCTTTCCTGGAAAAGAATCCATGTCTAACTCCTGGAAAGGAGGGGAAAAGGAAAGCCATATTATTCCATTTAGGACTTGGAGAGATGTTAGGATCATCACTATAGAGTAGGGAAGTCTTACACCCATCCATCTTCTCCAGGAGCTGTCCGGAGTGGTGGCCTTGAAAGCGATGCAAACCACGATGGTCTTGGCCAAAATTGAAGACAAGACAACAGTGAAGACGATCCCAAAGGAGATGTGGCGGAACATACAGGTTGTGTCCTCTGGTTTACCAATGAAGAGGAAAACGCAAAGCAAACTGAGCTTGAGAGAAATAAGGATAATGAAGCTGAGGTTACGATTATTAGCTCTGACCACCGGAGAATTCCGGAAAAATACAAATATTCCAATGATTAATAAAACCACAATTGAAGATAATAGAAAAAATAATAAGAAAACATAAGCTACAATATCAGTTTCATAAAACAGGAATTCAATTATTTTGGGGATACACTTCTCCCTTGTCTCTTTTGGCCACTCAGATGTCAAACACTTGTGACAGATTTCAGCATCTAAAATGTATAAATTTATGTGTTAGGAAAACAGCATTAGATAATTTCTTTAAATTGTTACAAAAGAATCAGACATCTTATTTTCCACACACCCATTTATTTTTTATCAACAAACTTGATTTGAGACTAGACATTAGAGTATAATTGTCCTCATTAGTAGCAACTTTACATGACCAACATCCAAATCATGGGGCTTGCGCAGCTACTTTTACTGCAGTATTCAGTACTGGGAGTACACAAAGCCACTTCAGCCTCAGCTTAAATGCTCCCTGCGGTAATTCAAGTATGTTTTCTGCCTCCTGCACCCTTGCCCTCCTGTTACTCACTATACCTGCATAGCCGCAGTAAGAAGCAGTCTGCAGTGCATCGGATAGGCGTATTGTGCATACCCCAGAAACAGTGATGTTACCATCTCTTGGGCATGTGGCAGAGTGGTGTCATAATGACTAGAAATGTTGCAACGTGTGAGGGAATAGGGGAGTCGTAGTATTTAGCAGTAAGGAAGGAATATTTTTTGTCCTGTAGTAGATAGGTATCAGGTATCATTTGGTATAGGAGAGGGGGCAAAGGTGGATCAAACTATATATAATTAAAAATTAATGGAAAGTCTAGAGGTGCTCACAGGTGGTTACAGTATATCCAAGGGAGTCACATGGGGATCACGTAAAATATATAACAAGAGTTTACAGGTTAATTTGGGAAGTGTTTTAGGTTTTATTACCAGTTTCATTGGAAATTTCCCCTTCAGAACATGAGACGCAGTCGTAGCAGCAGATGTGGTCTCCTCGTTTCACAGCTTTCCTGAAGCCTGGAGAACACTTTACTGAGCACCGGCTATAAGGTGTCTAAGAGAGAAAAGAAAAAGTATCACAAGAATTTCCAGGTTTTTTTCTAAGCGTAGTATGGAGAAGTGTCTATCGCCTGCTTCAGTCGAGTCGAACTTTTTCCGATGCTCGAGTGCTCGTTTCGAATAACGAACCCCATTGAAGTGAATGGGAGACTTGAGCATTTTTCAAGGGGACCAATAATTTGTGTCATTTTATTGAGAAATAACTCGAAACGGGCACTGGAGCTCATCGGAAATAGTATGTGAAGAACAATATGTGTGGAAAACACATTTTGCTAACTCAAAACGAGCACTCGAGCAGGCGAAATACTCGTCCGAGCAACGAGCCATTTCGAGTACGCTAATACTCGCATCGTTATGGGGTTAAAGTATGATGTTCAACCACAAAGTAACAAGCTCGGCCCGTGGAGAGGGCTCACGGGCTGAGCCCTATCCATAGCCAGTGAGTCTTTGCTGCATATTTCAGCCCGGTAACACCCGCGATCTATCATAATATAATGACAGTTTTTCACTGCCTTTAAACCCATAATGGAAAATAGCACCCAAAGTTGAAAATGCCACTTTTTTGCGATTTTGAAAAATATATAAAATGCTACATTTTTTGTACAGGAGGTTTTAATTTTTGTAAATGCATGAAAACATTATAAAACCTATACAAATCTTGTATCCCCGTGATTGTACTGACCCAATGAATAAAGTAGACCTGTCATTTGGGGCGCACAATGGAAGCCGTAAAATCCAAGCCCACAACAAAAACATGCAAATGCATTTTTTCACCATTTTCACAGCATTCTGAATTTTTTTCCTGCTTCCTGGTACATGGCATGGAATATTAAATACCATCACTATGAAGTGCAATTTGTTACGCAGAAAACAAACCACAACAGAGCTTGTTACATATAAAAAAAAAATCATAGAGTTATAGATTTTTGAAGGTGGAGAGTGAAAAATGTAAATGAAAAAACAAAAAAGGGCCAAGTCATTAAGGGGTTTAAGAGGACATGTCAAGCCAATAATCTTTCTAGGAGCTGCTTACTAAAGTAAGGTGTAGCAGTGTTTCTTCCGGTAAAGCTAACCTTCCTTAGAACACCAGACCAAGCTTACAGTGGCCCGGCGTATTCATGAGGGGGTGGTGCGAGGAGGTAGTGACTGCCGCATGAAGCCTGGCAGTCACCGTTGGGATATAGTGAGAGAAAGGTAGTCTGGGGAAGAAGCAGAGGAGAGCCCCCGCTGTAAGCAAAAAACCTGCAGAATCCCTGACTTGTGAATGTACTTATAAGAATTGATGATGTTTGAAAGGTAGAGGCCGGTCTTTGATTTGAATAAACCTCTTCCAAATTCACTAGGAAGTTTAAGCCCTTAAGGACCAGGTCACTTTTTGACTTAAATGATGAATACCAAAAAAACCGTATATAGGATCAGAATGGTGTATCACTAACAATAGACAAATACCATATTATTATAAATTCAGGTTTTATTATACGACAAATAGACAATCCAAAAATATATTAAAAACATGATAAAACCACAACAACAAAAGTCAACGACATGAGGATAATCACATAATAAATGGTAACAGGTATTGACAATGCCCATAACGGGGCATAGTATGATCAACAAGTGCCTACCAATAAGATTTTAAATCACCAGGCCACCACCACAGCACCCCACTTTTTGACTTATTTTGATGTCACACAGCTTACAAATATTAAATATATTTTCATGGAGTTGACTTTTTTGGCATCATTGATGTATTATAATGAAATATAGAATGTTAGAACCCCCCACTAAATATCAACTCATTTTTAAATATGCACCACTCAAACTATGAGAAAAAGCTTTTAGAAAGATTTTTAAACCTTGGAGATCTTCATAGCAATTAAAATCAGCCAAAATAAAAATGAAAGACAGATGGCTAAACATATCATAAGAAATTTTAATGTCAATTTTTAATATCAATGCAAAAAAAAAGGGTCAGAACAGGTTGGACCCCTTTATTCTGAAAATGGGACATCAGTGACTGGAAACCTAGAGAAGGCGGAGATACTTAATAGGTTTTTTTTAGCTCAGTTTATACAATAGAAGAAAGAACTCCTGACGTGGGTGGTGCCAGTGCGGGTAATGAATCCTGTAATATACTGAACTGGCTGTTCATGATCCAATCTGAGCTCATTAAAATCAATGTGTACAAGGCTCCTGGGTTACACCCCAGAGTTCTTAAAGAACTTCAGGGATTCCGTAATGTCTGGTGTGGTGCCAAGTGACTGGCGCAAGGCAAATGTGGTGCGAATATATAAAAAGGGCTCTAGAACTTTGCCAGGCAATTACAGGCCTGTCAGCTTAACTTCCATTGTAGGAAAATATTGAAAGTGTTAGTAAAAGACTATACACTGGAGTATATGACATCAAATAGTATAATAAGTGACAACCAGCGAGGGGTTACTAAGGATAGAAGTTGTCAGACTAACCTGACCTGCTTCTATGAAGAGGTGAGCAGGTGCCTGGATGGAGGAGCAGCTGTGGATACTGTGTTCTTGGACTTTGCAAAGGCATTTAACACTATCTCCTTTTCAGACAACTTTACCACACAAACTGGTTACAAGATAATATTTTCTAAATGTCTTCTTTATGTTTTCATCATTTGGTCAGTACGATTACGGTCATACCAAATTTCTATATTTTTGATTATGTTTTACTTACTTTGTAAAATATAACCTAAGGAAACTCTTCGACATATATTTACGGTGCAGAGATGCGGGGGTTGAACCCTCTTCATACAGAGCCGGGGTTTGTGGCATAATGCAGCAAACACCCACCGCTATTTGGTGTTAGCACCGATGGCTATAAAATGGTTTTAAAAAACGTCATTTTGCAAAAAATGGCACCTCACACAGCTCCGTACAACATAGTATGAAAAATGTATTAGCGTCAGAAGATGAAAAATGTATTATAACCCAATAAAACCTGTATAAATTTAATATCACCATGATCATACCAAAGAATAAAGCAGAAGTGTTATTTGGAGCGCACAGTGAAAGTCATTAAAAACTGAGCCCACAAGAAAGTGACGCATATTTGTTTTTTTTAATGGTGTTAATTGTGCGGGGTAAATAATGATTTATTTTTATTCTGTGGGTAGTTATGGACATGATGATACTTCATATGTGGGATTTTTAATTTTTAAAATTAGTTTTTTTGTTTAGAAACTATTTTGAAACTTTTGTATAAGTTCCACCATGGGTCATAAACACGAAGTTATCTCATTGCTTATTTATGATAATACCCTTCAACAGTGATGTATTCCAGGGTATTAGGTCAGTCAGCCTATGCACACACATAAGCTGACACTCTGACTGTAAAATCCTATCCCAGACAGGATCTTACAGGCACTGCCTTTAAACAGCCTTTAAACAGAACTATTAGAACCCCCCAAAACTAGCCAAATATGAGTTGACCAAGGCATTTAATGGGTTTGCACCCATGATGGCGCTTGGGGTGTTAGCTGTAAGTTACAGTCCATTACCAGCCATGCGTCTCAATGGCATACTATTACTGCATGGAGTGCTAATTTACAGCGCTACAAGTAAACAGTCTAAATTAAGGTAACACTTACTTTGAGGCATTTTCCACACCTGCCTAAATGTTTTGCACACAGTACTGTAGTGTCACTGCTTCATTAAAAATGAAGCCTAAACTAGACAGCTCTACCAATAGTTAATATAATAAAGTACATTGTGTGATGACTTACCTTATTATTTAGCCAGATTATATCTGTGGATGAAACATTCAGCTGCTGATCTGGAGGAAGTGATTCATCAAACGCACCAACAGATAAAATGAGTCCTTCCACAGTTTTGATCTCTCTGGTCACATTATGTATTTTGTTTATAAAATTAAGAATCTCTAATGGTTCCGAGACTTCACCTTTATTGTTAAAACATAATTGTGTTCCATCCGGATCCTTGATACATGTAAACTTCATGTAATATCTCAGCTACAACATAAAATGTTTCATTACCAAAATGTATCAAAGTACTGATTTATTCTGTATACTACAAAGATTATCACCTTAGAGAGATTCTTTAATGACAACAATATAGGCTTTATCCACAGGAACATGCTGATTGGTGGACCCCCATGGATCACTAGGTTCTTGTACCCCCATTGTACCTCAGATGAACAGAGCAGCCAATCACGCCGAGTGCTGTACTCATTTGGGGGTAAAACATGTTCATCTCTGATACAAGAGGGGAACAAAAGACCCCAATTGTCATGATCCATGGGGTCCCATCACTGAGGCCTAATCAGCAAGTTTGCCCCTATCACAATCCTGGGGTGAATAACCTCCTACCCAGCTACATAATCACTGCTAGTACTATGGCAACACCTCGTATGTAGCCACTGTCAAGTAATTACCAATTCCTGTAGCACAAAGTATGGTAGAGGAATTACATCTGCCCAATCGGACAGCCTGAGGTCAAAGGAAGGTCCATATGACTTCTGCCTCCAACTGGATCTAACAATGGGTGTCATACTATGCATCTACATGGGTCCAATATACTGATACAATGCAATACACAAGTTTTCCAGTGTATTACCAAGGACAAGTGATCAGAAAATTACTTATGTAGGTAAATTAATAGGTCTAAAGTAGTCTAGGGAAACGGCATGGTTAGAAAGGGTCAAAACTATGTAATCCGCATATTAGGTGTTCCCTACCTCCTATATATATACTAGAGCTTTTGTCATCAATATGGAGGAGCTGGGCTACGGGCTCAATTGAGAGGATAAACAATAAATGAGAAATGGGGCAACCCTGCCTCGTACCATCAGAGAGTAAACTCATTGGGGAGGGTCCTATTTGCCAGAACTTTTGCAGAGGGTGCAGAGTATAGGGTCCTAATGAAATGGCTAATTGTTCCTGAAAAGAAATTTTCTTCAAAACTGAGAAGGGGAACGACCAGTTGATGGGGTAGAACGCCTTCTCGACGTCCAATGTTACTACAACTGCCTCTTCAGCTGATTGATTTAGGTGGCCTATGATGTTCATCAACCTCCAGGTGTTATGAGAGATTTGTCTGGACCGCACAGACTGGTGTGTATGTAATAAGGAAGGGATTACTGAGGTTAGACTGAGAGAGAATGATTTTCAGGTTAGTATTGAGTAGGGATATGGGCCTTAAATTCTGAGGGAGTATGGGCGGTTTATCTTCTTTTTGAATGGTAATTATAGTGGTGGTTAGCGTGTCTTTTTGCTACTTCCTGGAAGACTTGTAATTAATGCGGAAGTTAATTATTTTCTGGTTTTCTTCCTGGTTGGGAGGGGGGATTTAGATGTGTATGTTGGTCAATTGTTACTGGGGGTGGGGAGAGGATTAATAGAGGCCAGTGAGTTACTGATGTCCTCTGGTGAGGGTTCGGGAGTTTGGGGGTCAGAGTCTAGATTATATAGCAAACTATAGTATTCCTTAAATTTATTAGCTATTCCTTTGGGATCAAAGATTTAAGAGGAAGTATGGAATCCTGGATTGGAGGTTCTTCTGATATTTATATAGAAGGCAGATACTTAGTACCTGCCTCAGATCTTTAAGGTTACAGCATTGTGTTGCATTTTCTGTCTCTGCTTAGCCGGGCTCCTCGTGTTCAGTGAAGAAGGTACACTGCACTGCTTTTCCAAGGAGGGCCTCTGTTTTTTAATTTTTAATAACTTTAAGGGTTTTTTTGGAACAAGCAAGTTTTTTTTTTCAATATGTGAATATTTAGAAAAAATATATATTTTTGTCTTACCTTCTTTCTGTATAGAATAATTTCATTTCTATCTTTGCCCATTTTTCTCATTTGGAAGGTTTTATGAATGTTTTCCAATGTCTGGGCCATCATTCTTACAGCTCTATACACTTTATATGGTATTCCATCAAGATAATAATGGGTGCGGCCTGTGAAACGTTTCTCATCAGTGCAGTTATGAAGAGGAACAGAAATAGTAAATTGTAAAAGAACATTTTTTAAAGAATTTCTAGAAAAGCAGAACAATGTGGTGATCCATAGATCCTCCAGGATGGGGTCATCTGGGTGTGTGGATGGATGAAAGCTTAGAAACATTTCATACAAACCTTTTATTCTAGATCTTACAGGACTAAATATGAGGCTGCAATTATTGTAATTTCCATTCATAAACAAAGAATCATGTGACCAAGATGTCAGAAATAAAAAAGTTTTGTTTTTGATACTTAGAGACGATTGAACTAGAACACTATTAACCATCCTACTACTTGTACCACAAAGTATAATGACTTCAGCTTTTAAATCATCCAATATAGATGTATCTATGATGTTGTTTTGTGTCATAAAAAATACTCGTTCAACACATATTCCAGATTTCGTGAGCTCATTTCTAAGAAGGTGAAGTTCCCGTTCTCCAGTGTCGTCATTTGTGGTAAAAATACAAACCATGTTCCACTGGAAATACAACAATAACTTCACTACAGCCACATATTGTGTCTCATCACCCTGAACCGTGCGGAAGAAATGTGGATATAATCTTCTGTCGCTAAGCGAGGAGTCTCTGGCCCCGTAACTAATCTGGAAATAAGGAATAATATTATTTCTGAGACAATGTTATGTTGAATTGAAAACTTTTATTTTGCTGTAAAAGACTTTTGTTGCATTCACATTTTTCTATCTTCGAGGTCAGAAAGTTTATCTTCAATGTCCTATAGTTAACGTTATGGTTATCATCAAGCTCAAAACGGGATCCTACGAGCTCTGCCATCTTGTGCTCTACATGATGAACCCTCCCTCCTAGGTCTTCCATGGATCCATATAATTTGTGGGCTTGCAAGTCTCAGATGCAGATTGTTTTGTGGTCTGGATGTTATGCCGGGTTATCCTAGTTCTAATGTGGCAGGGCTTGCCTATTGGGAGTTCAGACATGGCTGCTTTTTAGCCACGTTGTTAGTTGGTGAAAGCGCATGTGGAATGGAGGCTGCTAAATTCACTCCATCTCAAACACCCAGTGCCACCTTGGGACCCATAAATGGAGGGTTGAAGCAGTGATTCATCCCTGCTAGTTGTCGAAAGTTTGCCGCATCTTCCATGAAAAGAAAAGGGCTTCTTGATTTGCTGGCAGGAGGAGGCTCCATTACGTTGATTTCCACTTAGAAAAAAGTCTGTGAGCTATTTTAAGTGGTTTTGCATCTTGTTACCATCACCTCTTCTGTCAGTAGCGGATGGAGTCAGAAATCTCCTTCATGGGTTGCTGTCAGTCAGTCAATGTTAAAGTTTGTGATGGTGCTCACCAAAGTCCAATTGTCTCGCTGCTCACAGGCTACGTCCCTTCCATTGGGATGGCTTTTGAGAACTTCTTCAGGAGTGATTGCGGTATCGAGGCATGCCAGTGCTTCTGGGAGAGCCAAAAGAGAGCAGGACATCAATAATTCAGTAAGTTTCTTTATTTCAGATTCTGAGGTAGAAGGGTCATAGGGGGACAGAAAAATGTAGCATAGCAACATAAGAGTGAAATTGATTCTCTATTGCCCTAGAAACATGTAGATAAGATCTATGAGGATCCAAATAACATGACCTGGTGTTCTTATCTTCCCCACAGCTGTCTTTCCAGTGTGTGAATTATTGCCTTTTCAAATGGTATCTGGATATTTCCAAGTAAATAATTAATGTGGGTGTGTATTCCATGGGGGAGTAAAAGGAAAAAGCTAATTAGGATTGCACAATTTCAGGTATTATGATTATTTTGATTTTATTATGTCACCTCCATGTGAATGGGACATGGTGGGTGGTGCACCAGCTATAGCATGTGCAAGTTGAGGCATAAGTTACAGCAACAACACAGCCGGCAGGCAGAAGGACTGGGGAACATCATTTGCGGGCACAAGATACATCATAGTTAGATAAATTCTCTACTTGTGTCATATGCCTCTTCAAATCTAAATAAGTCCTTTGACATTTAAAGTAACTATATTAACCATGATGAGGTAGGAATATCATGGTCACAGTCCAGCACAACCCCAAGACAGAGAGTCTGCTGCTTTGGGGTTACGATGATACCCCTGATGGAAATGGAGATGTCAGGACTAGGTTCATTATAGATGATGGAAAGACAAGAAGTTCAGGTAGTGGGTGATCATGATGTTTGAAACCTAAGAGAGTCAATCGCTGATTTTTATTTTTTTTTTTAGTATAGTAGGATTGATGGTACATGGCGAAATATATAGTTGGTTATCATCAGAATAGCACTGAACAGACAGAGCACTGGCTGCAGAGATGTGCAGAACGGACCACCTATGAAAATTGGATTGATGGTGTTGACAGAAACTAAACCTAGGCAAGAAACAAATAGAAAAGAAATAGGTTTGGGCTACACAACACACTAAAGACTGTTGCTATTATATTATAACTAGAAAAAGGGAATGAAATCAGGGTAACTTCCCGATTTATGGTAAGGTTGTCATCAACCAACTCCTCATGGAAGAAAATAGTGGTGTCATAGCAGGTTCTTCTGATGTTGCCTGAACTGGATAAAGGGGATTTGGAGTTAATTTCACTATAGAGGGGAAAAAGAGGTGAAAGAAAAGTAAAACAAAAAATACAGAAAACAAACTCTTGCTTCCCTGATGCAAAAGGGTATCCTGGACATGAAAGAACAATTGTAGTCTCCAGAATATATAGTAAAAGATATAAACAGTTGCAGAAGTGTGTCTAACAGGGAGAGTCATGGGAAGAACCTCCAGATCTGGGTCATCTCCTTTTGTATTGGTTTTTGGTGCCAAACATGACAAGGAGGGAGGAAGGGTCAATCAGTACCCAATCTGATATTTCTGGTATAAGAATGTCCCATGTCATGCAGGAGAATTCCAAGTCCTCATATGGACATTGAGTGGAAAATCTGCTTACTTTGGGGGCAATGAATGAGTATCCCCAACATTATATAAAATTTTTTTTTTTTCTTCAATTTTTGATATACATTTCCTTGGATGCTTTTGTTGATACCTTTGACCCATAACTATTGGGAAAACATTATATAAAATGTGATTATTCTGCAGGTTGCCTCAATGAGGGTGGGTATGACATATTTTTTAAATAAGTGTAATCCTAAAATCAATAATTCGTTAAAAAGCTGTATCTTTGTGCCTTGAAGATCAAAGTCCTTCCTAGCCTTATACATAATATATTCCTAGAGTACAAAATCATGGACACAGCATATGACATCTGAGGTGGGTGGGTGATGTTTTCGGATGTAGCCCTCTATAAGCTCCATCAAACTTGGTTTGTTTATCTAGTTCCCTCAAGAATTTGTAAGATTGAGCAATCATCCATTCTGTCTTCCATTTCAGGGGGCCCCTGATTTTGATATAGTAAATTGTAATTGAGAAAGGCAGCACCTGGTGTCAACTTCTGGCATTTCCAGAGTCTCCTCTTTGCTCGTCACACATTGAAAATCTTTCCACAGAGTGAAGGCCAAAAATACAAAGAGTGTCAGAAATGTCAATATTTTTGTCACTTGTATTTAGAACTTTTTGCCATATTCCGAGCACATTGCATGGAATATTACACAGTATCACTAGGAAGTTCTGGGAATACTATAACAGCCCTCATACAGGAAAAATTAATGTCTTATGTCTTTTTGAAGTTGGGGAGTCAAAAACTGAAACTTTTCAGATGCATTTATCCATGTAATGTCTGTAGATGTAGGGGGCACGCGCTCTGCCGTTTCATCGTTACCTCCGCAACTGAAACACAGTCTGCCATCTGCACATGTGCGGGTCTATATCAGTGTAGGATGCATAGCAGATCAGCAGGGATCTAACGGAGGGGAGATTCATCTGTACAGGGGATCAGGAATAAGAAAATGTTGAATTATCACCATGTAGTTATCATTGAACCAGTTTGTACACGGCAGCATCAAAGTGACATCCCCTTTAAGCTTTGTAATGAAAACTTACCTGTGTATATCCATATATACCCAACAGCTGGGCCAGATGATATCCCAGGGTGATGTTAGGGAGAATATCTGGATCATTGTTGATATCATTAATGGCAACTATAAACGCCAGGAGATGCATGTACTCTCTAGGACCAGCACTGTAAGGCACAATCATTATTATTAATAGCTGAAATATTATTTTTTACAATTCGGTTTTATATTTTCATTTTAGTTTTTTTATTATTTCAGTTGAGTGTCATTATTATATTTTGCTTTATACTTAGGTCAGCCCCACAATTCAACTCATACAGACAATTAATGGAATAAGATCCCAAACTGTTAAAAGGCATCAGAAGATCCACGTACATTTCTCATGCCCAGTAAACAGGTTGCATAGGTGTATTTAATAAGCAGAGTGTAACATCCGGGCCAGAAGCTTTCTCTGTCCGCGGCTTGTGGCTTAGAATGCATTTTATTTCTCTGTGTTTTTACTTGCCCAACATTCAGTTCCTCTGTAGCTCAGCTCTGGTCCATCAACAGTTAATTGGTGATGGATTGGCCTCTGATCATTGCAGCTGTATACGGTATATAGTTCTTCTTCACAACTGCTTGGATGCTGGTTAAATTTCTACCTACGTAGCTTTCTAGTTTGTTTTTCCTTGCTGTTGTATGATATTTCTATTTTATTATCTATATATTATATTGACTATCCATCTGTATTCTGACTTTGTGAACTGGCTCTCTGACATTGCTTTTGTGTTTGTGAGTTTTGTTTCATGTTCTTACTTTCGCTTAAGAAAGTACTGTCTTCAAGTTGTATCATATCAACTAGGATATAGGGAGACAAGAAGGCAGGTGACACTTTGGGGGGTGCAGTTTAGGGCTCACTGTCCTATCTGTTCGCCACAGTCCCCTTTAAATTATTACCAGCCCAAAATACCAAATCTCCTCCTAATTCTGTCCTGCATGGACACCATTCTAGATATAATAAAACGTGTTGAGGAGTTGACAGGCCTGGTTTCTGAGCTGGCTTATGAGGTCCATGCTATTGATCAACAGTCTGAATTTTCTGGAGCACCTATTATGGCCTAGCAGCAAAATGTAACAATGTTGCTCCCAGATCTCTGTGGATCTTTGTTGCATGTCTGTGCACTGATGAATAGGAGGAGCTGCAGCAGGAGATGAAAACTCATCCTGCTCCCTCCCCCCTCAGTGAGACGGACTGAGAGAAAAAAGACACATTGAAGGCTGCTATTAGGACGGAGTGAAGGAGTGAGAAACAGGAAGATGTGTATATAAGTAGAGGGCAGGGTAGCATTCTGTATTGGCTGTAGACTGGATGCAAATGCCAGAAGGGAACGTCATTTGAAGAATGCCTTGTTTGTGACGCTTCTCCCAAGAATCCTAAGTGCATGTGTTTCCTGGATGCTGAGGACAAAGTGGAGAGGACTGAAGGAAATGTTCCGGGCTGGCACAATAGAGCCTGGAATATTCCTGGGAAGACAGCCGAGCTCTGTCCACCTGAATTGGTTGCTCTGCAGCGGTCATGGCAGGTGGCTGAAGCGGTCTTTGGAATGCAGGAGCCAGATAAGGCAAATTTTGGACCCAGGCTTGCTCGAGACGTTTCATAAACCAGATATTAATCTAAGTGGCCAGAGAGATGAGGTCGCAGAAGAGTAGTCTGCAGGTCAAAGGCAGATAGCGTTTTTAACTTGTCCAAAAGTCCCTTTTTAAAGGTTGCAATCAGGGCTGCATCATTGCAAGCTAGCTAAGAGGCCAAAGTATGGAACAGAACCGCATAGTCACCAACAGATGAGTCCCCTTGACACAGGATCAGCAGTAGGTAGGCAAACCGGAGTAGCAGGAGGAGCCACAGGAACTTGACACTGTTGCTGATTTGCTATCAATTGGTGCAGAATGATGATGACTTGTCCAAGCTGTTCACCTTGCGCGCCAATCTTCTGGGACTGTTGGACCACAATGGTGGAAAGATCAGCCAGTTTAGACAGCGGAACCTTGGTCCATGGCCAGATCTTACTGTCAGGCTACAGTGGTAGTGGAACCACTGGACCACCGCAGACGATGAAGTAAGCTAACACCTTCAAATGGAATCTAAGTTGGGCCTGGTTTCACCAGAGCGTGCCGTAAAGCAGGTCGGACTTGCTGCGGCGTGGTACCACTACGTCGTTCCACAGGTGCGACTTGTCCACGATGGCAGCCAAGGCAAGGTACACAGTCATCATAGTATCATAGTATATAAGGCTGGAAAAAGACGCAAGTCCATCAAGTCCTACCTTTAAGAATTAAATAAATGTTTTATCCCCATAACCCGTGATATTTTTTCTCTCCAGAAAGGCATCCAGGCCTCTCTTGAACATGTACATAGAGTCCACCATAACAACCTCCTGCGGCAGAGAGTTCCATAGTCTCACTGCTCTTACAGTAAAGAACCTTTGTCTATGTTGATGGTAAAATCGCCTCTCCTCTAGGCGTAGAGGATGCCCCCTTGTCCTGGTCACAGGCCTAGGTATAAAAAGATCTTTGGAGAGATCCTTGTACTGTCCGTTCAGGTATTTGTACATTGTAATGAGGTCTCCCCTCAGTCGTCTTTTTTCTAAACTGATTAATCCTAAATTTTGTAATCTGTCATTGTATTCTAATCCCCCCATTCCCCTAATAATCCTGGTTGCTCTCCTCTGCACCCGTTCCAGCTCTACTATTTCCTTTTTATACACTGGTGCCCAAAACTGTACACAATATTCCATGTGTGGTCTGACCAGCGATTTGTATAAGGGAAAAACTATGTCTTTATCATGAGAATCTATTCCTCTCTTGATACATCCCATAATTGTATTTTGCTTTGGCAGCAGCTGCCTGGCTCTGATCACTAAAATTAAGTTTACCATCCACCAATACCCCCAAGTCCTTTTCAGCTCCAGTTTTACCAAGTAATTGACCGTTTAGAACATAATTATACTTTTTGTTTCCATGGCCCAAGTGTATAACGTTACATTTATCTACAAAATAAATCTCATCAACCATTTCACTGCCCACTCCTCGATCTTCCACAAATCCCTCTGTAATGCTAAACTATCGACCTCAGTATTTATTAGTTTACACAGCTTAGTATCATCTGCAAATATTGAAACTTGACTGTGTAAACCCACTACAAGGTCATTAATAAAAATATTAAAAAGAAGTGGCCCCAATACTGACCCCTGTGGCAGTATGGGGCATCCATATTGCGCTGCTATGATTGCAACTTCAGGTCTCCAGCATGGCGGCGACAGATGGGCCGATTTCCATTAAGTATCTGGTGAAACACCCGAAAATTCTGCCGGACACAGCTCGTTTGATAAGGGGACGATGTATGGAGGCAGTAAAGTAGTAGTAGATTAAAGGTGCTACAGTTAAAACTATGTTAGTTCGATCTTGGGATGGAGCTGGCGGTCCGCTGCAGGCGAGCTTTCTCCTGTCCAAGCCACTGCCTCTCGGCTCCTCCCCACCCAAAATGGGCCTGGGGGCCAGAAGCGTTTACTTTGAAAAAATGATAATTTTCAAAGCAGGCATGGTAGTTTGAATATTTCATCTAGGAATAATGGAATAGCATAGAGGTTCTATTTTTAATTGTTTTTTCGGAAATGCTCCCATGATTAAGAGCGACAGTATGGGGCAACCATATTGCGCTGCTATGATTGCAACTTCAGGTCTCCAGCATGGCGGCGACAGATGGGCCGAGTTCCACTATGTATCTGGTGAAACACCTGAAAATTCTGCTAGGAATAATGGAATAGCATAGAGGTTCTATTTTTAATTGTTTTTTCGGAAATGCTCCCATGATTAAGAGCGACAGTATGGGGCAACCATATTGCGCTGCTATGATTGCAACTTCAGGTCTCCAGCATGGCGGCGACAGATGGGCCGAGTTCCACTATGTATCTGGTGAAACACCTGAAAATTCTGCCTGACACAGCTTGTTTGATAAGGGGATGATGTGCTGCATATCCTCTCGTGCTCCAGCGTCTGGGGTATAGAGAGTTGAAAGTTGCGAATGGAGACATTGGTGGACGCTGTGGAGGATCATGGATGCCTCTGAGGCTGCCTAATCTTGGGATAGAGCTGGCGGTCCGCTGCCAGGCGAGCTTTAGCCTGTCCAAGCCCCTGTCTCTTGGCTCCTCCCCACCCAAAATGGGCCTGGGGGCCAGAAGCGTTTACTTTGAAAAAATTATAATTTTCAAAGCAGGCTGGGTCATTTGAATATTTCACCTAGGAATAATGGAATAGCATAGTGGTTCTATTTTTAATTGTTTTTTCGGAAATGGTTCCATGATTAACCCCTTAACGCTGAAGCCACTTTTCACCTTCCTGACACGGCCCATTTTTTAAAATCTGACATGTGTCTATTTAAGTGGTTATAACTTTGGAACGCTTTAACATATCCAGTTGATTTTGAGACTGTTTTTTCGTGACACATGGTACTTCATGTTGGTCGAGAAATTTAATCAATATGTTTAGTATTTATTAATGAAATAAATGGAAATTTGCCAAAAATTTTGAAAAAAACAATGTTTTCAAAATTCAAAATTTTCTACTTTTTGGAAAGTTAGTCATATCACTAAAATAACTTGATAACTAACATTTTCCATATGTCTGCTTTGACTTGGCATCATTTTTCAAACATCTTTTCCTTTTTTTAGGATGCTAGGAGGCTTATAACTTTAAGTATTCAGCCCCCGGTAATAAGTATTCAGCCCCCGGTAATAAGTATTCAGCCCCCAGTGATAAGTATTCAGCCCTCGGTGATAAGTATTCAGCCCCCGGTGATAAGTATTCAGCTGTAGGTGATGAGTATTCAGCTATCGGTGATGAGTATTCAGCTATCAGTGATGAGTATTCGGACCCCGGTGATAAGTATTCTGCCCCTGTTGATAAGTATCCGGCCCCCGGTGATGAGTATTTAGCCCCTGGTGATGAGTATTTGGCTCCTGGTCATAAGTATTCGGCCCCTGGTGATGAGTATTCAGCCCCTGGTGATAAGTATTCAGCCCCTGGTGATAAGTTCCCCCCTCGGACTTCCTGCCCTGACAACAACTTCACCACTGTCTGACAACCGTGTCTCCTCATCGTCTGACACCTCTTTACACACTTCTACCGCTACGTCAATAATGTCATCATCACCCACAGACTGCGACCGGTGGAAAACCTGGGCATCGGAAAATAGCTCATCAGCAACCGGACAAATGGTTTGTGACTCTGGGAAGGGTTCAGAAAACAGTTCCTCAGACTATGCCAGTTCAAATGCTAAATTTTCCTAAAAATGGGGCAGACTGGGAGGGAAGGAGGCTGAGATGGAGGAGCTGAAGGAGTGCTGATTTCGGTGACATGGGTGGACTGCGTGGAAGACTGACTGGTGGACAAATGGCTAGAAGCATTGTCCGCAATCCATGACATCACCTCTTTGCACTGTTCTGGCCTCAACAGTGCTCTACCACGAGTCCCAGTAACTTGAGACATGATGAACCTAGGGAGTGTGGCTCTGCGGCGTTCCCCTGCTCCCTCATCAGCAGGTGGTGTCTCATCCCGCCCAGGACCACGGCCTCTGACCCCTGCAGTAGTTGGATGTCCACGTCCACGCCCTCATCCTCTACTTCTAGCCCTCGGGTTAAACATTTTCAAAATTAAAGTGTAAACTGTAAATTTTTTTTGTTTTTTTTTTTTTGTGTTTTTTTTGTGTGTTTTTTTTTTTTAAACAAAACGATGCTATATCCTATTGCTATGGCTAGTTTCTAACCTACACTGACAGCACACAACTGGATTTTGTGCTGTGCCTGATGACTGAGTTACGAAAACCCGACGGATTCGGAAAAACCGCAGCATTAAAAAAAAAAAGTGTCGCGGGACTCACGCTTACCTTCACTAGGAATAGGCCGGTGTACTTCAGTGCATTCCGGCGGCCCTCGGGGAACTTCAGCGCAGCAGCGCCACCTGGTGTACGTCGGAGGAACTACCTTAGTGAATCCCGGTCGGACCCAAATCCACCGCAGAGAACGCGCCGCTGGATCGCGAATGGACCGGGTAAGTAAATCTGCCCCAATGTTTTTTTCCTGCCAAATGATGTGTAACTTAGCCAGGAACATCATAGAAAATTGAATTCCAGTTTGACACAATTTTTGCTTACCCTCCATAAAATTTTTATGCCTGTTTCTTGTTCCAAGAGCAAAGTCTGGAAATAATCTGACTGTTAAATTTTCCTTTCTCCCGGGATCTATGCATGATTAAATCTCTAGAGTCTCCAGAGGAGAAAGGTTTTTTCAACATTGTGTTAGATGGGCCACCTGGGACTTGTTTACGTCTGGGGACTCTATGGGCTCTCTTAATAAAAGACGGGAAGGAAGCAATAGCTGGTCCCAAAGTTTTTATTCAAACATTCTTTTAAACACACCGTATGCTTTCCCGACAGGACCGGTTTTCTAGATCTACAAATTTTTTTTCTGATCGTTTGATTCTATTTTTAATTTTTTAAACTCGGATGAAAGCTTAGTTAATTTATCTTCCTCATCTGAGATCTGGCCTTCTGCTATATCTGAACGCTCTGCAAAACTAGACATATCAGCCCTAAAGAGAGGCAATTCTTCCTTCAAGTGGTTGACTTTAGCTAATAACTCCTTAATATCTCCCCTGCATTGTAAGACAGCCTCCAAAATTTGATTAAGTGTGGGGGTGTTTGTATCTTCTTTCCCATAAGTTTTTTCTTGGGCATTGCTTGATGTGCTATCCTCATTCCTATCAGTCCATGCCAACATTTCTATCATGCTAGGTGCGGACATGTTGTTCAGAGATTTGTTTGGGGATATTTCCCCTGTTGAATCCTCAGTGCCCTCTTCTCCTCCTTAACCTTCTCATAACCACCCACAGAGAGCCTATTGAGGTGCATCCACCTCAAGATGAAAGGGTTTCTCTGTGTCAGACCTAGTGAGAAAAGGAGCCGAGGCAAAGACGGACTTCAACCTGGAGAACAGCTCTTTAGCTGCAGGGGGCCAGGTACAGGGATTGGCACCTTTCTTGGTAAGTGCCACGGTGAGAGACACCAGAGTAGAAAAATGCAGAGTAAACTGCCGATAATAGTTCACCAAACACAGGAACATATGTATGGCTCTTAGACATTATGTAGAAATGCGGACAGCTTATCAGGATCCTTCTGGAGACCTCTGTCTGAAATTATATAGCCGAAGAATGGGAGGCTGCATTGGTGAAACTGACATTTCTCCAGCATAGCGTAGAGACTGTTGGCCCGGTGGCAGCCAAGAACTTGCCGTACATGTAACTATTGGTTCTCGAGGTCTGGAGAGAGGACCAAGATATTATTGAGGTAAACTACGACACAGGAGTATAGCAGATCCTTGAAAATGTCTTTCACAAATTCCTGGAAGACATCAGGAGCATTACATAGTCCGTTATTCGAGACAAACTTTTCCCGATGCTCGAGTGCTCGTCTCGAATAACGAGCCCCATTGAAGTCAATGGACTACCAGTTCTGGTGGAAGTTGACATCTGGCAGTCTACAATCGCTCTGCGCTGCTGGTAACCTCTGGATAACATGGTTAATGTTGAATTCCACCTCGTGGGCACGTCGCACAACAGTCGGTGAGCGGAGCAGCGCAGTTTTTACCGAGGTAGCTTGTGCAGGTTCCTCAAGCACAGAGTGAAATTCAGCCATGAATGCAACATGGGTAGCCGTGACTGGATCACTTCTGTCCCATAGCGGGGTAGCCCAGGCCAGGGCTTTCCTGGAGAGTAAACTGACAATGAATGCCACCTTGGAGCATTCGGTGACCAAATGGGAAGGCAACAGCTCTATGGGCAGTGAGCAATGGGTAGTGAAGCCCCTGCACAGCTTGGGATCGCCATCATACTTGTCAAGCATAGAGAGTCTAAACCTTGGTTCTGCCACCGGTAGACTAGCCGGTGTGACCGAAGAAGTAGCAGAAACTGTCGCAGGAGTATTTGCTGGAGCCTGATGCTGGTGCTTAGAGATAAGCAGCTGTTGCTGTGTGGTGGTAACTTGACCAGGCTTTTCTCCTTGAGCAGCGATCTATTGGGACTGCTGGGCGACAACGCTGGAAAGATCAGCCAGTCCCGGAAGTGACACCTTGGTGGGATCCGTGGCTGGATCTTACTCTCAAGGTTCGGGATCTGTGGACCCTCTGGGCCACTCCAGGAGATGGTACTAGCCGACACCTGGGACCAGAATCTAAGTGGCACATGGTCTTCACCAGAGCACGCCGCAAAGCGGGATGGACTTACTGTGGCAGGGAACCACCAGGTGGCTCCACAGGTGTGATTTTGCCCGCTGTGGAGGACATGTGTGGTACAAAGTCATGAGGCAGAATTGTGATCGGGGACAGGCAGGAGGTTGAAAATGGTAGCATGGGATCAATATCAGGAACAAAGCAGGAGGTCAAGGCAGGCAGCACGGAGCCAAAGTAGGGAACGGAATCAGCAGAAAGGCACAAGGCAACAAAACAAGGGGCATGAAGCACAAAGATCCGGAGGGGAATGCAGGAAGTGGTCGTGTCAGGTTCGCTAGGGAGAATGCTGGAACTTCTGGTGGTGGCAGCAGCGTTCTCCGAACCCCGGCGCGTGTCCGCGCAAACTCCACCTCTCGTCCTGGGCAGCGGCTGCTAAGATCTCGCGCTGTCTAGGAGTGGCTGGGACTTTGAACCTCTGCTTGGTGCCTGTTGTTCTGCACCGTGAGGGGTTAATTCCCAGATGCTGTCCAGCTCCTATCAGGTTCTGGAGGTGGAGTTCTGGCTGCATAAATTGCAGCTTCACTAGTCACCTGTGCCAGTGTTTGAAATCTCTTTCTCCACTTGCTTGCTGCACTAGGTTGTATTGCTCTGTATCTGTATTGTTGTTACCTCGGCTAGTTTTTGACATTGACTATTTGCTTACTGACTTTGCTATTGACGTACCCTCCCGTTGTGACTCCGGCTAGTTTACGATTCTTTTGTGTTTTATGTTCGTCAGTCTGTTTGTATTTCCCTTCCCGCACTTAAACCAGAGTATTCCGAGTCTTCAAGTAGTCGCCCCACGGTTTAGCGTGGGGGGGCTATAGGAAGGGACAGAGGCTGGGGCAAGCTCAGGGCACACTATCCCCTGTCTTTTGTGTACCCAATCCTAACAGGGTGATAAGTATTCAGCCCCCGGTGATGAGTATTCAGCCCCTGGTGATAAGTATTCAGCTATCGTTGATGAGTATTCAGCCCCCGGTGATAGGTATACAGCCCATGGTGATAAGTATTCAGCCCCCGGTGATAGGTATTTAGCCCTTGGTGATAAGTATTCAGACCCTGGTGATGAGTATTTGGTCCCTGGTCATAAGTATTCGGCCCCTGGTGATGAGTATTCGGCCCCTGGTGATGAGTATTCAGGGAAAGCGTGTAGGGTGTTCTTTTAGATAGGGTTAGCAGCAGGATTGATTGATTCAAAAGAACCCAAACAGCCCTTCTTAGGGATACAATAACGTTATACTTTTTTTTTTTTGGTTGCTTGGTGGGACTTCTGACTCGGTGCAGCTAGTACCTATTGTGAGGGAATTTGCAGGGGGAGGGACTTGCTATCGTTGTTGTTTACCTCTTAGTGACAAAAATACCACCTCAAACACCAAAAGTGGGAAAATGTATTAGGGTTTGATTTCAATGGCACAGTCTGCCCAGTTTCCTTTTATTTTACGTGATTTTTCATAACTAGCGTCCATCTCATCAGTGTGCTTTCATACTTGGCTAGAAAATAGCAAAGGAGAATCAAACGGCTATTTACGCATACAATAGCGTTTTATATATATTTTATTTCTGGTTGATCTGTGTTGGCGGTCCTGCTGCATGCATATACTAGCCAAGGTGAGGAATGGGTGGTAACTTCTTTTTTCCCTGTCGTTACTGTTTGTCGTACCCACACGTTTGTATTGTTTTCCCTGGTGCTTTTTTCTTCCTTACCATTACTTTCCCATCATCACCTTTGCTTTTTCTTTCATGGTAGTTCTTGCCCCCTTGAGTTTCCCTAGTCCTTATCTTCATTTCTGTTTTTCCCTTTTCTATACCTTACCTGCTTTTCGTCGCCCCCGAGTAATCTTGGTCTTTCCTTGATTGTGGGTTTTTGGTCGTGTTGTTTACCATATCTCTTCGTTTCCTACTCTTTCTTTTACATTTTTTCCTTTATTTTGTCCCTCGCTCCCGTTTCTTTTTTTTTGCGTTATCTGTTTTCCTATTTCTCACCGTATCCTTTGTCTTCGGGCTCTTCCTTCCCTTTACTCCTTTCTGCTCATCCCTCCTTTTTCTCTCTTGTTCCCTTTGCTTATCACCTTTCCTTCTTTCTCTTACTTTACTACACTCCGCCCTTACCCTCCTCGTCTCGTTTTTTCGATCGACCTGTTTGCCTCTCCTTTTTCTGCTTTTAATCTCTCTGTCTGTCTTCTCCCTCCTTTCTCTCCGGTCCTTGTGCCTCGTAGAAGCGTCTCCTGACTGCTCCTCTGAACCGTTGCGTTCCTGTTGGACAGTATTTTTTCTTGTTTCCGTGACATTTTCTCCTCTTTTCTTTTTTTTACCATTTGCATGCCGTGCGGGGCGTGGCAGCCGGCTTCTCTTCCTCAATGTTTTCCACTTTGGTTGCCAAGTAATTAAAGATTCTGAAATTGATTGGTGAAAATACTCCATACCTATTGTCTTTGATACGGTTACTTCTGTTATATCTCTCTTTGTTTCTCTTTTTCTTTTTTTTTAATGTCCCTGCCGTCGGACCCTAGCTTTACCTAAGGGTTTGCCCTATTAGCTTGAGCCTTCTGGGCGCTCCCCTTCCACTTAGTTGTATGCGCTTTTTCATTTTTTTGTTCGTTTCATTCGGACCCATTTTCTCTTTGGCGGTGATCTGTTTTGGCCGAATTTGTCTTTATCACCGCGCAGACGTGGCGCATTACACAAGACTTAGACCTTCTGGTCCCATTATCGTCTCGATCTTCACCGCCTTTCTGGTCATTTTTTTGTATAGTATCTTTCTTGTGGAATAGTGGGGTGTGTAATCTGTGTGGCCGAACGATGCTATGGCGTGGAATCTGATGATTTTATCTTGTAGAAGATGCTGTTTATCTGTGTTGTTAACGCTATGAATCGATACATGTTCCTTTCTTGTGGGAGGCGATTTCTATTGCAAGGGCTGAAAGGGCCCCCCTCAGTGGCCTTTTCCGTCGCTCTTGTTATTTCGTCGAAGTATAGAGTGTAAATATTATGTATTTTTCTATCTTTAGGGAGATAGCTCAATTCCTTTAAGAGTATTGAACATTTAATTAAGACTACAAATAGCGTTATTATCTATATTTATTTCGGTTGATCGCTGGTGGCTGTCCGTGGAGGAAGGGGTATGCCAGAACTATGAATTGTGCCACATTGGGAAGGACAGGGGGAATTGTGAGCGCATGATAGGTGAGATTTTAAGATGGGGGTTAGATAGAGTAGTGAGGAAACATATTTAAAGAGAAATACCAGACAGATGAGTGGGAAAATTTATGTTAGGGACCGGTGGTTGGGATTTAAATTAGGCACAGTATGCCATTTCCGTGGGGAGTGGAAGGTGAGGGTTTGGGGAGGAAAGAAGGATGGAAGCGAAGAGGGCAGAGTAACGGGTGGGTAAGAATGGGAAGAGAAAAGAGCCCAAGAGCAACGAGGGGAGCAGGGTGTGGGGGGAAAATACGTAAAAACACACAAAAAAATAAAACGAAAAAAAATAAAACACAAAAAATGAAAAAAAAAAGAAAGGGAGAACGGGCAGGGGCAAAAGGGTAGAAAAAGACTGGGTCGAGGGGGGGTGTAGAGGTAATGAGGACAGGGGGACGTGGGCGGAGTCCAAATACTGCAGGGGTAGACGGCCTGAGCACTGGGGGGTGAGACACCACCTGCTGATGAGGGAGCAGGGGAACGACAAGAGCTACACTCCCTAGGTATGTACGAAGTACTGGGACCTCGTGGTAGGTTTAGAGCAATGTTGAGGCCAGCAGAAACAGTGCGAACAGGCTGATGTCGTGGATGCAGGACAAGTGCTCAGCCATTTCCACCAGTAGTATTCCACGCAGTTCCACCAATGTCACCAGAAATCGGCAACTCCTCCAGCTCCTGCACATCCAGCCTCTCCCCCCCCAGTCTGCCCCTCCAGGGAAAAATTTTGTGTGGCACATTTTGAACTGGCATACATTCTGAGGAACTGTTTCTGGAGCCCTCCCACAGTCAAAACACTTGTCCGGTTGGCTGAGCAATTTTCCGATTGCCCAGGTTTTCCACCAGTCGCAGTCTGATGGGTGATGATGACCTTATTGACGTTAGTGGAAGAAAGTGTGTAAAGAGGGTCCGACGGATGAGGAGACACGGTTGTCAACAGTGGTGAAGCTTGTTGTCAGGGGCAGGAAGTCCGAGTGGGGTAGGATAGACGGAGGTTCCTCTTTCTCTGCAGGAGCGAGGAGAGGAGGGGTGATTAGACCTTCAAAGAGGGGACGGGGAGATATTTGGCACGAGGGTGAAAAAAGGTGTTATGAAAGGAGTGAGACGGAATGAGTAAAAGAAAAAAGGTGGGGAATCAGATGGGGCAGAGTGGGGGGGAAAGAAGGAGATTGGCAGTGGGGGGGGGGGCTTTTTCATTTTTTTTCCCGTTCACGCATGCCCTCGGTGACCATCATTTTTTGCCGCCCCACTACCCATTATGTTTCACGTAGTGAAGTCTTCCCCCCCGTCTTCGATGCCTACCCTTTTTTCCCCTTTTTGGTGCATCCAAGCTTTTTCCTCGTTTGGCAATCCCTTCCATGTTGGAGTTATGAGTTTCCTTAAGATTCTTTTTTTATGTATTGGTGCCTTTTGGGCCATGCTAAGTTTCTCGTTTTTTTTTCGGTTAATCAATTTATTTTTCCCACTCCGTTGCTCTTTTTTTCCCTTTTTTTTTTTTTCCCCTTCCCCCCTAGTTATTTTTTTTTTTTTTATGTTTAACGTATTCTGGATCATGTTGCGGTTGTTTATAATTTACACTTGCACACAACTATACCGTTGACTCCGCGTTTTGGTGCGTTTTCCCTTACCCCACACTACTACGCTTAACTACCACCTTAGTCTTTTTCCTCTTTATGTTCCGCTTAGGCATGTTTTTCTACTCTGCTCAACTAACTCCCCAATTCTGTACAGTGTTGCACTTCGTTGTTTCCGCACCCCCCCACCAAGTTTTTTTTACCTTCAGTTTGCATCCTTTTCCCTTCTTTTTTTTCCTTTCTTTTTTTTTTCCTTTTTCCCCCTTCCCCCCCCCTTTTTTCTTCCTTTGGACCGTCCCTGCCCCACCACCTTTTTTATCTTGGCTCCTCCCCCTCCCTCGGTTTCCAGCGATAGTCAGCCCCCTCTGGCCCAGGGAACTCTGGCATTCAAATAATTCAACACACTCGTTTCGATATTCTTCTTTCACGGCAGCATACTTTTTATTCGAATCTTTTTTTACAGTCGTTTCTTAGTTTATTTATCACCCCATACCCTTAGTTTCTGTTAACGCTTTGGAGCCCCCTTTGGAATTACGGATAATGTATATCCGTGCAAAACAATCATTTAACCGCTTTTTTTTTTTTTCCCACCCCTCCCACGACAAGATAATTAACTGTCATCAAACATCTCTTTTCACAGATGCCTTTTTCACCCTCCGGTTGATGACTCCTCATTTTGCCCCCGAACCCGACTTCCCCGTTATTGGGTTTCTTTCCTATTTCCATCGCCTTTTGAGCATCCCCGCCATTCCCCACCTTTCCGCCACTCCCCGCGCCTCCTTTCGCTTTCTTTCACCCTACCTTTTGTTATTTTTTTGCCATAAAATAATGCGTCGGCCCCCGTGCGTCCACTTGGGGCTTACCTTTTCGTTATTAGGTCCCCTTTCCCAGCCTTTTTAAGCGCATCCATATCCTCTTTTTCCGTTTTACCTTCTCTGGTGCCGGCACTTTCTCCTTTTTCCTTCTTCTTCTTCTTTCATGTTTTCCTCTCCTTTTGCCACAATTCCCCTCAGTTCAGTTCTTTTCCCGCCCTGTCTTTTTTTTTTAGTCTTATTTTCTTGATTCCCCATTTTTTTTTTACCCATCCTCTTACGTGCCCTGACCAAACGCCTTTTCCCGTCTTTTCTTGCACAATGGTCCACTGAACCACGGACACGCGGACGTCTTCTTTTTCCTGTGCTGTCTACGGGCCCCATTTTTTTTTTTCGGGCCTTTTTTTTTTTCTAATGATTTTTCGCCAGGCACGGCACATTGGTTTTAATCTTTTTTAGGTTGGCCATTTGGCGGGATCCTTAAGTTATGTACTATGACAGGTCTGGCTCCACGATCTACTCGACCCGACGCACCCGCCAGTTGATACTGTTTTGCCGGTGGATCCTACTCTGTACCAGCGCCCCCGCTTTGCTGGCCCTATTTCCATACCATGCCATTCCCTCCCTTAACTACTCACACAACATACTTCACCTTCTCCCTCCTCTCCTGTTACACGACATCCTGTCCCTTTTGTTTTTTTTACATTTTTTTTGGCGTCTTTATCTAGTCGGGCCCCCCCTTAGCGTCTAGGCATCCTTAGATTTCAGCAGGTGACCGTCGCATTAGCGAAGCATTTGTTCGCGGTGCTTCAAACTGCTGAGCATAGGCGAAACAAAAAATGTTCCTACAACGCCCAACGAGTATTGACAGGGCCATCCCTTCGGACGCAGTTCAGTTTACTCTAGACTTTTGTTTCTGCATCTGTTTGGCTGGTTCCATTCTTTCGCTGAACATATTAGCCAGGTTTTTCTTTTTCTTTATTGGTTGTGTGTGCAACGGGCCATTCTTTAACCTTTCGTGCTTTGCGGCTCTTTTTTATGCAACTCAGGCTTAGACTTAGCCAGTACGATTACTGTTGTGACATGCGGGCCCTTATGTGTGAAAATTCTGATAGTTCACCGCTGTTCTCATCAAGACATATTTTTCACCAATCCGTCTGATTGATCACGAGGTACGCCGCATCTTGTTGCGGTATATTGCCATTGGAAGTCCTTAGCAACAGTTTTATGTATTTTCTCTTTTTGCCCAATCTCATCTGTGGCAGATTTTTTTTCATAGCGCCGCCCCCTCCACCTGCACGCATACTCGACTTGCTTGTGTCGACCGCGCCTTCCCACGTAGGTTGGAATTGTTGGCATTCCAATTTAAACCATTTTGGTATCTCAGTATTTCTGTTTTACCAGTAATTGTTTTCGTCAGAGCGTTATTGTAGATGCCAGATGTCAACCTCGTCCACCAGGATTTACCCTCGGTTAGTAAGGTCTTAGTTCTGCTCCTCAATGTCTACAATGAGGATTTTTCCCTTGGACCCTTTTTGTGGACCCTGTGGTATGTTTTGTATATCCTGCTCCTGGTGTTCGTGAGATTACTTCGAGGATCTGTTCTTTATCTCCTTTTTCTTTTTTTTTTTATTCAACAGGGTCTATGTTGCTGATTTTTGCCCGCCTATAATGCAGCCTCACCATCACCCTTGTTCCGGTTTTTGCGCCTGTGAAAAACTCTTTGATCAGAAGTGACCTCAGTCGGATACGCGTTGCGCTTTTGTCTCAACAAGTGACGGGGCGATAGAAGCATTGTCCTTTTGGTTGCCATAGCCAAAGCAACCTTCCTTTTTAGGCTCGTGCTCCTCAGCGCTATATCAATCGCGCACGGACCCCGGTCGGAGGAGGATGAGGAGTAACCCAGAGGAGTTTTGAATAGGATTTTTTAATAAACTGTTGGCGAGATCACAAACAAGTAGGGGACCTCATTGTGAGTCCTTCACTGTTGTCAGGTGTTATGGGCAGAAGAAGACGGGTTTTGGACGGAGTTGCCCGAGGAGTGAGGATATTTATGCGCCACAGTCAGGACAGTGTATGGGGATTTTTTTGATTTGTTTTTTGAATTTTACGCCCCGGTGGTATCGCGTTAGTCATTTATGGGAAGACTTCACTGCCTAGGACTGAATTTATCCCGTCGACCCTAGCGTGCAAATGAACTTCTAGTCCAGGAATTTCCTCGGAGTAATTGGTGAGATTTCAACTCTCTGTGACCCATCGGTTACAATTGCCTTTTTAAAATTTTTCTTTTCCCCTACTTCATTTCCCTCTGGAGAGGTTAACAGGAGTGTGTAGATTTTTTTATGCTATGACTAACAGCATGGCCCTGGTGCTCAAGTTGATAACTTTACTAGTTTGTGTACATGCCTTCTGTTTGCCCCTGACCCCACCTTCCACCAGTCCCATCTCTTTCCCCTTTTTCTTTCTTTGCACCTAGAGCCCAGCTTGCTTCTCCCTCCCACTTTTCGCTTCACGCAGTGCCAGAGTCGGCTTTGGGACTAAGTAGCGAGGTGAGAGTATGTTTGAGTATGAGTAGGCGAGTTAAAGGTTCTTACGTTTGTTTTTCCAGCACTGCCTTCCTTTAAGGGTAAGGCGTACAAGGCTTGTGGCCCTCAGCCTTCCTACTGCTCATTCCCAGCTTAGAACACTGTTTTTTCTCACTGCTCCCCTCAGTCTTCATCCAGAGTTAGGGTGTGCTCTTACAGAAAGATGGTGAGGGTTCACCCGCTAGGGTTAGTCAGTACGTAGCTGTTATCCTTATATCCATTTCTGCGTCCCTAACCCCTAAAATGATCAAATTCAGTTTTCCTTTTATTTTGCTTTTCTTTTTCTCCTTTTATTTTTTTTTTTTCTTTTACAAATTGAATATGGGTTTCAATGCTGAAACTTTTTTTTGTGGCTATGTATTAAGGGCGTTTGCTGTTTATCCGCTTGGAGGGTCTGGCCACTCTGCCTTTTCTGCCACCTAGACCGTCTTGTTTTTTTCCGAGTTTCTGCGTTTTTTGTTGTTTTTTCTAGTGCATGCTCCGGTTGGGCATCCTCCACACTGCCCCCAATAAGCGCTTTGTCATCCGCCTGCGATTATGTTTATCAGCTTCGCGGACCAAGCCGCGCGACGCCGATTTATGTATCGTTTATTTATCCCTCCACTAATGCTTCTGTGATTGTTCTTATGAAGTTTTGTCAATATGTCCAACATTCGGTTTGAAGGAAGCTTTTCAACATGAAGGGAATTATCCACTCTCTCCTTCGACTTCAATGTTCCTCCTTCTCCTTTATACTATGTGATTAACGCCTTAAATTTCAGAGGAACTGGTCTATTTTTTGACATGGGGTTCCCATGGCTCTAGCTATAGTACTTTTAGGTATTTATTATTGTTCACCGTGTGTAGTTTTTTTCCTCGCCCCCGCCTTATTTTTTTCATTCCTTCTTTACCCTTTTTTGGTTCTCCTTGTTTTTTTTTTTTAACCCCTTTTAACAATTTTTGGGCCTTTGTTAGTGAACCTACCCGCGTTTTTTTTTTTTTATCGCTTTTTAACCTTACTATTTCAATCTTTCATGGAGTTGGTTCCAAATACCTGTACTATCTATGGAGTTTGACCTTCTACAATTCTTTTTGTTTGGACTCGTTCCACCATACAGGAACTTAATATAGTTCATTTTTGCTGGCTTTAGGGATACACCCATTACCTGTTATTTCACCTCTGGTTTTTTTTGAAATCATCCCACTTTTTCTGTGACTGCTTTTACATACTATGGGTGGCACTCCAAATTAAATTTTCCCCATCCCCCCGCAGCCTTCACATTTCACTTTTGTCTCCTTACTTGCTACCTCACAAATTCGTCCAGATAGTATGCCCTCCATACATCCGTCCTTCCCTATTTCCTCTTAAAAGATGTTGTGTCAGGCAGATAATTTTTGGCTTGTTTTCATTGTTGATTCCACCCCATTCAAAAGTTGGTGTAACTTTGGATCTGTCCACTTCCTGCTGCCCCTGGTATCCACAAACAATTAATAGACGGCTTAAATTAACTTATATTTCTCCTACTTTACCCATATCTTATGTCAGTCGCTTCTTTGCGACTATTTTCGTTTTTTACCCCTTCTTTTCTTTTCCCCCCCCTTTTACCCCTTGTTCCCCATTCCTCTACTTTCTTCCACATTCACGCCTAAACGTAGAATGAATTCGTCCTTCTCCTTTTTTTTGGATATCATCGTTGATTCTTTATTTTCACAACAAGTCGTTTCATAATCGATTGATTCATTCTTTATTGTCTTGTGCTTCCCCCTTGTTTGTGTTGCGGGATTGTTTCCCCCCTAGTAATAGATTGCCAATTTCCATGCGGTCTTTGGATTGGTCCGTTTTAAGCTTCGCCTGGCAGCCTGTGTTTTTGCCCCGCACCCATTTTGCTATTTGCACCAGCTCCTTTTATGCGAATAGTGGTTCGCTTCTGCGCCGAAGCAGCTGTTTTTACTTTTTTTTTTTTCCCCCCTTTACTACTCCTCATTTCCCAGCCATTACGTCCTCTTTCAAAATTTATAAGAACCCGTCTACTATTTACACTACACTTGGTGGCAGGTTCTATCCTTTTTTTTTTTTTTCCTTGGCTGACCTCCCTCCTTAAGATTTTTAGTATTCCCCCTGAACATGGAGCGCCTGCCGTCATGTTCTTTCCCCCTTCTTCCCCCCCCGCTTTCCCGATGCTACCCCTATGCCCTGTTTATCCCTCCCCAGACTCCTAGTTTATTCCACCCCCCCCTTTTTTATTGCTACCCTCACTCGTGATCCGCGTCACGGGTCCCTGCCCTTTCCCTTCCCCCGCTTTTTTTCTTTTCTTTCATCCTTTTCTCCGCCTATCCTTCCTTTTCCCCCTCTCCTTCTTTCCCCCCCCCCCCCCGTTCCCCCCTTTTTATTTCTCCATTTTTTTTTGTTTGTTTTCCGTCTTCTTTTCCTTTTTTTCCCCTCCGCGCCCCTCTTCTCCTTTCTTTTTTCTTCCCTCTCTTCCTTTCTTTCCGCCTCATCCAGTCTCTTTTTCCCCTCCCCCCCGCCATTGTCCCCGTGTCTACATATTCGGATCTAAATTTTTTCGTTTCTCCATGTTCCCCCTTTTTTTATCTGTCTCCTATTTTCTTGTTTTTTTCTTTCTCACCTTCACTTACCCTTACTTCTCTTTCCTTTTACCCTTTTACTTACCCACCTTTTGATTATACGACTTCTTTTTCCCCCCTTTTACGACTTTTCTGTTTTTCCTTTTATTTCCTCTCTTTTCCCTTTTCTTTTTTTTTCCACTTTTTTTTTTAATTCCTCATCTGCACCACCGGCATCATCTTGACCCACCTTCAGACACCTCATCCGGATCACGCTCCATACCCCACCGCTCTCTCTGCGCCATGGCGCCATCAAGTCGCGCCAGCTATAGGACCAGCCAGATTCTCTATGATATTGTCTGATAATGCTTTTTGAACAGCCCCAGCGCTTTGGTGCTCCCCAACACTGTGATGCCGAGGGATAAAAAGGCCCACAACCCGCCCAGAGCTCCATTCAGGTTCCCTTTGCATTCCACTATCAAATCTGTTAACTTCTTGTCGCCACCTCTTCTGCTGTTTGTTTTATCCACAAAATTATACTGGCAAACTTTATCATTTTTTTTAACCGCATTTATGATTTCCTTTTTAGCTGATCTGCGGTCAATATGTTTTTACATTTTCCCACTCTCACCCCGCCACCTTTGATCCCCAACTGATCAAGGCACCGATACTATATACTTGTTAATCTCTTTTTTTTTTTTTTTCTATACAAAAGGTTCTTTAGTAAGTGCTGTTGGGGGACCAGTAGTATTTTTTGTTACTAGTTATCTGTAGACGAGTCCAGGGGCTTGGATTGCGAATAGTTCGCCTCCTTTTTCCCCCTGCTGGCATGCTGGATTGCGACATGCTCATGACCAAGAAAGAAACACATAATTCGAACATAGTGTTCCTCCCTTTTTCAAACTTTATGTCAAGCACCCTTTAATCCCTATCTATACGTTCACTCTCCGCCCCTTCTCTTCACCATTTTACATGGTCCATTCTTATCAAACCACGAGCCATGTGTCAGGCAGAATTTTGGTTGTTTTATGGCTTCCATGTTGAACTTTGTGTCGACAAGGAGTTGCTGTTTTTCTTTCCATACCACAAAATATACTGCATTATTAACTCTTCTAACAGATCCCCGTATCGATATTAGGTGTAGCGATTCTGCGATAACTCTTGGCTTTAATCGTCTGCCACCTTTATTGTGTTTTTTGTGATGACTTTGAGTTCTCCACAAATACTGAGGTAGGGCTAGTAGCAATTTGTCCACCCCCGATGTACTTTTTTCTAGCCTGCTCCGCCCTTATTTTTCTTGCTGCCGTCTCGCTTTTCCCTTTTTTCTCCTGTCATGTCATGACGTCACATATTTTGTGCGCAAGTGTATTTAATTATGGCGTGTCGGCCACATGCTTATTGTATTAGCTCTTACCCTCTTTTTCTGTCATTCTAGGTCACTGGCATGCTTGTTTGCCACCCTAACCTCTTTGGCTTATTAATGTGGTTGCGATTTAACCGAAGCCTCAGTAGGTGCAATCCATGAATTGACCTGCACTGCCTGTTTCTGTCACCATTTCCCGTGTGCGTGTTCTTCCATTAACTTTTTCGAGGTTCCTCTTTTGTTCCCATGTGTTTGCGCCCCAGCCCATTCATGTGAAAGGCCAATGTGTCCCTTTGAAAATTTTTAGCTCGAGGTGTTCTACCATTTTTGACGTCAAAATATTTTGGGGGGTAGTCCTTACTGAGTACGAGACTCGAGATTGGGAAAAAAGTTCGTCTTGTCGTAATCTCCACGACTAGTTAACCCGAGGCCATTTTAGTGCTTCGCGCATCTCTACTACGCACACTGTGCCAGGGTTCTGACTACCCTTCTTCCTTGTTTCGCATTAGGTTGGACTTGTGTTTGTTGTCGATTTTGTGATTTCGGGCTATTTTTTTTGACTTTGACTTCTTTGGCGTATTACTTTGCTCATTGACATCCCCAGCTCTGTTGTGATCTCGACGATTTTACCACTCGTGGTGTACGTGTTGTCAGTCTGGTCGTGTTTCCTTTTCCCACAATTAGCCAGTGTTTTCCGAGGTCAAGTAGGGCCCCGTTAGGTGGGGGGGGGGGCTATAGGAGGGACCAGTAGGTGGTGACAAGCTCGGGGCCTTTTATGTATCCTGTTGGTGTTACAACCCTAACCAGTGCAATGTTTAGGTCGCCCCTCCACTGGTGGCGTTGTAAAATGTGGGTCCACAGCACTGGAAGTAGGTTGTAGATCGCTCAGTTCAGGGAATAAAAAACAAGTGGGACGACCCCAGAGCGCATAGGAGAGAGGAAGGTAGAAGAAGGGGCTTCTTTCCCTCTTTTCCTTTCCCTTCCCTCTCTTTTCTTCCTCTCTTCTCCAGCAGCAGCTCTCTCCCTAGCGGCATCCAGACAGTGAATGATCCGAGCAGCGCGGGCATCGGCTAGTCTATCCCAGGGTCTGGCCAGCCAACCACTGCTATCGACGTGTAAGGGTACCACATCATGCTGGGTGGAGTGCAGAGTCTCCTGGCTTGTGATTGGCTCTGTTTCTGGCCGCCAAAAAGCAAAACGGCGGGAGCTGCCATTTTCTCGAGCGGGCGAAGTATTCGTCCGAGCAACGAGCAGTTTCGAGTACGCTAATGCTCGAACGAGCATCAAGCTCGGCCGAGTATGTTCGCTCATCTCTAGTGACTAGCAAAGCTGCAATTTATGCAGCCAGAACCCCACCTCCAGAACCTGATAGGAGCTGGACAACTTCTGGGAATTAACCCCTCATGGTGCAATATAACCAAGTACAATAGCAGGCACCATGCAGAGGTACCACAACTCCCAGCAGTTCAAAACACAACTCCTAGACAGCGCAAGGTCTTAGCAGCCGCTGCCAGGGGCGCACGCCAGAGACCGCTGGCACGCCAGATGAAGGCTTGACAGCTGAAACGTGCGTTGGGGTCAGCGTGGGGCTCATTTGCACTATGGGTGAGGATAGTTCAATGTTTTTGTTTACTTTATGATCATTCAACAGCTCACTCTGTGTATGCATCTATTTTCTACTTATACTCTTGCTGTGTACAAATCCCATACCATGTTTTTGCTACATATTTCCCACCTGTGCCTACATGATATTTTATGTCATCAGTGTTATCATGCAGCTTGAATGTTGCCACTGTGCAATATATTGTATATAGCTCCAGCCCACACTGTCTAGTGCCGGGGTACATTTTTTCTGGGCACAGTTGTCCATCAATTTTTACATTTATGTGTCTTTTTTAGATTTTTTCTGCAATAAAATTCATTAACATGTGATTATATTTTTAATATAACTTTCTTTTCTTTGGTCCAAGAGGTGGAGTTTGCATGGATACGCGCCGGAGGTCGGAGAACGCTGCTAGCACCACCAGAAGTCCCAGCATTCTCCCCAGCGAACCTGACAGCATCTCTGGAGCTCAGCCACATTGATCTTGGGGTTCCTCTTTACCTCTTTCACCAAGACTCTTTTCCCCAGTTGCATGATTGCAAAGTTTGGCTGGAGAACCAGGTCTCTGAGCTCTTTGGGCGGTTCTATAGACCTCATGATTCTCTTGTGCTCTGACATGCACTGTGAGCTGCCTGATGTCTTATATAGACAGGTGTCTGTCCAATCAGTTTAATTAAACACAGCTGGACTCCAATAAAGTAGTAGAACCATCTCAAAGAGGGTCAGAAGGAAATGGACAACAAGTGAGTTAAATATGAGTGTCACAGCAAAGGGTCTGAATACTTATGACCATGTCATATTTCAGTTTTTCTTGTTTAATAAATTATTTTTTGTACCCACTATAAAAAGTTTGACACAGAGTTTCTAATCATCTGTTTTAAAACTTTATTTTATTCTTTGCTAATTGGGCTAATCGGGGCATGGAGTAGACTCTGTGAACTTCAGGGCTTCGGCTACAAATTAATGAGCGTCAGATGAATCTTTTAAAATGGTGGTATCCCTATGTGTGGTCTCATTTGGTATGGTATTGACTTACTTGATACAGTCTTTGTTCCTGGATGATTGTTGTTTAATGCCTTTTTAGTCTTGCATTACAATGCACGACTGTTTTACCTACCTTTGGGCTCATGTGCAGCCATTAAGCCTGCCACGCATAGTTTTAATTCATTGTAGTTTGTCCATTGTTTGCCTTTAATGTATATATATTGCATATCTTTAATAAAGAATTATCTTGCTGTACATCATGGATTACTGCCACAGGTGTCCCGGCAACCCACATCTCGGTTCGCGGGTACACCCATGTCTCGCTCCGGTTCCCGACTCATCTGTGGCCCCCAGATCCCCAGTACTTCCTTACATCTTCATGCTCCGGATCAGGCAGCGCGCATCCCAGCCACCTAGGGCACTCACATGCCGGTGCTCAAAGGGTTAAAGGGCCAGCACACCGCTAATTGGTGCTGGACATTTCCAGAAATTTTTTAAAAGCCGACCTGTTAGGATTGGGTACACAAAAGACAGGGGATAGTGTGCCCTGAGCTTCTCAAGTGCTCTGACATGCACTGTGAGCTGCCTGATGTCTCATATAGACAGGTGTCTGTCCAATCAGTTTAATTAAACACAGCTAGACTCCAATGAAGTAGTAGAACCATCTCAAAGAGGATCAGAAGGAAATGGACAACAAGTGAGTTAAATATGAGTGTCACAGCAAAGGGTCTGAATACTTATGGCCATGTAATATTTCAGTTTTTCTTGTTTAATAAATTATTAAAGATGTGTGAATATTTTTTGTACCCACTATAAAAAGGGCAACTTTGACACAGAGTTTCTAATCATCTGTTTTAAAACTTTATTTTATTCTTTGCTAATTGGGCTAATCGGGGTATGGAGTAGACTCTGTGAACTTCAGGGTTTCGGCTACACATTAATGAGCGTCAGATGAATCTTTAAAAATGGTGGCATCCCTATGTGTGGTCTCATTTGGTATGGTATTGATTTACTTGTTACAGTCTTTGTTCCTGGATGATCGTTGTTTAATGCCTTTTTAGTCTTCCATTACAATGCATTGATGTTTTAGGTAACTTTGCACGACTGTTTTACCTACCTTTGGGCTCATGTGCAGCCATTAAGCTTGCCACGCATAGTTTTAATTCATTGTAGTTTGTCCATTGTTTGCCTTTAATGTATATATATTGCATATCTTTAATAAAGAATTATCTTGCTGTACATCATGGATTACTGCCATAGGTGTCCCGGCAACCCACATCTCGGGTCGCGGGTACACCCATGTCTCGCTCCGGTTCCCAGCTCATCTGTGGCCCCCAACACCCCAGTACTTCCTTACGTCTTCACGCTCTGGATCAGGCAGTGCGCGTCCCTGCCACCTAGGGTGCTCGCACGCCGGTGCTCGAAGGGTTAAAGGGCCACCACACCGCTAATTGGTGCTGGACATTTCCAGGAATTTTATAAAAGCCGACCACTTCCTGCATTCCCCTCCGGATCTTTGTGCTTCATGCCCCTTGTTTTGTTGCCTTGTGCCTGTCTGCTGATTTCCAGTTGTGACCCCGATTCCGTTCCCTACTTTGGCTTCGTGCTGCCTGCCTTGACCTCCTGCTTTGTTCCTGACATTGATCCCATGCTGCCCTTCTCAACCTCCTGCCTGTCCCCGATCACAATTCTGCCTCATGACTTTGTACCACACATTGGGGCAGATTTACTTACCCGGCCCATTCGCGATCCAGCGGCGCGTTCTCTGCGCTAGATTCGGGTCCGGGCGGGATTTATTAAGGTAGTTCCTCCGCCGTCCACCAGGTGGTGCTGCTGCTCTGAAAAGCATCTGAACGCGCGGGAATTCACCGAGGCCGGCTGAGTGAAGGTAAGCGCAAGCTTCGCGACACATTTTCCATTTTTAAATGCGGCGTTTTTTCAGAATTTGACGGTTTTTCCGAATACGTCGGGTTTTCGTTCGGCCACGCCCCCCGATTTCCGTCATGCGCATTCCGGCGCCGATGCGCCACAATCCGATCCCGGGGCAATATCCCGGGGCAATACAGGGGAAATCGTCGCAAATCGGAAATATTCGGGTAACACGTCGGGAAAACGCGAATCGGGCCCTTAGTAAATGACCCCCATTGTCCTCCACAGCGGGCAAAATCACACCTGTGGAGCCACCTGGTGGTTCCCTGCCACAGTAAGCCCATCCCGCTTTGTGGCAGACTCTGGTGAAGACCATGTGCCACTTAGATTCCGGTCCCAGGTGTCGGCTAGTACCATCTCCTGGAGTGGCCCAGAGGGTCTACTGATCCCGAACCTTGAGAGTAAGATCCAGCCATGGACCCGCCAAGGTGTCACTTCCGGTACTGGCTGATCTTTCCAGCATTGTCGCCCAGCAGTCCCAATAGATCGCTGCTCAAGGAGAAAAGCCTGGTCAAGTTACCACCGCACTGCAACAGCTGCTTATCTCTAAGCACCAGCATCAGGCTCCAGCAACTACTCCTGCAACAGTTCCTGCTACTTCTTTGGTCACACCGGCTAATCTACCGGTGGCAGAACCAAGGTTTAGACTCTCTATGCCTGACAAGTATGATGGCGATCCCAAGCTGTGCAGGGGCTTCACTACCCAGTGCTCGCTGCCCATAGAACTGTTGCCTTCCCATTTTGTCACCGAACGCTCCAAGGTGGCATTCATTGTCAGTTTACTCTCCAGGAAAGCCCTGGCCTGAGCTACCCCGCTATAGGACAAAAGTGATCCAGTCATGTTGCATTCATGGCTGAATTTCACTCCGTGCTTGAGGAACCTGCACAAGCTACCTCGGTAAAAACTGCGGCTGCTCCAACCCTGCGCCAAGGACTCGTCCGTGGGTGAGTATGGCCGTTAAGTTCTGCCTCTGGCTTCTGAGCTCCCTGGAGCAATGCAGCTCCCGTCTGTAAACTTTAAAAAGGACATCTTCCAGTCAGGGACGCATTGGCCCACTCGTTCTGCCGGCTACTCTGAGTGGTCTCATCACCCTGGCCACCAGGATAGACGTGCAGTTAATGGAGTGTGCTGAAGAGTTGCTTCATGAGCACTGCAAGTCTGGCTTCCAAAGACTGGTTCTGGTTTTTCCAAAGCCCGCTCCAGCCTCTGGCCGCACGTCTGCAGTGGAACCTATGCAAGTTGACAAAGCCAGACTCACAACGCCTCAGACTGTTAAGAAACCTCTGCTGCATTGTGCCAGTTCCAAGCACTTACATTGGGGCTTGTCCTGATCATACCCCAACGTCCGCACTAGGGCTTCAGTGAGAAGCGTCCTTTGGTGTGAGTTCAGCTTCTCCAGCCTCACTCACAGTTCCTGTGCTCCTCAGTGCGGTACCAGATGCTCCTGTGCAGGTCTCAGCATTCTTGGACTTTGGTTCCGCGGGAACTTTGTGGATGCCGCTCTGGTCTCCCGCATCACATTCCATTGTTCCTCTCAAGCAACCCCTTGCCATCCCCTCATTCAGCGGAAAGCTTCTCTCCATCCAGTCCATCCCATACAGCCTATCTGTCCTCAATTGAAGCTCTTACAAAGGAAAAACTGTCCTTCTATGTGCTGCAACATTCCATCTCATCTGTCCTCCTGGGTCTCCCATGCTGAAACTTCACTGCTCCGTCCTCAAACGGGAAGACGAGGAGATCCCGCATTGGGGGTCAGAATGCCACTCACATTGCATGGTGGCACCTCTACCTGTCCTGACTCTTTCTTGTCTCTCAAGTACTCTGTGGGTCTGCCAGCTTGCTCCTCGGACTTTGCAAATGTTTTTTCCAAAAACAAGCAGACTTTGCCACCGTGCACCATCCTTATGATTGCCTATGGATCTCCTGCCAGGTGCCTCTCCCCCTAGAGATCGTGCCTATCCCTTTTTACTGTTCCAGAAATGGTCTGCTATGTCCTAGTACATAAGAGAACTGCAAGAGGTTAAAACTGTACCCGCTGCCGTGATTACAGAACTCTTTTGATCGGCTGCATGGTTTCCAGTGGGACTCCGTGGTGCTTATAACCTCATACGGATCCACAAGGGTGACAAGTGGGAAGGCAACAACCTTTAAGGTTAATAACACCACTATCCGGTCACGATTTGAGATCACTATTATGAATATCTAATGCATCATTTGGACTAATGTAATGCTCCTGATGTCTCCAGGATTGTGAAAGACATTTTCAAGGATCTGCTATACTCCAGTGTCGTAGTTACCTTAACAATATCTTGGTCTTCTCTCCAGACCTCGAGAACCCATAGTCACACGTATGCAAGTTCTTGGCTGCCTCCGAGCCCCCGTCTCTACGCTATGCTGGAGAAATGTCATTTCACCAATGCACGCCACCTCATTCTTCGACTATAAATTTCAGACAGAGGTCCCCAGAGGGATCCTGATAAGCTGTCCGCAGTTCTACAGTGGCCATGCCCAGAATGTCTAAGAGCCTAACATATGTTCCTGTGTTTCGTGAACTATTATCGGCAGTTTACTCTGCATTTTTCTACTCTGGGCTCCCATCGTGCACTTACCAAGAAAGGTCCAATCCCTGTACCATGGCCCCTGCAGCGCTAAAGAGCTGTTTCCAGGTTGAAGTCGCTCTTCTGCCTCGGCTCCTCTCTCACTAGGTCTGACAGACAGAGAAACCCTTTCATCTTGAGATGGATGCACCTCAATAGGCTCTCTGTGGGTGGTTATGAGAAGGTTACAGAAGAGAAGAGGGCACTGTTAATTAATGGCCCATCCTGAGGATTCAACAGCGGAAATATCCCCAAACAAATCTATGAACAACATGTCCGCATCTAGCATGATAGAGATGTTGGCAGGGACTGTATAGGAATGAGGACTAGCACATCAAGCAATCCCAAGAAAAAGCTTATGGAAAAAAAAGAATCAAACACCCACACACTTAATAATTTTAGAGGCTGTCTTACAAGCAGGGAGATATTAAGAGTTATTGAGCTCAACCACTTGAAGGAAGAATTGCCTCTCTTTAGGGCTGATTATGTGCCTAGTTTTCCAGAGCGTTCATATTAGCAGAAGGCCAGATCTCAGTGAGGAAGATAAATTAACTAAGCTTTCATCCGATTTAAAAATTAAAAAATAAAATCAAACGATCAAAAAAAATTGTAGATCTAGAAAACCGGTCCGTCGGGCAAACATAACAGTGTGTTGAAAGAATGCTTGAAACAAACTTGGGACCAGCTTTGCTTCCGTCTGTCTTTTATTGAGAGAGCCCCAGAGTCCCCAGACGGTAAACAGTCTCAGGTGGTGCCCATCTAACACATGTTGATAACCTTCTTCTCTCTGGAGACTCTAGAGATTTATCATGCATAGATCCCGGGAGAAAAGAAAATTAACAGTCAGATTATTTCCTCGACTTTGCTCTTGGAACAAGAACAAGGCATAAAATTTTATGGAGGGTAAGCAAAAAATTGTGTCAACACTGGAATTCAATTTTCTATATGATGTTTCCTGGCTAAGTTACACATCATTTGGCAGGAAAAAAACATTGGGGCAGATTTACTTACCCCCGGTCCAGTTCGCGCGATCCAGCGCGCGTTCTCTGCGGTGGATTTGGGTCCGACCGGGATTCAAAAGGAGTTCCTCCTCCGACGTACCCAGGTGGCGCTGATGCGCTGAGTTCCCCGAGGGCCGCCGGAATGCACTGAAGACAAGAACCGGCCTAATCCTAGTGCAGGTAAGCGTAGTCCCCGCGACACTTTTTTTTTTTAATGCTGCGTTTTTTCGAATCAGTCGGGTTTCGTTGCCCAAGCCCCGATGAAATTTTCCGTCGCATCAATGCCACGCCGATGCCACAATCCGATCGCTGGCAACCAAAATCCCGGGCAATTCAGTTTTTTTAGGAATCGCCCGCAAAGTCGAACCAAATATTCGGTACACGTCGGGACCAACACGAATCGGGGCCCTATAAAATGACCCCCATTTATTTTTGAGGACCCGGAGATGCACTGATGGTTTACAGAAAATAGTAGGAGGAAAAAGTTCCACTTTCAGGAACTCATGGATTTGTAAGGAGGAAACGGGACGTTGGGGGGAAATAAGGGGGAAGATAAAAAATTAGGTCGGTGGGCTAGCTTGGGTGCTGGGATCTGGGGGGGTGGGCCGGATGAATGCTGAGTTTAGAGGTTAGATTGGTCCAGATCCACTTGGTTCTGGAAGCAGTTACTCTACCGATTGGTTAGTAGGTGGATGGAGAAGGGTCTGGTGAGGGTTCGTTATGGTGTTTTGTTTTTTTGTTTTGGTGCTCTCTGTCCTCAAGACTGCCCTTGTCACGTCTTTAGTTGTATGTGTGAATTATACTAATGAAAATGTTGTTCTTGAAATATTAGGGGTTGTACCCAGAATACGCGTGTAGTCTGTTTTGATCGAATCAAAATCCCAACCAATACTATGGCCTACAAGAAAACTCATCTGACTTTTGGACTCAACTCATTAAACTCAGAAAACAAATGGATGGCTGGATTCTACATTCTTGCATACTCTCTACGTATTAAGGGGGTATCACTTATATTGTTTAGCACTTGGAGGTTTCAGAATAATTCAAGTGCAAAGGTTGGAAAAAAACCCGACAGGGTACTATATCTTAGTGCTGTCATATTGAGGAGAAAAACATGGTTTATATGAACGTAGTAGATGAGCGAACACTAAATGCTTCCGGGTACCGTTATTCGAGACGAAATTTCCCGATGCTTCGAGTGCTGTCTCGCATAACAACCCCATTGAGTCGTCATGGGAGACTCGAGCATTTTTCAAGGGGACCAGGCTCGCACAGGCAAGCTGTGGCCACACCTGGGAAACCCTACAGAAAATAGGATGGAAACACCACGGAAATGGAAGTAAACAAGGTGGCAGCAATGCATCGGACGCTCTGAGGACGTGCCTAATCGCACATTATGCCAAAAATTATGGCAACATGGCATGCAGTGACAGAGTGACAGAATGAACGCTAGATAGCATCTAAAAACATCCATAATGACCCGAAACTATAGAGGGGAGCATGAGACGGCAAGCTGCAGCAGGCTAGAGAGTGTCATGTCGAAGTCCCGACAATGGACTCAGGCTTCTAAACCAATGGTGGCAGAGAGGAACCAAAAGGAGGTGAGCACGCAAGCGCTCAAATAATATCGGTACATGATAAAAGTTTGCCCGTTATATTTTGTGATTACCACAGCAGGGTGGTCGACAAAGTTACACATGGAAGCCATGAGAAACAACCCAAAATTCTGCCTGACACAGCGTGATGTTGAACGGGGACAAGTCATGGTTCATTGAGTGCAGTAACTAGTAGTGATTAAAGGTGCTGCCCAGTTAAACTATGTTAGTTGGATCTGGCATGGAGCTGCGACTCCGCTGCACGCCGAGCTTTCGCCTCAAGCCCCTGGTCTATAGAATGCACTCCCCCAAACAGCATCATTCTAAGAACCTTTGTATAGATCAAGTGTAGTAGCGTTCTTATAAGTTTAGGATATGGCTGCGGGTGAGGGGAATGTAACAAGATGCGAAGAAGCGCTGAAATACTATCCCTAACAATGGTAAAACAAGTGTTGCAAAGTATATTTTTGGTGATTACACAGCAGGGTGGCACAAACGTAACACTTTGATGTGGAATGCCCTGTTAATAGCTCTGGGCGGTGTGCCTTTTATCGCCTAGGCTCAGCAGTTTTCATAGCACCGCCTTGTGCCGACTGTAGCGACGGCACTGCTGACTGTGCCTAGACCTACCGAATGATGGCGCCATGCCCACGGATGTTAATTCGGAAGGATGGAGGCGGTGGAGGAGGGGTGGAGGGGTATCAGTAGCCCTTTGGGAGACCTGGCGGAGGTAGGCCCCGTCAATTCTCTGCGTCGGCAGTTATTGACCATCCCCAAGGTCAGACTCTGTCCCAGCTGCACACGTTAAGTGTGTAGCGTTCTTATACGATTTGGATATGGCGGCGTGAGGGGAAGGTAACAGATGAGCAAGAAGCGGCATGATGCGCAATGGAGTGGCGTTCGCTGCCAGGCGAGCTGGTTCGCCAATCCAAGCCCTGTCTCTAGGGTACTCCCCCAAAGCATCTTCTAAGGAACCGTTTGTATAAGATCAAGTGTAGTAGCGTTCTTATCAGTTTAGGATATGCCGGCTGAGGACGAAGTAAACAGATGACGCAAGAAGCGCTGTGAAATATATCCCTAAATGGTAAAAGTTTGCCAGATATTTTGGTGGATACACAGCAGGGGTGGCGACAAAGTAACCAACTTTTGATGTGGAATCATGCAAAACAACCCACCATTTCTGCCTGACACACTCGTTTGCATAAAGGGACATGTATGGAGGCCGAATGCATTTAGCAGGGATGTATAGTGTAGAGCTGTTATGTGGATGGCTGTTGTGGAGAACATTCAACAGGAGGAGCGCTATGGCTAGACAATTTAGATTGGAAGTGCCTGTATGTGGCGTCCACAACAATGTTTCACAACCAGAGGAGCAGTAGGTGCCCCTCCATTAAAATGGGATAGATTTGAGTGCCTGTATGTGGCCAGTCCCAACAAATTTTCAAAACCAGAGGAGCAGGTAGGTGGCCTCCAGTAAAATGGATAGATTGGGTGCCTGTCAATTTGGCAGTCCAAAAATTCTTTCAAAACCAAGGAGCAGGTAGGCGGCCCTCCAGTAAAATGAATAGATGAGTGCTGTATGTGCAGTCCCAAAATTGTTCAAACGCCTCAGAGAGCAGTAGGTGCCACTGCAAGTAAATGGATAGCAATTGCGTGCCTGTATGTGGCAGTCCAAAAATGTTTCAAACCAGAGGAAGCCAGGTAGGTGCACCTCCAGTAAAATGAGTAATAGATGTGATGCTGTATGTTGGCGTCCGCAAAAATGTTTCAACCAGGGAGCAGGGAGGTTGGCGATCCTTCAGTAAAATGGATAGATTGAAGTTGCCTGGTATGTGCAGTCCCAAATGTTTCAATCCAGAGGAAGCAAGGGTTTTTAGGGTGCCTCCAGTAAATGGAATAGATTGAGGCCCTGTAGGTGGCAGTCCCAAAATTGTTTCAACAGAGGAGCAGGTAGGGTCTGTGCCCTGCAGTAAAAAGGAAATAGATTGAGTGCCCTTTGTGCAGTCCCAAAAAAAATGTTCAAACCAGAGGAGCAGTATGTGGCCCTCCTAAAATGGAATAGATTGAGTGCCTGTATGTGGCAGCCCAAAAATTTTTTAAAAAACAGAGGACCCGGTAGGTGGCCCTCCGAAAAATGGAATAGATTGAGTGCCTGTATTGGCACTCAACAAAAATGTTTCCAACAGAGGAACCGGTAGGTGGCCCTCTCAGAAAAATTAAATGCATGAAGTCCTTATGCAAGAGCCAGTGGGCCCGTCAAAAAATAGCATTTGTGCTTGAGGAACCTGCACAAGCTACCTCGGTAAAAACTGCGCTGCTACACCTGCGCCAAGGAGACTCGTCCGTAGGCAAGTATGCCGTTAAGTTCTGTACTCTGGCTTCGGAGCTCTCCTGGAGCAATCCAGCCCTGTCTGTAACATTTAAAAAAGGACAGTCTTCCCAGGTCAGGGACGCATTGGCCACTCGTGACCTGCCGGCTACTCTGAGTGGTCTCATCACCCTGGCCACCAGGATAGACGTGCAGTTAATGGAGTGTGCTGAAGAGTTGCTTCATGAGCAACTGCAAGTCTGGCTTCCAAAGACTTGGTTCTGGTTTTCCAAAGGCCGCTCCAGCCTCTGGCCGCACAGTCTGCAGTGGAACCTATGCAAGTTGACAAAGCCAGACTCACAACGCTCCAGACTTTGTTAAGAAAACCTCTGCTTGCATTGTGCCAGTTCCAAGCACTTCATTGGGGCTTGTCCTGATCATCCCCAACGTCCGCACCTAGGGCTTCAGTGAGAAGCGTCCCTTGGTGTGAGTTCAGCTTCTCCAGCCTCGGTTGACACAGCCCGACTAACAATGCTCCAGACTTTGTCAAGAAAACCTCTACTTGCATTGTGCCAGTTCCAAGCACTTCATCGGGGCTTGTCCTGATCATCCCCAACGTCCGCACCTAGGGCTTCAGGGAGAAGCGTCCCTAGGTGTGAGTTCAGCTTCTCCAGCCTGACAGTTCCTGTGCTCCTCAGTGTCGGTACCAGTGCTCCTGTGCAGGTCTCAGCATTCTTGGACTTTGGTTCCGCAAAGAACTTTGTGGATGCCGCTCTGGTCTCCCGGCATCACATTCCAGTGGTTCCTCTCAAGCAACCCCTTGCCATCCCCTCAGTCAGCGGAAAGCTTCTCTCCAATCCGGTCCGGTACCAGCCTATCTGTCTACAAATTGGAGCTCTTCACAAGAAAAAACTGTTCTTCTATGTGCTGCCACGTTCCATCTCATCTGTCATCCTGGGTCTCCCATGGCTGCAACTTCATGCTCCGGTCCTCAACTGGAAGACAGAGGAGATCCTGCATTGGGGTCCAGAATGCCACTCACATTGCATGGTGGCACCTCTACCTGTCCTGACTTCTTCTGTGTCTCTCAAGTCTCTGGTGGGTCTGCCAGCTTGCTCCTAGGACTTTGCAAATGTTTTTTCCAAAAAACAAGCAGACTTTGCCACCGCACCATCCTTATGATTGCCCTATGGATCTCCTGCCAGGTGCCTCTCCCCCTAGAGATCGTGCCTATCCTTTTTCTGTTCCAGAAATGGCTGCTATGTCCGAGTACATCAAGGAGAACCTGCAGAGAGGTTAAAAACTGTTACCCGCTGCCGTTGATTACAGAACTCTTTTGATCGGCTGCATGGTTCCAGTGGGACCTCCGTGGTGCTTATAACCTCATACGGATCCACAAGGGTGACAAGTGGAAGGCAGCGTTTAACACCCGTGATGGTCACTTTGAATATCTAATGATACCATTTGGACTATGTAATGCTCCTGATGTCTTCCAGGAATTTGTGAAAGACATTTTCAAGGATCTGCTATACTCCAGTGTCGTAGTTTACCTTAACAATATCTTGGTCTTCTCTCCAGACCTCGAGAACCAATAGTCACACGTATGGCAAGTTCTTGGCTGCCTCCGAGCCAACCGTCTCTACGCTATGCTGGAGAAATGTCAATTTCACCAATGCAGCCTCCCATTTCGCCCACGCCCCCTGATTTCCGTCGCATGCATGCCAGCGCCGATGCGCCACAATCCGATCGCGTGCACCAAAATCCCGGGGCAATTCAGGGAGAATCGCCGCAAATCGGAAATATTCGGGTAACACGTCGGGAAAACACGAATCGGGCCCTTAGTAAATGACCCCCATTATTTTTTGAGGACCCGGATGATGCACTGGAATGGTTTAAAAGAAAATAGTAGGGAAAAGTTCCAATTAGGACCATGGATTGTAAAGGGAGGAAAGGGACAGGTTGGGGGGAAATAAAGGGGGAAGATAAAAATTAGTCGGTGGGCTAGCTTGGGTGTGGGATCTGGGGGGGTGGGCGGTGATGCTGAGTTTAGAGGTTAGATTTGGTCCCAGATCCTTGGGTCTGGAGCAGTTACTCTACCGATTGGTAGTAGCGGATGGAGAAGGGTGGTGAGGGTTCTGTTTATGGTGTTTTGTTTTTTGTTTTGTGTGCTCTCTGTCCTCATCTGTTTATGGTGTTTTGTTTTTTGTTTTGTGTGCTCTCTGTCCTCAAGACGGCCCTTGTCACCGTCTTTAGTTGATGGTTTGATTATACTATATGAAAATGTTGTTTTGAAATATTAGGGGTTTATGTACCCAGAATAAGCGTGTAGCTGTTTTTGATCTTAATAATAATCAACCAGATACTATTGACCTACAAGAAACTCATCTGACTTTTGACTCAACTTATAAAATCCAGAAAAAATGGATTGGCTGGATTTATCATTCTTGCTACTCCTCGTATTTAAGAGGGGTATCACTTATATTTTGTAGCAACTTGGAGTTTCATGAAATTCAAGTGAAGGTGGACCCCGAAGAGTAGTATATCTTTGTGCATTGTAATATTGAGGGGAAAACATGGGTTATAGGTAGAGATGAGCGAACACTAAAATGCTCGGGTACTCGTTATTCGAGACGAACTTTTCCCGATGCTCGAGTGCTCGTCTCGAATAACGAACCCCATTGAAGTCAATGGGAGACTCGAGCATTTTTCAAGGGGACCAAGGCTCTGCACAGGGAAGCTTGGCCAAACACCTGGGAACCTCTAGAGATGAGCGAACACTAAAATGCTCGGGTACTCGTTATTCGAGACGAACTTTTCCCGATGCTCGAGTGCTCGTCTCGAATAACGAACCCCATTGAAGTCAATGGGAGACTCGAGCATTTTTCAAGGGGACCAAGGCTCTGCACAGGGAAGCTTGGCCAAACACCTGGGAACTTCAGAAAAGGATGGAAACACCACGGAAATGGACAGGAAACAGCAGGGGCAGCATGCATGGATGCCTCTGAGGCTGCGCCATTTTCTCGAGCGGGCGAAGTATTCGTCCGAGTAACGAGCAGTTTCGAGTACCCTAATGCTCGACCGAGCATCAAGCTCGGACGAGCATGTTCGCTCATCTCTAGTTATAGGCAGTATATACATCCCCCTACCATTCTCTCCTTGCATCTTGATAGAATTCTATACTTTTTTCACTGAGGTAGGAGGTCTACATATTGATAGGGGACTTCAATACCATTCTGGACTTGAAATCGGATGTAGTACAGTTGGACACAGATAAACATTCATATCATAGGGCTCATGTTTAATGAATTTAGTTGATACATTTGGGTGGTATGAGATATGGCAATAAAAAGAAATGTTCATATTTTTTGAAAATGTCCAATGTGTTCTCATGTTTACATATAGCATCCACAATTAGTATACAACTAAATTTTGCACATACTGTACACATTGGTGTTAGGGGATTTCTGATCATGCCTTCCTTTGGTTTGTATATAATAAATGGGAAAAAAATAAATTCTTTGTGGTTTAAAATTCCTTTTGTAGTTTCGTCTGCGTTTGGATAGTAAGCATTGGACGCAGATGGCAATTAAATCACAATAATTTTTTTAAGTAACAAAGGGAATTCACCGTTGGATTGGTTGGGACCCAGCAGCTTTTTAAAGAGGTATATTCAAAGCCAAATTCCAATATAAGAAAGGAATGATAATAACATAGATTTGGCCAAAAAAATAAAATCCAAGAGCTCAAAGACAAGGCTTCGGTAGAAACCCGTCAGATCAGAAAAAAGCACGGTTGGGTGAGAGATACACAATTTTGACTTTCAGGATCTCAGCCCATTCTCAGGCAAGTAGGAAAATTAGTGCACATGCCAGACGAGGGTGTGTAGAAGCAAACATGCCAGGAAAAATGTTAGCAAATTTAAGAGGGCTAATTTCCAAAAATTCAGGGCTGCAATACCGGATATCGACTGGGATCAGATTCTGTCAAATGATGATACTAATGTTAAATGTGAGAAATTCAAATCTGTCCTGGGTTTTTATACTTCTAAATTTATTCCAATAGGTAACAAGTATAGACGGGCTAAATCATACCCCGCGTGGCTTACAGCTACAGTTAAAAGGGCAATTAATGAAAAAAAGAGGGCATTCAAAAAATATAAATCTGACAGGTCATCTGAGGCTTTCAATACTTACAAAAAACTTACCAAAATCTGTAAAAAGGAAATCAAATCAGCCAAAATACAAAATGAAAGACAGGTGGCTAAAGATAGCAAAAACAAATCCCAAGTATATCAATGCAAAAAATAATGGGTCAGAACAGGTTGGATCCCTTTATTATGAAAATGGGGCATAGGTGACTGGAGACCAAGAGAAGGTGCAGATACTTAATAGGCTTTTGTAGCTCCGTTTATACGTTAGAAGAAAGAACTTCTAACGTGGGTAGTGCCAGTGCGGGTCATGCACCCTGTAATATACAAGACTGGCTGAATGTAGACATGATCCAATCTAAGCTCAATAAAATAAATGTGTACAAGGTTTCTGGACCAGATGGGTTACTCCCCAGAGTTCTTAAAGAACTCAGTTCTGTTATTGCTGTACCGCTGTCTAAAATCTTCAGGGATTCTGTAATGTCTGGTGTGGTGCCAAGTGACTGGAGCAAGGCAAATGTGGTGCCAATATATAAAAAGGGCTCTAGAACTTTGCCAGGCAATTACAGGCCTGTAAGCTTAACTTCCATTGTGGGGAAAGTGTTGGAAGGGTTAGTAAAAGACTATATACTGGAGTATGTGACATCAAATAGTATAATAAGTGACAGCCAGCATGGGTTTACTAAGAATAGAAGTTGTCAGACTAACCTGACCTGCTTCTATGAAGAGGTGAGCAGATGCCTGGATGGAGGAGCTGCTGTGGATATTGTGTTCTTGGACTTTGGAAAGGCATTTGACACTGTCCCTCATAGACGCCTGATGGGTAAAATTAGGACCATTGGTTTGGCAGAAATCATTTGCAATTGGATTGAGAACTGGCTGAAGGATCGTATCCAGAGAGTTGTGGTCAATGATTCCTACTCAGAATGGTCACCAGTTATGAGAGGTGTACCCCAGGGTTCTGTGCTTGGCACACTACTATTTAATATATTTATTGATGATATAGAGGTAGGAATTATTAGCACTGTGTCTATTTTTGCAGATGACACCAAGCTGTGTAGTGTAATACAGTCTATGGAGGATGTTCATAGGCTGCAGGGTGACTTGGACAAACTGAACTTGGCAAATGAAGTTTAATGGTGATAAATGAAAGGTTATGCAAATGGGGGCTAATAATCCAAAGGCAAAATATGTCCTTGGGGAGTAAATCTGGGAGAGTCCCTTGTTGAGAAGGACCTGGGGGTACTAGTAGATCATAAATTGAATAACAGCATGCAATGTCAATCATCTGCCTCTAAAGCCAGTAGGATCTTGTCATGTATCAAAAGTGGTATATGGACTCTCGTGATAGGTATGTAATATTACAACTGTAGAAGGCATTGGTTCGGCCTAACCTGGAATATGCTGTCCAGTTCTGGGCACCGGTCCATAAAAAGGATCCCCCGGAACTGGAGAGGGTTCAACGTAGAGCCACAAAAATGATAATGGGTATGGAGGGTCTTAGTTATGAGGAAAGATTAAAACAACTAGATTTATTTAGTCTGGAAAAGAGACAACTACGAGGGGACATGATTAATTTATCTAAATATATGAATGGTCCATACAAAAAATATGGTGGTAAATAGTTTCAGATTAAATCAAATCAAAAGATGAGGGGGCACTGTCTGCATCTGGAGAAATCAAGGTTTAATCACCAGAGGCGACAGGGCTTTTTTACTATGAGAACTGTCAATCTGTGGAATAGCCTGTCTCAGGCGCTGGTCACAGCAGGGACAGCAGAGAGCTTCAAGAAGGGTCTAGATGCCTTTTTACACCTAAATAACATTGATGGTTATGTTATATAGAATTGTTTCACCTAAATCCCTTTTTCATGCAATCCCTTCCCTTCCTTGGGTGAACTTGATGGACAAGTGTCTTTTTTCAAACCATAAAAACTAAGATACTATGAATCAAAGAAGACAAAAAATGCACAATAATTAAAACCATAGAAAAACCAGGGAGGGGTACCCGAAGGGTATCAGTCGGAGGATATACAGGAGGCTTTTGTAGAATACTATGAGGAGTTGTTTAAATCTCATAAAGCATTCTCGTCAGAAGAGATTGCTAAGTATATTTCACATGCTCCATTACCACGATTATCCGAACAAGAAAGAACATCTCTTGACTGTCTAATAAGTTACGAGGAAATAGAGGAGACATTATCTTGGACTGCCAGGGGAAGGTCCCCAGGGTTGGATGTGATCCCGTTTGAATTATACTGGTTGTAGAAGAATGAACTCAAAAGTCCCCTTATTGAGGTGTGGAACTACGCCTTAAGTAAGGGAGAGCTCCCTCGTTGTATGAGGGAAGCTCTTATAACCTTAATATTAAAAACTGGGAAGGATAGTAGTAAACTTGAATCAATACGATGGAAAACCTCAGGAGATTGTTTCTTAATTTACAGCTCATCCTGTCCAACCCGGGGGAACTTACCATTCTCATGTTAGATACCTCTAAAGCATTTGATGCAATAGAGTGAGATTACCTATGGCTCACACTGGAGGCAATGGGGTTCAGTTGCAGATTTATAGCATGGGTAAAGATGTTGTATACCGATCCCTCAGCAAGGATATTAGTTAATGAGGGGGTTTCAAGGGTCTTTAAAATGAGTAGACGCTCTAGACAGGGATGTCCCCTTTCCCCTTTACTGTTTTCCATAGCTTACCATAGATTATCTCTCATGTATCAAGTGTGGAGGGTGATTAAGACTCTCTGGCAACCCATTTACTCCATTATGGAAGAACCAGAACTTAAATCTGCCTAAAATCAAAACTTATCAGTGAATTGGGAAAGGGGTATTTTATACTGAACAGATAATTAGGAATGGAAATAGAAAATCTTTTCCCATTATACAGGAAGAATTTGGGATCCCACAATCCTGTTATTTTTCTTATTTGCAACTTGCTAATTGGTGGACCACAATAATAGTATCATAGTATATGAGGTGGGAAAAAGATGCAAGTCCATCAAGTCCAACCTTTACGAATTAAATAAATGTTATATCCCCATAACCCGTGATATTTTTTCTCTCCAGGAAGGCATCCAGGCCTCTCTTGAACATGTGCATAGAGTCCGCCATAACAACCTCCTGCGGCAGAGAGTTCCATAGTCTCACTGCTCTTACAGTAACGAACCTTTGTCTATGTTGATGGTAAAATCGCCTCTCCTCTAGGCGTAGAGGATGCCCCCTGTCTATGGTGATGTTAGAACCTCCTCACCTCTAGGTGTAGAGGATGCCCCCTGTCTATGGTGATGGTAGAACCTCGTCTCCTCTAGGCGTAGAGGATGCCCCACTGTCTATGGAGATGGTAGAGCTACCTCTCCTCTAGGTGTAGAGGATGCCTCCTGTCTATGGTGATGGTAGAGCCTCTTCTCCTCTAGGTGTAGAGGATGCCCCCTGTCTATGGAGATGGTAGAGCTACCTCTCCTCTAGGTGTAGAGATGCCCCCTGTCTATGGTGATGGTAGAACCTCCTCTCCTCTAGGTGTAGAGGATGTCCCCTGTCTATGGTAATGGTAGAATCTCCTCTCCTCTAGGTGTAGAGGATGCCCCCTGTCTATGGTGATGGTAGAACCTCCTCACCTCTAGGTGTAGAGGATGCCCCCTGTCTATGGTAATGGTAGAATCTCCTCTCCTCTAGGTGTATAGGATGCCCCCTGTCTATGGTGATGGTAGATCCTCCTCTCCTCTAGTTGTAGAGGATGCCCCCTGTCTATGGTGATGGTAGAATCGCCTCTCCTCTAGGTGTAGAGGATGTCCCCTTGTCCTGGTCACAGGCCGAGGTATAAAAAGATCTTTGGAGAGATCCTTGTACTGTCCGTTCAGGTATTTGTACATTGTAATGAGGTCTCCCCTTTGATAGGTTGGGATAGATTATCCTTGGTAATAAATATAATGTGGGCGTCACTAAATAAAAAAATTAAGAATAAAAAGTTTTATAGTATTTTGGTGATTCAAAGACATCATAGGTTTGTAAATAGAGTGGCGGAGAAGTGGGTTGAGGTAGTCAGGGTTTTAAAGGAACATGTTTGGTCAGAAACTTGTACAGATATTAATAAGATATTAAAATTTTCAGCACATTAGCTCAGCTTATGGCCAGCCTATATGGGGGGAGAAAAACAGAAGGAGCGTGAATATATTAGATTCTGATGGAGCCAGGAGACACTCGGCTAGCCGAGATGTGAGCGCCTCTGGCTCATTTGCATAAAGTTTAAAAGTCGATATTTCGTTATAGACCACATTTGTGTTGCATGCAACCATTTTGTGGTCCGGCTGCACTATTCTTCATGTGACACAAATTTCTGCACTAAAATGGGCGTTCTCAGCATTCGACATAACGAGCTATCAGGTTAAAGCAAACACTTTTTATTAGAACACATATAAAAATAAAATAACTGTAAAAAAAAACATGTAAAACAAGTATAAATGCTAGGTACTGTCACATTCCAAAATGCTCATTCTATACACCAGAGTATTAAGAAGTAAATTGCCTCAGAAATTATAATTTTTTTTTTTTTGTATAAAGGATTTAAACCTAACAATCCCTGCAAATGTGTGTTTTTGTTTTTCTTGTCATTTTCACCGCATTGGAAATGTATTTTTCAGCTTTCCATTACATTACATGGGAGTTATAGCTTTTTGAATGAGGAAAGTAAAATGCAAAAACACAAAAACGAAAAAACAAAAAACGAAAGAGTCCTGAAAGGGTTAGGATCCAACAGACGACATTGTCAGAGTGAAAAGTGAAAATTATTTTCCTTGTTAAGATTTTATATGCACATTTTAACTTGACGCCTGTGAGTATATTATAAATGAATAAATTCTGAATAACAAGAACATCCTACACTATGGGGCACATTTACTTACCCGGTCCAGTCGCGATCCAGCTGCGCGTTCTCCGATGCCGATTCGGTTCTGCCGGGATTCACTAAGGTTGTGCATCCGATATCCAGCAGGTGTCGCTGCTGCGCCGAGGTCTGCCGGAGTTCACCATCTTCGCCCCGGCGCATGTAAATGCTGATCTTAAATTCTGCGTTTTTTCCGAATCTGTTGGGAAGTCCGGCGGCCACGGCCCCTGATTTCTGTCGCGTGAAAACTGGCACCGATGCGCCAAAATCCGATCGCGTGCGCCAAAATACCGGGGCAATTTGGCGCAAATCGGAAATCGTCAGGCAACTGGACGAAAGTGCGCAATTTGGACCCTTAATAAATGAGCCCCAATGTGTGTGTGAATTCCTTCCATTTACCAATCTGTTGCAAATATTAATGGAATCGGAGGAATCGGACGAGAAGTAGTCTGAACGTCTCAACAGTGGCTTATTCTTGAGCAATATTTTTTGATTGTGCCAACACTCCAGAATTAATTGGATCATCACCTGAAGTTCTATTGAACTGTCCTTAGACATAGAGACAAAAAGGAGAATTGAGAGCACCAGTAACAGGCTCCAATCCCTCCAATTTCTCAGTTGAGATCAGCTCAGTCGAAATATCTGCCTGTGATTGTTCCTCGCTGTGATCGGCTATCACCAATTGTAGTGATAGCCAGAAATGAACCACACCTATTGGTCCACTAGGTCAAGTGAGGTCTGGGCTTTCTGATCTCCAGTGCCTGGTCACTGTCTATGCAGGCAGCGATCCTGGGCACTGGTATATTACATATTACATAGATCTAATATATTACATCTGCTATTGGTCCATTGCCAGTGTCTGGGAAGGTTTGGCTGTCCGTAACAGCTTATCTACCCATTCATGGGCACTGTCTGTACAAACAATGTATAGACCCACTTGACCAGCTGGCAATGGACCAACAGCAGCTGCTCATTCCCAATTAGCGGGGAGTGTCAGCTGCCCATGACAGCCGATCTCCCCTCTCCCAGACATACAGTAGTGACAGTGGGCTCCAGGAAAGAGGATGTATAGTACGTCTTGTTTCGCTAATTAAGCACTCATCAGGACATACTATACCGTTGCGGTTAATACATATCAGCCCATATTTATTAAAGTCCCTACGCCATTTTCTTGTCGGACTTTGCATATTCTATTCAGTGAAAACTGCTGGTACTTGTATTTATGAAGTATCGGCGACACAAATGTGTCACAAGCGTCTCATTGGTGTCGCAGCTGCACTATTCCCGACGTGACATAAAATTCTGCACTGAAAGGGGTGTTCACAGCCGGATCATGTGACACATTTAACATGCAGTGTCCAACAGAATTGTGTTGCACCAAATAAAGTTGGTGCACTCAGTCACGGCATTGCAGGGGCACCGGATTACTGAAGTGTGACATAATGGGGACATGTATCATAGTTTTTTCTTTCTGTGGTGAATTTTTGAGACATTTTTTGCGCCTTATGTATGATCCTGTCTTTTTACTTGTGATACATATTCAGTTTCGCTTATCCTGGCAGGCCCAAATTTTAGCTTCTTTTTGAGACTTTTTGTTGCAAATGTCTCAAATCCACGAGGACACAAGACACGTGAGGGGTTATATACAGGAGAGGACAATACTGAAAAATTTGGGATTTGAGGCCATGTCCTGCATTTTTAAGCACTGTAGTCACACCCCAGGGAGATGGTGACATATGAGGCTGCGGTCACACGTGGTGTTAAGGCTGCGGTCACGCGTTGTGTTTTGATTGCATTTTAACTGCGACTTTTCCTGTCGTTTTTCAACTACATCTTGGTCTGCACCTTGTGCCTAATGTATTTTTATTTTCCAGATGAGACTTTTCACTTATGTTTCCCATTTTTTGCTTATTTTTTTCAACTTTTTAGCCACAAACCTCATCTGGTCCAGGGCAGGTGGAAAGGAAGGATTTTTTTCTTGGATGCTATTTTAACATGTAAATTGGAATTATTTCACATGCTTTAAATGTTTTAAATTTTGCAAGGTGACATTTTTTTTTTAATTAATACATTTTTTCATTTACATTTTTTTTGTGAGGGGTTATATACAGGAGTGGACACTACTGTTCATTTTGGATTTAAGGCTGTGTCCTGCATTTTTAAGAACTGTAGGCACACCCCAGGGAGATGACCACATGTGAGGCTGCGGTCACACATGGGGGGTCATTTACTAAGGGCCCGATTCACGTTTTCCCAACGTGTTGTAAATTGGAATTATTTCACATGCTTTAAATGTTTTAAATTTTGCAAGGTGACATTTTTTTTTTAATTAATACATTTTTTCATTTACATTTTTTTTGTGAGGGGTTATATACAGGAGTGGACACTACTGTTCATTTTGGATTTAAGGCTGTGTCCTGCATTTTTAAGAACTGTAGGCACACCCCAGGGAGATGACCACATGTGAGGCTGCGGTCACACATGGGGGGTCATTTACTAAGGGCCCGATTCACGTTTTCCCAACGTGTTACACGAATATTTCCGATTTACGCCGATTCTCCCGGAATTTGGTGCACGCGATCGGATTGTGGCACATCGGAGCTGGCATGCACGTGACAGAAATTAGGGTGTGTGGCCGAACGAAAACCCGACGGATTCGGAAAAACCGCTGCATTTAAAAAAAAAAATCTGTCGCGGAGCTTGCACTTACCTTCACTCAGCCCGGCTCGGTGTATTCCAGTGCGTTCCAGGGAACTTCAGCGCAGCAGCGCCACCTGGTGGACGTCAGAGGAACTACCTTAATAAATCCCGGCCGGACCCGAATCCGTTTTAACATGTAAATTGGAATTATTTCACATGCTTTAAATGTTTTAAATTTTGCATGATGACATTTTTTTTTTAAATTAATACATTTTTTCATTTACATTTTTTTTGTGAGTGGGTTATATGCAGAAGTGGACACTACTGTTAAGTTTGGATTTAAGGCTGTGTCCTGCATTTTTAAGAACTGTAGGCACACCCCAGGGAGATGACCACATGTGAGGCTGCGGTCACACATGGGGGGTCATTTACTAAGGGCCCGATTCACGTTTTCCCAACGTGTTACACGAATATTTCCGATTTACGCCGATTCTCCCGGAATTTGGCGCACGCGATTGGATTGCGGTGCAACGGAGCTGGCATGCACGCGACGGAAATCAGGGTGTGTGGCCGAACGAAAACCTGACGTATTCGGAAAAACCGCTGCATTAAAAAAAAAAAATCTGTCGCGGAGCTTGCACTTACCTTCACTCAGCCCGGCTCGGTGTATTCCAGTGCGTTCCAGGGAACTTCAGCGCAGCAGCGCCACCTGGTGGACGTCAGAGGAGCTACCTTAATAAATCCCGGCCGGACCCGAATCCAGCGCAGAGAACGCGCCGCTGGATCGCGAATGGACCGGGTAAGTAAATCTGCCCCATGATGTTTAGGGTGAGGTCAGACATTAGGGCACATTACCTTACCCGTCCTGCATGATCCACGAAAGTGCATTGTCTGACCGGAATGCACATCTGCCGTGATTCAAGAAGATCGTGTGCCCGATTTCCTGCATGTGTCACATCCCTGATAAGGTCAGCCTTCTTCTTCCCGGTGTATGCAAGTTCTCGATCTTGCGACACAATTTAAATGTTAATTCCTGCACTGAGTCCAAATCAGCCCGCGCTCGATTTCTGTCGCATGAACGCCGGCGCCAATGCGCCTAAATCCGATCGCACGCGACACCATCCCCTTCTAAACGCCTGTCCCAGACAGAAACGAGGCTGCGGGACCCTTAGTAAATAAGCCCCATTGTATTTTGCTTGCATTTTGAAACATATTACAAGAGCTGAGAAGAGGTGATTTGCCTAATTACATTACTGTTAACATTTGTGTTTACAAAACATATAGTAAATGCGATGCTAATGTATGCAAGTTCCCAAGGAAGGCCTGAAAGGCCGTACCTATGGGTTATAATGTAGAAGGTGTGGTAAAGGAGGGGGGGGGGCTAGACTCTGATTGAAAGAGAAGGGAAGGGTTGGGTGTGGGTGGTTTGGTGGAGTAGGACTCCCCTAGAGATTCCTTGTTGCTTGGTTTGCATTATTGCAGGGGTGCATACCAAAGAGGAAGGAAAGATAACGTAAGGTATCAAGTGTGCTTAGGGGGCAGGGGGGGTTTAGAGAGTCCTTTCCCTCATCCTCCTGTAAGAAGTCTGGATAGTCTGGATTCAATGAATGAGGACAAGGGTTCCCAGCCTGTTCCCAGGCGCTTTGTTTCCTACAGTCATAAGCATTAGGTTATTCTAATCTAGCTTTGTTGATCCATTGTTTTTTGGATGGAGGTCTAGATTTGTTTTCAATTGAGCAGGATAAGAGATTTGGCCATTAGTAAAAGGAATACAAAAGCTTTTTTTTTTTTTTTTTTTTTTTTTTGGTATGTGGGTTTGGGTTGATGTTCAGAAAGAGGAGTTTGGGAGTGATATGTGGTGCATTCGGGCAGATTTTACGGATTATGAAATCCACTTCGGACCAGAAGGGTTGTATTTTGAAGATGTTAGATCTTGGGAAATTATATTGGAAGTCATTCAAGGGAGGGAAGGATCCTTCCATTAGAATGTTGCACACTGTGCCGTCGCCAAATATCATCTGGGATAGGGGGCCCATTGTGGGAGGAGCGTCTTCCAAGCCTAAAAGATCTCCAATTTTTGTTGTGGGGGCTTGTATTACTCCTATTCCGGGGAATTTAGAGGATGTCTCCCAGGTGTTGATCACAGCCTGTGTAAGGGGTTTTTTATAAGTTACTGGGTGGTCTTTACGGAGTAGTGTTTGGGTCAGGGATCTGCCAAGGATTTCCTCTTCTATATGTACATAACTTTTGGAGTTATAGGGGCAGATTTACTTACGTGGTCCATTCGCGATCCAGTAGTGCGTTCTGTGCTTTGGATTCGGGTCTTCCGGCGATTCACTAAGGCAGTTCCTCCGACGTTCACCAGGTGTCACTGCTGCGCGGAAGTTCCCCGAGGTCCGCCGGAATGCACCATCCTATACCTGGTGAAGGTAAGCGCATGTCCCGCGACACTTTATTTTTTTAAATGCGGTGGTTTTTCCGAATCCGCCGGCCCCGATGCGCCATAATCTGATCGCGTGTGCCGAAAACCCGGGGCAATACAGGGAAAATAGGCGCAAATCGGAAATATTCGGGTAACACGTCGGGAAAACGCGAATCCGGCCCTTAGTAAATGACTCCCATAGTGTTTATGCCAGTCCCTGAGTCTGGTTAATTGGACGGCTCTGTAGAATCGTTTGAGATCGGCAAGGCTCACTCCTCCTTTTAGGTGTGGCCATGTCATGATTGAGTAGGCCAATCTGTGCCCCTTTTTGTCCCATATGTATGAGAGGGCAGCTTTCTCAGTGAGTCAAAGAAGTGGTTGGGTATCCTGATGGGGAGGACCTGCATCAGGTAAGATATTTGTGGGACCAATATTAATCTTGTAGAGATTGACTCTGCCCATCCATGAGATGAAGGGGATTTTTAAATTTTTAAGGGTGTTGAGAATTGTGTTCAGGAGTGGTTTATGGTTAAGGGCGAAAGATTCATTATGGTCTTATCCCCAAGTATTTTATATGGGATTTGGCCCAGGAGAAAGATGAGTTATCCGCCGCTTCCCTAATCAATTTTTTGGGTAAGGGAATATTTAACTCTTAATTAAGTTTTAATCTTTTTTTGTGTATAGGTCCTCATACTTAGATTTGTGTACAACACTTTAAATTCTGCATAATCACCAAAGGACATAATTTTGTATTTAATTTGTTATATTATTGTGTTTATCAAAATAAACAAAAAGACACAAAAGGGCCCCAAAAATAATGAGTTTATTGAAATTCTTCTTTTTAATTGAAGATAACATCAAGGTTATGGAGAAGAGAAAGACTGCACTGAGGAGACAGAGACACAGACTCGCCACATGCTGCTGGCAGGGAGCCAGGTAATGTGAAATACATTTTTATAAAGTACTGATTAAGAATTCTGTCAAAGCCATGTTTATCAGCATCAATAAAAATGACATTCCACTTTAACATTCATCTTTTCTAAATAAAGACATGGGGGGGGGGAATTTATTAAATCATTTGTGTCAGGTTGCTGTTGTACCATTCCATAAATTTGTGGTTTGTGGCATTTTTGTCTAATTTACTGAGGGTCATTGCTACAATAAGCTTGATTTTCTGATGTGCACACCTAGATTTGTTTTTGGCACATTTTTTAGCACACATTTTTTGTCAAAAGCAGGTCTATAATCTTCAACAGCTCATTCTAGATTTGGTGTTTAATTCTTAACACTTGTTAAAGTGTGGTGCCAAATTATTAACGTCCATGAGTCACAAAATAACATTTTGCATAAAAACCACACTAAAATCGTGTTCTAGAAAATAGAACTTGTGTCAAAAAATTAATACATTTTCCCCATTGGAGGTTTTTGTGGATCTTTAGTCATTTATTACATAAGTGAGAATTGTATTTTAATATTACGTGACAACACAAGTCACGATTGTAGTTATGAATTATTTGTCAGCTTTTATTTTACTATTCCTAATATTTATTTCCAGCTTTAGGAGCATTATGTAACATTTAGGAAAGAAAATACAGACTAATATTCCAGCACATGAAGTCAAGATGGCAAATATCTCCACAGCCACCATGTATTTCCCTCTGGTGCTCAGATAAGCCGGGATCATAGCGATCCAGACACTGCAGAACAGCAGCATGCTGAAGGTGATGTACTTGGCCTCATTAAAACTGTCCGGTAATGTCCTCACCATGAAAGCCAGGACAAAGCTCACAGAGGCCAGGAGACCCATATAACCCAACATGGAGTAGAACCAGATATCTGACCCTTCATTGCACTGGATGATGATCTTCTCAGTATAAGACGTGAAGTCATACTCCTGATATGGAGGAGCAATGGCCAACCAAATAACACAGATCACAGCTTGGATCATAGAAAATACCAGGACAATAGAAATAGCTAATTTGTGTCCAATCAGCTTTCTCCATGGACTTGTGGGCTTAGTGGCTTTGAAAGCAATGCAGACTGTGATGGTCTTAGAAAGTACAGAAGACACAGCAATGGTGAAGAAGACTGAGAATAAAGTCTGCCTCAGCTGACAGGTTATATCCACAGGATGACCAAGGAAGAAGAAGACCGAGAGGAAGCTCAGCAGGATGGAGACCAGGAGAGTGACGCTTACACTCCGGTTATTGGCTCTCACAATAGGAGTGTCCCAGGATAAGAGAAATAATCCCAGAATAACAATGGTGACAATGGAAAACAACACAACTAATCCAGAAAACACTAAAGTTAAGCTATCCAAATCATAGGAGAGAAACTCGTAGGGTTTAGGAAGACATTTTACTTTTCTCTCATCCGGCCAATGGTCAATGGGACATTTGTGGCAGACTTCACTGTCTGGGAGAAAAAGAAGAAAACGGTCAGATCTGCTATAAGAGCTCTGTAGAACTTCTCATGACTGTATAAAACCCAGGTGTTTTGCTTCTCTGAGGGCTTAGTATTCATATCACTATATCTTAAAGGGCACCTACCACCACGATTCTACCTATAAAGGTAGATCTCTCTTTTTAGAGCTAATCCTCACGTCCCTGCTAACTTTTAATAAACTTTATTCCCCTTATATGTAAATTTACTTATGCGGCTACTGGGGCGTGGAGTAGCCGAGCTGTGTAGCCTCGTGCCCGGCTACTCCACACCCCAGTTGCCGCATATAGCCCCAGTAGCCACGTTACTCCTCCTACCCTGTGTGTTCGGCGCGCAGCTCCTCGTAGCTGCGCGCCCTCGCCAGACATGCTGCCGTTCTGCGCATGCGCAGAAAGCATGTCCGCGACTGAGCAGCCACAGCTCCGAGGCCGGAGCTACTGCGCATGTGCGGAACTCCGGCTTGTCGGATGCTGCGCGCCGCACACACAGGGTAGGAGGAGTAACGAGGCTACTGGGGCGTGGAGTAGCCGCGCTGTGTAGCCCCGTGCCCGGCTACTCCATGCCCCAGTAGCCGCATAAGTAAATTTAACATTCATCTTTTCTAAATAAAGACATTGAGGGGGGGGTTTATTGAATCATTTGTGTCAGGTTGCTGTTGTACCATTGCATAAATTTGTGGTTTGTGGCATTTTTGTCTAATTTACTGAGGGTCATTGCTACAATAAGCTTGGTTTCCTGATGCACACACCTAGATTTGTTTTTGGCACATTTTTTAGCACACATTTTTTAGGCTTGTCAAAAGCAGGTCTATAATCTTCAACAGCTCATTCTAGATTTGGTGTTTAATTCTTAACACTTTTTAAAGTGTGGTGCCAAGTTATTAACGTCCATGAGTCACAAAATAAAATTTTACATAAAAACCACACTAAAATCATGTACTAGAAAATAGAACTTGTGCCAAAAATTAATACATTTTCCCCATTGGAGGTTTTTGTGGATCTTTAGTCATTTATTACATAAGTGAGAATTGTATTTTAATATTACGTGACAACACGAGTCACGATTGTAGTTATGAATTATTTGTCAGCTTTTATTTTACTATTCCTAATATTTATTTCCAGCTTTAGGAGCATTATGTAACATTTAGGAAAGAAAATACAGACTAATATTCCAGCACATGAGGTCAAGATGGCAAATATCTCCACAGCCACCATGTATTTCCCTCTGGTGCTCAGATAAGCCGGGATCATAGCGATCCAGACACTGCAGAACAGCAGCATGCTGAAGGTGATGTACTTGGCCTCATTAAAACTGTCCGGTAATGTCCTCACCATGAAAGCCAGAACAAAGCTCACAGAGGCCAGGAGACCCATATAACCCAACATGGAGTAGAAGGCCAAGACAGAACCTTCATTACACTGGATGATGATCTTCTCAGTATAAGACATGAAGTCACACTCCTGATATGGAGGAGCAATGGCCAACCACATAACACAGATCACTGCTTGGATCATAGAAAATACCAGGACAATAGAAATAGCTAATTTGTGTCCCATCAGCTTTCTCCATGGACTTGTGGGCTTGGTGGCTTTGAAAGCAATGCAGACTGTGATGGTCTTAGAAAGTACAGAAGACACAGCAATGGTGAAGAAGACTGAGAATAAAGTCTGCCTCAGCTGACAGGTTATATCCACAGGACGACCAAGGAAGAAGAAGACCGAGAGGAAGCTCAGCAGGATGGAGACCAGGAGAGTGACGCTTACACTCCGGTTATTGGCTCTCACAATAGGAGTGTCCCAGTATAAGAGAAATAATCCCAGAATAACAACGGTGACAATAGAGAAAAACACAACTAATCCAGAAAACACTGAAGATAAACTATCTGATTCATAGGATAGAAACTCGTAGGGTTTAGGAAGACATTTCACTTTTCTCTCATCCGGCCAATGGTCAATGGGACATTTGTGGCAGATTTCACTGTCTGGGAGAAAAAGAAGAAAACGGTCAGATCTTCTATAAGAGCTCTGTAGAACTTCTCATGACTGTATAAAACCCAGGTGTTTTGCTTTTCTGAGGGCTTAGTATTCATATCACTACATCTTAAATCTGTAGCTTTGTATCAGCTGCAGTTGAAGCGACAACTGCCTGAAGCTGTTGGGGCAACATCTAGAAACTCAAAACTCACACCATTCAGTGCTAGTAATGATGCCCCACATGTTAGGTACACAACATATGATGCATTTTGCCGATGCGTTTGTGATCCATTTAAATCACTAAGAAAACGCATGTGAATGCAGACTCAATAATAACGAGTCCTTTTAATACTATACCCTACCTGGGGATTATAAATTTACATACAACACCCTTATATACAGCGCAACCCTGACTAATTTATTTATTATGTATGTTATCTACAGCCCCTCTCTATTATTAACGTATATACAGCCTGCATGTTAATACCTCAATATAGAGAGCCCCAACCTATTTAAATTATTGCATTTTTTATCAGTGATGAGACCTCCACAGATCACGAGAAAAATGGTACAAGGTACCTTTGACAGACCCCTTGTTACTCCTGGAGAGGAACAGAGCAGACGGCTGCACATGTTCTGCTCCATATAGCCAGCCAGCCCATAGTAGTATATACACCCAGCCCCCAGCAGTATATAGCCAGCAAGCCAGACCCCTGAAGAATATAACCAGAATCAGGTCTCATATAGCTTGCTCCCAGCAGAATACAGCCAGCCCCCTGTAGCATATATATAGACAGCCCTTGGTAGCATATATATAGCCAGCAAGCCCTGGGTAGTATATGTGGCCAGCCCTTGGTAATATACATAGCCAGCCTGCCCCCCAGTAGTATATATAGCCAGCCTGTCCCCAGTAGCATATAGCTAGCCATCCCTTAGTAGCATATAGCCAGCCATCCACCAGTAGCATAGTCAGCCTGGCCCCAGTAGCATATAGCTAGCCATCCACCAGTAGCATATAGTCAGCCTGCCCCCAGTAGCATATAGCAAGCCCCTGGTAACATATTGCCAGCCATCCCCCAGTAGCAATCTATGTAGCCAGCCCCCTGTAACATATATAAAGCCAGCCGATGATAGTTTAAATAGCCAGCCAGCCCTTCGTAGTATATATAGCCAGCCAGCCCATGGTAGTATATATAGCCAACCTGCCCCCAGTAGCATATAGCCAGCCAAGCCTTAGTCTCTTATAACCAGCCATCTCCCAGCAGCATATAGCCAGCATGCTCCAGCAGTATATTGCTAGCCCCCAGTAGCATATGGCCAGCCCCAGGTAGATTATATATAGCCAGCCCCTGGTAGCAAATATATAGCCAGCCCCTAATAGTATATATAGCCAGTCCTCCGTAGTATACAAACACTGTGCGCCCCAAAGCCCCTATGGCTGTTACCGCTGTAGTTAGGCTCTTATAATATTTTTGGCAGATCATAATATTCCTCAATAAGAACATAATCTTCTATGGTACCTGATATGTTTGATATTTCTCCCTCAGAACACAGGACACAGTTATAACAGCAGAACACATATCCTCCATTCTGAGCTTTCCTATATCCAGGGGTACATTTCTGATTGCAACGAGACTGTGGAAACTGTAAAAGATTAAATTAAAAAATGGAATCTGCATATGATTAGATATATTTTAAACATTCAACAGAGCAATGGAGCTAATAAAATTCATGAAGTGTTCCAATTGTTAAAGGTGTTGTCCGACACCTTCTCGCTGTTCCGTGCCCCTGTTTATTTACAAGGGCACGAAAGTTCAGCTGAGTTCCACTTTTGGCCAGCAAGGTGGCTGGCCATGTCCACCCGTACCTTTCAGTGCTGAAATATGAGGACAGACGGTTTTGACCAGCCACATCAGCTGGCTGGAAGTCAAACTCAGCTAAACTTCCAGACGTGGACTGGCAAGAGGGCAGCAGAGGGACACCAGGAGCAATGGAGGAGGTGAGTACAGCTTTGTTTTTTTTAAATACTTTTCTTCCAAGTGCCCTAGGAAGGGCAAAAATTTCATATTTCCACCTGTCCTAATAGCAACAGCCTTCTCTAAACACCTGAAAAGGTGTCCTGAAAAGGGCAGTTGCTGTCTTTTCCTATCTGAATGACCTTTAAATGGGCAATAACCTTTCCCTAGATCTGTCTTCTGTGTATAATAAATCAGTAATCAATTGAGCAGCTTGTCCCTCTTTTACAAACACGGACCCAGCTCCAAACCCACCAAATAAGTTGAGGACCCAAACTTTAAAATTTTTGTCCGTTCATCACTTGTCACATTCACTGATTCACTGATGATGTGCCAATTTCTCCACTTTATTGTGAACATAAATCTGTTAAATATTATTGATGAACAATATTCTAATTTGGGTGTGAAAATGTACTCAAGAGTTGATCAAGCACAACATGGTCAATGAGATACAAATGTGAGGATTAAAATACAAATGGAGAGTAACTTTACTAATCATGAGTGAAAGATCAGGACCATGTATGGGCAGCATTGGTATTATATTGTTGTATGTACATTCTTGACATATACCTAAAAAAAACCTATGGAAGGAAGCAACCTTCCCCCAACCACATCCATATGGCTTTACTATATAATGGTCTCTGTGTTAGCTGGTCATAAAGGAATGTTACCATATATGGTTATGGACAAGGCCAATGGAGGAGTTTGGCTCACAATGTAACTCTATAGGACTGTACTCTTTATAAGTGACTCTGTCCAAGGGGGATGGGAACATTGAGCATATCACACACACCAAGCTCGCTCACACGCTGACATATGGAGGAGATTTAAGGACACAAGATGGAGATGAATGGAGGAAGAAAGACCAACACAAGATGATGAAACCTTCACCAGAACATAATTTCATGGACTGACTGACTTTACCACATGACTAATAATCTGCACAAGTATTCTGTATTCTGCAACCTGGACGACGACAATAAACGTAACTTTTTATAATAATTATCCTGAGTCCTTCTATTTTTGGAAGAACATATTAAAGGACACGGGAAAGATTTTATATTCAATACGATAATTTATTACAAAATCAAAGTAACTCCTAGAAAGAAGAATAAATGTGCCAAAAGAACATTACAATATTAAAGAAGCCATTCAACTATGTTGACATAAATTTAAATGGCTTACTGTTCCTTGTTTCCATGTAAAATTCTGTTTTTCTAGACTTTCTTCAATAAACATATCCATCAGATTGGTCTCAACAGCTCCTTTATTGAAAAAAATTCCCCAATGTACTATCTCAACTGGAGTCAGAGAGGCCATATGTCCATTCTTGTGAAAAGAAACCCTGGTCCTGGTTCTGTCTGTGAAATTAACTCTTCTTAAATATCTGAAGAGCTGGAGAGAAATATTACAATAAGTTACTGATTGTGCAGTCTGATTACTCCCTGAACTGGGACTCTTATATCTCTTATTCCTTCCTAGTGCGTATTATAAGTCTTCCACGGGGCTTGCTAGCTGTTCTGGAATTCAGTATTTTTCATTTTTAACATATAGGGGCACATTTACTTACCCGGTCCTGTCGCGATCCCCGTTCTGGGCGGTCAGACAGAGCTATTTATGATAACTGTTGATAATTGGGACAGTTAAGAAGTCAGACCTTGGGATTCCATACTTTGTGGTGTAGGTGTTTCTAGGTGTTTGGATTTTCTGACCCTTGTTTGTCTTTTGACCATCCGATTGTCTCTTGATTTGGAATTGCTTTGTCCACTTGGTTTTTATTAATATTTCTTCATTTTTACTTTGGCACAGGTAGTGGACATTGATCACCTAATCTCTAGAGTAGGATTGATTAGTAGGCATAGAGAATTGGTATGTCTTGCTATAGGGCTCACTGTCTGTTTCTGTCCTACCTTTCCATCTTATTGTCCATTACCAAACAGCAGTATTAGAGCTTTTCGATGAATGCTGTGTACTGACGCACATAGTGTTTTACCTTCTATAAACTTTACCCTCAATGAGGGACTGGTTTGTAACCACCAACAGCCTCTTGTTAGTTTCTGTAACAATCATGATGGTTGTTTGTATTAAAACTGTCTACATCCATCAAGCCCAGTTGCCTTTGAATTAACCTTGTACAAATATTTTTCCTATATATACATCCCTGATTGGAGTACAATGCATTGCTTCCCAATCATAGGTCCAATGATACCATTTGATCTGACATTTTAACAAATAGTTTTTTCTAATGTTAACAAATGTCAGGCTCCTGGGGTAGTGGACCCACTAGACCACCACGGACGATGAGGTAAGCCAACACCTGAGTATTTACCAGAGCCCGCCGCAAAGCGAGTTGGACTTGCTGCAGTGTGGTACCACCAGGATGTTCCACAGATGCGACTTTGTTAGCGGTGCCCATCAAGGAGAAATTGAGCAGAATTGTAGTCGGGGACAGGCATGAGGAAGCACAGGATCGGAGTCAGTGATGTAGGTTAAGCTCAGGACAGGCAGAATGGGATTGAAGTCAATAACAGAACCAGGGTCACAACAGGAAATCACAATAATAGCACAGGGAAGCCATGTCCACTTTAGAAGCTGGCCCGCAATGCACCACTGAAGCCGGCGCAGGATCAAGCAAAGGTGAGAGAAGTGGCGGGGGTCCGGGGGCACGGATAGGAGCACGGGTGAGCCTGCGATCTGGGTCTTGGGTCGCAGGAGCCCACGTGACAACAAGGAGGACATACAAATATTTTTCCTTGGTCCCATATAGGAATTGGTATTCACATATTCTACTGTATTGTTACCTTGTGTATAAATTGATGAGATCTGGATTTTTCACCATCCCTTGTTTTCCATAGATACATATCATGTATTGCGTGAGCCAGGCTGTATACTGCGCTGTACACATAGTAATAATTAGGAATATGTGTATTTATAAAATGATCTGGGATCTGAAGATTTAATCCAGTGCAATTTTCTAAAGGGAAATTATTAAAATGTTGAAATAATACCAGTCTTTCTTCATTTGGGATGTCACAATATCTACCATAGTACCAGATATCCTCCAGTAAAGAATCTTCAGGATGTTTATGGGGGATCACTGTTCCTATGTATCTCCGGAGGCCGAGGATATCCTTTCCTTTATATGTACAACTTATACTACAATTGCATGCTAGTACAACATCTCCTGGTATCCTAATATAATCATAAAACCACATATTAAATATAACAAGGGTCACATTTTTCTGGATAAATTCTGAATAGTTGAGTAAATAAAAAAGTCCAGCTGTAAAATGCATCGTAACAACTATAACCCTGGAGATGGATTTTTCTATTTTCTCAAGTTCTTCTTTAGGGAATTTATCATTAATACGAGGAAATTTAATAATATACTCAAAGCAGATTCCCCCATTTCTAAAATATTCCTCTATTTCCATCACTTCTGTTTCTTCATATAAATCGGATGATGTAATGAGACCAACCATGTTCCATCCAAAATGTTTAATTTGTAAAACTGCAGCTTTTGTGACGGCCACTTTATCTGGATGACTTGTGTAGAATAAATTTAGCGGAGAATTTCCTCTTGGTGGTGGAGTAGTAACCATATGATTGATCTAGAATTAAGGTAGAGAGACATGTAATGGACTCTGTGACCATCTATTACAGCAGCAATTAACAGCACTCTCAGGTAGGGTCTGAAACATCCTTCTTGGATTTCCTCCTTTATATGTCATAGGAAATTCAGCTGCGGAGAGTGACTCTTTTCTGGTATTAGTCCCTTTTAATTTCAATTTTTATTAGGGGGGGTGAAAGATTTAACAAACAGTAGTAGCAAGATATAAACTCAAGATAATGTGATAACATTGTGACTTACATACTATGCATAAGAGTAACATGAGTACAGGCAGTCTGTTGTAACTAGGGGTCGTGTGTATCGTGTCTTCATAAGTAGGAGACCACCTGTATTGAGTTATAGGGAATTGTCTACTAAGCAACAGGTATTAGGAAGGGAAATGGATAATCAAGAACATAGATATCTTCTAAGAGCTAGATATTATATCAAAGTACAAAACACATGAGCAATGGGATAATAGGGCTCATTAATTGAGGGTTGCACCCACTTTCGTCCACCTTTGCGCCTTTTTTGGAATTTGTGCAGCTTTATCAGGTATTTAACAGGGGTTTGCGCTGGGATCGTGTCACATGTGTTCGGATTGTGAAGCAGCTATGCTGCTTCCATGCAACAGAAATATGGGGCATGCAGTGGGAAGATCCGACAGATTCGGACTGAGTGCGGAATTTAACTTTCAAATTGTGTCGCAAGACAATGCGCTTACATGCACCAGGAAGAAGAAGGTGAACTTCCGCGGACCTGAGCGGGGAAGCGACACACGCAGGATATCGGGTGCAGGATCTTAGTGAATTGTGGTACAGTGAATTATAGGTGGGCAATGCACTTTCGGTGAACTCCAAGGATCGGCGCCGGCATGCGTGCGGTGGAAATGGGGGGGCGTGGCCGAACGAAAACCCGACGTATTCGGAAAAACCGCCGCATTTAAAAACCGAAAATGTGTCACTTGGGACGCGCTTACCTTCACTTGGTCCAGCTCGGTGTATTGAAGTGCGTTCAGATGCTTTTCAGCGCAGCAGCGCCACCTGGTGGACGGCGGAGGAACTACCATCATAAATCCCGGCCGGACCCGAATCCACCGCAGAGAACGCACCGCTGGATCACGAATGGGCCGGGTAAGTAAATCTGCCTCAGTGTCTTTTGTCAGGATAAACATTTTTTTGTAATGACGATGCTGACCAAGCATTTCCAACAAAGCGAGATTGGTTGGGGTGAGGGAAATGTCTATGTCTTGGAAAATGTGGCAAGTTAATTTTTATTGTTTGGTGGGAATGTTTCTGTCATTGAGCAAAAGGATAGTTAGCGCAGGCCCTGCTTGCATTGCCTGGGAAGATTGTGGCAAGAAAGGGTGAAATGTGAGGCGTCTGTCAAGTTGGCACATCTGGATGTGTTACTGAACCATCTAAAAGCCTCTTCAAATTGGGCTATTGAAAAATACTCCCCTGACTCTCCCAATTTAGCAGGTGGGCTTTCTTGGAAATCTCTTTTCCCCCTGACAGGGTGTCAAAAATTTGTCTGGTATTACAAAGATCCTTGAGCTTCCCATCAAACAGGCATGAGAACATAGCAGATGTGATAGCAGATTTGTGTTAAATCACATTTTATTTTATCCCAGAGGATAGAATAACTTTAGAAGCGGAATGTCATATTCTTGGATGATGGCGTTAGAGTTTTTATGTTTCACAAACTTTTATTAGGTTTTATCAAATATATCAAATTATATCAAATTTATACAGACTTTTGAAAAAGGCAATGTATGTGTTGAACCTAACAAGTTTCACCAAAGGCACTATTACAGAATATTCACATAGTGTAACATCCATGCTTGAACGTCGCTCTATCGAAGTTGGCGGAATCGATGGCGTTTATTTGCGTGTGTGCTTGCTGCTTGTGTTTGGATTATCTGAGCCACACCCTACTCCTTGCATTTAATAACTTTTATGTATAATCCCCTATAAATGTTTTATTTACATAAAATGGCCCAAACTGTCTCCAACTTACTATGGGCTTTTCCTTTTTTTAACAGAAGCTCCAGATATTATGCAAACCATTACGCCTTGTCTTTGTATTCAGAGGTGACCTCACAATTATAGCATGGGAACAGGTAATGCCTGTGGCCTATGTAACGCTTACACAGGTCACAGGAAAAAATGACATTGATGGCACTGATGGTACCTCCTGCTGGTAGATGCCTCACATTGCTCTGGTACCACAATTTTTGGCGCTTGAGCCACCTTGCCTTTGTGTGAGGCCTCCAAAGCAGGATCTTAGCATCTGTATCGCTTGTGGTGGGTCCATTTGCATTTTGACAGCTCAGAGTCTCCTTAATACTGACATTCAGTCCACAGGTACCAGCATGGGAAAGAGAAGTTGAGGGGAAGATCCATGGTGGCATGGTGGTGGCCTTCCCAGATTCTGAGGCACTCCTGATGTTGGTTCCTGTCATAGTGTGATCAGGTATAGAGAAATGATTGGCCTTGTATGAGGGTAGAATAGTTGGCCTTGTATGAGGGGTTGCCAGGTGTTGGACCACCACGGATTTGATCGTGATGGCCTATCTTAAGGGGAAGCCAGCCATCTGCACTAGGCATTAGGCCTAGTTACCACAGATGTGTACTTTTCTCCTGAAGATGGTCAATGCATGATCGTTCCAGGGAAGTTGGCTGTGCTCCACCGCACCGCGTCTCAGCTGGAGACAGGGCACACGGTTTCCTTCAATTTAGCGCATCGTTGAGAAGGACATCAGGCGCAGTGAAGCTGAAGATTGAAGGCCTAAATCATGTCCTCCCTGTAACATTTTGGCGATCCCAGCAGCTTGGATGATCAGAGGTTTCAGTGGTGGGTGGGTCCCCTCCATGGCAGCTCCATCAAGCACAAACAGAAGGGCCACAGAATGTTCCCATCCTCTGATGGATGTCTGCAGATGGTTTAGGAAGAGCCAGAGTAACTCCTCCTTGATCTCCAGCCACTAGGTCAAACTGGCCGCTGCAGTGAATTGAGTCTAAGGTCCCCAGCAGGTTCATGTGTGGCAGATGGGTCCCCTCAATAACAGCAGAGACATGGCATGCACAATGTCCTCGTCCTCTGATGCAGGGGGGAAGCGATGCGATGAGTTGGAGCTCCGGCGGAAGGCTTGTCCTCCAACTAATCATGTGCGGGCTGAAAGGTGCGGTGGCATGAGGAGGAGCCTGAAGGACCACCAGGAAAATATATGGGAGAGGGTGAAATATGCTGGAGAGAAGCCTACCATGGCTTGAAACTTTAGGGTCTGATTTTAACATTTTAATTTTCATTATAGAAACTAAAGCCCTCAAGCTTTAAAACAACTTTTATGAAATTTGAAGTTTTTCACATGCGTTGAAAAAATGGTAGTTCGATTTTGAACTTTACTGGTCATGAGAAACAAGAGAGGGCTTTTTTGTCTTTAGTTGTGGTACCAGCGAATATGGCTTCTAGGTATATTTTATTATGTTGTTTCACTGCAGACATTTTGAATTGAATGTCTTGGGCCATGTTGGGCCTTTATAATAAATTTATAGCGCAAGTTACGTTTTTATTATTCTCATTCCTGCGTATGTTAATACAACTTTTTAAGACAAAAAAAGTCTTAATTGAGACACAAAAGTCTCACAAATAAGTACAAGAAACCACACAATGTGGTGATAAATCCCCAAATGACTCAGATACTTGGTTTTCATTAAAGAAAAAGACCATCTTGGTCCACATATTTTTGGTAAATATGTAAAGCTCTTTAAATATTGTTGTGTAATGTATGCACGTATTAGGTGACATTTATCAATGTGTCCAATTAGTGTATGGGGCTAATTTAAATAAACGAAAACATATCCAAAAATATATATCATAAGGAAAAAAAGGAAGAAGAGGGATGTGTATGTCAAATTGAAGCAGAAATTTTATAAAATGTCATCAAATTCTTAAAAAACCATGGGGCCTAGATGCCATGGGTACACATGGACTGGTATACACAGATGACTAGTACAAAATAAATAAGGGCAAGCTGTATAATATATAACCCAATGGATAATAGTGTTGTCATTTATGGTAAAAAAACACAGCTAGCAAGTAATGATAACACCAATGTCCAAATGCAAGCTAAAAGATAATTACATATTACCAGTCCTGGCCCACGTCGGAAGAAAAACCTGATGTATATCGGCTATCAAGGAAACCTATTTGATATTGGCTCCTAGTGGGGAATTAAAACCACATGTTTCGTGACGAAAAGAACTTTCAACAGGTCATTAAAAAAAGTCATGTGAGACACACGTGAACCACTCACTGAACCAAGCTCAACGAAATACGGAGTTTAACACATCTACTACTACAAAAAATCTGAGATTCAAACTAGTTATGAGATAACCCCATATCTATAAGATAAGAAAAGGTCTCTTCTTAAATTTAAAAGGGTTTTCCCAAAAGCAAGTTAGGTCCTATCCACAGCATCATGAGAACAGGAGTCCAATGTACTACCATCACACCCCTCTTGGAACCCCAAGATGAGTAGAGTAGCCGCCCACGCATGTGGGCATGCATGGCCCAAGTATGGCGCTTAGCAATCCCCCTCAGCTACTTAGAGATGAATGGGGCTGCGTCCCTTATTATTTTGTTCTTGATCATTGATTAAATAACACAATATAAAATACATTTAAACACAGAGACAACAGGTTCCACTTACCATTAGGTATCCATAAATATCCAGAAATTGTGCCTGTTCATATGAATTTCCAATAAACCCGGCCAAGTTTCCATGTTTCCTGCATGAAAAATTTGGAGCTTCTATCGCATCACCAGACAAAATTTGTAAAATATTTTGAAAAGATTTTCCTTTATCCCCACATGTGTCATATATGTGATACCCCAAAGTCACATTGGGCAGAAGATCCGGGTCCTGGTTTACTTCATTAATAGCGAATATGAAGGTCAGAAGGCTGATATAATTTGTTATTTTTGGTCTGTACACGTAATAACAATTTCATCAATATTGCATGCAAATAATCTTAAACAAAAGCAAATTTGGGAAAGAGAGGGGGTCATTTATGTAAGTCTTTTCTTTTTTATATATATATATATATATATATATATAATATATGCAACTTTTTGGCACATTTACATATTAGTGCCAAACTTTGTAACTATTACACTCTTTGGCTTGGAGTTTTTCAGGGACCAATATATATTTAGAATCCAGAAGACATATAAAAAAGTAACAAATTTGGCTTAAATAAACTTCGCTCCGGAGTAGGTGTAGGGAAAAGTTTTTGAAGAGGTTTCAGAAGAATTTGTGACTTTTGTGCGACTTTTCAAAAAAAAAGAAGACTGATGCCAGATATATCGAATCAAACAAGTCCAAAACCCAGGGAAAAAAAAACAAAAGAAGACACGCACAAATGTCATGGCCAAAGATAACTTAAACTGAAAAAGATAAAATGACTTTTTACGGGGTTATTTCCATTTCAGCAAATTAATGTTATTGTATGTATATGAAATGCTATACAATTTTCCAATAGACTTTCTGCATCAATTCTTTACAGTTTTCTGCTTGTTGTCCTGCTACCGGAAGCTTCTATGGTTACTTCTAGTGGAAAGAAATCTGACCATGGTCACACAGGTGCACGGCTCATTAGTATCACAGAGAGTAACCAGAGCTGTGTGATATAACGAGCCGTGCACCTGTGTGACCATGGACAGATGTCTATCCACAGGAAATAAACAATGAAGCTTCCTTCATCAGCAAGCAGAGATCTAGAAAACTACGAGGAATTGATACAGAAAGTCTATTGGAAAATTGTATAAACTTTCATTTTACAAACAATCACATTTATTTGCTGAAATGGAAATACCCCTTTAAAATTACTGGGGGAGATTTATTGTGCCTTCTCTACAAGAAAATGCATAAAAATCCTTTCATCTCAATCAGTTTCCCTTTCCTAGTTGCCCTTCCATCCTGTATGCCAATTTGGGCATGTTGAGGGGCTAGACAGGCAATGGGATGGATGGAGGGGTGTGAACAGGGTCGGTTCCAGATTTCAGGAAGCCCCATGGACAGCAGAACCTTAGTAGGCCCTAACAGTCTCCTGTTCCCTAAAGTATTCCCTAGCTTATCACACCAATCATCCCCCTTCATGGTTATTTTATATAAGAGCCTCTCCCTATGGATTCATTAGATACAGCACCCCTCACCCTCATGGATTCCTTATGTACAGCCTTATGTAGGCCCCCCAGCAGCTCTGGCCCCCGGCTCTTGCCCAGGTATGCCCAGTGCTGGCGCCAGCCCTGGATGTGAACAATGCCCCCAACATTTACTATAATTGAGTAAAAACTAGTAAAGGCTAGTTTCCACAGGTAAGATCTGGTTCAAATAGGTCCGACCAGCCTGAGATTCTACTATAGGCCGGAACATTTTAATAGATATGAGATACTGGGGAGGGGGGGATTGTAAGGTCCACTGGTCCATGAGAAGTATTGCTAGGATCTACAAATAAAAAAAAGTCTTAAATAAATGATGTTCAACAAACCATCATAAAAACGCACCATCATAAAAGCGCACCATCAAGATATAACTTGTACAAACATAAATACAGTTGTGCTCAAAAGTTTACACCTGCCTGAATTACAGCAGAAGTTTGGCTTTCTTTTCCTTTCTTCAGTAAATAATAATGACACAAAACTTTTTTTCACTCCTGGTTAGTGGTTGGGTGCAGCCATTTATTGCGGCTTTTCCCAACTACTATCAATGAGTGGGAAAAAAATGTTTAATGTTATCATTCATATTCACTGAAAAAAGGCCAAAAAAGCCAAAATTCTGCAGGGGTGTATAAACTTTTGAGCACAACTGTAGATGCGATAACTAACCCTTCTCACCTGCAGGTCAAAGAAAATGGATAAATGACCAGACACCAAAGGATGTACCTTTCCTTCTTCAATCATTTATTACACACCTTCTGTATTTCTCCTTACTATAACTTTAACCCTGCCTTGGCTACCAGACCAATCGTGTTCCGGATATTTTGAGATAACAGTCTTAGAAATGTGGAGATACATTTTTTTAAATTTTTATTTCCAAAAGCTTAAAACAGGAGCTTATCCAATGTGAATTTATTAGCCCTCCTTTCTCATGAGTTGAGCGTCGAAACGCATAGTTGACCACATATGTTTACCATGGAGATGCTCCTGTTTAAGAATTTGAAAATAAAATAAAGATTTAATAGCTATTATTGATGCTTTCCCTGAGTGCTGGACCAGTGACTGTCTACTTGGAATACTTTGTATTGGAGGTTCTGGATGCACCCGGCGCACCCGAAAGTAATTATTACGGTGTGCTGACTGTTCAATCTTATATAAATCAATATTTTTGAAAGCCTAAAGTATCCATACCATTGGTATCTGTAAGATATTAAGATGGTTATTGGAATTTAAGTATATGGACTCATAGACTTCTATTGTGTTACGTGATCCATATCAGTGAAAAAAAAGTGGATATGTTTCATAATACAAGCCAATACGAAAACACCCATAGAAATCAATGGCTTTGTGAGACATTCATGGAAATCACTGAACAAAAGATGTGAAAAACAACACCAATGTCCTTATATTGACTAGCTGTGATCTGTGATTCACCCCACAGCTCTATCTCTTGACTCTCTCATATCGGCTCAGTGCATGTGTTGAACATGGAGAAAGCCACCTCTTCTTACATTGGGTTATCTCTAAAGGGCAAAATCATTGAACAGTTAAATTTTATAGGAAACCTACCATTTGCTTTTATGCATTATGAACCAAACATACCTTGAGAATGCTGTAGCGACACTGATGCAGAAACATATCTTGTTTAATCCCTAATCCGAGTGGTTTTGCTGAAAAAACAATTATGTAAATATGATAATTTGTCTCTGTCGCTCCTGTGGCTGCCCTGGGGCTTCTCCTCTTACCCTAACTATGTACTGCTCCAGCTTTATCTAGCCTAAGTCATCACTGTGTTGTCACTGGCAGGCAGAAGTAATCAATTACTGCACCATCCCCGAGCTGCTGTGTATGAGTCATCCAGGTTGATTAGTCCTGTCTGGGCATTTCATGAATCTACCTGCATAATGTGTTTATGTAGGCACCCAGCACCCAGCTTTCCCAAGGTCTTGAATTCTATTTAAAACAAAATGTTTCTGCTTCAGTGTCACTACAGCATTCTCAGGTATGTTAGGTTCACAATGCATAAAAACAAATGGTAGATTTTCATTAACTTTAATCGATCCTTTTGTCCTCTGTTATCCCTCATGTTGGGGTAGTCATGGTTAGTTGGCACTCTCCATACACATAGATGGTTAATTGAACCTGTTGAAACTAGTCGATTTGTTCAGATGTGTATAGGGGGCATCAATTACTCTTTTTTTAATAATTGCAAGGCTTTTGCATCAGAGACATATCACATCTTTCAAGTAATAAGAAAGAAACGATCTGCTATAGGGATGGACTTGCCTCGCACAGATAAGTCTTTTGTGTAGCACATGGTATTGAACCTTCCACCTCTTCACCTCATTCACAGTGAACAGTCCTCCGATCATGACGTCTCCCTTCTGATAATACTTGTATTCATGAAATGCGTCCATTGCATACAGATCACATGGAGGTGTTGGAAACAGCATCAGATTTCCAAAAGATAAATTACACACAACAAATAACCACCGGCAGACTGGAGACATGAGTGACCCAGGATACGGGACACATTGTATGACAGCTTAGCAGATTCTCAGCAGCGAGTAAGACTGTGTGATGGCTACAGCTTATATACAGGTTTCCTGATAAATTTAGGAGAGGAGCTAGAATGGAAGATCACCAAGATATCTCATAGATCCTGAAATGTCTGATGTTCTATAAAATACTGCTCTGTCTTATTCTTGTTAGAAACATTAAAGTGATACTCAGGCTACTGCAACACATTCATTTCCATTTTTTTTCCTTAAAGGGGTCCTCCCACGGATTCAAGTTAGGCCCTTTCCACAGGATAGGCCCTAACTTGCTGATCGTGGGGTCTCATAGATGAGACCCCCGCAGATCACGAGAAGGAGGGGTCCAATTAGGTCCCAGGATCATCTGTCAGACCCCTTGTTGCCTCATGAGAGTAATTGGGCAGACGGCTGTGCATGACCGTTCTGCTACATTCATCTCTAGGAAGCTGATGGAGATCGGCGGCACTCAGCATTTTCCGTCGGCCCCGTTGAGATGTATGGAGCAGAACGGTCATGCACGGTCATCTGCTCCATTACTCTCATGGAGTGACGAGGGGTCTGATGGAGGCACCTGGGACCCCATCAGACCCCTCGTTTTTGTGATCTGCAGGGGTGTCATCACTGAGACTCCCACCAATCAACAAGTTAGACACTATCCTTTGGATAGGGCCTAACTTGCTGATCGGTTTGGTCTCATAGATGAGACCCCTGTAGATCACGAAAAAGGAGGAGTCCAAGCAGTCCCAGGTGCCTCAGTCAGCCCCCTCACCACCTCATGAGAGTAATGGAGCAAACGGTGCACATGATCATTCTGCTACATTCATCTTTATGAAGCTGATGGAGATCCGCGGCGCTCATCAACTTCTGTCAGCCCTATTGAGATGTATGGAGCAGAACGGTTATGCACGGTTATCTGCTCTATTACTCTCACGGAGTGACGAGGGGTCTGACGGAGGCACCTGGGACCCCATCAGACCCCTCGTTTTTGTGATCTGCAGGGGTCTCATGACTGAGACCCCACCAATCAGCAAGTTAGACCCTATCCTGTGGATAGGGCCTAACTTGAATCCATGGAAAAAACACCTAAAAAAGTGAAAAAATATAATTTATCAATAAACTACTGCATTGAGAGAAATCTTTGCAACAACCAGTAACATTAAAAATCTTTTCAAACTAAAGGTTTCTCTGTATTTTATTTTTAATACCTATCAAAGAGGTTGTCCAAAGTTTTATAGTTTTTTCTTATTCATAGAATTGGGGATAATAGGGGGCTTGCTTAGCTAGCAAAATGTATTGAGATGGTGCTATAAGGCTACTATTATGATCCAACTCCACCCATCAGCTAAATCCAGCAATTAAACCACTACAACCACTCTAAGCCATAGCCCCCAGTCCCCTTCCTGTGCGGGGCCTCAGTTGTGGGTTTTATAGCACATTTCCATCAGCCCCTAGAGGGAATAGATTTATTACCTCCCCTTTCTTTTCTCTACATACTGATCAGCCTTTCACATTCCTTGGGACTTATTTGGTATTCCGTTAAGGTTTCTGACACCAATAGCCCTCGATCTATCCCTATCAGACTAGATTCCGTTCAGGACTAACAAAGCCTTTGAATCTCCAACCACGATTAGTGGGGCAACTGGCCTTAAGTAACCCTCCACCTGGGCCTGGGCTATTCTTTATTACTAAGGTAATCAAGGTTTCCAGCTCACTATTTTCTGCATATTGCCTTTCCCAATGCACCTGACTTCGACTTGATTCCTGATTTTTTATGCTATTTACAGCACAACTGTAACATTTTTTTGGAAATAAATTGCTCTTGGGGTGTAAAACAAATTTGACAATTATGTTTATTACTGATATCCAGAGGTTTCTTTGCTATCCTCCTCAATTTAGTCCAGTCCTGACATAGCTCCTTTTGCTGCCTGTTCTTACAAGCCCTAAAAAACCATTCTGTAAACAAATCTACAAAATCTATGGACCCACATGTGTAGAGGGGCTGCTGCTCAAAGTCGGGGGAGGTCATGTGACAGTGCTCTCTCTCTGTGTTGCAAAGTTAAATGTGTTCAGTGCTGAGGATACAGTTGTCTTCTACTCAGTAAGGTACAAGATCTTCCCTGTTCTGCATCAGTACCTCTATCCCAGTCTGTGATTTTACAAAACTTTCTCTGTCTCTCTCTTCACCTCATGCTGTCCCCTCCCCCACCTTTAACTCAGCATTTCTGCACTTTGCAGAGAAGCTATTAACCCTTAGTGCTGACACAGCACAGACTATACACTTCATGTAACTTTTTACATTTTATGTTCTTTTTTCTACCCCTTTTTACTTGGTCAATGCTCCTCCATGAGATGAAACTTCCTGTATATACACTATGCAGTATTCAGTGGATTTTCTTGTAGGCATATTACACTGCTAATTCCTCAATGGGAGAAGAAGAAGTATGATGGAATCTGCTGGCAGAGTGAATAGGCATATACAGGAAGATGTTAGTCTTCGCCACCTACAAAACTGGTGCAAAAGATTTTAGCCAAACACTTTCAGAATAAAAATGCATAGTTGAGGAGCTTTATCATTAATGGGGAAAGCCAATATCATGTATCCTCTTGTGCGCTCCAAAACCCAGTGATCAACTCCACTCGAGTTTATTGGGGTCTGGCATTACATCCATACCAGACACTTCAAACTAACAGTATAATTTTCTATAAAAGACACATAGAAAACCTTTTCCTTATATGGAAATGGAAGGGGGGTGAACAATCATTAAAAATCTTCCATGAAACCCCTAAGAGAAACAACTGGGGGATAAGATTTGCCCTCAATTATAGCTGTTCTGAAATTGAATTAAATTTTTTTGGATTTAATAATTTTCCTTCAAGATTTATGTTACATTCAAAACCTACTTCAAAACCGTAAATACATATACCTATCTAGATGTTTACATCAACTACAACTACAATTCATGACTAGAAAATATACCATGCAGCCATATCAAATGATTAGAAAAAAATTACACAAGAATACAAAAAAAGGAAAACATTTTACCAAAAAGATTTCAAGAGAAAGTCAAAATAACAGGTGCAGGGCCTGAAATCTTTACTGCAATGTGGTTCTAAGTCCAAAGTGTTGTCCTCTTTAAGCATGTTCTCTGACTAACACAAACAAGTGTTCTATGGTTCCTTAGGTTTTATAAGAAGTTGGTTAGCAGAGGGGAGGCTTCCACAGAGCCTAACGCCTAGCTGTAACCTCGGCGGGCATTACAGCAAATCCTGAAGCATGGCGTAGTGGAGCACAGAGGTACTTTGTTTAAAGTCACTTATGATCTTGCTATGATTAACAAGATTTTCTAAAACGCGTAGGCTGGGAGATGTAGTTGTGCGTTTTCCATGTTGTTGTACACTTTGTAAAAAAAAATAAAAAATAAAGAAGCTACTATTTTCAAGGACTTCATTGGACTGTACTGTGAGTTGGATTTGTTACAATTCCTTGTACTTAACTAGGTATTTGTAAAAATTATGATTGTTTGACCCATGAAATGTATTGTTATTGTTAAATTGACTAAAAATCCTCCTTTATTACGTTTATGTTTCTCTTTTCAGTTCCAGATGATTTCTGAGGACCACATCATGTAAGTATCAGGCAATACATGTAGCCTCACCCTCTAGTCATTACCAATACAAACCATGACAGCAGGAGCGGGGCTATATGTATCGGCTGGTATACAGCTGTAATAGGAAATAGAAAATCAATATATTATACTGAAGGTTGATCAAATATAGATTACAGCGTATGTGCAGAGCATATCCAGGTGATTTTGATACTATTTTCTTGTGACATATTGTACTTTATGTTATTTATAAAATTTAAGCAATAAGTTTTGTGGTTTTGTGTTTTGTTCTGAAAAACAATTAGAAAATTTGGCAAAAGTTTGGAAAAAGTCTTGATTTTCAAAATTTGAAATGTTCTGCTTTCCAGGCAGGTAGTTAAACAACCCAAAAAGCTTGATAACTAGCATTTCTGGAATGTCTAAATTTCTTAGAGTGTCCTCCATTTTTCCAGGATGTTATGAGGCTTCCCGGACTATTTCCTGTTTCCTGGACGTCTTTCATTGGCTGCTCTAGGGATGTTGTTATGATGGCTGTGGCACTAAATCATTAAATCCAAAAAATCATTATCTACTACGCAAGATGAGGAGCCCTGGGTACTTAGGAAAGGGAACAGACAGCAGATTCACTGTACATCTGAAAAATACATTTGGCTGTATCCATGTAGACTCCATGATCCACATTCTTCTCTGCTAGTGCTTTCAAAAGAAAGAACATTTCATACTAGGTATACTTCATTTAGAACATAATATTTTATTATGATTTTATTTTACTCAAAATATAGTATTTTGAATACTATATTTATGGGGTATATAACACTGAACAATCTTTCTTAACCCATTTTTTAATAGAAAACAATGTTTTGCATTTGAAGGTTTTAGCCAATCACTTTGTTTTTTGATTGAACTGTTGTTGTTTATCATTATTTTTATGTATAGCTAATTATTTTTCGTAGACATATGATTAGATTGGTTCTTGTGATGAACCCCCACTCTCGAGTCATCACTAGGTGCACGTACTCCAGAGTACCTCACAATTTATTATAAAGCCCCACCCAACTACAAAAGTTGGTGTCTGTCTGCTAAATTCTACTCTCTTAGTCCTGACACTCACATAATTATCCTCATTGCCACCCCCTATACTTCTCTTATTAAATTATAAGAAGGCAAATAGGCGCCTACATCGACGTCTACATAAGTCCATCAGCAATTTTGAAACCTCAAATTACACAATTAGCTATAAGAGTGCTTGAAGTTTATATTGGTAACTCTAACTCTTCCGAAAATTAAGTTCTTTAAGACTATAAGCAGAGACATATTAAGTTTTAAAGGTTTAATATATTTATGTGCAATTTGGACATAAAAATATACAATTTTTGGAAAAAACTGTTGAAAATATAAGGAAACAAAACCAATACACCTTAAAACTAAAAGGGAAGACTTATCTCGCCCAACAGAAGAACCATTGTACAGCCTGTCGAGTTGAAATGGCACCCCCAGACACTGGGCATTTGCACAGACCAGTCATTAATGAGTTTATGGATGTTCACATACTAAAGTAATCTATTCCACTGCCTCCGTGAGGCACATTCTTTAAAAAAAATGGTTACAATGAGGCAAAAATCTTCATTTAACTGAGTACCCCATTCTCTATCACCCCATACCAAATTTGGTGTTGCTATAAGGGGAGTTTCATAATCTGACCAAGGTCCTAAATAGCTAAAGATCTGAAATCTTCATAACTTCAAATTATGTCCAGTTCATTAAAAAATATATGTAATCCCTAATTAGATCTTCGTTTTGATATATGCACAGGACACATGTTGCATAAGGTAACAATTGCTAAATTTCTTGCCTAAACAATCTTTCTCTGAGTCTTTTTAAAAAACACAGACCCCTGGAGTTAGCGGGCACCAAATGAAGGTTTCTTTATTACAGATCATGTCCGAGTTCTAAAATGTAATTACAATTTGCATATTAGGCTTTGTCAAAGGTGCTCCTGCAATCCATTTCCCTGGTTGCAGGTGCACCCATGTCCCTCTCCGGTCCCCAGTTTCCCACCAGGCTGTCTTACCTGTTCACGTTCCTGCTGTGTCTCAGGTGGTCTGACACACGCTACCACCTCCTGGGGTGCATGCGATAGCTCTTGGATATTTAAAGGGCCAGCGCACCGCTAATTGGTGCTGGCCACCTGCTACTTAATAAAAAGCCAGCCTCTTCCCTTATGCCCCGCCGGATCGCTGTGCCTCGAGCCTGAGAGAAAGCTTTATCCCTATGCCCTGTGACTGTCTGCTGAATCTCCATTGTGACCACACTTCTGTTCCTAAATACGCTCCTCTGCCACCTGCCGACTATGATCCTGTGCTGCCTGTAATGATCTTCTGCCTGTCCTTGACTACGATTCTGCTCTACAACTCTGTACTTTGCCGTGGCCCCCACTGCGGACAGATTTGTGCCTGTGGAGCAATCTGTTGGTACCACTATGCAATAATTCCAACCTGCTTTTCAGCGGGCTCTTGTGAAAACCGGGTACCACTTAGAACCCGCTCCCTGGTTGTGCTTATGTCAATGTCAACGGTGGTACAGTGGGTCCACTACCCCTGATTTTGACAGTAATATGCAGCCATAGATTCCGCCAGTGGCGTAACTACCACCATAACAGCCGTAGTGGCTGCAACGGGACCCATGAGGTTAAGGGGCCTGGCTTTGCCATGGCCCCATGGTAAGTGGTCTCGGCTACCGCACTTATAAACCTGGCCCACCCACCTCTCTCCTGGCCCGTCCACCTGCCACCTCCCTGACCCACCCACCCGCCAGCCACCTCCCTGACCACCGCGCCCACCAGTCACCTCTCTGACCCACTCACTGTCTCAGGTGACCCCTCCAATCACCCATCCCCCTGCATGGTGGCACAGCCGGATAGTGGCAGAGTAGATGCATGCCCCTGCTCCCCACCCTATGGTACAGTCTTCCAAAGGCTCACTCTGCCGTCCTCTGTATCTATTACCGAGGAACCCATGCAGGTGGATAAAATCCGGCTAGCACCCCAAGAGCGCTCCAGACTTGTCCAGTTTGTCCTCAGCATCCGGGAAACACAGGCATCTAGGGTTCTTGGGAGAAGTGTCCCTAGGTGTGAACAAAGCTTCTCCATGCCTGAACATACATGTCCTACTCAGTTCCCAGGACAAGTAGTCAGTTTCAAGACTCTGCCTTCCTGGATTCCGTCTCTGCAAGAAACTTCGTGGATGCTTCCCTGGTCTCTCAGTACCACCTTCGTGGATGCCTCTGGTCATCTCGTCTGTCAGTTGGCAGATTCTCTACGACTGAGCCTCTCTATCTGCAAGGAGAGCTTCTTCTCCTGCCAGTGCAGGGTGAGGGTGATTAGAGGAAGACCGCCTTTAACATTCGGGATGGCCACTTTAAGTATCTGGTCATGCCCTTTGGCCTGCTAATGTGCTTTAAAAAAATTGTCAACAACAACTTCCAATACTTACTTTACACTTGTGTCGTTGTCTACTTGGACGATATCCTGGTGTTCTCTTCTGACCTGAAGTATCATCAGGTCCACGTACCACAAGTTCTTAGGCGGCTAATGACCTATATGCCAAACTCAAGAAGTGCCAGTTACACCAGAAGAGTCTTCCGTTCCTCGAATATATCATCCCCAAAAGGGGTCTACAGATGGATTCCACAAAGTTGTAAAAAGCTCACAAACACATGTCAATTAGAGAAATATAGATTTTTATTAAAAAATACGTATAGTGTACACCATACAAACAGCTAAAAACAATTAAAATAAAAAAGGATTGGGGAGTGTTTTCCCCAGCAAAGACACCTAAATGGGACTAGGACACCTGATAATGTCCACAAGGTCCCCTTAGAACCTTAACCTATCCCGCTCATAAAATACAATGGCAAGATAGAGCAGGCAAAATTGTTATTGCATAAACATATCACATGCACCGTAAAAAGTATAAATGCCTATAGATGAGTCAGGGGGCCACAAAATACTGTATGTCCAATAGCCCAATGAACAATTTATAGCTAAATACTCCTATGTAAACAAAGTAAATAAATTATAACCATATATGCCAGGCCTGCCTATTTACTTGTAGCCAATATTACCAAATGCAATGGGAAAGAGAGAGGCCCCACGTGTCTCGCTACCGTAGTAGCTTCCTCAGGGGTGACTAGTATACACTTAGTTCGGGTTTATATACCATGGATATACTCACAAACGCTAGACAGCTGTGTTGTGTCACAGATAGGTAATGGTGGTGCCCATGGGAGACTTATGCCTAATGCGCATGCACAAGATTACAGTGTCAAGGATCACAAAGATGACAGCACCCATGGAAACCATATAGCCACTGGGCTTGCGTAAAGTGTTAAAGAGTTTCCAATATCAAAATCAGATATGTACAAAAAGGATCGATGTTCGGGTAACGCTATATAACTGTGGAATGAGCTAGACATAAAATTCCTATATGGGTGTGTGTTACTAGCGCTAAGAATGGCTATTATGAGTGAATAATAAATAAACAAAAAGTGAAAAGTGAATAATGCATTAATTAAGCTAAATATAATACAGTTAATGTTCAACATCAACACTAAATAGACAATTCATAGAGGTGACCACTTTCAAAATCCTACTAATCAGGAAAGGTTTCCTCTACGCTCATTCATCAGTTGTTAGACTTGATGTGTGATATATGGTAAGATCTGCCTGTGTACGGTTCCATTATTGACTATGATCCTGTGCTGTCTGTCCTGACCTCCTGCCGGTCCTTAACTATGATTCTGCTTTGCCACTCTGTATTTCGCCTTGGTCGCCACTGCGGACAAAGTCACACCTGTGGAGTGACCTGGGGGTGTCAAGCCAGAAACAATTCCAAGCTGCTTTGCGGCGGGCTGTGGTGAAAACCGGGTACCAGTTAGACTCTTGTCCCATGTGTTGGCTTACGCCAATGTACGGGGTGGTACAGTGGGTCCACTACCCGTGATCTTAATAGGTTTGTACTAGAAAAGGCAGTTAATGGCTTTTTCTGAATCTAAATGTTGTCAGAGGGCTTCAGTCAATAAATCATGACCTTATTTCGGGCTATAACCACTGTTCTTAACAAATATTGGGTTTATTTTAGGTTGCAGAAATTTGGACCATAAAAAAGTTATTACAGAAATATTCATGTCCTTTATATACAGAAACTTATATTATTCTGAATTATTTTTCTAATAAATATTTTGTTTTTAGTTCTGGAATTGTCAGGATATTCCAGAGTTTAGGTAAAAATATGCACACCATTATCCCATTTCCTGAAGCCAATATAGCAAAAACTTCTACAATAACCATACTTTTCCCCTTACTGCTCAGATAGGCCGGGATGGCACAGACCCAGACACTACAGAACACCAGCATGCTGAAGGTGATGTACTTGGCCTCATTATACGCATCTGGTAATGTTCTTACCATAAAAGCCAGAACAAAGCTCACTGCTGCCAGGAGACCCATATATCCCAACATGAGGTAAAAGGCCAATTTCCAGCCCTCGTTGCACTGAACAATGATCTTTCCTGGAAAGGAATCCATGTCTAACTCCTGGAAGGGTGGAAAAAATGAAAACCAAATAATTCCATTCAGGACTTGGAGAGATGATAGAATCATCACTATACAGTAGGGAAGTCTTACACCCATCCATCTTCTCCAGGAGCTGTCTGGAGTGGTGGCCTTAAAGGCGATGCAAACCATGGTGGTCTTGGCCAAGATTGAAGACAAGACAACAGTGAATATGATTCCGAAGACGATATGGCGGAACATACAGGTTGTGTCCTCTGGTTTACCAATGAAAAGGAAAACACAAAGCAAACTAAGCTTGAGAGAAATAAGGATGATGAAGCTGAGGTTACGATTATTAGCTCTGACCACAGGAGAATTCCGTAAAAATAAAAATATTCCAATGATTAATACAACCACAACAGAAGATAATACAGAAAATAATAAGAAAACATAAGCTACAACATCAGTTTCATAAAACAGGAATTCAATTATTTTGGGCATACACTTCTCCCTTGTCTCATTTGGCCATTCAGAAGTCAAACACTTTTGACAGATTTCAGCATCTGAAATGTATAAATTTAAGTATTAGGAAAATAATATAAAATAATTCCCACTTAATCAGTTATCAAAAAACTTGAAATGAAACTAGACAACAAAGTATGTTTGTCCTAAATACTTAAAATGACTAATATACAAATCCTGTGAATCATGTGGGTACTGTTACTGTAGCCTCTCAGTAGTGGGAGGTTCGCTATGGTGCAAGTTTTCAGGTACACACAGGCCCCTTCTTCAGGCATGGATACAAATGAAGAACATTTGAGGGATGTTACAATAAGATAATTATTACATATGGTGAGACACAATTAAGATAAGCTTGGGCAATAAAACTGGAAGTTATGTTACACAGAGAAGGGTGATAGGGATGGGGGGCAGGGGTCTGGTTTTAGTCTCTTGTGGGGATTGGAGCCAGTCCATGTAATGAGCCATAAACCCAAGTGCAATATCGAGCAACTGGGTTTATGGCTCATTACATGGACTCGCTTCAATCCCCACAAGAGACTAACTCCAGGCTCTTGCCATCCTGGGCCACCCCCCTCCCCATCACCCTTCTCTGTGTAACAACCTCCAGTTTTAATACCCCAGCTTATCTTAATTGAGTCTCACCATATGTACTAATTATCTTATTGTAACATCACTCAAATGTTGTGTTTTTCTCTCAGTGCTTCATTTTTATCCATATCTGAAGAAGGGGCCTGTGTGCCCTAAAATCTCGCACCAAATATAATTTTTCTGCTTAGCCAATTAAGGTATCACTACTTAAGCACTTTTGTAGTTTTTACACAAAAGTATTTACAACAGATTTTTGACCTCTGGTGATCACCATCTGCGGTGACAACCTTTAACCCATGTTAAGACACAGTGAGTGTTAGATCACGCATTGGGAAAAGGTTCCTTCCAGCTGTTTGTAATTTTTTAGGCTGTAGTCTGTAGGGTCTAATATCCTCCCCAAAAAATCTCCTGAAAAATAATGTCACCATAAAGCAGACAACATCTTAATAATGTTAGTTATGTAGTAATACAGTGAAGTAATATAGAAATATTTTTTCCAAATTTTCATTTTTTTCATGAATAAAGGCAATGCTATCATGAAGTATAATTTGACGGATTCAGACAAACCACGGAATTTAAAAAAGGATTTGTGTCGCAAGATCAAGCACTCACATGCACCAGGAAGAAGCAGGTCAACTCCGGCGGACCTTGGCGCAGCAGCAACACAGGAAGGAACTCCGACGCACGATGTTAGTGAATCGCAGTAGACCCAAATCCACGTCGGACAACGCACTGCGGGATCGCCCTAATGTATACAATGGGTCACATCTATCAGGAGCTCTGCGTCTGGTGTAGAACCCCTGAAATAATCGCAAGTGCTAGCTTATAGCTAGCACTTGCGATTACTAAGTCCAATCCGCCACCTTCAAGCCAGTGGGGTGTGAAGGGAAGGTATGGCTGGTCAGGAGTGGGCCAGCGTGGGCATTACATTCTCTGCGCCTGTGGACTCGCTGCAACCGACAACTTTTCACATGTGATATTTTGTTAGCTGCATTTATTTCTACGCCAAGCAGGGCCTGCCTTAGAGATAAACGCTGCACAGCACCCTGCCGGCTGAAGCCTCTTGATGTATGCGAAAAATCACAAGCATCGGCGTATGATAAATATTCTCCAATGTATCATAATAAAGGGTACAGGATTATTTGGGAGGTGTTTTGGTATTTATTACCAGTTTCATTGGAAATTTCCCCCTCAGAACATGAGACGCAGTCGTAGCAGCAGATGTGGTCTCCTCGTTTCACAGCTTTCCTGAAGCCTGGAGAACACTTTACTGAGCACCGGCTATAAGGTGTCTAGGAAAGAAAAAAAAATGTATTACAAAAACTTCCAGGTTTTTAAGGGAATTAAGGATGATGTATCTATCACCTGCCTCTATACTGTGTCTATATTGCTAGATGTTGCTTGTTATTTTATGGTTGGATAACACACTTTTATTCTGGAGATCTGTATTGTGATATTGTGGGTGTTGTTAGTAACAGCAGGATTCTTGCATTTATGTGCCAGGAATGTAACTGGACTTCAAGTGTTTGTTATACAGGAAAAGTTTGAGATACTCAATGTTATATTCCCTCCATCGTTGTTGCCAAACTGAAGAAGGGGTCACCCTTCCCCTGGCCCCCTGCTCTATAAAATATTTAGCCATCATCCCACAAAAGAGACCTTCCCCATAGGACTCCACTAGAGGAATGGCACAAAAAAGCCTCCCCACCATCTCTTCACCCCCTGTGTTTGTGCTTTGATTTGTCTGTGTGGATAATGGTTTCTGGTATAAATGTAAGTGGTTATAAGTGGACTGCCACCTGCACCTATGGACAGTGCATAGTTACTTTGACTTTGTGCCAAATTTATTATTTGCATAGACTAGTTTTCACAATACGAATGAATTCATCATTTTTTGATTTGGCACAAATGTCTATTTAGGCACAAGTTTTGGCTCAAATTTACGCTAGTAAATGGTCTATGTTGCGACTTTGATGTTTTTTGTTACTCTTCATGTAACTGTCACAAACAAACCATGGAGCTTAACCTCTTCCTGACATGCGCTGTAATAGTACGGCGCTGCGGGAATTGACTTAATGACATGCACCATAATAGTACAGCATGCATTAAACTGATCCGGAGGGGTTTCGCATTAAACCTCCAACCAAAACCTACTTTTATGTCGCAAAGTGCCAACATGACAATTTAAGCAGTAACCTATTGATCCCAGCTGCATCACAAGTTTCAATCGTATTGGCGTCCTGAGGACACCAATGCAACAGAAAGAAGATGGAGATATTATAGCTTCCTTCCAGGTTCCCCTGAAAAGAAACAATTAGGGGACCCGGAGCTCCAATGATAATCCATCTCTGTCCACACCTTCTCGCTTCTAGCATGGCATGTCCATGGCTGTCTTGGACCGCAGGAGAAAGCCATTGGTCACATCTAGCAAATTCTGTGCTGGGGTGAAGACCTGGGTGCCCACAGAAAGGGCTCTGAGTGCCACTTCTGGCACCTGTGCCATAGGTTCGCCACCATTGCCCTATAGGATGACATTACACTACATGTTCTATAGACCCTCCTAATAGAATCCTATCGACTCTCCCTTATACTGTCTGTTTGTTTACTTTTAAACAATGTTTCTTTGTTACCAATTCTTAAAAATAAACCTAATAAAAGTAATTTTTACTAACTAACCCTGGTGGAAAAAAGGGTATTTGTGGTCGCAAGCCGTGCGTCTATTGGTGTTTAAAACCTTAATTCCCCTATCCCAATCCTTGTTCCTGATCCTTTTTTCCTGTGTGCATCCTGCAACGCTAATTTTTTTGTCACAGTTTTTTTTGTCTTCTTTTCCCCTGTACCACCTCCGTGGTTGCATCCTGTACACTGGGCACTGATCAGTGAATAGCATCACTGATCAGCTTTAACTTCAGCTTTTTTTTAAAGCTGAGCTCTCTCCATACACACCGGGTGATGGCTGTATAAAACAGCCAACACCCGCCTGTCACTGCCACGGTCGGTGCTGGCACCTAACTTACTGTTAAATGTCGGCCGCCATCTTGGATGCCCGATCGCCGCCCCATGGAACGTCATCAGAGGGCGGCGATCGGTTGCTATGGCAGCCTAGAGTCATATTGATACAGTAGTATTGCAGTATATAGTATTAGCAATCGGACGCTGCAGGGTTAAATTACCCTGGAGGATCTAAAATAATGGTAAAATTTTTTTTTTTTTTTCAATTTTAAAAAAAATATGAAAAAATAGTAAAAAAGTAAAAGTTTAAATCACCCGCCTTTCCCTAGAACTGATATAAATATAAATAAACAGTAAAAATCATAAACACAATAGGTATTGACGCATCCCAAAATGTCCGATCTATCAAAATAAATTAGCGATTTTTCCAAGCGTTTAATGGAAATTGGCACCCAAAGTCGAAAATGCCACTTTTGAAAAATATAAAAAATTCTATAAAAAGAGATCAAAAGTCCATACTGTTCTCAAAAAGAAAGTATTAAAACTTAATCAAAATTAGCAAAAAATGACACTGAAGTATGAAAAAGTTATTAGTGCCAGAAAATGGCAAAATGAAGAATTTTTTTTTTGTACAGAAGGTTTTAATTTTTTTAAATGTATGAAAACATTATAAAACCTATACAAATTTGGTATCCCCGTGATTGTACTGAACCAAAGAATAAAATAGACATGTGATTTGGGGTGCTCAAGCTGTAAAATCCAAGCCCACAAGAAAACTTTGCAACTGCATTTTTTCATCATTTTCACTGCATTCTGAATTTTTTTCCTACTTCCCAGTACACGGCATGGAATAATAAATACCATCAACATATAAGTTTGATTTGTTACGTAGAAAACAAGCCCAAACAGAGCTCTTTACATGGAAAAATAAAAAAGTTACAGATTTTTGAAGGTGGGGAGTGAAAAATGAAAATGCAAAAACGAAAAAGGACCACGTCCCTAAGGGGTTAAAGAAGAAGTTACAAGTCTTTGAGAGCCAGAAATCTATCCTGTTTGTAAGTGACCAAATACTTCCATAATTTGATTTTCTGGATTTCTTTTCACATTTTGACTCTTATTGTTGAGGTCGACCTATGATGTCATTAGGAGGAGAACTTACTGAATTGGTGGGTGAATCCATACTTCTCTTCCCAACTGTAACTGTTTCAGAGCTGCGTAAAACATTGGCACACAGTGCTGTAGCGTCATAGCTACATTGAAAATGATGTAATTTGTGTAGTAACTTACCTTACTATTTATCCAGTTTATATCTGTGGATGAAACATTCAGCTGCTGATCTGGAGGAAGTGATTCATCAAACGCACCAACAGATAAAATGACTCCTTCCACAGTCTTCATCTCTCCAGTATCATTGTGAACCTTGTTTATAAAATTAAGAATCTCCAATGGTTCCGAGATTTCACCTTTATTGTTAAAAAATAATTGTGCTCCATCCGCATCCTTGATACATGTAAACTTCATGTAATATCTCAGCTACAACATAAAACGTTTCATTACCAGCTAAAAAAAACATGTATTGAAGTTCTGGTAAACAAATCTGTCCTCCATATGGTACAAAGATTATCAGCCTAAAGAGGTTCTATAGTTATAACAAGTTAGACCCTATTCATAGGCTAGGGGTTAATTTGCTGATCGGTGGGCTCCTAACAGATAACAAGTTCAATGTACCCCCCTTAGATGACCAGAGCTGCCAATCACGCGTGTACCGGATGCTCTAATCATCTCAATGGCACTTACGGAGAAAGCCAATTGCCATAGTACAACGTGTTCATCTGGGAAACAACGGGGGGACAGCAGATTACCATTCCCATGATCCATGGGGGATCCATCAATGAGACCCACATTGATCAGCAAGTTAGCCCCTATCACATTTCTGGAGTGAGAAACCTCTTACCTAGCTCCAAACTCACTGCTAGTACTATGGCAGAAGCATCTGTCGAGTAATTACCAATTCCCCCACCACACACCATGGTAGTAACATCTGCTCAATAGGACACCTGGGGTCTAAGGAAGGTCCTGGATGTAACATTGTGTGCCAGCCTACGCATCTGCATGGTTTAACTAATACATACAACTAATACACTGCAAAACATGAGCATTGCAGTGTATTGGCAAGAACATGTGATCACATGTGATTACTTATTCAAATATTTTTAAACTGAAAAAATAATTACTAATAAAACTAAATAGGAAAATTAAATAAAATGTCACTAATTTCTCTTTTTCATATAAAAGAACATATAAATAAAAGAAAAGTCATAATCAGTAAAAAAAAAAAAACACCTTTCTTATTGTCGTGTGTGTAACAACTTTGAAAATAAATATAAAACATTACAAAACCTGCATATTGAAGAACAAAAAAGAAAAAAAATAGAAGACATCTTTTCCTAATTTATTTCAGCTGTGAGTAGAAGCAGTAGAACTAACCATGGAATTTTCGGAACATGATTGTCACGGTTGCTCCTGCAACCCATGTCCCGATCGAAGGATCATCCATGCCCCTCTCTGTGGTGCTACTCCTGCCGGGTTTACTCACCACTAATTGGTGCTGCTCTACCAGCATTCTCCGCCAGATCTTCATGCTATATGCCATTGAGAAAATGTGGTCCCTTGTATTGATCTCCCTTTGTGACCCCGGACCAGTTCCCGTTTATGCTCCTCCGCTGCCAGTCCTGACCATCTGCTCTGTCTCTGACCCTGAACCTTTGCCACCTGTCTTGACCTCCTGCCTGTCCCCGACCACAAACTTTCCTTCCGTCCCTGTACCTCGCCTTGGCAGCCACCTCGGACAAAGTCCCACCTGTGGAATGACCTGGTGGTACCACGCCACAGCAAGTCCAACCCGCTTTGTGGCAGGCTCTAGTGAAAACCAGGTGCCACTTAGACTCCAGTCTCAGGTGTTGATTTACGTCATCGTCCGTGGTGGTCCAGTGGGTCCGCTACCCCTGGAGCCTGACAATGATATCATATGACTCACTCATGTTTTTTACTCACAATCAAGTTTTTTAGTAAAAATTTGGAAATAAGATATTTTTGCCTCACCATTTTTCTGTATGGATTAATTTCATTTTGATCTTTGTATACTTTTCTCATTTGTAAGGTTTTATGAATGTTATCCAATGCTTGGGCCATCATCTGTACAGCTCTATACACTTTATTTGGTGATCCATCTTGATTATAATGGAATTGGCTCGTGAAACGTTCCTCACCAGTGCAGTTATGAAGAGGACAAGGAATAGTGAGTTGTAAAAGAACATTTTTCAAAGAATTTCTAGAAAAGCAGAACAATGTGGTGATCCACAGATCCTCCAGGATGGGGTCATCTGGGTATCTGGATGGATGAAAGCTTAGAAACATTTCCTGTAATCCTGTTATTGTATATGTTACTGGACTAAACATGAGGCTGCAATTATTGTAATTTCCATTCATAAACAATGAATCATGTGACCAAGAAGTTGGAAATATAAAAGTTTTGTTTTTGATACTTGGTAATGATGAAACTAGAATACTATTAACCATCCTACTACTTGTACCACAAAGTATAATGACTTCAGCCTTTAAATCTTCCGTGACAGACGGATCAATGATTTTGTCTTGTATCATAAAAAATACTTGTTCAATACATATTCCAAATTTCGTGAGCTCATTTCTAAGAAGGCAAAGTTCCCGTTCTCCAGTGTCGTCATTTGTGGTAAAAATACAAACCATGTTCCATTGGAAATACAACAATAACTTCACTACAGCCACATATTGTGTCTCATCACCCTGAACCGTGCGGAAGAAATGTGGATATAATCTTCTGTCACTGAGCGAGGAGTCTCTGGCCCCGTAACTGATCTGGAACAAGGAACAAGATTATTTCTGAGACAATGTCACGTTGAATTTCCCATCATGGCTCCATCATCAGCTCTACTATCCTCATCCTTTTCCTGGTCGAAATAAACCCTTCAGTGGCACAGAAGGAGGTAGAGGAGGAACAAGGGTCAGGCCCGTCCACATATTGATCACTGCATGAGCTGCTGGGCCATCAGTAGTCAGATGCTGCTCTGCCCAGCCAGGGGATAGTTTTGGTGGAGGAAGAAAAGAAGGGGAAGAAGTTTTTTTCTCACAGCCGGGTGGCACCTAGCACAACTCATGGGCATCACTAGAGCATAATTGAGGGGATGCAGAGGAGGACAAGATTGAGTCACCAGTGCCTATTACTGCATCCTTGATTCTACCACTAGAATGTAAGCTATAAGGGCACTGTGATGGAGGCATTACGGGCAGAGTTCCCATCTGATATTGAGGATTCAGCACAAGACTGAGGAGGAGGAAGTCACCAATGCAGCAGAGGCACAATCAAATTTGTTTTCAAACTAAAGTTTGACTGAACCATTCAAACTTTTTGAACTTTTTACAAGCAATTCGAACTTCAACGGATTCTCTCAACACTAGTCAGGAATTGTAATTCTTGCAGTGTTTGCATGAATTGACTTTAGCTGTATGGAAGTAAGATACAGATTGAAACACTTGACTTTTTGCTTCAACTAACTAAAGTCACAGAGCAGCACAATATGCGGAAACCTCCCCTCTCATTCACAGCCATCAATACTGGGTGACTACTTTATCATCAACAGTCCTGCTACTACTTCCCCCTCCCCAATAACAAGGGAAGTGTCATGTCTACTAGTCATATTGTAAGTACTGATACAGACTTTCTTTATTCTGTGTGCTGTACATTCAGAATAATGAGCTTGGAAAACCTGTGAGAGGCTTCTATCTTCTTTTATCAGTAGCCTGAATCCACAGTCATCTGAGCCAACAACAGCGCTAAGAAGAAGATGGCAGTGACAATGGCAACTAGTTAGAGGTAAGACATGTGTGGAGACATGGTTGAGCAGTATTTGACTTATTTGGACTCTCAAACCACTCACTCACAGCAAAGTCATGTGTGATCCACGCCTGATTCATCTTAGTGAATGTGACAATGTTCACATTGGCTATGGACAGCAATGAAGTGGTGCTAAACACAAGCTCTGACAGCACACTGGCTGCAGGGCTAAAAAATATCCCCAATGTGTAGAGATTAATCTCTGGCTAAGTGTCCAATTTTCCCACCTGGAAATTAAATGCAGGGACCCATCCTTCAGTACGAGGAGACCTCTTGACAGATAACCTTCCACCATGTGATTCACAGTCTGCCTCCTAGTACCACATTCTATATCCATTGGTGGCAGAAGTTGAGAAGAATGACATGATTCATTCCACATTGTGGCCATGCTAATTTTCCCTCTAAGAGGGAGCATCATTACCCCTGCATTTTCTACCACTGCTGCCTTCCATCACCATCTGGTCATCGCAGAAAGCCGTTGCAGTTGGCAGTGGGGTTTCATCATCATCATCATAGACCCACCACCCATATTCTTATCCTCCAATGCAAGTTCTTAGGAATCTTGCAACTGGGCAGTGGCAGATGAATAGGTTACAGAATCCAAGCTACAGTATGAGTGACTGCTTTATGACTTTTGTCTAAATCGGTTTGTTTTGAGTGAGATCGATGTGGAGGGTTTAGCACTTGAAAACAGCTCTAAGCTACTTCCTAAGCCAAGTTAGAGCAGGTGTGGGTCTGCAACGTTTTTTGGGACCTTTGTTCAAAAAGCTGCAAATTCCAAAACTGTAATAGATTGATAACTCAGGAGATACTGCAGAAAACAGTACCATGTCAAACTTTGAAGGGAAGTTGTCTCAAGTGCAAAAAAAGTCACAAAAGTGCACATGCACCACAAACGTTTGCAAAAACAGAAGAAATTGCCAAAGCCAAGGTTCATGTTCCTCTATGAATAGCTACATGCAGTTATTCAGAGTACCCTTAAAAGGGCACTTATTTCAGAGTTCATCCAGCCCCCTCTCCGTACCCAACTGCCCTGTAAAGGGCAGTCATTCCTTTTTACTAATTCCAAGACTTTCTGATCATATTTCAATCAGCAGCCTGTCTTTCACTCTAAGGGCCTTTTTTTTTAGTTTTTGTTTTTTTAAGGAATTGACATTGCAAAAAGTGGAAAAAACGTAAGAATTGTATAGTAGATAAACATATTTATTTATTTATGATTTTAAAATTTACTCATAATGACCACAATAAATTAAGTACCTAATGATATGTTTAGTCTAGGAAAAACAAGGAAACTATGATGTCATATATGATGTTTTATAGTGAAGAGGGATTTTTTTTTACATTTTTGTTGGAGAAAATTATGTTATTATGTTATATTAAATAAAATAATCCATAAGAGCCTCACTTACAGAGGAAAATGACTTGTGTCGCCAAATTTCTGGGACATAGCTTTAGTCAGTCTGATTAGACCCACCAGCTGTGTTTAGCCTATGTGAACCCAGCGATCACGTGACCACAGGGTCTATAGAGCGGTAGTGCTGGCTCCTTTATTCACCAAATCCCACTACTTCGGCACTACACAGTGAAGAAAGGAGAAGGTAGGAGTGTAAATAAACCGTTTCTATTTTCTTCCTCTCTCCCTGCTTTTCACAGCCTGGAAACTGGTCCTGCTCCTGCAATCAGTGCAGGAGCAGGGGAGACTGAAGAGTTGTCAAAAGAAATTGTGCCGTCAGGGATGAATTAAGGACTCCAGTTTCTCATGTGGTATTAATTTCTTCAGACCAGTTAATGAACAGGAAGAAACAGTTATTATCCCTAATCTCGACCTTTGTGCTATTCTTCTCATTACTCAAATCCTTAATGACCAGGCCCTCTACGTTTTGGAGTTTCAGTTTGTTGCTCCCCACTGTAAAAATCCATAAGGTTTGTGTTTTTCTGTTTACAGAGCTGTATAAGGGCTTGTTTTCTGTTGAGAGTTAGTTACTATGCTGTGTACTAGGAAGCTAAAAAAAAATCCCTAATATTGGGAAAAAACACATTTGCACAATTTTCTTGTGGGTTCTGTCTACATGGCTCTAACCATGTGATCCAAATGTCCTCCGCTTTATTCCTTGGGTCAGTATGAACACTGGCATACAAAATTTATACAGGTTTTATTGGGTTTTCATAGATTTTAAAACATTCATGTGCACAAAAGATTTCGCCATTTTGCGGTATTCTGATGCTAATAAAGTTTCCATTTTTTGGTTTAAGGTGTTGTGTTTTGCTGGCAGCATTTAAAGGGTTAACCTCTAGGGTCAGTGCCAGCAACAATTGTGCGTGCCATGGGTGTTTGCATGAAACATTCAGGCTTTATGGAGAAAACTCATCCCGTGAGCCCCCTCTTTATACCCCTTTCCAATAAGATGGTGTGCAGCAAGAAGTTAACCTCTTAAGTATTTTTTTACTTCCCACCTTATATATATATAACTTTTTTCAATTATCCATGTACAGAGCAGCATGAGGGCTTATTTCTGTGTAACAGATTGCACTTTGCAGTGATGGTATTTATTATTCTATGCCTTGTTTTTGCAAGCTGGTAAGAAATCCAAATGTTGTGAAATCGGTGAAATCGGCATTGGTACCACTTTCTTGTGGTCTCGGTTTTTTACAACTTTTACAATGTGCTCCACTTCTAATTTATTCTTTTTTTAGATACAATCATGGGGATACAAACATTTATTTAGGTTTTAATGTCATTGAATGCGTTTTAAAAAATTCAAACGTTTTCTCACAAAAAAATGAGTTACTGATGCTGATAACTTTTTTATTTACTTTGGTGTACTTAGCTGTTTGAGGTGTCAATTTATTGCAAGATGAGCTGTTGTTTTCATTGCTACCATTTTGAGGATGGGTCGACCTTCTGATCACTTTTAGTTATTTTTTTTATACGTTGCAAAATGGCAAAAAAAGTGGCGTATTGGACATTTACAATGTCGGGAATAACCATTATTATATTTTGATAGAATGGACATTTTGGAAGGCGATGATATCTAACATGTTTATGACTAGAGATGAGTGAGCATACTTGTCTGAGTATACTGCTCGGTCGAGTATTAGCATACTCAGACCGGCTCGTTACTTGGACGAGTATGTCCCCTGCTCGTGACTGAGCATTAAATTAAGTGAAGAACAGTTTTTATTGTTTAATAAAATATTACAGATGTTTCCTGATGTTTTGCTTGTACAAATTGAAATAACACTACTCTTCACTTTGCAGGTGTTCGGCGTGTCTCCCGCTAGGTTCGGAGATGTTCGGAACATCTGGAATATGAAGAATAGTGTTCTTTCAATGTGTTCTGCACTTAAATGGTCCTGTATTCACTGTTTTTAATGTATTTACCTGTTTTTTTGTCTTCCGATAGGTTCGGAAAAACATCAGGAAACATCTGGAATATTTTATTAAGCACTGTTCTTTTATTGTTCTGTTTTAGCAAAAAAACGCTCGGGTCTCCCATTGACTTCAAAGGGGCTCGTTATTCGAGACGAGCACTCGAGCATCTGGAAAAGTTTGTCTTGAATAGTGAGCACCCGAGCATTTTAGTGCTTGCTCATCTATATTTCTGACTTAATTTGTTTATTTTTGTACCAGTTCTAGCGAATTATATATGGTATGTGTGAGGGAGAGTCAGCTCACCTGATGACTTAGCACTGGGAGTCCAAGCATGGATAATCTTTGTTTCAAGTCCAACAATTCATACACAGGGGAAATCCAGCTCAAGGACAAGACCGGGTTGTTGTAAAACCATCATATCTTCTTTATTGAAACATCAAGAAAAATCCACATGTATGCAACAACAGAGGGAAACGCAAGGCAACAGCTTAAGGTCAGCTGACTGTACGCTGTGGCCTCAAGTTAGTGAAGGTCTGATAATAATGACATGTCAGGTCATCTGGGCCTGGTGACTTGTCATTAGACAGATTTTTGAGAACTTCTTCTTCAGGGTAGGAGGAGGGGAGAAGAGAGAGAGAAAATGTAGCTTTACACAATAAGATTGAAATTGATTTGTTATTGTGATTTGGTATTTAACATCTGTGAGAGCCCAAATAACACGTCCTGGTGTTCTTGTCTCTCCCACAGCTATCTTGCCAGTGTATGATTTATTATCTCTTTCAAATAGTACCTGCATATTCCCAAAGAAATAATCAATGTGGGTATGTATTCCATGGGGGAAAAAGAAAGTTAAGAAGGATTGCTCAATTTCAGGAATTGTGATTATTCCCCCTTACACCAGTGAGCGGGTCCTAGCATGGAATTGTCCAACATCGCAGCTGGCTGGCGGAGGGGGTGGGGGACATCATATGCTGGCACAAGATGTTTCAGAGTTTGATAAATTGCCTACATTCAGTTTCAAAGGCCGATTCAAATTTTAAATAAGTCCTTTGACATTTAAAGTAACTATATTAACCGTGATGGGGAAGGAAGATGATAATAATGATAAAGCCTTATTTATATAGCACCGTCATATTCCACAGCGCTATACAGAACATGTATAAAAGAGGAAAAGTCCAGTACAGACTCTAAACACAGTTTGCTTATTCTTTTACCCCTTTTACCCCTACAGGATAGGGCCTAACTTGCTGATGAGTGGGGGTCTCAGTGCTGAGACCCCCACAGATTGTGAAAAAGCTTCTCAGACTAATGGAGCAGACGGCCAAAAATTACATTTCTGCTCCATTAATATCTATGGAGCTGACGGAGATCGCCAAGATCATCTCAGCACTGAGACTCCCACTCATCAGCAAGTTAGGCCCATCCCATGGATATAGCCTAACTTGCCTTTGTGGGAAAACCCCACATCATCCCTGCTAGGATTCAACCTAGACCCTTGTTAAAACTCAAGATATTTTGGGAATTCCCTTACCAGTGGGCAGGGACCACTATCCCATATCTTGGGATATAACTAAACTTCCCAATGAATAAAATGGCAGAAACCAACATCAATCTCCTAATACAAAACCTTTAGTTTAGTAGAAACTGGAATAGATGCATAAGAAAGAATTTTCTTGGCTTTGGAGGTTTTTCATGTACAATATGATGGTATTCCCTAAGATTTTTTACTTCTTCTGCACTCTCACTGTACATATCCCATCAGCACTTATAAAGAAACTACAGAAACAACTCATGACCTTTCTCTGGGGAAAATCTAAGCTGAGAGTAGCGACCTCTATCCTACAGGCCACAAAGCAGAAGGGGGAATGGGGGTCCCAAAGTGCCTACTTCTATGCCTCTATTATTAAGCAATTTAAACTGTGGTGGTCTTTATATCCCGCCTCTAGCTGGCAGGAAATTGATAAGGAGCTTAACAGTAACAATCCCATGATTCTCTTCCTCCTGACCCAATTATTACCAAAGACACCCCCTCTGCCCAAACTCCCATCAGTAAGAGTATCATTAATAGTATGGAGATCCATGGCACAGGAAATGAATTAGTGCACGAAAACTCAACGAATAGATCTTCCCATACAAGCATTAAGTTTCCATTATAATCATATTCCATGTCAGAAACTCAATGAGCTGGGGATTGTGTCGGTCTTATTGGGGAATCAGGAGCTCCTGAGGAGTAGGGAAATAATGGACAAGTTTGATATGGTATGTACATGACCCAGGTGAGGAAGATCATACAAGAAGATAGACTACACCAGATCACTATCCTCACAGTATTATACAATTACTTATATGTGAAGGATTTTAAACACTTTCACACTACACTCCCCATATATGAGGCTCTGATAAAGGAGGAAGGCAATAGGGGAAAATAGTGCACATATTAAACTGGGAGAAAGATCTTAACGGTACTTTCAGTCTTATTCAATAGAGCAAAGCTTTTAGATGGGGTAGCTCTGCCTCTAGGTGCGTGAACATGACAGAGGTACACTATAAATGTCTGATTTATACACCAACTAAATTAACTAGAATTTTTCCTGGCATCACCAATCTATACTGACAAGTTCCTGATGGAAATGGAGATGTCAGTCTTAGAAAGATTAAGATTCAGGTAGAACCTTTTGATAGGTCGGGTGAACATCATGTTAGAAATAGAGATGAGCGAGTATACTCATCCGAGTATGCTGCTCGGTCGAGTATTAGCATACTCGGACCGGCTTGTTACTTGGACAAGTATTTCTCCTGCTCGCGCTTGAGCATTAAATTAAGTGAAGAACAGTGTTTTTATTGTTTAATAAAATATTACAGATGTTTCCTGATGTTTTGCTTGTAAGAACACATTGAAATAACACTATTCTTCACTTTCCAGGTGTGCGCACGTGTCTCCCGCTAAGTTAGGAGATGTTCAGAACATCTGGAATGTGAAGAATATTGTTCTTTCAATGTGTTGTGCACTTAAATGGTCCTGTATTCACTGTTTTTAATGTTTTAATTATATTCTTCACATTGCAGGTGTTTGCGAGTGTCTTCCGATAGGTTCGGAGATACGCGGGCACATCTGCAAAGTGAAGAATAGTGTTATTTCAATGTGTTCCTACAAGCAAAACATCAGGAAACATCTGTAATATTTAATTAAGCACTGTTCTTTTACTGTTCTGTTTTAGCAAAAAAAATGCTCGGGTCTCCCATTAACTTCAGTGGGGCTCGTTAATCGAGACGAGCACTCAAGCATCTGGAAAAGTTTGTCTCGAATAATGAGCACCCGAGCATTTTAGTGCTCGCTCATCTCTAGTTAGAAACCTAAGAGAGAGCATGGTAGGATTGATGTCACATGCAGAAGTATATAGTTGGGTATAATTAGAATAATGCTGGTGCTGAAAACTATATTTGCTAATAGTTGATGATATGTCAGAGATGAAATGTAAGGTGCATTGAGTACATCAGACAGAGCCCTGGCAGCAGAGATGTGCAGAACGGACCATCTTTGTACTCTCCTTTTTCCAAGTAAGGGTGCCATCAACCAACTCCTCACAGAAGAAAAATCTGGTGTTGTAGCAGGTTGTTCTGATGTTGAACAAAAAAAACAAACTCTTGGTTCCCTGGTCACATAATACAATAATTGCAGTCTACACAGGACATAATATAAGGATATCAACAGGTGTAGATTAGTTTCTTACAAAGAAGAGTCGTGGGAAGAACCTCCAGATCTGGGTCATCTCCTATATTGCATTGGGTGCCAATCTGACAAGGAGGAAGGAAGGGGGCAATCCAGTTCCCAATCTGATATTTCTGGTATTGGAATGTCCCCTGTCATGTAGAAGAATTCCAAGGCCTCATATGAGCATTGAGTGGCAGATCTGTTCTCTTTGGATGTAATAATCTGGTATCCTCAACAGTGTAAGATGCCATTACTCTGTAGGTTGCCTCAATGAGGGAGGGTGTGAAGTCTTTTTTACATAAATATAATCATGAATTCAATAATTCTTCAAGAAGCTGTATCTTTGCGCCATGAAAGTCCTGTTGTTTCCTAGCCGTATACATAATATATTCGTAGAGTACAAAATCATGGACACAGCATATGACATCTCAGTTGGGTGGTTGATGTTTTCGGACTTAGCGCTCTATGAGTCCTGTCAAATTTGATTTAGGCATCTGGTTTCCCCAAGATAGCTGCAAAGAGAAACTATAAGATGGAGCAAACATCCTCTCTGTCTTCCACATCAGGGGGCACCGGGACCCTGATATTAATGCACCTTCCCCTGGTATAGAGATCCTCTGGTTGTGTAGTGATATCACAAACAGCAGAGTTTGGGAGATTATAGTGGATGGAGAAAGGTAGAACCTGGTGTCATCGTCTGCCGTTTCCAGAGTCTCCTCTCTGCTTGTCAGACATTGAAAATCTTTCCACACAGTGAAAGCCATAAATACAAAGATTGTAAGGAATAAAATACTTTTGTCACTTGTATTCAGAACTTTTTACCAACTTCCGCGCACATTGCATGGAATATTATATATTTATATAATATATGGAATACTATAACAGCCCTCATACAGCTTTGGAAATGGAAAAATAAAATGTCTTATGTCTTTTTGAAGTTGGGGAGTAAAAAACTGAAACTTTTCAGATGTATTTATCCATATAATGTCTGTAGAGGTAGGGGGCACGTGCTCTGCCGTTTCATCATTACCTCCTCAACTGAAACACAGTCTGCCATCTGCACATGTGCGGTTCTATATCAGTGTAGGATGCATAGCAGATCAGCAGGGATCTAACGGAGGGGAGATTCATCTGTACAGGAGATCAGGAAGGAGAAAATGTGGAATTATCACCATGTAGTTATCATTGAACCAGTTTGTACACGGCAGCATCAAAGTGACATCCCCTTTATGCTTTGTAATGAGAACTTACCTGTGTATATCCATATATACCCAACAACTGGGCCATTGGTAGAGAGGTGACGGATCGGAGGTCTCCTATAAATCCGGCTACTGTGCCATGGTCCATACATGAATAGTTTGGAGCAGTTACTGTGTGTCCGGACAAGATCTGCAGAACATCTTTTATAACCTTCTTCTCATGTCCACAGGAGTCATACAGATGATATCCCAGGGTGATGTTAGGAAGAATATCTGGATCATTGTTAATATCATTAATGGCAATTATAAATGCCAGGAGATGTGCGTACTCTCTAAAGTTGGCACTATAAGGCACAATCATTATTATTATTGTGATTTTTAATATTAACTGAAATATCATTCTTACATTTTCGTTTTAGATTTTCAGTTACTCTTTCTTTTCTTTCTGTTGAGTGTCATTGTATTCTATATTGCTTTCTACATAGGTTTCTTAGCTCCCCAAAATAATCCAATTCTTTATTCATTATACAAACACTTAAAATGGAATAAAATCAGAATCTATTTAAAGGAGGCAGAAGATCCACATATAGAGGGATATTTATCAGGACCTCTGCGCACCGCCAGTGGCGCAGAGGCCCTTAAATAATCGCAAATGCTAGCTTATTGCTAGCTTTTGCGATTATTTGCCCCGATCCGCCACCTTCAAGCCAGTGGGGCGTGAAGGGGTGTGAAGGAGGGCCGGCCGGGACTTTTCGGCGACTTCACAGCCTCCCGCCCCGATACATCAAGAGGCACGAGCGCCAGCGTATAATATATATCCCCCAGTATCCTCATGTCCAGCCCAGAGGTTGCATAGATTTATTAAATAAACAGAGGAGAAAAGATGTTAAAGATCCTCAAACACAAAGGGGCACATTTGCTAAGATTGTGGGAAAACACTAAAAGTTCTCTGCCCGTGTATAATTCTGGGTGCAACAGATTAATTAAGAACGTGAGCCAGAAATCATGAATCTGGCGCTTCCCTGCACTGACCCAACAGTATTTACCAACTTTTTGTGGTGGACCTTTAACATTGGACATGCAACAGATTTTGCATGTTATATCTGGCATATGGTCCGACTGTGTGCCAGAACGCCCCCCAAATTTGTGTTGCATGATGTCTACATGGTATTGTGCGTGAAATAATTGTGGTCCAGACACTTCTTAAATACCTGTGCAGGCAGTTTACACCTTACAAATAGTGCAAAGTTCGACAGAAAACTGACACATGACCCTTAGTAAATGTGCAACAGAAAGTGTCAAACGAACTTGAAAAATCGGAACCCAAGGGCTATAAATATTTGAGGAATAATAAAGAGCTAGTAATAAAACAGGTAGAAGGGGGGGTTTGGATGAAACATTATTATAAACAGTAGGTTGAAAGGAGTCCATGTCTGTCTAGTCTCTGCCCGGTCCATTCGCGGTCCGGCCGGGATTCACTAAGGGAGTTTCCCGAGGCTGCGCTGAAGTTCCCCGAGGCCCGCTGGAATGCACTGAAGTACAAAGGCCTATTTCTAATGAAGGTAAGCGCGGTTTTTCCGAATCCGTCGGGTTTTCGTTCGGACATGCCCCCGATTTCCGTCGCGTGCATGCCAGCGCCGATGCGCCACAATCCGATCGCGTGCGCCAAAATCCCGGGCCAATTCAGGGAAAATCGGCGCAAATCGGAAATATTCGGGTAACACGTCGGGAAAACGTGAATCGGGCCCTTAGTAAATGACCCCCTATGTGTTTTTGTTAATGGTATATTTTCGTACCATAATTGCTTCCCCATATGGAATGGAATGTGTCATGTATTGTGCTGTATCGCAATGTACTGAAACTGTCTGTATGCAACCAAGGAACTAGCAACCTGTAAAATTGTGAGTATTTGTATTGTTAAACCTGTCTGTAACTGGGTAACAATTTCTGTAACACTATGTACAAAATAATTTCCCCCCAGGGGATCAATAAAGTCGCATCGTAACAGCCTCACCACAGACTTCCTCACTCTGCTCCCTGCACTTCTCATACATGGAGGAAAGAGAGGGTTACTATACAGACGTACAGTGGTGGCCAAAAGTATTGGCACCCCTGCAATTCTGTCAGATAATACTTACTTTTTTACAAAAAAATGATTGCAATCATTTGTATTATTATCTTCATTTAATTTGTCTTAAATGGAAAACCACAACAAGAATTGTCAAAAAGCCAAATTGGATATAATTCCACACCAAAAATAAAAAGGGGGTGGACAAAAGTATTGGCGGTTATTGAGAAATCATGTGATGCTTCTCTAATTTGTGTAATTAACAGCACCTGTAAATTACTTACCTCCAAACAAGTTCAAGCTGCACTGCAGTCCGAGGGTGCAGCAATGTCAGCCCGTACTATCGGTGTCTGAATGAAAAGGGACTGTATGGAAGGATACCCAGGTAGACCCCACTTCTTACAGAGACACATAAAAAAGCCAGGCTGGAGTTTGCCAAAACTTACTTGAGAAAGCCTAAAACACTTTGGGAGAATGTTATCTGGTCAGATGAGACAAAAGAAGACCTTTTTGGGAAAAGGCATCAACATAGAGGCCTTCAAAGAAAAGAACACGGTCCCTACAGTCAAACATGGTTAAGGTTTCCTGATGTTTTGGAATGAGAGTGTCATAGACAGACTGATGTGCCTCTGGCACTGGGTTGCTTGACCGTGTACATCCCATTATGAAGTCTGAAGACTAACAACAAATTTTGCAGCATAATGTAGGGCCCAGTGTGAGAAAGCTGGGTCTCCCTCAGAGGTCATGGGTCTTCCAGTAGGACAATGACCCAAAACACACTTCAAAAAGCACTAGAATATGGTTTGAGAGAAAGCACTGGAGACTTCTAAAGTGACCAGCAATTAGTCCAGACCTGAATCCCATAGAACATCTATGGAGAGATCTCACAATGGTCTGGAGAAGGCACCTTCAAAAAGAAGAATGGTCTAAAATTCCAACAGAGCCTTGAAAGAAACTTATTGATGGTCACCGGAAGCGGTTGTTCGCAGTTGTTTTGTCTAAAGCTTGTGCTACCAAGTATTAGGCTGAGGGTGCCAATGCTTTTGTCTGGCCCATTTTTGGAGTTTTGTGTAAAATGATCAATGATTTGACTTTTTTTTCATTCTCTTTTGTGTTTTTTCATAAAAATATTAATACCAAAGAATTTGTGACTGCAATTCTTTTCTGGAAAATAACAAGTATTATCTGACAGAATGGCGGGGGTGCCAATACTTTTGGCCACCACTGTATGTACAGGGAGTAAGAAGATGTAAGGAGACTTTGCCACTCAAGGCTAGCGCTGCAGGTGACTTATGGTCATTGAGGCTCCACTGGGGAATTCTGGAAAATATGCAAATACATTTTCCATGATTGGACAAAGAAAATCTACAAGATGCTGGTTTCCATCCTGTAAATTGGATTGGCATATTATACAGATGTATAACAGAGAACTTCTACCTGACTACCCCCAAAAAACTGGTACCCTGTTAAAAAAAAAAGCAAATGTAGTGATAATATGTCCAATAGTCGCTGTGATTGGCTCAGTAACAGATCCTTGTAAAATATTGTTTGATCATCTCTGGTTAACGGACCTTCATATATACAAGGCACAAATAACTTCTTGTGGACTTGAAAAGATTTCGAATTGCAAGAAGGACGTAGCCTCATAGACATTGGTGGTCATTTACTAAGGGCCCGATTCGTGTTTTCCCGACGTGTTACGCGAATATTTCCGATTTGCGCTGATTTTCCCTGAATTGTCCCGGGATTTTGGCGCACACGATCGGATTGTGGCGCATCGACGCTGGCATACACGCGACGGGAATGGGGGGCGTGGCCGAACGAAAACCTGACGGATTCGGAAAAACCGCCGCATTTAAAAAAAAAAGTGTCGCAGGACTCGTGCTTACCTTCACTAGTAATAGGCCGGTGAACTTCAGTGCATTCCGGCGGGCCGCTGGATCGCAAATGGACCGGTTAAGTAAATCTTCCCCATTGTATAGCTTATACACCAAGTTTCCGCATTAAAAAAAAAATTGGGATAGAGGCAATTAAAGGGGTATTTCCATTTTGGCAAATTAATGTTATTTTTTTGTGTGATGAAAAATTATACAATTATGCTATATACTCTCTGTATAAATTCCTAATGGTTTTCTAAAATCTCTGCTTGCTGTCATTCTATAAAAAGCTTTTTCCCGTCGCGTTTTCCCGACGTGTTACCCGAATATTTCCGATTTGCGTTGATTGTACCTGAATTGCACCGGGATTTTGGCGCACGCGATCGGATTGTGGCGCATCGGCGCAGGCATGCGTGCAACGAAAATCCGGGGGCGTGGCAGAACGAAAACCCAACGGATTCGGAAAAACCGCCGCATTTTCAAAAAAAAATGTGTCACGAAAATTGCGCTTACCTTGATCCAGGATAGGCCGGTGAATTTCAGGGCATTTCGGCGCACCTCCGGGAACTCCAGTGCCACCTGGTGGACGGCAGAGGATCTACCTTAATAAATCCCGGCCAGACCCGAATCCAGCGCAGAGAACGCGCCGCTGGATCGCGAATGGGCCAGGTAAGTAAATCTGCCCCAATGTGTTTACTTCCAGTGGACAGAAATCTGACCATGGTCACACAGGTGCACAGCTCGTTATGTCATACAGAGTAATCAGAGCTGTGTGTTATAACCAGCTGTGCACCTGGTCAGATTTCCGCCCACTGGAAGCAACCATAGAAGCTTTTTATAGAAAGACAACAAGCATAGATCTAGAAAACCATTAGGAACTAATACAGAACGTATATTGGAAAATTGTCTAGTTTTCCTCAATTCAAACAATAAAACTTATTTGCTGAAATGGGAATATACCTTTCAGGCCAAAATAATAAATTCCCCCAGAAGACTATGAAATGTTATAGTTTACATGTGAAGCATTAGAGCTTAACCCATTCCATAATGTTTTTATTTTAGAGAGTGAGGGATGTATTCAAAGAGAAAGCGCTGTGATGGGGAAGACTGTCTCACATACCTTTGCACACTCTTGCAGTTATTTCCTGTAGTTCTTGATGCTTTCTCATATATATATATATATATATATATATATATATATATATATATATATATACTAGCTACAACAAAATAGAATAGGTTACAACTAATTTTTTTGACACTCTCATTCCAGTGACTGTCTGTCTCTGAAACTCTCATTCCAGCGACTGTTTGTCTGTGATACTCTAATTGCAACGAATCTCTGTCTTACACTCTCATTCCAGGGACTGTCTGTCTCTGACTCTCTCATAACAGTGACTGTCTCTGACTGTCACTTTGTCTATGGGGAGATTTATCAGAAGTGTCTGAGAGCATAACTGCTCTAGTTGCCCATGGCAACCAATTAGAGGTCAAGTTTAATTTTACCATGGATGCTTCTAAAATAAAAGCTGATCTCTGATTGGTTTCCATTCAAAACTGAAAAGTTTTACCTCAGATATTTCTCATAAATCTCCCCTTATCACTGTATCCATAGCATCTTACATCACATATAAATTGTCTTATGCTCATTACCTATAGTAACCAATCACAGCTCAGAGTTCATAAATGACCTGTGGCGAGCGCAGCAACCAATCACGGATTAACTTTCAACTGCCACAGCACCAGCAGACAATGGCTACTGTATATGGTGGTTAAAAGGGGTTTTTGGAAAGCACAGGGTTAAATTTCATTTTAAAACCTAGTCTATGAGGTTCCCTGAGTCACAGGCACAGCTGATTGTAAATGCAACAGATTACAGATTCCTTAGCGGACATATGTACATACACATATAGATTCAGCTTTATACCCTCACCGGCCACTTATTAGGTACACCATGCTCGTAACGGGTTGGACCCCCTTTTGCCTTCAGAACTGCCTCAATTCTTCGTGGCATAGATACAACAAGGTGCTCAGCTATAATTATATATATATATTTCTGATATGCTTCAGGTTTTGGGGCAGTCATTGAGTTTATAATAATAATAATCATTATCTATATAGCGCCATCATATTCTGTAGCGCCTTACAAATCGTAGGTATTATATACAATATAGGATAGTTACAGAGTACAAACAGTCATGTGGAACCTGGAGCTTACAGTCACAAGAGCTTACAGTCTATGAGGATTAGGGGGTGACACAAGAGCTTACAGTCTATGAGGATGAGGGGGTGACACAAGAGCTTACAGTCTATGAGGATGAGGGGGGGACACAAGAGCTTACAGTCTATGAGGATGGGGAGGGGGGTGACACAAGAGCTTACAGTCTATGAGTATGAGGGGGTGACACAAGAGCTTACAGTCTATGAGGATGAGGGGATGACACAAGAGCTTACAGTCTATGAGGATAAGAGGGTGACACAAGAGCTTACAGTCTATGAGGTTGAGGGGGTGACACAAGAGCTTACAGTCTATGAGGATGGGGGTGATAGAAGAGCCTACAGTCTATGAGGATTACGGGGTGACACAAGAGCTTACAGTCTATGGGGATGACGGGGTGACACAAGAGATTACAGTCTATGAGAATGCGGGGATGACACAAGAGCTTACAGTCTATGAGGATAAGAGGGTGACACAAGAGCTTACAGTCTATGAGGTTGGGGGTGACACAAGAGCTTACAGTCTATGAGGTTGAGGGGGTGACACAAGAGCTTTACAGTCTATAAGGATGGGGGTGATACAAGAGCTTACAGTCTATGAGGATTAGGGGGTGACACAAGAGCTTACAGTCTATGAGGATGACGGGGTGACACAAGAGCTTAGAGTCTATGAGGATGAGGGGGTGACACAAGTTATTGCAGTCCATGAGGATGAGAGGGGCACAAGAGCTTACAGTCTATGATGATGAGGGGGTGATACAAGAGTTCACAGTCTATGAGGATGATGGGGTGACACAAGATATTACAGTCCATGAGATGAGGGGTGACACAAGAGCTTACAGTCTATGAGGAGGAGGGGTGACACAAGAGCTTACAGTCTATGAGGATAAGAGGATGACACAAGAGCTTACAGTCTATGAGGAGGAGAGGGGGACCAGAGTTACAGTTATGGAGGAGAGGTGACACAAGAGTACAGTCTATGAGGATGAGGGGTACACAAGAGCTTACAGTCTATGAGGATGAGGGGGTGACACAAGAGCTTAAAGTCTAAGAGGATGAGGGGTGACCAAGAGCTTACGTCTATGAGGATGAGGGGGTGACACAAGAGCTTACAGTCTATGAGGATGAGGGGTGACACAAGAGCTTACAGTCTATGAGGATGAGGGGGGGGGCACAGGAGCTTACAGTCTATGAGGAGGAGGGGTGACAAGAGCTTAAGTCTATTAGGATGAGGGGGTGACACAAGCTTACAGTCTATGAGGATGAGGGGATGACACAAGGTATTACAGTCTATGAGGCGAGGGGTGACACAAGAGCTTACAGTCTATGAGAGGGGGGTGACACAAGAGTTACAGTCTATGAGGATGAGGGGGTGACAAAAGAGCTTGCAGTCTATGAGGAATGAGGGGTGACACAAGAGCTTACAGTCTATGATGATGAGGGATGACACAGAGCTTACAGTCTATGAGGATGAGGGTGACATAAGAGCTTACAGTCTATGAGATGAGTGAGGGGGGGCACAAGAACTTACAGTCTATGAGGAGGAGAGGGTGACACAAGAGCTTACAGTTATGAGGATGGGGGTTGACACAAGAGCTACTAGTCTATGAGGATGAGGGGTGACACAGAGCTTACAGTCTATGAGGAGAGGGGTGACACAAGGAATTACAGTCTATGAGTGAGGAGGGTGACACAAGAGCTTACAGTTATGAGGTAGAGGGGTGACACAAGACTTACGTCTATGAGGATAGGGGTGAACAAGAGCTTACAGTCTATAGGATGAGGGGTGAATACAAGACTTAGTCTATGAGGATGAGGGGTGGGACACAAGAGCTTACAGTCTATGAGGATGAGGGGTGACACAGAGTTTATGTCTATGAGGATGAGGGGTTGGGGTGACACAAGAGCTTACAGTCTATGAGGATGAGGGGTGACACAAGAGCTTACCGTCTATGAGAGGAGAGGGGGGTGACACAAGAACTTACAGTCTATGAGAGGAGAGGTGACACAGAGCTTACAGTCTATGAGGATGAAGGGGATGACACAAGATTTACAGGTCTATGAGGATGAGGGTGACACAAGAGCTTACAGTCTATGAGGAGAGAGGGTGGACCAAGAGTTACAGTGTACTAAGGATGAGGGGTGACACAAGAGCTTACAGTCTATGAGGATGAGGGGGGTCACACAAGGCTTACAGTCTATGAGGATGTGGGGCTGACACAAGAGAGTTACAGTCTATGAGGATGAGGGGTGGACACAAGAGCTTACAGTCTATAAGGATGAGGGGGTAACACAAGAGCTTACAGTCTAGGAGATGAGGGGTGACAAAGAGCTTGTAGTTAGAGGATGAGGGGGGACAAAAGAGCCACAGTCTATGAGGATGAGGGGTGACACAAGAGCTTACAGTCTATGAGTGGGGACACAAGAGCTTACAGTCTATATAGGAGGAGGTGGTGACACTAGAGCGTACAGTCTATGAGGATGGGGGTGACACAGAGCTTACAGTCTATGAGGATGAGGGGGGGGACACAAGAGCTTATATCTATAAGGATGAGGGGGTGACAAAAGAGCTTACAGTCTATGAGGATGAGGGGATGATATAAGAGCTTACAGTCTATGAGGATAAGGGGGTGACACAAGAGCTTACAGTCTATGAGGATGAGGGGATGACATAAGAGCTTACAGTCTAGGAGGATGAGGGGGTGACACAAGAGCTTATATTCTATGAGGATGAAGGGGTGACACAAGAGCTTACAGTCTATGAGGAGGAGTAGGGTGACACAAGAGCTTACAGTCATGAGGATGAGGGGTGACACAAGAGCTACAGTCTATGAGGATGAGGGTGAGTGACACAGAGCTTACAGTCTATGAGGAGGAGGGGTGACACAAGAACTTACAGTCTTCTGGAGAGGAGAGGTGACACAAGAGCTTACAGTCTATGAGGATGAGGAGGTGAACAGAGCTTACGCATGATGGATGAAGGGGATGAAGGAACACAAGCTTATTACAGTCCATGAGAATGATGGGTGACACAAGAGCTTACAGTCTATGAGGAGGAGGGGTGACCCAAGAGTTTACCAGTCTTGAGGATGAGGGGTCACACAAGAGCTTCAGTCTATGAGGATGTGGGGCTGACACAAAGCTTACAGTCTATGAGGATGAGGGGTGACACAAGAGCTTACAGTCATAAGGATGAGGGTTGGGTAACACAAGAGCTTACAGTCTAGGAGGATGAGGGGGTGACACAGAGCTTAGTAGACTTGAGGATGAGGGGTAACACAAGAGCACAGTCTATGAGGATGAGGGGTGACACAAGAGTTACAGTCTATGGGTGGTGACACAGAGATTACAGTCTATAAGGAGGAGGTCGTTACACAAGAGCTTACAGTCATGAGGAGAGGGGGTGTGACACAAGAGCTACAGTCTATGAGGATGAGGAGGGTGCACAAGAGCTTATATCTATAAGGAGTGGGGGGTGACACAAGAGCTTACAGATATGAGGATGAGGGGATGATATAAGAGCTTACATGTCATGAGGATAAGGGGGGGACACAAGAGTTACAGTCTATGAGGAGTGAGGGGATGACATAAGAGCTTACAGTCTAGGAGGATGAGGGGGTGACACAAGAGCTTATATTCTATGAGGATGAAGGGGTGACACAAGAGCTTACAGTCTATGAGGAGGAAAGTGTGACACAAGAGCTTTACAGTCTATGAGGAGGAGAGGGTGACACAAGAGCTTACAGTGTATGAGGATAAGGGGATGACACAGATTTACAGTCTATGAGGATGAGGGGTGACACAAGAGACTTACAGTCTATGAGGAGGAGAGGGTGACACAAGACTTACAGTCTATGATGATGAGGGGGGGGTAACAAGAGCTTACAGTCTATGAGGATGGGAGGTGACACAAGAGCTCAATCTGAGGATGAGGGGTGAGGTGACATAAGAGCTACATTAGGATTGTGAACAAGATTACTTATGAGGATGAGGAGGTGATACAAGACTTACTGCTATGAGTTGAGGGGGGGCACAAGAACTTACAGTCTATGAGATGAGGGGTGACACAAGAGCTTACAATCTATGAGGATGAGGGGAGACACAAGATATTACGTCATGAGGATGATGGGTGACACAAGAGCTTACAGTCTATGAGGAGGAGAGGGTGACCAAGAGTTACAGTCTATGAGGATGAGGGGTCACACAAGAGCTTACGTCTATGAGGATGTGGGCTGACAGACTACAGTCATGAGGAGGGGGACACAAGAGCTTACAGTCTATGAGGATGAGGGTGAATAAGAGCTTACAGTCTATGGGATAAGGAGGGTGACACAAGAGCTTACAGTCTATGAGGATGAGGGTATGGACATAAGAGATTACAGTCTAGGAGGATGAGGGGGTGACACAAGAGCTTATATTTATGAGGATGAAGTGGTGGGTAACACAAGAGCTTTACAGTCTATGAGGAGAGAGGGTGACACAAAAGCTTACAGTTATGAGGATGAGGGGGACACAAGAGCTTACAGTCTATGAGGATAAGGGGGTTGACACAAGATATTAACAGTCTATGATGAGAGGGGGTGGAAACAAGAGCTTACAGTCTATGAGGATGAGGAGGTGACCACAAGAGCTTACAGTCTATGAGGATGAGGAGGATGATTACAACAAACCTAATGTCTATGAGGTTGAGGGGGGGCACAAGAACTTACAGTCTATGAGTATGAGGGGGTGACACAAGAGCTTACAATCTATGAGGATGAAGGGGAGACACAAGATATTACAGTCCATGAGGATGATGGGTGACACAAGAGCTTACAGTCTATGAGGAGGAGAGGGTGACCCAAGAGTTTACAGTCTATGAGGATGAGGGGTCACACAAGAGCTTACAGTCTATGAGGATGTGGGGCTGACACAAGAGCTTACAGTCTATGAGGATGAGGGGTGACACAAGAGCTTACAGTCTATGAGGTGGTGACACAAGAGCTTACAGTCTATAAGGAGGAGGTCGTGACACAAGAGCTTACAGTCTATGAGGATGAGGGGGTGACACAATAGCTTATATTATATAAGGATGAGGGGTTGACACAAGAGCTTACACTCTATGAGGATGAGGGGGGACACAAGAGCTTACAGTCTAGGAGGATGAGGGGGTGACACAAGAGCTTACAGTCTATGAGGATGAGGGGAGGATAAAGAGCTTACAGCTCATGAGGATAAGGCGGGTGACACAAGAGCTTACAGTCTATGAGGATGAGGGAGACATAAAAAGGGGGGGAGATTTACCGAGTCTAGGAGGTGAGGGGGTGACACAAGAGCTTATAATCTATGAGGATGAAGGGGGGTGACACAAGAGCTTACAGTCTATGAGGAGGAGAGGGTGACACAAAGCTTGTCTATGAGGATGAGAGGGTTGACACAAGAGACAGTCTATGAGGATAAGGGGGTGACACAAGAATTACAGTCTATGAGGATGAGGGGGGGACACAGAGTTACAGTCTATGAGGAGGAGAGGGTGACAACAAGAACTTCAGTGTCTATTGGATGTGAGGGGTTGACACAAGAGCTTACACTCTATGAGGATGAGGGGGGACACAAGAGCTTACAGTCTATGAGGATGAGGGGGTGACACAAGAGCTTACAGTCTATGAGGATGAGGGGAAGATATAAGAGCTTACAGTCTATGAGGATAAGGCGGTGACACAAGAGCTTACAGTCTATGAGGATGAGGGTGACAAAAAAAGGGGGGGGAGATTTACAGTTAGTCTAGGAGGTTGAGGGGGTGGACACAAGAGCTTATAATCTATGAGGATGAGGGGGGTACACAAGAGCTTACAGTCTATGAGGAGGAGAGGGTGCACAAAGCTTGTTATGAGGATGAGGGGTGACACAAGAGCCTTACAGTCTATGAGGATAAGGGGGGTGACACAAGATATTACAGTCTATGAGGATGAGGGGGGGACACATAGATTACAGTCTATGAGGAGGAGGGGTGACACAAGAACTTCAGTCTATTGATGTGAGGGGGTGACACAGAGCTTACAGTCTATGAGGATGAGGGGGGTGACACAAGAGCTTACAGTCTATGAGGATCAGGGGTGACAAAGAGCTTACAGTCTATGAGGATGAGGAGGTGATACAAGAGAACTTACGTCTATGAGGATGAGGGGGTGACACAAGCTTTATCTATAAGGATGAGGGGTTACACAAGAGCTTACATCTATGAGGAGGATGAGGGGGGGGACACAAGAGCTTACAGTCTATGAGGATGAGGGTGGTGGGTGACCCAAGAGCTACAGCATGAGGATGAGGGGATGATATAAGAGCTTACAGTCTATGAGGATAAGGCGGTGACACAAGAGCTTACAGTCTATGAGGATGAGGGATGACATAAGAGATTACAGTCTAGGAGGTTGAGGGGGTGACACAAGAGCTTATATTCTATGAGGATGAAGGGGTAACACAAGAGCTTACAGTCTATGAGGAGGAGAGGGTGACACAAAAGCTTACAGTCTATGAGGATGAGGGGTGACACAAGAGCTTACAGTCTATGAGGATAAGGGGGTGACACAAGATATTACAGTCTATGAGGATGAGGGGTGACACATGAGCTTACAGTCTATGAGGAGGAGAGGGTGACACAAGAACTTACAGTCTATGATGATGAGGGGGTGACACAAGAGCTTACAGTCTATGAGGATGAGGGGGTGACACAAGAGCTTACAGTCTATGAGGATCAGGGGTGACATAAGAGCTTACAGTCTATGAGGATGAGGAGGTGATACAAGAACTTACTGTCTATGAGGATGAGGGGGGGCACAAGAACTTACAGTCTATGAGCATGAGGAGGTGACACAAGAGCTTACAGTCTATGAGGATGAGGGGTGACATAAGAGCTTACAGTCTATGAGGATGAAGGGGTGACACAAGATATTACTGTCTATGAGGATAAGGGGTGACCCAAGAGCTTACAGTCTATGAGGATGAGGGGTGACCCAAGAGCTTACAGTCTATGAGGATGAGGGGGTAACACAAGAGCTTACAGTCTATGAGGATGAGGGGGTGACAAAAGAGCTTGCAGTCTATGAGGATGAGGGGATAACACGTCCCCACGTCCTAAAATGCCCGATCTATCAAAATATAACATCAGTTTTTCAGTGCGTTTAACCCTGTAAGGGAAAATTGCCCCTAAAGTAGAAAATGGCACTTTTTTGTCATTTAAAAAAATTTTTAAATTCGATAAAAAGTGATCAAAAGGTCGTACAGTCCTAAAAATGATAACATTGAAACCTTATCAAAATCCGCAAAAACCTACACCAAAGTATAAAAAAGTTATTAGCGCCAGAAGACGGGAAAATCCCTAAAAAAAATTTGTACAGGAGGTTTTAATTTATGTAAATGTGTGAAAACATTATAAAACCTATACAAATTTGGTATCCCCGTAATTGTACCAACCCATAGAATAAAGTAGACCTGTCATTTGGGGCGCACAGTGAAATCCGTAAAATTCAAGCCAACAATAATACGGCACAAATGCGTTTTTTTACCAATTTCACTGCATTTGGAATATTTTTCCTGCTTCCCAGTACACAGCATGGAATACTAAAAAAAACCCATAATTTTGAAGTGTCATTTGTTTTGCAGAAAATATGCCATCACACGGCTCTGTACATGGAAAAATATAAAACGTTATAGATTTTTCAGGGTGGGGAGTGAAAAATGAAAACGCAAAAACGAAAAAGGACTGCAGCGGGAAGGGGTTAAAAGTGCACAAAGGAGATTTTGGCAGAATTCAGCAGAACCACACAGACTTCAAGGAGCAGCCTCCTGGACTATACACAAAGAGAGGAGAAATGCTCTTCTAGTTCTCCTACTGGTCATGTATAACCCCAAATGGAAATCTTAAAGAAAATTGATGCTGATTTCCAACCCATTCTTTATGAAGACAAGCGACAAGGAAACATTCATAGGATTTACTAGGATTTACTTTGGTCAGAGGCGCCCTTTCACCCCAACAGAGATTGGTCTTGTGCCCATGTCCCATCATCAGGTTCAGTCTATACACCCGGCACACAAGAGGACTATAAAATCCCGGGCACATTCTCCTGCACATTGTCCATTGTTGTATAAATGATAATGTGGTCAAGGTTCTCCAATAATAATAATAAATACATTGGGGAAACTCAACAAAAACTACAGGGCAGGATGAAGTCACACAGACAAACCATAGACAAGAAGATGGAGACACCTGTAGAAAACATTTCTCTGGACCAGATCACAATATGAAAGATTTAGAGGTCAGAATGCTGAAAGAATGAGAGAGGAAAACCTGCGAATACAAGCTGATGATGACCTTCCAGTCCCTGACACAAGGGGGGATATTTATCAGGACCTCTGCGCAACGCCAGTGGCGCAGAGGCCCTGAAATAATCCCAAATGCTAGCTTTTGCGATTATTTGCCCCGATCCGCCACCTTCACGCCAGTGGGGCGTGAATGGGGGTGAAGGGAGGGCGCAGCCGGCCGGGAGTGGGCCGGAGCGGGGCATTACTGTCCCCGCGCCTGCGCACTTGCTGCTGCCGGCGACTTTTCATACATGAAAAGTTGCCGGCTGCGTTTTTTTCTACGCCAGGCAGGGCCTGGATAAACGCTGCGCTGCAATCAGCCCCGATACATCAATAGGACTCCATATTACATGAGGGTCAATCTCCCATTACATGGACACTTCATACCCCACAAGAGACTAACTCCAGACCCTGCAATTCTAGGCCACCCCACATTATCCTTCATTGTGTAACAAATTATGTGACTTATCTATGTGATGTGTCACTACATGTACTAGTTGTCTTGGTGTAACATCTCTAATATGTTGTAATTGTCCCTCAAAGCTTCAGATGTTCCCTGCCTGATGAAGGGTCCCAGGAACTGAACACTTATCACCAGCAGCTTAATACTTATTACCAGGTAGTGAATACTTATCACCAGGGGCCGAATACTTATTACCAGGTAGTGAATACTTATCACCAGGGGCCGAATACTCATCACCAGGGGCCAAATACTCATTACCAGGGGCCAAATACTCATCACCAGGGGCTGAATACTTATCACCGGGGGCCGAATACTCATCACCGATAGCTGAATACTTATCACCGATAGCTGAATACTTATCACCGGGGGCCGAATACTCATCACTGATAGCTGAATACTCATCACCGATAGCTGTATACTTATCACCAGGGGGCTGAATTCTTATCACCGGGGGCTAAATACTTATCACCGGGGGTTGAATACTTATCACCAGCGGCTGAATACTTATCACCAGGGGCTGAATACTTATTACCAGGGGCTGAATACTTATCACCAGGGGCTAAATACTCATCACCGGGGGACTGAATACTTATCACCAGGGGCTGATACTTATCGCCAGGGGTGATAACTCATCACCGGGGCGAATACTTTCACCAGGGGCCAAATACCTCATCATCAGGGCCGAATACTCATCACCCAGGGGCCGTATACTTGAGACCCAGGGGCCAAATACTCATCACCAAGGGGCCAAATACTTATCACCAGGGCTAATACTCATCACCCGGGGGATGTACGTTATCACCAGTGGCTAAATACTTATCACCTACGGGGCCGAATATCAATCACCGATCAGGAATACTCATCACCGATCTGAATACTTATCACCGGGGGCTCAATACTTATTCACTGGGGCTGAATACTTATCACCGGGGTTAAATACTTATTACCACAGGGGCTGAATACTTATTACCGGGGGCTGAATACTTATCATCAGGAGCTGAACACTTATCACCTGGGGCGGATAACTCATCACCGGGGGCGGAATACTTATCACCGGGGCTGAATACTTATCACCAGAGGCTGACTACTTATCACTGGGGCTGAATACTTATCACGGGGGCTGAATACTTATCACCCGGGGCTGAACTTATCACCAGGGTTTGAATACTTATCACCAGCGGCTGAATACTTATCACCAGTGGCTGAATACTTATTACCAGGGGCTGAATACTTATCACCATGGGCTAAATACTCATCACCAGGGGACTGATACTTATCACCGGGTGGCTAAGACTTTATCACCGAGGGGCTGAATACTTGTCCGGTCGAACTTATCACGAGGGGCTGAATACTTTCAGCGGGGCTAATACTTATCACCGGGGGCTGTAATACCTTATCACCAGGGGCTTAATCTTATCAACGGGGCTGCATACTATCACCGGGGGGGCTGATACTTATCACCGGGGGCGAATACTATCTCCTGGAGCTGAATACTTACACCGGGGGCCGATTACTTATCACCAGGACCTGAATACTTATCACCGGGGGCTAAATACTCATCCCACCCGGGGGCTGAATACTATCACCAGGGGCTGAATACTTATCACCAGGGACTGAATACTACTCACCCGCGGGGCGTAATCCTTATCACCCAGGGGCCCAATACGCATATCAGGGGCCGAATACTCATCACCAGGGCCGTATACTTATGACCAGGGGCCAAATACTTCATCACCGAGGGCCAAACTTATCACCAGGGCTAAATACCATCACCAGGGCTGAATAGTTATCACCAGGGGCTGAATACTTATCACCGGGGCCGAATACCATCACCCGATGGCTGAATACTCATCCACCGATAGCTGAATACTTATCACACCGGGGCTGAATACTTATCACCGGGGCTGAATACTATACCCCGGGGTATATACTTCTACCCAGGGGCTGAATACTTATTACCAGGGGGCTGAATACTTATCACCAGAGCTGAACATTACACCAGGGCTGAATACTCATCACAGCGGGGCAGAATACTTATCACCAGGGGCTAATACTTATCACCGGGGGCTGAATATTATCACGCGGGGCTGAATACTTATGCAACCCCGGGCTAAATCCTTATCACAGGGTTGAATACTTATCACCAGGGGCTATACTTATCACCGGGGGCTGAAAACTTATCACCAGGGCTGAATCTTGTCAGCGGGGGCTGTAACTTATCACCAGGGGCTATACTTTCCCAGGGCGAATACATTATCACGGGGCTGAATACCTTATCACCAGGGAGGACTGTACTTTACCCGGGGGCTGATACTTATCACCCAGGGGCTGACAATACTTATCACCCGGGGGGCCGACTAACTCATCACCGATAGCTGAATACTCATCACCGATAGCTGAATACTTATTCACACCGGGGGCTGAATACTTTATCACCGGGGGCTGAAATACTTATCACCGGAGGGTTATATACTTATTACCAGGGGCTGAATACTTATTACCGGGGGCTAATACTTATCACCAGGAGCTGACCACTTATCACCAGGGCCTGAATACTCATCAACCGGGGGCGGAATACTTTATATCACCAGGGGGCGAATACTCATCACCGGGGCCTAATACTTATCACCCGAGGGGCCGAATATACTATCACCGGGGCGAAAACTTATCACCGGGGAGCTGAAGTACTTATCACCCGAGGGCTGAAACTTACTCTATCACCAGAGGCTGAATACTTATCACCGGGGCTGAATACTATCACAAGAGGCTGAATACTTATCACCGGGGGCTGAATACTCTATCACTTACGTCACCAAGGCTGAATACTTATCCACCGCATGCTGAATTACTTATCACCCGGGGCTGAAATCCCTTATCACCAGGGCATTAAAACTTATCACCAGGGCTGATACTTTTCAGCGGGGGTGAATACTATCACACCAGGGCTGAATACTTATCACCAGGGTCTGAAATACTTATCAGCGGGGCTGAATACTTATCACCAGGAGCTGATACTTATCACTGTGGGCTGAATACTTATCACCGGGGGCTGAATACTATCACCAGGGGCTAATCTAATCAAGGGCTGATATTATAGCGGGGCGAATACTTATCACCAGGAGGCTGAATACTTATCAATGGGGGCTGAAATCTCCACACCGGGACTGCAATACTTATCACCCGGGGGCTGAATACTTATCACCGAGGCTGAGTACTTATCACTGGGGGCTGAATCTCTCACGGGGCTAATCTATCACCAGGGGCTGAATACTATCATCGTGGGCTAAATACTCATCACCGGGGGACTGAATACTTATCACCAGGGTCTGAATACTTATCACCAGGGGCTGATACTTATCACCGGGTCGGAACTTATCAGGGGCCAAATACCATCACAGGGGCCATCTAATACTCATACTCACCAGGGCCGTATACTTATGATAAGGGGCCAAATACTCATCACCAGGGGCCAAATACTTATCACCAAGGGCTAAATACTCATCACCAGGGGCTGAATACTTATCACCGGGGGCTTAATACTTATCACCGGGGGTTAAATACTTATTACCAGGGGCTGAATTCTTATTACCGGGGGCTGAATACTTATCACCAGGAGCTGAACACTTATCACCAGGCTGAATCTTATCACCGGGGCTGAATACTTTATCACCGGGTTTCTGAATACTCATCACCGGGAGCTGAATACTCATCACCGGGGGCTGAATACTTATCACCGGGTTTCTGAATACTCATCACCGGGAGCTGAATACTTATTACCGGGGGCTGAATACTTATCACAGGGGGCGGAATACTTATCACCAGGGGGCGAATACTCATCATCAGGGGCCGAATACTCATCAACAGAGGCTGAAAACTTATCACCGGGGGCTGAATACTTATCACCAGAGGCTGAATACTTATCACCGGGGGCTGAATCTTATCTACGGGGGCTGAATACTTTCACAGGGGGCTGAATACTCATCACCAGGTGGCGAATACTTTCACCGGGGGCTGAATACTTATCACCGGGTTTCTGAATACTCATCACCGGGAGCTGAATCTCTCACCGGGGGCTGAAAACTTATCACGGCTGAATACTATCACCAGGGGCTGAATACTTATACCGGGGGCTTGTACTTATCACCGGGGGCCAGAATACTTATTATCCGGGGCTGAATACGTATCAACCAGGGGCCTGAATACTTATCCCCAGCTGAATACTTATCACCAGTGACTGAATCCTTATCACCCGGGGTGAATACTTTCACCGGGGGTGAATAACTTTACGCCGGGGCTGAATACTTATCACCAGGGGCTGAATACTTATCACCGGGTTTCTGAATACTCATCAACGGGAGCTGAATACTCATCACCGGGGGCTGAATACTTTCTATACCCACAGAAACTAGTGAAAGAAAGGGATTGGTCGGGGTGAGGAAATATGGACATGTACTTGTAGGCCCAAGTACACCCTATAGAAGGCAAAGAGAGGTCACCATAGGCAGTCAGGAGAGACATGTAACTGTGTATTCAGAAAATACAGTATCTGAAATCTATTTTTTACTTTCCTCACTGATCTAATATTTTCCTCACACCTGCAACTTCACACATTTATTTTTTTTAAATTTATTATTTATTTTATTGAATTAATTTTACAGATCTAAAACAAAACCTAGAACAAGATATAAAGCTCCTCCAGTCAGTGTCGGTGCATTCCTGATCTTCTCATCAGAGATCTGTGGCTGCCATGTGTCTGGGGTCACAGAGGAGACTCTGTACTTATTACCTGATGTTCTGTTACAGTAAATCTCATCTTTTTATGGAACCTCTGCTGCTGGTTTTTCTCTTGTATCTGACTCTTAGCTCCGCACAGTCACAGACTCAGTCAGCTGGATGTCATCTCACCATGAAGGATTATACATTTGAGTACAAATATTCTCAGGATGGAGACATTATCATCGGAGGGATCTTCACTGTACATACATGGGTACAACATTTTAAATTTGTAGGGGAAACTTTCTCCAGACTGTTCTGCGCGCAGTAAGTACCAAAACTAAGGATAAAAATTATTCTGTTTATTTTAAATACTTGATGTAAAAAATTCTTTGGGCAAACCAGAAATTTCCTATTTTCAGGCTTTCAGGACACATGATACACTGGCCTTCTCAGCAGGGAACTCTGAGCTTTGAGGACAATACAACATATTAGAGATGTTACAACCAAGACAACTAGTACATGTAGTGACACATCACAATAGATAAGTCACCATATTTGTACACAATAAGGATAATGTGGGGTGGCCTAGAATGCGGGTCTGGAGTTAGCTCTTGTGGGGTATAAGTGTCCATGTAATGGGAGATGACCCTCATGTAATAAGAGAGTCCTATGATGGTATCGGGCTGATTGCAGCGCACGTTATCCAGGCCCTGCCTGGCGTAGAAAAAACGCGCCGGCAACTTTTCATGTATGAAAAGTCGCCGGCAGCAGCAATGTCGCAAGCGCGGGGACGTAATGCCCCGCTCCCGGCCCATCCCGCCGCTGCGCCCTCCCTTCACCCCCATTCACGCCCCCATGCTGAAGGTGGCAGATCGGGGCAAATAATCGCAAAAGCTAGCATTTGGGATTATTTCAGGGCCTGCGCCACTGCGTTGCGCAGAGGTCCTGATAAATATCCCCCCTTGTGTCAGGGACTGGAAGGTCATCATCAGCTTGTAGTCCGCAGGTTTTCCTCTCTCATTCTTCAGCATTCGACCTCTAAATCTTTCAATTGTGATCTAGTCCAGAAAATGTTTCCACAGGTGTCTCCATCTTCTTGTCTATGGTTTGTCTGGTGGACTCTCCTGCCCTGTAGTTTTTGTTGAGTTTCCCAATGTATTTATTAGTATTATTATTGGAGAACCTTGACCACATTTATCTTTATACAACAATGGACAATGTGCAGGAGAATGTGCCCGGATTTTATAGTCCTCTTGTGTCGGGTGTATAGACTGAACCTGATGATGGGACATGGCACAAGGCCCAATCTCTTGGTGTGGGTGAAAGGGCGCCTCTGACCACGGTTTTTCCATGTAAGAAGAGAGGTAAATCCTATGAATGTTTCCTTGTCGCTTGTCTTCATAAGAATGGTTGGAAATCAGCATCAATTTTCTTTAGATTTCCATTTGGGGTTATACATGACCAGTAGGAAACTAGAGAGCATTTCCTCTCTTTGTGTAGTCCAGGAGGCTGCTCCTTGAATTCTTGTGGTTCTGCTGAATCTTCTGCAAAAATCTCCTTTGTGCACTTTAACCCCTTACCGCTGCAGTCCTTTTCGTTTTTGCGTTTTTCATTTTTCACTCCCCACCCTGAAAATCTAAACGTTTTATATTTTTCCTGTACGAGAGCCGTGTTGGTGGCTTATTCTGCAAACAAATGACACTTTCAAAATTATGGGTTTTTTTATATTCCAGGCTGTGTACTGGGAAGCAGGAAAAATATTCCAAATGCAGTGAAATTGGTAAAAAAAAAAGCATTTGTGCCTATTATTGTGGCTTGAATTTTACGGATTTCACTGTGCGCCCCAATCAAGGTCTACTTTATTCTATGGGTTGGTACAATTACGGGGATACCAATTTGTATGGTTTTATAATGTTTTCACACATTTACATAAATTAAAACCCTGTACAAATTTTTTAGGGATTTTCCCGTCTTTCTGGCGCTAATAACTTTTTATCTTTGGTGTAGGTTTTGCGGATTTTGATAAGGTTTCATGTTACATTTTTGGACTGTACGACCTTTTGATCACTTTTTATCGAATTTAAAAAATTTTTAAATGACAAAAAAGTGCCATTTTTCTACTTTGGGCAATTTTCCGGTACAGGTTAAACGCACTGAAAAACTGATGTTTATTTTAGAAAGATCGGGCATTTTAGGAGTGGGACGTGGTTTGTCCCCTCATCCTCTAGACTGCAAGCTCTTTTGTCACCCCCTATCCTCATAGACTGTAAGCTCTTGTGTTACCCCCTCATCCTCAAGACTGTAGCTCTTGGGTCACCCCTCATCCTCATAGACTGTAAGCTCTGGTCACCCCTTATCCTCATAGACAGTAATATTTTGTGTCAACCCTTCATCCTCATAGACTGTAAGCTCTTATGTCACCCCTCATCCTCAAGACTGTGAGCTCTTGTGTCACCCCTCCCATGCTCATAGACTTAAGTCTTGTGCCCCCCTCATCCTCATAGACAGTAAGTTTCTTGTACATCCCACCTCCTCATCCGATAGACTGTAAGCTCCTTGCACCCCTGAGTCCTCATAGACTGTAGCTTCTTGTGTCACCCCCCTCATCCCATAGACGGTAACTCTGTGTCACCCCCCTCACATGCATAACTGTAAGTTCTTGTGTCACCCTCTCTCCTCATAGACTGTAAAGCCATGTGTCACCCCTCATCCTCATAGACTGTAATGATCTGTGTCACCCCCTTAGCCTCATGACTGTAAGCTCTGTGTCACCCTCATCCTCATAGACTGTAAGCTTTGTGTCACCCTCTCCTCCCATAGGACTGTAGCTCTTGTGTTACCCCTTCATCCGCATAGAATTAAGCTCTTGAGTCACCCCCTCATCCCCTACTGTAATCTCTGAGTCATGCCCTCATATCCTCTAGACGTAGAGCTCTTGTGTCACCCGCCCTATCCTCATAGACTGTAAGCTCTTAATCATCCCCCTCGCCAGCATAGACTGTAAGCTCTTGTGTCACCCCCGCATCCCATAGACGTAAGCTCTTGTGTCCCCCCTCACTCATAGAGTTAAGACTCTTGTGTCAACCCCCATCCTTAGAATATAAGCTTGTTCACCACCTCTCCTATGACTGGAAGCTCTTGTGCACCCCCCCCCTCATCCTGCAGAGACGAATTGCGTTGGGTGTCACGACCTCCTCCTTAATAGACTGTAAGCTCTGGGTCACCACCTCATAGACGTAACGCTTGTGTCACCCATCCTCAACGTAGGCTCGGTGTTATCCACCCCATTCTCATACTACAAGCTCTTTGTGTCACCCCCCCCCCTCCTCCTCCTAGACTGTGAGCTCTGTGTACCCCCCTCATCCTTCATAGACTTTAAGCTGATTTGTGCACCCCTCACGCCTCATATCTGTAAGCTCCTGTGTCACCTCCTCATCCTCATAGACGTAAGCTCTTGTGGACCCCTCTCCCATAGACTGTAAACTTGGGTCACCCTCTCCTCATAGACTGAAGCTCTTGGGCACCCATCATCCCATAGATGTAAGCTCTTGCACCCCCTCATCCCCTAGACTGTAGTTCTTGTGCCCCCCCCACCTCATAGCAGTAAGTGTTTGTTTTTATCACTCCCCTCACCCATAGACTGTAAGCTCTTGGTCACCTCCCTCATCCCTCATAAACTGGACACTGGTGTACCCCCCTCACATCAGAGACTGTAATATCTTGTGTCACCACCCTTACTCGCATAGACGGAAGACTCTTGTGTCCCCCTCACCTCATAGACGGAACCTGTTGGGGTCACCCGCACGTCCGCCGCATGACGGAAGCCGTGTGGTGACCCCGTCAAAACCCCGGCCAGCCGCAGAGAGAGGCGCGTGGGGCACCCCCACTCCAGCCGCCGCGACGGGAATCTCTTAGGGGCATCCCTCATACCCAGAGGACTGGGAACGCGGGGCACACCGCGCTGATCGCATAAACTGTAAGGCTCTTAGAGCAGCCCCTCATCCTCATAACGGTAAGCTCGTGGGTCCCCCGCATCCGCAGAGACTGAGCTCCGGGTGTCAGCCCCACGCCGCATAAACGGTCAAGCGCGGGTGTGACCCCTCTCCTCATAGCGCTGGAAACTCTGGGGTCACCGCTCCTCCGCGAGATGTAAGCGCGTGTGTCACCCTCAGCCTCAATGGACAGTTAGCGTGTGGCGCCCCTTCAGCCGCAGAGAGTGTAAGCTCTTGGTCACAGCCCCCTCATCCTCAATCTGTACGTTCGTGTGCCCCCCCTCAACAACCTCAGAGACAGAAGTTCTGGTATCACCGCCTCATCCTCAGAGATGTAGACCGTGGGGCACCCGGCCGCATCCTCAGAGACTGGAGCCGCTGTGTCAACCCGCAGCCCAAATGGGAGCTCGTGGGTCACCTCCGCACCTCTAGCCGTACGCCGCTTGGGTGACCCCCTCATCATCATAGACTGACGTTTCTTGTGGCGCCCTCTCCCCCAAGCTCCTCCTCCGAGACGGGACTCAGGGGCCCCCGCATCCTCAGAACGTAAACGCGTGGGGTCAGCCCCTTAGCCTCATAACACTTAAGCGCGGGGGGGGGTGCAACCGCCCCCGCATCCTCATAGACCGGGAAGCCTGGGCCCACGTTCCTCCGCATGACTGAAGCTCGTGTTCACCCCTGCATGGCCGCATAGAATAATAGCGCTTGTGTCACCCCCTCGCCGCCTAACTGGAAGCTCGTAGGTCTCCCTCAATCCTCATAGACGGAGCCCGTGTGGTCCACCCCTTGATCCGCCGAGACGGGAAGCGCTGATAAAGCAGAATCATCCCTCATCCTCATAGACTCAAGCGCGTGTCACCCCCTACATCTGATAGATATAAGCTCTTGGTGGCACCCCCTCAGCCGCATAAACGGGTAGCGCGGGTGGGCACCCACCCTCATCCGCAGGGAACGGGAAGCTCGTGGGTAACGACAGCCCCGTATATCGACTTCTCGGGGTCACCACCTCATAGACGGTAAGCTCCTGTGTCACCCCGCAGCCCGCCGAGACGGGGAGGGCGTCTGGGGGTCGATCCCCGCAGCCGCATAGGCTACAAGCTCTGTGGCCACCCCCTCAGCCGCCTAACTGTAATGCTCGTGTGACCCCTCAGCCGAAGACGGTAAGCTCTTGTGGCAACCCTCTCCTCATACGGTAACGCGGGGGGCCCCACAGCCGCAGAGACGGAAGGCTCGTGTGGACCCCTCAGCCGCCGCAATAGACGGTAAACGCGTGGGGACCCGCCGCCGCCCATCGACGGTAAGCTCTGGTGTGCACCCATCATTCGCATGGGACTGGAAAGCTGGGTGTCGCCCCTTACAGCCGCGAGACTGTAAGCTCGGGGGGCACCTCCTCAGGCGCAGAGCTGTAAGCTCGGGTGGACCCGCTCCGCCCAAGACGGAAAGGGCGGTGCACCCACCCTCCGCCGCATGACGGGAAGCGCCTGTTGCCAACCCCAGCCTCAGAGACGGATAACACGGTGGGGCACCCCGCAACCTCATAACGGGGAGCGCTGGTCACCCTCGCCGCCGCAGAGACGGGAACGCTCTTGTGGCAACCCCCTGCAGCCCATAGAAGAGAAGCGCGGTGGAACCCCCGCATCCGCCTACCTGGGACTCGGGGGCATCCCCTCAGCCTCCTAATGTAAAGCTGTGTGGCCACCCCGCTATCCGCAATAGACCGGAAGCGCTTATATCACCACCCTCATCCTCAAGACTGGAAGCGCGGAGGTCACCCCCCCCCGCGCCTTAGAGAAGAGAGCGCGGTGGGGCACCCCCCCCGCAGCCTCATAGACTGGAGCGCTTGGTGCACCCCCTCTCCTCAGAGACTGCGTAAGCGCTAGTGGCACCACCTCCGCCGAGAGAACGGTAAGCGCGGTGTCACAACCTCAGGACCCGGTAAGCGCCTGGGGTCCACCCCGCATCCCTCAAACGTGGCTCTGGGGGTCCCCACCCCCTCCTTCCGCGAGACTACAAGGCATCGGTTTGATCACCCCTCCCTCCTAACTGTCGCTCTGTTCCCCCCGCATCCTTATAGACGAAGCTCTTGTGTCAACCCTCTCCTCAGAGACTGTAAGCTCTGGGGCACCCCACATCCTCATCAACTTTAACCTTGTGTGACCCCCCTCATCCTCAGGACTGTACCTCTGTGGGCTCGCATCCCTCATCCCTAGAGACGGTAACTCTTGGTCACCCTCTTCCTCCTCCAGCTTAAGCGCTGGTGGCCCCCATATCCCTCATGACTGGAATATCTGTGGCTCCCCTTCAGCCTCAGAACTTAGCTCGTGGGTCACCATCTCCTCCTCACGTACTGTACGTGCGTGGTCACCCCTCCTCCTCATAGACTGTAAACTCGTGTGTTCACCCCTCATCCTCATAGACTGAAGCTCTTGTGTCACCAACCCCTCATCCCCTAGACAATCAAAGCTTGTGTCCCCCCTCATCCCATAGACGGTAAGCTCTTGTGTCACCCCCCTCATCCCATAGACTTGTAAGAGCTTTTGTCACCCCCCGCCTCATCCTTATGACTGTAGCCTCTCTTTGTCACCCCTCATCTCATAGACAGGACGGGCTGGGTGTCACCCGCTCCTCCTCATAGACTGTAAGCTCTTGTGGTCACCCCCCTCATCCTCATAGACTAAGCTCTGTGTCCCCCCCCTCCTCCTCATAACTGTAAGCTCGTGTGTCACCCTCATCCGCATGCATAACTCTTGGGGTCAACCCCCCTCCTCAGAGACTGAGCTCTTGTGTCACACCCCTCCTCCCATGACTGTAAGGCCTGGTGCCCCCCCCGCCTGGCCCCAGAGACGGCAGCTCTATGCACCCTCAGCCTCATAACTGTAAGCCTTGGTTCCATCCCCTTCATCATCATAGACTGGTAAGCTCGGGGGGCACCAACCCGCGCAGCCCCTAGAACGGCCAAAGCGCTTATTCACCCCGCATCCTCAGAGACTGTAACTCGTGTGTCACCCCCCCTCATCATCATAGACTGGTAATCGCTTGTGGCACCCTCAGCCTCATAGACTGTAAAGAACCTTGTTGCAAGTGGCAGCCCCGCATCCTCATAGACTGTAAGCTATGGGGGCACCCCCCGCATCCTAGAGACTAAGCTCTTTGTCAACCCTCTCCTCCCTCACTAACTGAAGGTCCTGGGCCGCCCCCCCCCCCGCATCTCCTAGACGGTACAAGCTCTTGTGGCCCACCCCTCCAGCCCTCCTAGACGGTAAAGCGCTTGGGGTCACCCCGCATCAGCAGAGCGGGAAGCGCTTGTGCACCCCTCGCCTCGCACTTTAAGCTCGTGGGTCACCCCCTCAGCCTCAGAGGACGGAACGCCGTGGGTCCACACACCCCCTCAGCCCCTCAGAGACTGGAAGCTTCGGGTCACCCGCTCCGCCCTCAGACACTGAAGCTCGTGGGGTCACACCTCGCCTCCTCAGAACTGTAAGCCTCGGTGTCCTCCTCTGATCCCAGGAAGCCTAAGCTCGTGTGTCACCCCGCCTCCTCAGAACGTAAGCGCGTGGTGCAACCCCCCCCTCCGCAGGGGGACGGTAATAGTGTGGTTCACCCCATCAGCCGCATACTGGGACTCTGTTCACACCCCCTCATCATCAGAGATGAGCGCGTGTTCACCCGCCTCCCTCATGGACTGCAATACTGTTGGCAAAACCCCCCCCCCTCAGCCTCAGAGACCGCGACGCCCTTGGGGCCAGCCCCGTCATCCCATAACGTAACTCTTTGGCCAACCCCCTAATCCGGCCCCCATAGCCGTAAGCTCGGGGAGCACCCCTTCCTTATAGACTGTAACGCTTTGTCACCCCTCACCTCATAGACTGTAAGCGCTTGGGTCTCACCTGTCACCCCCCGCAACCTCAGAGACTGTAAGCTCTTGTGGGGCACCCTTCTTATCCTCTAGACGGAACTCTGTGCATCCCCCGGATTTCTCAATAACTGTATCGCGGGTGGTCCACCCCGCAGCCCCATAGCTGGAAGCCGGGGGGGCACCCCGGAAGCCTCATAGAACGTAGGCTCTTCTATCACACCCCCAGCCTCAGAGACGGTAAGCGCTTGGGTCCCCCCTCCCCGCAGAGACGTACGCGCGGGGGCACCCTCTGACCTCATAGACGTAAGCGCGCGCGTAGGTCAGCCCTCATCCGCATAGCCGGGAGCTCTTTGTCCTCACCCCCCTCATACTCTAACTGTAAGCCTTGGTCACCCCCTCATCCTCATAGACTTAAAGCTCTTGTGTCCCCCCCCCCTCCTCAAGACGGTAAGCTCTGTGTGTCACCCCCTCATCCTCCATATACTGACTCTGTGTCACACCCGATCCTCATGACTGTAAGCTCTTTTGACGGTAAGCTCCAGGGTTTCCACATGACTGTTTGGACTCTGGCAGAGCCTTAGATTTGGATATAAACCTACGATTGTAAAGGCGCTACAGAATCTGATGGCACCTATAGAGATAATGAGTATTATTTCATATAAACTCAATTGACTGCCCCAAAACCGAATCCTAGCAGAAGATATATATATATAAGTATAGTAAGCTGAGCACCCTTGTTTGTATCTATGCCAACGAAGAATTGAGCAGTTCTGAAGGCACAAGGGTCCAACCCGTTACTTACCAATGGTGTACTAAGAAAGTGGCCGGGAGGGTTAAAGCTGAATCTATAATTGTATGTACATATTCCCGCTAACGTAATCTGGTAATCTGTTGCTTTACAATCAAGCTGTGCCTGTGAACTCAGGGACCTGTAAGACTAGGTTTTAAAATAAATTTTAACCCCTGTGATTTCCAAAACCCTTTTAAACCACCTATCCCGTAGCCATTGTCTGCGGGTGCCTGTGGCAATTGAAGTTAATTATATCCGTGAGTGTTTGCTGCCTCTCTGCCACAGGTGCTTACTATGAAACTCTTACTGTCATTGGTTACTATATGGAATGAGCATCAGACCATTATATATGATTAAGATGGCTATGATACCTTGAAAGGGGAGGATTTAATAGAAATATCTGAGGTACAACTTTTTTCAGTTTTTAATGGAACACCATCAGAGATCAGCCTTTTTTATTTAGAAGCATTCCAGGTAAAATTAAAAAATTGACCGCTAATTGGTTGGCCATGCACTAGAGCAGTTATGCTCTCAGCACTTCTGATAAATCTGCCCCATCAACACATTGACAGTCAAGAGACAGTCACTGTTATATCGAGTCATAGACAGACATCCCCCGGGAATGAATTTCCATGACATCAGTTGCTAGAATAGATTTGGCAGAGACAAAAGTCCTTGGCCTGAGAGTGTCAAGACAGAAGTCACTATAATGAGAGTGTCAAGCAGCCATCACGGGAGTAAGAATGTCAGAGACAACGTCACTGGACTAGAGTGTTAGAGACCGACCGGCGCTGAAATAAGTTTAGAGATGACAGTCAGTGGAATGAAGTGTCCGAGGCATACTGCACTGAAATAGTGTTAGAACAGACACTTGCTGGAATGGAGAATACCCTCCATACAGGGGCCACATACTCTACCGCCAGGGGCTGACTCCTTCCACCCGGGGGCGATCCTTCTCCCACGCTAGCTGACCTCCTTCCCCCGATAGCTGGAATTTTTGTGGTTTTGTTACACAAACTTCCCCGGGGGCAGAATACTCATTCCACCGATAGTGATACTTCCCCGATAGTGGGATACTTATCACCGGGGGCCGAATACTCATCACCGATAGCTGACATCAGCTCCGGATCAAAAACCAAGCTGATACTTATCATCCGGGGCTGAATTCTTCTCACCGGGGGGCTAAACCTTCCTCCACCGGGGGTTGAATACTTATCCACGCAGCGGCTGAATACTTCTCACCAGGGGCTGAATTACTTATTACCAGGGGCTGAATCTTTATCACCAGGGGCAAATTACTCATCCTCGGGGGACTGAATATTATCACCAGGGGCTGAATACTTATCGCCAGGGGCGAATACTCATCACCGGGGGCGAATACTATCAGCCAGGGCCACAATCCTCATCAGGGGCCGAATACTCATCACCAGGGGCCGTATACTTATGACCAGGGGCCAAATACTCATCACCAGGGGCCAAATACTTATCACCAAGGGCTAAATACTCATCACCAGGGGCTGAATAGTTATCACCAGGTGACTAATACTTATCACCGGGGGCCGAATACCACCCGATACGTGAATACTCATCACCGATATCTGAATACTTATCAACCGGGGGCTCAATACTTTATCACTGGGGGCTGATACTTTCCCGGGGTTAAATACTTATTACCACGGGGCTGAATACTGAGTATCCGGATGAGTATTTGGCCCCTGGTGATGAGTATTCGGCCCCTGGTGATAAGTATTCACTACCTGGTAATAAGTATTAAGCCGCTGGTGATAAGTGTTCAGTTCCTGGTGATGAGTATTCAGCACCTGGTGATAAGTATTCAGCCCCCAGTGTTAAGTATTCAGCCCCTTTGCTCAGTGTTGAGTAGTTTTTGGAGCTGGTGCAGCTTCCTTGCAGATCCTCACCAGTTTCCTCAGGTTGGATGGTGAACGTTGGTGGAAGCCATTTTAAGTCTCTCCAGAAATTCTCAATTAGGTTTAGGTACGGTCTCTGGCTGGGCCAGTCAAGAATGGTCACAGAGTTGTTCTAAACCCACTGCTTTGTTATTTAGCTCTGTGCTTAGGGTCATTGGGGTACATTTACTTACCTCTCCACGACGCGATCCCTGATCCCATTTGTGTCGCATGCAAGCCCTGCGAAATGCAGCGCAAAACGTAAATCTTCTTAATATCGGACATAGTGTGGTCCTGAGTAAATGAGCCCCATTGTCTTTTTAGAATGTGAATATTTGGCCTCATCTGAGGTCCACAGTACTATCGTCCCTTCCCCCATAGCATGATATTGCTACCACCATGTGTACCTATTCTGATTATATTTGGCAGGTGATGAGCAGCTCTGTTAATTCTCTACCACTTAGAATTAACAAAAATCTTTATCTCATCAGAGCAGAGAATATTATTTCTTGTAGTCTGAGAGTACTTCATGTATTTTTACAAACTTTATGCAGGCTTTCATATGTCTTGTACTGGGTTGGGGCATCAGCAGACTCTGCCATAAAGCCTAGTTTGTAGAACTTTGTTCCCATCTTTCTATGGCGACCCTTTCCCTTGGACCAAGGTAATAACAGGGGGACCAGGTGTCGCCACTAAAGTGTTCACTACAAAAGGGGGAAGGAACCGACTTGTAGGGGAATGTTCGTGACACCAGTTGAGATATTCACTGACTTGGACCCTGGGAGATAGGTGTTGTGGGTGATGTTTAACTCTTCCCAACTAGGGCTGGTCACTTGCCTTGTGGTAATGGCGTTGCTCACAGAAACAACTTGCACACTTAAACTTGAGCTTGAACTTGAACTGCAGGGACACCAGCCACCTTGGTGAGCTATCCTCCTCAATAAGCTTCTCAAGGTGCTCCTCAGCTGCACTTGCTGTGCTGATCCAGTCTGCTTCTACTTTGCTTAGCTCCTCTGAGCTCTAGGCTCTCTTGCCTGTCACCTCCAGGTCATCCTTCAATGACTGCTCACTCCTTCAGACTACTTCTGACTGACTAAGTCTTAACTCCTCCCTTCTTCTTCCCATAATCCTCTGCTGCTCTATCATCATGGTAGGTCGGCCCTTTTTTTTAGTAACCATATAACAATTTAAGCTATCTACACAGTACGTTGCCATTGCTGTAGGACCCGACATTTTACACCAAGTGGAGGGTGCTACATAAATACTGCATCTGTTAGGGTTGGGTAACACAGAAGACAGGGGATAGTGTGCCCTGAGCTTGTCCCAACCTCTGTCCCTTCCTATAGCCCCCCCCATATAGTTCCCCCGTTAGACAGTTTGTTTAGCCCCCCCCCAATACAATTGAGGAAACACTACTGGCGCACTACACTGGCAACGTTTTGTACCGCCCCCTCATACATAGAGGGACACGACCCACTATCCTCCCCCCGCCCCCTGTTCCCACCACAAACAGTGAGGGAACACTGACCCGCCACACTTCGCAAAGTTGAGGAACAACTACCGCCGCCCCCCAGTGTTCACTAATCAGTTACACACCCACCGCCTCACACCACACCACAGCAGTGATGGATGGGAACACGTTACCCCGCAAGCCCAACCCCTTCCAACCCAATTCACTTCCACTGCCACTGACAGGAAAGTGGGACAATACCGCCTATGTCATCCAAATTCCGTGATGACGTTCTTTGCGAGCGGTTGGGGGAATCGCAACCCTTACAGCCCACCTTTTTTCACAGTGTAGGGACCACTGTTGTACCTGCACCACACAGTGATGGTGACTTTACTTACCTACCAAACATTGCTAGTGTTAATGGACAACTATACTATGCACTTCCAACACATCCCCTTGTGTACGACCCCGCCCCTTTTCGCGCCCTGACCTTTCCACTACCCATGCCAAAAAGTTGCAGGGTGACACCTATCACCGTCCCACACAGGTTGAGTGGATACATATACCGTACCCCACAGTGGAGGGACACTACCGCCCACACAGTGAGCGGACATACCGCTCCACAGTGAGGGACACTACCGCCACACGTGAGGGACAATCACATTCCGCCATCACAGTGAGGGACATACTAGGCCCTTTCCCCACCACAGTGATGGAAACCACTACCGCCATCACACATGAGGGATACTGCAACATACCAATCACCACACGCCCCCCGCACGGGTGGACACAGATACGCCACAACCAGTGGCGGATCCACTACACCGTCCCACAACAGTGGGTGACACTATCCGTCACATCATGGAGGGTCACTGTACCGCCACACAGTGCGGGAACCCATCAAGACCGCACCTGACATTTGTCGAGGGGACCAATCCCCCATACTATGTGTGCAGGACCTCCTTCCGGAATCACCAGTGAGTAACAACTACCGCCCCATCACAGTGAGGGACACTACGCCCCATACAGTGCGGGGGACACTCCGCGCCAACGACCAGTGAGGGGACATATGTGTACCCGGATACACAGTGAGAAGCAAACCACACCGCCATACAGTGACGGAACACTACCGACATACAGTGATGGAACCTACTACCGCAATTAATAGTGCGCAATCCTTACTCCGCCATACAGGAGGAACACTACCGCCATACAGTGAGGGGAGGAACACTACACGCCATACAGTGACGGCAACACTACCCCCATTTACAGTGAGGAACACTCACACCGACCCATACAGTTGAGGAAACACTACCCACCGCGATACAGGAGGAACTATCTTACACCCCCCCCTACAGTGAGGAAACATACCCCACCCATCCCCACAGTGAGGAACACTACCCCCCATACAGTGAGAACACTACACACCTATACCAGTGAGGAGGAACACTCTATACCCACCCCCAACAATGTGAGGAACTCCTTTACTCACCCCCACTACAGTGAGGAACACTACCCCCCCCAGGTACAGTGTATGCGCAAACATATCAGCCCTTACACGCGCAGGAACCCACACTAAGCTATACGTGAGCCGAAACATCTACCCCCAACAGTGAGGACTACTACCGCATACACGCTGAGGGACACTACCGCCAACAGTGAGGGACACTATACCCCATCAGGGAGGGGGACACTACCCCATACAAGGGAGGTTTAGGGACACTGATCCCCCTACAAGTGAGGGACACTACCCCCATACAGTGAGGGCACCATTCTACCCCCACAACCAGTGACGGGCACACTACCCCCATACAGTGGGGACCATACCCCCCCAAACGATGAGGGCACACTAACACACCCACCTAGGGAGGGACATACCCCCAAACAGTGAGGGACAATACCCCCACCAACAGTGACGGAACACTCCCCCACACCAGTGAGGACCTACCCCCCACACCTAGCTCAGTGAGGACACTACCCCCACACAGTGAGGGGGACACTACCACGCACACGTGGAGGGGACACTACTTCCCACACACAGTGAGGGACATCTAACCCCACACACCGCTGAGAGGAACACTACCACCCCATACAGTGGGGACACTACACCCCCATACCAGTGAGGGAACATCTTCCGGTAAAATACAGTGTCAGGAACAACTACCCATCCAGTGAGGGACAACTACGCAATATCAGTGAGGCTCGAAACTCTTTTCCGGAATACAGTTGAGGGGTGTATCCACTCCCGGAATACAGTGGAGAAACACTTCCGGAATTACAGTGAGGATACACACCACCTCGCTTTGCAACTTAATACGGAACAATCTCCACCATAGAAAGAGGTCTGCTACATCACCCCATTAAAAATCGTAGACGTTACTGCGTCATTGGTCCACTTGGCATTGTGTTTCATCCGGGAATTATGTATTGCCCATTTCAAACGTTTTGCAAAACTTGATTGGTCATATTGTAGTAATAACTTGTATAAAAAATCATAGTATGCAATATTAAAGCAATTTCCTGTACTCGTTATTCACAATGGGACTGCAACATGCATAAATGTAAGGGCCTGACTGGTAAATCAAATTGTTTACACATGTCAACAAGACATCTAGTTCCACCGTAGTTTGAATGATGACACCTATGACTCTCGCCAGCATATTGAACACTACCAATTGGAATGGCTATTTGCCACATTTGAGCCACATAACCTGGTGACATTGCAGGTGGTCTACGAATACACAGTCCCGGTACTATGCTGTGTGTATACATGGGGTAGGTTCATCCTCTTCCCAGGCCACAATTGTAATTTTAGTTTGTCATGAGGAATAGTTTTTCGATTCTTCCTTTTTTCAACATTATCTTTATACTTTCTAGTTACACACTCAATCAAGGTTGCTATAGCCAGTGCTCTTGCATGCATACCTTCTATAAATAATCCTGTAGTTGATTGGATCAAAAATATGTCCTTAACTGGTCAAACAGCGTGATCGTCATAGTAGTCATAATGCCGGGTTGCAGGTGCATAAACCAGGGTTCATCTTGGCCGCTGAGCAGCCTCCATATAGCCCCGGGTAACGGCCCGTCCTACACTAGCGTTATTTTCCCCCCACTTGCGCATTTTATGCTCGCTGTGCAGACTTTGACCGCGCACGACTGCATTTTGCACTTGTCCCATTGTTTCCAATGGCCTTTCCGTCATTTGCCTACCTTTGTTTTTCCCTATATGTGTGTAAGCTGTCGTTTGTTCGCGTACAACCATAATTCAACGTCTATGGAGACGATCAAAAACGAATTGCACTCGCCAAGCAATGGTGGTTGCAAACGCGTTTTAAAGACGGATGGCCCCGCTTGCTCATTTGGTTACATGAAGAATTCCCATGCTTGAGATTGAGACTTTAATTTAAAAAACACAGTGAAGAACAGTGAAGAATAGAATAAAAACAGGAACACAGGAGTCATTTAAGTGGAAAACAACACATGTGAAGACAGATTGCATAGATGTTCGGCATCATCTGCTTACTTTCTGGGAGATACGCGCGGGAACGGTGTTGAATCGTTGTGAAGCAAAATATTATAGTGAAGAACACATTGCAGTGTGGTCCATACACTCTGAAATGTGTTCTTCACAATTACTCATGTTGCTTCACAGCGTTTTGGCCGACCTCCCGCGTATCTCCCCATAGACAGTAAGCATATGTTTTTTAGTGCCGTAACATCTGTGAATCCTTTTCTTCACTATGTGTTCACTTAAATGCTTGATCACTGTGTTCATTCTTTCTATCTTCCACGTTCTTCACATCTTGCTAACTTGGCGGGGAAAGATAAATACACGCAGAGCATGTGAAGAATTACGACGCCGATGTTGCATACATCTTGCTAAAACTTATCAGAAAGACATTCTTTTTCAAATTAATAAAACCTTGGATCAACGAACCAGGTCCCTTGAAAATGCTTGATCTCCCATTGCGCGCGTGAAAAAAGGCATCAGAGGGAAACGCATGATGTACAAACACCCCCCGCGAATCCCCAACACCGCGCAGGAACAATGGCTATTGAGTCCCAAGAAAAAGATGGAACAAAAAACGCTCTTAGCCAAAAAAGTCAAGTTTTCAAGACATTGCATCCCTGACGTGAAATGCAACGCTAGTGTGGAAGGGGCCTAAGGCCCCGTCACACTTGCGTTTTTTCCGCGTGTTTCTGCCGCGTTTCGCACGCGGCAGGAACCACTTGCATTGGCATGCTTGCACCCACTGTAACCAATGGGGCTTTTAAGAGCTTGCATTTGTTTTTCCACGCACACCGACGAGCTTTTTTTTTAAAATGCGGCGGTTTAAAGTCTCGGACACATCTCGACTTGCAAGCTCATGCGCGTGAAAAACGCAACATACAAAGTCGTATCTGGAAAGTGCATAAAAACGCATCCACTCTGAGACACTTGCAATAAAAGTGCAAATGCGTTTTCACGCATCAATTGCCTTATAGATAAAGATAGATGCTCCGTTGTGAGCTCCATTTCACACGCTTGTTTGTCTGCGCGATGGAGAAACGCTATTAGAAAATCTGCATTGAAAACGCGCCCGTGGCACAAAACTGAGACACTGAACAAACTAGCTCGACGGAGAAACTGATCGCACTTGATGCAAAATGTGGCGTTTTCACTGACCAAACCCTGATCGCACCCTGATCAAACTTCTGAATGATCTGCAAACGCAAGTTCGGAAGGTCGGTCCTGAGAACAAGTGCGCCCCGAGAGTCTCTGTTCAGAGGCTTGCAGCAAATTGCTTATATCCGGTAACACCCTGCGATCTGGTGTGCTAGCACCGACTCGTGGGTGATTTCTGATGATCGCCGCTGGCAAAATAGCCCATAAGGTGCGCCCAATTTTTTCTGTGGCATTGACGCTCCCCGTCTCATGAAGACCCCGTAAGCTACTTTAGAGTTTAACCATGCCATACCAATGTGCTATCAGGCACATTGTAAGTATGAGTAGTAATAATACAAATATTATCTGACCATACTTGTAGTACGGCACCCTATAGGTATTATGATGTTAACAGGACACCAAGGCCCGCTTTATAAAGTACTCTAGGGACATGAAAATATCAGTAATAACTCAAAATTGACATAAAAACACATGGTTTTTTTAAAAAGAACTTTAATTTACAAAAAAAGCCTAAACTACATCTTTAAATTACACCCTTTTTACCTTTACCCTAGCAAATCGATCAACGGTAGACAAGCATAGCAGTAAACAATCTAAAAACTGTGGGCTTATCGCCGACAAGTCCAAAAAATGGGTGATCGATCAATAACCTATGTTCAATGGTGACTGTAAAATGCGTTGTTTAACAGCCGTACTACGGATAAAATTGAGCGAGTATGTACCAAATGTCTGCAATCCAAAGGGGAATTTTGCATTAAAAAAAAATTCCAGACAATAAAAGCTGATCAAAAGGTTATACAGTCCATTACAAATAGTTTACATTTTATATTCATGTCCATCAAAACCGGAAAAAAAGTCGACCACCCCCACAGCTGTGTTGTACACCCAAAGTATGAAAAAGTTAACACTAAGTATGATTTTTTAAAAGGTTGGTGCGTTGAAAACTGAAAAAATGTGAAAAAGGGCCTGGCAGACACAGAAAGGGGGGTAACATTCAAGTTTCAGATAGAAGGAATGCAATTTACAGAGTTGAAAACGCATGAGGAATGATTTTGACGTATGTTTTGGAAAATAGAATGATTAAATATTTACACAAGTAAACCGAATAGCTAACATTTCCGATTACAGTTTGTCTATAATCTCCCGCTACTTATATTTTACCATGTTTTTTTGATCCACCACATATTATTTAAAATCGTTTATTAAAAGTGCCTCATTTCTTTGTTTTATTAAAATGAGCATGAGTTTTTTACCCGGACATGATTGGATATGTTACATTGTTCCTGCTTTATGTTGAGTTCTTTAAAAAAAAAAAAAAAGAGCCAAACAATTTAAATTTTTTACTCCACTACATAGAACAACTTATTTAAAATACAATGACCAATTGAGATAAAAAAAAAAAAAAAAAAAAAAAACAAAAAAAAAAATTTTTGTTTTACCATTTATACAAGAATTTTTGAACGTAACTAAAAATAATAATTTAAACACAATCATGAATAAAACCATTACAAAGAACCAAAAAAATGCAAAGATTTACATATAGTAATATCATTGTAAAACATAACATTACAAAATACAGGACTAATTTGCATATACTTCTACATGTTATTTTCCTATACCAGGACTGATAAGACGTGAGCACCATCATCAATTGAGGCCTGGTGTATTATGCCGACATGTTTGCTTTCATGTGCGACGAATCTCATGGGCCCAGGACCGTGGACCCCGCGCATGCGCTGTGCAAGGCCGGGGAAATTCGAGCTGTTAGGGATTCCTCACGGATATCACCTAAGACTGCACTACAATCGGAGAGCGATAAGCATGCTTTCCATTAGCGCCGATTGAATGAAAAACGTAGGACAATCAAGGTATACACAACGTTCCCGATACCGATAGACGCACGATTAAATTTACCAAACGCCACATGTGAGCAGAGAAAAGAAAAGCGGAAAACACTAGTATCGTATATAGAGTATCTTGCAGATGTTGAAACGTCACAGGACGAAAATCGCTCTACATAGCACGCTGCCAAATAAAGAGTTCCAATGTGTGTCTTATACCGAAGGGTCTTATTTTTTTTCGCCACTCCTGACAGTTTATTGGTTGTGGTCTGCAGAGAGCACCTCCCGCACCAATTTTTTCCGTTGGCTTTAGAGTGAAGGCAACGGTTAACCACTGACGTGCCACTTAGTGACATTGCTGTGCATAGCGCACGGGGGATGGGCCTTGTTCCATTGCATATGCATTTCCTAGGGAAACGCATTGCAATTGGAAACCAAACCCAGTGCTTTGTATTGCTAACCCTTCGCGCTCCGCGGCGGATATATCGCCACGGAGCGCAGTGACTTCGCGCTCAGTGGCCGGATTATTATCGCCACGGCTCCTATGCCGGCGCGATCATGGATCAGAAGCCGAACCGTGCATCCGGGCAACACGGGGTGCCGGCTGTAACTAATAGCCGGCACCCCTAGACGTAACACAGCGATCGGAGTTGTCTCCACGACCACGCGGGTATGCTTACCGTAGATGCCGGGTCAGCGCGCACCCGCGGCATTAAAAGTATCTGGGGGGTCTTTCCCACGACGGCACCCACGAAACCGTTTTCGGGGGGAGCCGATCGGTGATTATAGTAACTCATGTGGGTCCGATCTGGACCCCAAGAGGTACTAGCAAGAATTGACACAGTAAGATGGCGGTCTGTGAAGTTCATCTTACTGGCAAGTGCCAGCCTATGCAGTGCTAGGCTGACCACCATGATAATACTCTGCAAACTGAAGTATGAAAATATTATTCATGAAGAAGCAATCAGAAGATTGCTTCTTCATGTCACCATGGTATAAAGTGAAAAAGTTAAAAAACAAATTTCCTCCTTGTTATCTATAAAAAAATAAAGTCATAATCCACCTTAACAATGCCCCAAAACCCCTGACCAAACCCTATAAAGAGACATTAACCAAAAAACAAAGTTGTCTAAATCATAACACCAAACCACAATATATATATCACCGCGTCAGTAACAACCCGTGAGAATTAAAAGTAAATCAGTATTGAACCCCACAGATGAAACGCCCCCGTAAAAAAAAACTGCTATAAACCTTCCATAAAAATATGATTTTTTACCTTTTCAATCCCAACAAAAAAGAGTATAAAAGCGACCAAAAAACCATTTGTACTCCGAAATGATACTGGGGCAAAAGTACAACAGGTCCCGCCAAAAAACAAGCCATCAAACAGCTCCGTAGCCAAAAACGTAACAATTATGCCACTGGAAGATGGCAATACAAAAATTTATCGATTTTTCCCCACATTAGGGTTGTTTGACCAAATTAGTAAAAGTAAGAAAATATATTCAGGTCTGATCCCGAAATCGTAGCAACCAAGAATCATTAGATAACCTGGATATTAGTCTACTACCGGTGAACACTCAAAAAAAAAAAGTAAAAAAATCCAGTACAGAATTGATGCTTTTCTACTCCTTGCCTCAAAAAAAAGTTCTCTTATAATTCTCCACCACAATAGGTGATACCAACGCCCAAAAATTTGTAACAGGGAAAAAGCTTATCTTCTATCCGCAAAAAAAATGCCGTTAACAGGCCCCAATAACGAAAAAGCGAAAAATTATAGCTTCAAAAGGGCCAATGAGGTATACTAAATTCATGGCAGCTGCAGCGCCCTCCTCCCTTCTGCGCCTGTCAACGGTGCCCCCTATAAAACAAGCTACAACTAGGCCACATGTGGGGGGTTCTTTGTACTCAGGAAGAAATTGCAGAACAAAATTGTATGTGGGTTTTTCTCTTTTTATATTTTGGGAAATGTGTAAATTTTGTGCTATAAATGAACGTATAAGTGGGGATCCCACAATAGACCATTCTAAATTTCAACCTACATTTGACGTCAATTACTATGAAGAGCTCAAGGGGTTAACAATCTTCGTAAAAGCTGTTTATGTAGCTTGAGGGGTGCAGATTGAAAATGGGTGGGTATATAGGGGGTGTTGATGCTAACTATGTAAAATTGCATTCAAAACTCCCCAACCGTATTTATCCCAAAATAGTTCAATTCTGAAAATTCCGGAAACAGAAGATACTTCTATTTTGCAAGCTGCGTGACGTCAAATCAAAATAAATTATCCAGATCTTTCAGGAACTTATGAAAATGTAAAGTAGACACACAATGGGAAATGTATTCAGAAACTATTCAGTGGCTCTAAATCTATCGCCCTGAAAACTTTTCCTCCTTGATCGTGATGATTTAGAATTGAAAAATTGTGCAAATTTTTCAAAAAAAATTCATCACATTTTGTCTTTTTTTGTAAATAAACGCAAAAATTATCTGCCATTATACTTTACCACTAACAATGGAAGTCGTACAACCTGTGGGGAACCCACAATTTCAGAATGTTTTGCATAAGTACACCGTGTTCAAAAGCTTAGCGCATGCTAACGCGAAGCAAGTCCTGACCTCCGCCAAACGATCGGGTGGAGCCCGTTAAGGCGAAGTGTATAATATTGCTGGGTCCTTAGGGGTTAAAGGACGTCTAGCCCAGTTAAAAATAGGAGAAAAGGAAAAAAGAAAAGGACAATGGGCAAATAACTCACTTATTCTAACATCTTCATCACCGTCTGATTCCAGCCTTGCATGGTGGTCTTCTTAAATTTAAACTGTGAAACCCTAAAAAAGGAACTTAAAATTAGCAGCCGGAGTGCAGGATAAATGTCGATAAGGATCACGTAAGAGGAAAGGTGATCAATGGTCCCTGCCACTCCGGGCTGCTGTAAATTATAAGTTTTCTTTTTGGGTGAGCCCGGGCTGTCAGGGAAAGAAGAACAAAGCCCGGATCAGATATGCTTTCGATGTGGAAATGCACTTTCTAATGCGGAAAACAAAAGCCGATGAAAAGAGCAAACAATTGATGGCACGTTGAACATGGCTAACCTTTTGCTGTATGCCAGCCTGGTTTGAACTTTGAGTGCATCTTATCCTTAGCCTCTCTCTGCCAGTCCGCTTGCTAACCACACTCCATTTCTTTTCCAGAGAACCTCCACTGCTTCATCTGCTGTGGACCCTGCCCTTCATTTTTAGTCAGGACTCAGATCTGTTGAAGCTACTCTTCACGCTTGGTAAGGGTTATGTTCTCCACCCCTGGCTGAAAAACTATTGTTGGTCATGAGGGTTTTTTTTTGTTCTTTCTCTGTGTTGCTACTAACAGAGTCTTTGTCAGTTTGAAACTAAAAAGCTGTGGGCTTAAAGGGCTTCGGACCGATCGCATATGTGTTTCGCTGTGAAACACTGCAATCGGAACTGAGGACAATAATGTCTATAAGGAGTTCAGTCACTTTGTCTGGTAATAAAGCTCCTTGGCTTGAATATTAATGCATTCAAGCATAGCCTGTCGTGAACACACCTCAGTTACGTTAGCTAGAAGCCATGTAAAGCAATTTTGTGTTTTCTTTTTTTTTCCAGATCGTAATGGATTGTGTCCCCCAGGACAGTGAAAACACAAATAGCTTGTTAAAATATTTCAATAAGAATCCCCCCCCTCTCAACCCAACACCCAGCAGATCTGACCTTCGTGAAATACTGAAAAGGACCTAGAACAGGCACAGATAATTCTCTAATGTCTCCATTAGCGGAAATCAATATTGTTAATGGATGGAATCCGTTCCATATTGAAATGGATTGAAGGCGGTCCTATTGCCTGCAGTAGGAATGTGGACTGATGTGATATAGTAAGTCCTCCAGAGCCTTCAAGTGATACATCGCTGACTCCTGATGCATATCCTTGTCTAAACCTCCAAAAGTAAGAGATTCACACAACAAATGAAGGCTTATCTAAGTGGATACGTGCAATGCATGTGCTGGAATCAATGAAAAAAGTGGGAGGGGCTTTTGGTTGCGAATTGCCTGTTGCCCCTGAGCAAAAATGAAAGTCCTTAGTCAATGGTATGGAAAGTACGGTGCCTTTAACTGCAGCGCATCTAATTTTCGTCACGCAGAGACGTGGAGCATAAGGCCATCTTTATATATTAGCACCATCATAAATATTGTGTCCCAAAACAATTCATGGTCGAATCCTTTGGAAGCACCAACTCTCTGGAGAGGAGAAATGGCTTATATATTATGGACATTGCTATAATATGGGAAATCCACGAAGCAACTTGCCCAGCGCCTAAGATTTAAGTCCCTTATGACCTTAATAAAATCATATGTAGGAAATAATGCCTCATTAAAGAAAAGCACATTACCCTTCATCATTCGCTGACAGAGAGAGGGAGTCTGCATTGTCTGAAACAATAGCGCAGACATAGAGAATTGAAATTCTAAAAAAGATATTTGCTGCCATGTATTTCTTTAATTAATTGATTGTAAATCCCCTGACATTGCTGTGCAGGCTACACCAATCCAACTATATAGTGTTAGACAGTAGCCCAATACAATGAGGAACACTACTGCCATACACTGAGCAACTGTACCGCCATACATAGAGGGACACTACCGCCACACAGTGAGGAACACTACCGCCACACAGTGAGGAACACTACCGCCATACAGTGAGGAACACTACCGCCACACAGTGAGGAACACTAC
>CM033641.1:7351644-7527291 GCA_019512145.1 Engystomops pustulosus
CCCCATACAGTGAACCGCCACTACCCGCCACACGTGAGGGAACCTACCTCCATACAAGTAGGAACCTACCCCCCATACCGTGAGGAACACTACCCCCAACAGTGAGGAACCTACCCCACCAAACAGTGAGGAGCACTACCTCCATACAGTGAGGACACTACCCCATACCACCCCCATCCATGAGGGACACTACCCCATCCATGAGGAAGAACTACCCCATCCTGAGGAACACTACCCTCATAACAGTGAGGAACCCTACCAACTACCCGCATACAGTTGAGGAACACTCCACCATACAGTAGGAAGACTACCTCATACAGTGAGGGACACTAACTACCCCCACCCCATCCCGTGAGGACACTACCCCCATCCGTGAGGACCTACCCCCATACAGTGAGGAACACTACCTCCATACAGTGAGGGACCTACCCCCATCCGTGAGGGACACTACCTCCATCAGTGGGAGCACGACCCCCATACAGTGAGGGACAACTACCCCCCATACGTGAGGGGACACTACCCCATACAGTGAGGGACACTAACCCCCCCCCCTATCATGACCGACACTACCACCGCACACATTGGGGACACTACCCTAACCCCTCACTACCCCCCCCCATAGCAGTGATTTCCACTCCCCTACCCCATACAGTGAGGGGACACTACCACCCATACAGTACGGACACTACCGCCACAACAGTGAGGGACACTACCCCCATACAGTGAAACACTACCCCCCCATCAGTGACCGACACTACCGCCACACAGTGAGGGACCCTACCCCCATACAGTGAGGACACTACACGCCACAGCTACCCCAGCCACACAGTGAGGGACACTAAACCACTCACCCCCCATACAGGTGAGGGACACTACCACTACCACCACCCCCCTCCAGTGAGGTACACACCCCCATACGTGAGGGACCTACCGCCACACACAGTGAGGGACCTACCGCCACACATTGCGGGACTTCTACCTCCATACAGGAGGGACACTACAACGACCCCCATCCAGTGAAGGCGACACTACCCATAAACAGTGGGGACACTAACCCCACAAGCTACCACCGGCCGTACATGAGGACACTACCCCCACTACACCGTGAGGGACACTACCCTACCAAACCCCCATCCAGTGAGGGAACACTACCGCCATACATGAGTGAACACTACCCCACCCCCCATCCAGTGAATGGGCCAACTACAGCATACATTGAAGGGACTACCCCCATACAGTGAGGGACACTAACCCCCAGCTAGTTAGGAACACTACCCCCATCCAGTGAGGAAGCACTACACCATATAGTGAGTACACTAACCGCCCATCCAGTGAGGACACTACCCCCATCCAGTGAGGAACCTACCCCACCCATGAGGATCACTAACCCCATACAGTGAGTAGCACTACCCCCATCCAGTGAGGAACACTACCCCGCACCCAGTGGGATCACTACCCCCACCCAGTGGGATCACTACCCCCCATACAGTTGAGGACACTACCTACCACCATACAGTGAGGGACACTACCCCCCCTCCAGTGAGGGACACCTACCGCCATAACAGTGAGGGACACTACCAAAACCCCCATCCATTGAGAACACTACCCCCCCATACATTGATGCCCACTACCTCCATAACAGTGAGGACCCTACACCCCCCCATCCAATGAGGGACACTACCCCCATACAGTGAGGAACCTACCCAAAAAAAAAACAAACAACACATCCCAGGGAGGAACCTACCCCCATACAGTGTGGACACTAACCCCATACGTGAGGAACACTACCCACCCCCATCCAATGATGGACACTACCCCCTACAGTGGGAACACTAACCCCCCACCCATGAGGATCACTACCTCCATACAGTGAGGGACACTACCCTCCATACCGTGAGAACACTACCCCCATACAAGTGAGGAACACTACTACCCCATACAGTGAGGTACCTACCACGCCCATACGTGAGGATCACTTATACCCCCTACAGTGGGAACACTACTACCCCCCATACAGTGAGGAACACTACCCCCATACAGTGAGGAACACTACCTCCATACATAGAGGAACACTACCCACATACAGTGAGGAGCACTACCCCCATACAGTGAGGAACACTACCCCCATACAGTGAGGAGCACTACCCCCATACAGTGAGGGACACTACCCCCCATACAGTGATGGCACTACCCCCATACGTGAGTAACACTACCCACCGCCATACAGTGATGAATACTACCCCATACAGTTAGGGACACTAACCACCCATACAGTGAGGAACACTACCCACATACAGTGAGGGAAACTACCACCATACAGTGAGGGACCTACCCCCATACTTGAGGAACAACTACCCCCACAGTGAGGAACACTACCCATACATTGAGGAACACTACCACCACCACCCCCATACAGTGAGGAACAATACTCACACCCCCTCCCGTGAGGAACACTAACTATACCACCCATACAGTGAGGGAACACTAGCCCCCCTACATTGAGGGACACTAACCCCCATACAGTGGAGGGACACTACCCCCATACAGTGAGGGACACTACCTCCATACAGTGAGACACTACCCACCCCATCCAGTGAGACACTACCCCCATACAGTGAGAATCACTACCCCCTACAGTAGGGACACTACCCCATACGTGGGGGACACTACCTCCAATACGTGATTAACACTACCACCCTACCACCCCCATACAGCGATGAACCACCACCCCATACAGTGAGGTACACTACCCCATACAGTGAGGGACCTACCTATCCATACAGTGATGACACTACCACACCACACTACCCCCCCCCATACAGTGAGGAACACTACCCCCATACAGTAGGGACCTACCCCCCATACAGTGAGGGACACTACCCGCCATACCGTTAGGAGCACTAACCCCCATACGGAGGGACACTACCACCCCCACCCCCATACAGTGAAAGGGTACACTACCCCCATACAGTTAGGAAACACACGCCCATACAGTGAGAACACTACCGCCATACAGTGAGGAATACTACCCCCCCATACAGTGGGACACACCACCCCCCCATCCAGTGAGGAACACTACCTCTACCCCCATACATTTGAGGAACACTACCCCACTACCCGCCCATACATTGGAGGAACACAACCCCATACGTGAGGGACACTACCCCCCATACAGTGAGGGACACTACGCCCATACAGTGAGGGACACTACCCCCATACAGTGAGGGACACTACCGCCATACAGTGAGGAACCTACCCCCGCCATACAGTGAGGGACACTACCCCCAATACAGTGAGGAAACTATACCGACACGACACTACCCCATACCAGTGATGCACACTACCCACCACCCCTAATACAGTTGGAGGGACACTACCACCCCCCCATACAGTGACGGACACAACAGCCATACAGTGAGGCACACTTCTCCATACAGTGAGGGACACTACCTCCATACATGAGGAACACTACCCCCATAAGTGAGGGACACTCCCCCATACAGGGAGGAACACTACCCCCATACGTGAGGAACCTACCGCCAAAACAGTGAGGAACACTAACCCCATACAGTGAGGGACACTACCCCAATACAGTGAGGGACACTAACCCCCATACCTGAGGGACACTCCCAAACCCCATACAGTGATGGGGACACTACCCCTACCGTGATGGGACACTACCGCCATACAGTGAGGAACCCTACCGCCATACAGTGAGGGACACTAAACCCCCCATACAACATGAAGGAACACTAACCTCCATCCAGTGACGGAGACTACCCCCATCCAGTGAGGACACTACCCCCATACATTGACGGACACAACAGCCATACAGTGGAGGAACCTACCCCCTTACGTGAGGGACACTACACTCCATCAGTGAGGGACCTACTACCCCCCCCACCCCCCATACAGTGACGGCAAACATCCATAACAGTGGAGGGAACACTACCTCCATACAGTGAGGGAACACTACCCCCATACAGTGAGGGACACTACCCCCATACAGTGATGGCACTACCGCCACACAGTGAGGGACTCTAACCCGCCATACAGTAAACACTACTCCATAAATTGAGGGACACTACCTCCATACCAGTGAGGACACTACCACCCCCATACAGTGAGGGACTCCTAAACCCCATACAGTGAGGAACACTACCACCTCCATACAGTGAGGGACATACCCCATACAGTGAGGAACACTACCCCACCCCCAACAGTGAGGGACCCTACCCCATACAGTGAGGAATACTACCACCAATACCCATAACAAGTGAGGGACTCTACCCCCATACAGTGAGGACACTACCTCCTAACAGTTAGGGGACACTACCGTCCATACAGGGATGGAACTACCTCCATACAGTGTGAACCTAACCCCCCATCCGATGAGGAACACTCCAACCCATACAGTGAGGAACACTACCCCCATACAGTAGGGCACTACCATCCCCCATACAGTGAGGGGACACTACCTCCATACAGTGATGAACACTAACCCCCCTACCGCGAGAGACACTACCCCCATACAGTGAGGAACACTAACCCCATACGTAGGGACACTACCCTCCATACAGTGATGAAACACTACCCCCCCTCCGTGGACACTACCTCCATACAGTGGAGGACACTACCCCATACAGTGAGGGACACTACCGCCATACAGTTAGGAGCACTACCCCCATACAGGTGAGGAACTAAGATAACCCGGCCATACAGTGAGGAACACTACCCAAAAACCGCCATACAAGTGAGGAATACTACCCCCATACAGTTAGGGACACTACCCCATACAGTGAGGAACAAACACTACCCCCCCCCATACTTGAGGAACACTACACCGCCATACAATCAGTGAGGAACACTAACCCCATAAGTTATGGACACTACCCCCATACGTGAGGGACCCTACCCCCCTACATGAGTGGAACACTACCACCCCCATACAGTGAGGGACACTACCGCCTACACGTGAGGAACACGTACCCCCGCTACAGTTGAGGGACTACCACCACCCCAATACATGAGGAACACTACCACGCCATAACAGTGAGGAACACTACCACCCCATCAGTGAGGGACACTACCTACTACCCCCCTCATACAGTGACGGACCAACAGCCATACAGTGAGACACTACCTCCATACAGTGAGGGACACACCATCCATACAGTGAGGGACACTACCCCCATACATTGAGGGGACACTACCCCCCACATACAGTGAGGAACACACCCCCACCGTGAGAACACTAACCACCAACCGGCCATACATTGAGGAACACTAACCCCCATACAGTGAGGCACACTACCACCACCCCCATACAGTGAGGGACACTACCCCCATACAGTGAGGGACCTCCCCCATACATTGAGGGACACTACCCCCATACATGAGGGAACTACCGACCGCCATACCGTGAGGTAACACTACCGCCAACAGTGGAGGGACACTAACCCCATACAGTGAGGCCCCTAGCAACCCGCCATACAGTGAGGAACACTACCCCCATCAGTGAGGGACACTACCACCCCCCATTAACCGTGGACGGACCACAACAGCCCATACAGTGAGGACACTACCCCCCCATACAGTGAGGGACACTACCTCCATACCTTGAGGGACACTACCTCCATACCTTGACGGCACACAACAAACAAGCCTATACAGTTGAGGAAACACTACCTCCTACAGTGAGGGAACCTACCCCCTACAGTAGTGACACTATACCCCCCTACAGTGAGGGCACTACCCCACATTGAGGGACTCTACCCAAACTATCTCCCACCCTCTCTACCCCCATACAGTGGGAACACTACCATCCATACAGTGAGGGACACTACCTCCATACAGTGAAGGGAACACTAACCACCGCCATAAAGTTAGGGACTTCTTACCGACTCTACCCCATACAGTGGGGCTCTACCTCCATACCAGTGAGGGACTCTAACCTCCTAAGTGAGTGACACTAACCCTCCATACAGTGAGGACTCGACCTCCTACGTGAGGGCTCCTACCCTCTACCCTCTCCCCTCCATACAAGTGAGGGACATACCACCCGCCACATACAGTGAGGAAACCGACCGCCATACAGTGATGGACACTACCGCCATTAAAACAGTGAGGGACTGTCTACCTCCATTACAGTGAGGGACTCTAACCTCCATACTTGAGGGACTCACTACCTCCAATAGTACAGTGAGGGCCACTACCACGCCCCATAACAGTGAGGGACACTACGGGGCCATAAAGTGAGGGATCTACTACTCCATACCTTGAGGGACTCTACCTCCATACAGTGATGACTACGCATACAGTGAGGGACACTACCGCCATACGTTAGGGACCTACCCCGCACAGTTAGGGACACTACCACCCCCATACAGTGTGAACACTACCCCCCCCATACAGTGACGGCACTACCCCCCCATACAGTGAGGGACCTACCCCCATACATTGAGGGACCTACCCAACTACCCCCCCATACAGTGAGGGACACTCCCCCATACCTGAGGGCACTACCCCCAACAGTGAGGGACACTACTCCCCCATACAGAGGAGAAGGGTGAAGGGAGGAGTAGGATAAGGCTAGATGCGGGACGAGGGTGGTGGAAGAAGGACGGGAGAAGATAGAGTAAAAGTAGGCGGCGGTTGATTTAGATGAGTTAGGGACATACCCCTCCATTGAGAACCTACTACCCCCATCCAGTGGAGGATCACTACTCACCCTACCCCCCATAGCATTTGTAGCACTACAAGACCACCAACCCCCAATACATGAGGAAAGCACTACCACGCCATACAGTGAGGAACACTAACCCCCCCCAGTGAGGAGCACTACCGGCCATACTGAGGGACACACCCCCATACGTGAGGGACACGCCCACCTCCCCCCATACATTGAGGACACTACCCCCAAACGTGAGGACACTACCCCCCTACAGTTAGGGACACTACCCCCATCCAGTGAGGGACACTACCCACCCCCCTACCTGAGGACACTAACCCCCATACATTGAGGGACACTACCCCCATACATGGAGGAGCATACCCCACCCCCATACAGTGAGCAACACTACCTCCCTACAGTTAGCAACACTACTATAAAACGCCAGAACAGTTGAGGAACACTACCCCATCCTTGGAACACTACCCCCCATACCGTGAGGGACACTACCCCCATACAGTGAGCAACACTACCTCCATACATGAGGAACACTACCCCCATACAGTGAGGAGTCACTAACCACCCCCATACAGTGAGCACAACTACCGCCATACAGTGAGGGACCTAACCCCATACTGTGAGGGACACTAACCCCCATACGTGGAGGACACTACCCCCCCCATACGTAGGGACACTAACCCCCCATCATGGGGGCCACTACCCCCATCCAGTGAGGGGACAACTCCCTACCCCCCCATACAAGTGGAGGGAACACTACCCCCATAGTGAGGGACACTACCCCCCCAATACAGTGAGGAACACTTCCCCCATACAGTGATCAACACTACCTCCATAACGTAGGAACACTACCCCCATACGTGAGCCACTACTCCTACAGTGAGGAACACTACCACCCCCATACAGTGAGGAGCACTACCCCCATACAAAGTGAGGAGCACTACCACCGCCATACAGTGAGGGACACTACCCCAGACAGTGAGGACACTACCCCCATACGTGAGGGACACTACTAAATACTACCACAACCACCCCCTACATTGAGGGACACTACCCCCATACAGGAGGGACACTAAACTACCCCAATCCAGTGAGGGACACTACCCCCATACAGTGAGGAACACTCCCCATACGTGGAGGGACACTCACCGCCCCCCCTCCATACATATGAGGACACTTCCCCCATACGTATCACACTACCTCCATACCGTGAGGAAACACTAACCCCCATACAGTGAGGAGCACTACGCACCCCCCCATGAGAGTGAGGAGGCACTAGCCCCCATACAGTGGGGAACACTACCAACTACCCCCCATACAGTGATGGACACTACCCCCATCCAGTGAGGGACACTACCTCCATACAGTGAGGGACAGTACCCCCCATCATTGAGGAACACTACTACCTCATCACAGTGAGGAACACTACCACTAACCCCCCATACAGTGAGGATCACACCCACCCCATTACGTGAGGAGCCTACCCCCATACAGTGAGAGCACTACCGCCATATACAGTGAGGGACACTACCCCCCCCCATACAGTGAGGGAACACTACCCCCCTACATTGAGTTACCCTACGACCCCCATACGTTATGAACACTACCCCCATACATTTATAACACCTACCCAGCCATACGTGAGGGACACTACCCCCATACAGTGAGGGACCTGACCAACCCTACCCCCCCCCCATCAGTGAGGGAACACTACCCCCATCCCGTGATGGACACTACCTACCAACCCCCATACAGTGAGGATCCTACCCCCCCAGTGTGAGGGTCACTACCACCCCCCCCCCACCGGTGATGATCCCTACCCCCACCAGTGAGGACCACTACCACCCCCATACAGTGAGGAACACTACCCCCATCAGTGAGGAGGCACTACCCCCCATATCAGTGAGGATCACTACCCCCACCAACCCCCCCTCCTGAGGATCACTACCCTACCCCCTCCCCTGAGGATCACTACCACCCACCCACCCAGTGGCGGATCACTACCACCCCCACCCGTGAGGAGCACTACCACCCCTCCCGAAACCCGCTACCCCCACTACCCCGTACAGTGAGGAAACACTAACCCCCATAAAGTGAGGAACACTACCCCCCCATACAGTGAGGCACACTACCGCCAATACAGTGAGGAACACTAACCTCCATAAGTGAGGAACACTACCCTCCATCCGTGAGGCAATCACTACCCCCATACAGTGAGGAACACGACGCCATCAGAGAGGGAGCACTCCACCACCCCCCCCATACAGTGAAGAACCCTAACCCATACAGGTGAGTAACACTACCCCCATCCAGTGAGGGACACTACCCCCAATACATGATGGCCTACCGCCATCAGTGAGGAATACTACCCCCCTACAGTGAGGGACACTACCTCCATACGTGAGGAACACTCTACCCCCATACCACCGCCATACAGTGATGGCACTACCACCGCCATAACAGTGAGGGACCCTTCGGAATACATTGTAGGGCACTCCCCCTGGAATACAGTGAGGGACAACTTTCCCGGATACAGTGAGGGACACTTGCCGTCCGGATACAGTGAGGGACACTCCCGGAATACAGTGAGGGGCCCTCCTGAATACAGTGAATGGCACTTCCGGAAATACAGTGAGGGACACTTCCATGGAATACAGGAGGGACACTTACTTCCGGAATACAGTGATGGACCCTACCACCCCCATACATGAGGAACCTACACCACCCCCATACAGTGAGTAATACTACCCACCCATCATTGAGGGACACTACCGCCATACAGTGAGAGCACTAACCACCACCCCCATACGTGGGATCACTAACCCCAACCCCCTTCCACACTGAGGAGCACTACCCCCATCCACTGATGGTCACTACACTACACCCACCCAGTGGAGGATCACTCACCAACAACCCCCACCCAGTGAGTAGTCAGCTACCCACCCCCATCCAGGGGAGGACACACCCCCATACGTGAGAACACTACCCCCCATACAGTGGAACACTAACCGCCATAGCGTGAGGAACACTAACCCCATACAGTGAGGAACACTACCCCCATACAGTGAGGAACACTACCGCATAACAGTAGGAACACTACCCCCCTTACAGTTAGTGGACACTACGCCATATACAGTTGAGGGCTCTACCCTCCATACCGTGAGGGACACTACCGCCATACAGTGAGGGACTCTCTCCATCTCAGTGAGGACCCTACTACCCCCATACAGTGAGGAAACACGACCGCCAATACAGAGAGGAGCACTACCCCCATACAGTTGAGGAACCACTCCCCCACCTACATTGAGGAACACTACCCCCATCCCGTGAGGGACACTACCCTACCCCCCATAACAGTGAGGGGCACTACGCCATACAGTGAGGAATAACTACCCCCCCCAACAGTGAGGGACACTACCTCCATACAGTGATGAACACACCTCTTACCGCAGAATACATTGAGGACCTAACCCCCGCCCACCCATACCCCGCATAAACAGTGAGGACACTTCCGTATACAGGAGGGAAACTTCTCCCGTAATACAGTGGGGACACTTCCGGAATACAGTTAGTTAACACTTGCCGGAATACAGTGAGGGACACTCCCGGAATACAGTGGGGCAGACACTCACAACCGAATACAGTGATGGACACTTCCGGAATACAGTGAGGGACCCTTTCCGGATACAGTGAGGACCCTTCAGATAACAGTGAGGGACACTACCACCCCCATACAGTGAGGAAACTAACCACCCCCATACAGTGAGGAACACATCCCCATACAGTGAGGAACACACCCGCCATACGTGGGAATACTTACCCCCCATACAGTGAGGGACACCTACCTCCATACAGTGAGGACACTACCCCAACACCACCCATAACAGTGATTTATAACTACCCCCTACGTGAGGACACTACCCCCATACAGTGAGGAACACGACCCGCCATAACAGAGAGGGACCTACCCCCATACAGTGAGGAATCACCCACCAACAGTGAGTTAACCTACCACCCAATCCAGTGAGGGACACTCACCCCCATACAGTGATGGACACTACCGCCCAACAGTGAGGAATACTACCCCCATACAGGAGGGACCCTACCCTCCATCAGTGAGGAACACTACCGCCATAACAGTGAGGGACACTACCCTAACCCCATACCTCACCCACCGCACCGCCATCACAGTGAGGGACACTCTTCCGGACTACGGTTAGGGACAACTCCCGGAAACAGTGTAGGGACACTTCCCGGATACAGTGAGGGACACTCTTCCGGAATACATTGAGGGACACTCCCGTAATAACAGTGAGGGGACCAAGCTCCCTGAATTACAGTGATTGAAACACTTCCGAATACAGTGAGGGACCTTCCGGAATACATTGAGGGACACTGCGGAATAACGTGTAGGAACACTTTACCCCCATACATGAGAACACTACCCCCATACAGTGAGGAATCTACCCCCATAACAGTGAGGGACACTACCCTGCCATACAGTGGTAAGCACACCCCAACCCCCATACAGTGATGATCACTTACCCCCCTTCCACTGAGAGCACTACCCCCCATCCACGATGGATCACTACCACCCCCCCCCAGTGGAGGATCACTACCACCCCCACCCGTGAGGGAGCACTACCCCCATACATTGAGGAAACACTACTACCCCATACAGTGAGGACACTACCCCCATACAGTTAGGAACACTAACCGCCATACAGTGAGGAACACTAACCCCATACCAGTGGACACTATACCGCCATACAGTGAGGAACACTACCCTCCATACAGTGAGGACACTACCCCTTCCACTGAGGAGCACTACCCCCTAACCCTCCCAACCCCATCCGAGGATCACTACCCCCACCCATTGAGGATCCTACCCCCCACCCATGAGGGCACTACCGCCATACAGTGAGGAACCTACCGCCATATACAGTGAGGAACACTAACCCCATACCGTGAAGGAACACTACCCCCATACAGTGAGGAACACTACCGCCATACAGTGAGGGAACACTACAACCCCCATCAGTGAGGGAACACTACCGCCATACGTTAGGAAACACTACCCCCATACAGTTGAGGACACTACCCACCGCCATACAGTGCTGGACTCTACCTCCATACAGTGAGGGACACTACCAACCACCGCTACAGTGAGGGTGACTCTACCTCCATCCAGTGAGTGAACACTACCCCATACAGTGATGACCCGACCGCCCATACAGAGAGGAGCATACCCCCATACAGTGAGGAACACTAACCACATACATGAGGAACACTCCCCCTACCAGCACTACCCCATACAGTGAGTTAACACTACCCCCATCCAGTGAGGGACACTAACCCCCATACAGTGAGGGACACTAACCGCGCCATACAGTGAGGAATACTACCCCCATACAAGTGGGGACACTACCTCCATACAGTGAGGAACACTAACCGCCATACGTGATGGACACTCTACCTAGCCAGCGCCATACAGTGAGGGCCCACTTCCGGAATATCGTGAGGGCACTCCCGGAATCAGGCGGACACTTCGGAACACAGTGAGGGACACTTCGGAATCCATTGAGGACCACTCCCAGATGAAAACATAGCAGTGAGGGACACTCCGGATACAGTGATGGACACTTTCCGGAATACAGTGAGGGACACTTCCGGAATCAGTGAGGGACACTCCCTCCGGAATACAGTGAGGGACACTACCCCCCCCATACAGTGAGGAACACTCCCGCCCCTCCCGTGAGGACACTAATCCCCATACACAGTGTAAACACTAACCGACCACCCACCCACCCCCGCCATACACTGTGAGGAATCTACCCCGCCCATACATTTAGGACACTACCCTCCATAACAGTTAGGAACACTACCCCTACCACTACCTTGGCCATACAGTGAGGGACCCTACGCCATACAGTGAGGGACACTTCCGGAATACAGTGAGGGACACTCCCGGAAACAGTGAGCGGACACTCCCGGAATACAGTGAGGGACACTCTCCCGAATAACATGTGATGGACACTTTTCCGGAATACAGTGGAGGGACAACTTCCGGAATACGTGAGGGGACACGCACGGAATACAGTGAGGGACACTTCCCGGAATACAGTGAGGGACACTCCGGAATCAGTGAGGGACACTTCCGGAATACAGTGAGGGGACACGCCCGAATACAGTGATGGACATTTCTGGAATACATTGTGGGACCTTCCGGATACAGTGAGGAACACTACCCCCTACAGTGAGGGACACTTCCTGAATAAGTAGGGACACTCCCGGCTACAGGAAGGGACACTCCCGGAAGTACAGTGATGGACACTCCCGGAATACAGTGAGTGACCACTCCCGGATACAGTGATGGACCTCCCAGGAATACAGAGTGAGGAAACACTCCGGGAATCCAGTGAGGGAACAAAACCTGCATGCATAAAAGAACAATTCCACAATAGAAAGAGGGTGCAACTACCACCATACCATAGGTTACTGGATTGGCATTGTCCATTTTTTTTCATCACATGAATCTCTTCACCATTTCAAACGTGTGAACTTGAGGTCAATTTGTAGTAAACCAACCTTGTATCAAACTATGAAATTACAAGGCAATGTAATGTTATTCCCATGAACTCCAACTTGCATAAATGATAAAAATGGGGCCCTGACTGGTAAAAATCAAATGTTTACAATCCATTCAACAGGAACCTAGTCACCTGTATTGAAAGATTACTATTGACTCTTGCATACTTACACTACCATTGGAATGGCTTCCTTATTTGCCCCATTTAGCAAAAGGTGATAGTGCAAGTTTGCTTGAAACAATTGTAATATGCTTTTCAAGGGGTCTTTCATTTCCTGCACAATAATTTTATTTTTTGTATGAGCCAAAGTTTTTTCTATATAACAATATACTTTCAGTTCAATTATCAAGGTTTTCTATAGCATTGTTTTGCTGACCATTCTAATAAAATCCTGTTATTTGCATTGGATCAAAATATGTCCATGGTCACACAGGTGACGTAATAGTAAGTCAAATGCACGGGTGGCAGGTGCTAAGAGGGTTCACGGCTGATCCTCTCATAGCCGGTAAGGCCCCTTCCCCACTAGCGTTTTTTTTCACAAGCGCATGTTCTGGCCGTGTGCCTTTTGACGCGCAGAATTGCATTGCAACTCTGTCCCATTGTTTCCAATGGGCCGTTCCTCCTTTGCACTTGTTTTTCAACTCACGCATGATCCGCGTTTTTTTGGGTTTGTGGTGGCCCGCCCCATTCAAGTCTATGGAGCGCATCAAAAACCACATTGCACTCGTCAAGCAATCGAGTGCAAGCGTTTTAAACGGATGGGTTGCTAGGGTTACATATTAAAATAATTTCCCCTGCTTGAGATTGAGCATTTATTTAAAAACACAGTGAAGAACGTGGAATAGAATTAAAAACAGTGAACACAGTGCACACAGGAGCATTTAAGTGAGAACACAGTGAAGAATAGATTACAGATGTTTCGGCATAAAAAACATATGCTTACTTTGTCGGAGATACGCGCGGAACGGTTCGGCCCAAAATAGCATGTGAAGAACATATATATTGTGAAGAACACATTTCAGGTGTTCCTACATCTTGCAATGTGTTCTCACATACTATTTTGTTTCACAGAAAAACACCGTTCCCGCGCGTATCTCCAGCAAGTAAGCAGATGTGCCGACACATCTGCAATCTTCTTCACTGTGTTGTTTTCCACTTAAATGATCCTGTGTTCCTGTTTTTATTCTATTCTTCACGTTCTTCACTATCTGCTAACTTGTCGGGAGATACGCACGGAACAGTGAAGAATAGGTTGTTAGATGTTTGCATCATCTGCTATTCCGGAATACAGTGAGGGACACTCCCGGAATACAGTGAGGGACACTTCCGGAATACAGTGAGGGACACTTCCGGAATACAGTGAGGGACACTTCCGGAATACAGTGAGGGACACTCCCGGAATACAGTGATGGACATTTCTGGAATACAGTGAGGGACACTTCCGGAATACAGTGAGGAACACTACCCCCATACAGTGAGGGACACTTCCGGAATACAGTGAGGGACACTCCCGGAATACAGTGAGGGACACTCCCGGAATACAGTGAGGGACACTTCCGGAATACAGTGAGGGACACTTCCGGAATTATCATGTTACCGATCTTATTTGAGCGCGTCTGATAACCTCTTGTTCATCTCTGCCACACATTGGTTTGAAGCCTGAGTCCCTTTAGGTATGTCGCCCATGACACTCTCTAGCCTGCATGCCGCTGCCTCTGCAGACCGGTCCCCTATTAGTGTCAGGGTCAATTATGATGTTTAGATGCTATCTAGCTTCATTCTGGCACTCTGTCAGGCCATGCTGTTGCCCCATAATTTTGGCATAATGGTGCGATTAGGCAGCCTCAGATGGCATCCATGCATGCTGGCCCCTGTGTTTACTGTCCATTTCCGTGGTGTTTCCTCCTTTATGAGTTCCAGGTGTTTGGCCAAGATTCCGGTGCAGAGCCTTGGTCCCTTGAAAAATGCTCGAGTCTCCCATGACTTCAATGGGGTTCGTTAGTCGAGACGAGCACTCGAGCATCGGGAAAAGTTCGTCCGAAATAACGAGTACCCGAGCATTTTAGTGTTCGATCATTCTCTACCTATACCCATGTTTCTCCTCAATTTACACTGCACTAAGATATAGTACCTTCAGGGTCCCACCCTTCACTTGAATTCATGAAACTCCAAGTGCTACAAAAGATAAGTGATACCCCTCTTAATACGCGGGTAGCAAGAATGATTAAATTCCAGCCAATCCAGTTTTTCGGATTTTATGAGTTGAGTTCAAAAGTCAGATGAGTTTCTTGTAGGGCAATAGTATTGGTTGATTATTTAAGATCAAAAACAGACACACGCTTATTCTGGGTAAAAACCCCTAATATTTGTCCAAAACAACATTTTTTCATTATAGTATAACAAACCATCAACTCAAGACGGTGACAAGGGCCGTCTTGAGGACAAGAGCACAAAAAAAAAAAACAAAACCCATAAACAGAACCCTCACCACCCTTCTCCATCGCTACTACCATCGTAGAGAACTGCTCCAGACCCAAGGATCTGACCAAATCCAACTCTAAACTCGCATCACGCCCACCCCCCAGATCCCACACCAAGCTAGCCCACCGACTATTTCTCTCCCCTTTATTCCCCCAACCTGCCTTTCCTACCTTTACAATCCTGGTTCATAATTGAAACTTTTCCCTACTATTTTCTGTTTAAACCATTCCAGTGCATCATCCGGGTCCTCAAAAATAATGGGGGTCTTTACTAAGGGCCCGATTCGTGTTTCCCGACGTGTACCCGAATATTCGATTTGCGGAGATTCTCCCTGAATTGCCCCGGGATTTTGGTGCACGCGATCGGATTGTGGCGCATCGGCGCTGGCATGCATGCGACGGAAATCAGGGGGGCGTGGTGCGAACGAAACCCGACGGATTCGGAAAAACCGCAGCATAAAAAAAAAAAGTGTCGCGGGGATAACGATTACCTTCATAGGAATAGGCCGGTGTACTTCAGTTTGCATTCGCGGGCCCTCGGGAACTTAAGCCGCAGCAGCGCCCACCTGGTGGACGTAGGAGGAACTACCTAGTAATCCCGGTCGGGACCAAAGCCACCGCAGAGAACGAGCGCTGGATCGCGAGGGACCGGGTAAGTAAATTTGCCCCAATGTTTTTTCCTGCCAAAATGATGTGTAACTTAGCCAGGGAAATCAAGAAAATTGAATTCCGTTTGACACAATTTTTGGCTTACCTCCATAAAATTTTTATGCCTGTTCTTGTTCCAAGAGCAAAGTCTGGAAATAATTGGACTGTTAAATTTTCCTTTCTCCCGGGATCTAGAATGATTTAAATCTCTAGAGTCTTCCAGAGGAGAAAGGTTTTTTTCAACATTGGTTAGATGGGCCACCTGAGACTTGTTTACCGTCTGGACTCTATGGGCTCTATCAATAAAAGGACAGGACGGAAGCAATAGCTGGTCCCAAAGTTTTTTTCCAGCATTCTTTCAAAAACACACTGTATGTTTGCCGACAGGGACCGGTTTTCTAGATCTACAATTTTTTTCTGATCGTTTGATTATTTAATTTTTAAACTCGGATGAAAGCTTAGTAATTATCTTCCCATCTGAGATGCGGGCCTCTGCTATATATGAACGATCTGGAAAACTCGACATATAGCCATAAGAGAGGCAATTCATTCCTCAAGTGGTGAGCTAATAAACTCCTTAATATCTCCCCTGATGGAAGACAGCCTCTAAAATTAAAGTAAGTGTGGGGGTGTTCATCGTTTTTTCATAGTTTGTCTTGGGCTTGCTTGAGGTGCTATACCATGCCTTATCAGTCCTGCCAACATCTCGATCATGGCTAGATGGGACATGTTGTTCCATAGATTTGTTGGGATATTTCCGCTGTTGAATCATCAGGATGGCCATTAAGAACAGTGCCTCTTCTCTTCGTAACCTTTCTCAAACCACCCACATAGAAGCCTATTGAGGTGGCATCCATCTCAAGCTGAAAGGGTTTCTCTGTTCAGACTAGTGAGAAGAGGAGCCGAGGCAGAAGCGGACTTCAACTGGAGAACAGCTCTTTGCTGCAGGGGCCAGTTACAGGGATTGGCACCTTCTTTGGAAGTTGTACACGATGGGAGGACACAGAGTAGAAAAATGCAGAGTAAACTGCCGATAAGTCACGAAACACAGGCAACATATGTATGGCCTCTTAGACATTCTGGGCAGTGCCACTGTAGAACTCGGACAGCTTATCAGGTCAATCTGGAGACATCTGTCTGAAATTATATAGTCGAAGAATGGGAGGAGGCATTGGTGAAATTGACATTTCTCCTTGTTCACAAGCGTAGAGAGGTTGGCTCGGAGGCAGCCAAGAACTTGCCATACGTGTGGGACTATGGTTCGAGGTCTCGAGAGAAGACCAAGATATTGTTAAGGTAAATACGACAATGGAGTATACAGATCCTTGAAAATGTCTTCACAAATCGCTGGGAAGACTCAGGAGCATTACATAGTCCAAATGGTATTCTTAGATATTCAAAGGACCATCACGGGTGTTAAACGCTGCCTTCCCACTTGTCACCCTTGTGGATCGTATTAGGTTATCAAAAAGCCACCACGGAGGTCCCACTGAACATGCAGCCGATCAAAGAGTTCTGTATCAACGGCGCGGGAACAGTTTTTAACCTCTCTGCAGGTTGTATCCTTGATGACTCGGAAATAGCAGCAATTTCTGGAAAAAGAAAAAGGAAGGCACGATCTCTAGGGGGAGAGGCACCTGGCAGGAGCTCCCATAGGGCAATCATAAGGATTGGTGCGGTGGAAAGTCTGCTTGTTTTTTGGAAAAAAACATGCCAAAAGTCCTAGGAGCAAGCTGGCAGACCCACCAGAGACTTGAGAGACACAGAAGAAGTCAGGACAGGTAGAGGTGCCACGATGCAATGTGAGTGGGCATATGGACCCCCAAGGCAGGATCTCCCTGCTTCCAGTTGGGAGGATCGGAGCATGAAGTTTCAGCCATGGGAGACCCAGGAGGACAGATGAGATGGAATGTTGCAGCAACATAGAAGGGACAGTTTTTCCTTGTGAAGAGCTTCAATTTGTAGACAGATAGGCTGGTAGTGGATGGATTGGAGTCAGAAGCTTCCGCTGAAGCAGGGGATGGCAAGGGGGCTTGAGGAGGAACCACTGGAATTGATGCAGGGAGACCAGAGCGGCATCCACAAAAGTTCCCCGCGGAACCAAGTCCCAAGAATGCTGAGGACCCCCCCCATGCACAGGAGCACTTGGGTACCGACACTGAGGAGCACGGAACTGTGAGGGAGGAGAAGCTGAACTCACACCAAGGGAGCTTCTCACTGAAGCAAGGTTGAGGACGGGGGATGATCAGGCACAAGCCCCAATGAAGTGCTTGGAACTGGCAACAATGCAAGCAGAGGTTCTTAACAAAGTCTGGAGCGGGTGGAGTCGGGCTTTGTCAACGGCATAGGTCCACTGCAGATCTGTGCGCCAGAGGGCTGGAGAGCCTGTGGAAAACCAGAAACCCAGTCTTGGAAGCCAGACTTCCCCCGCAGTTGCTCATTGAAGCAACTCTTCAGCACACTCCATAACTTGCAGTCTATCCTGGTGGCCAGGGTATGAGACCACTCAGAGTAGCCGGCAGGTCACGAATGTGGCCAATGCGTCCCTGACCTGGGGAAGGACTGTCATTTTTAAATGTTACAGGGAAGGGAATGCAGTGCTCCAGGAGAGCTCAGAAGGCCAAGTGCAGAACTTAACGGAATACTCACCCCCACGGACGAGTCGCATGGCGCAGGTGTAGCAGCGCAGTTTTTACCGAGGGTAGCGTGCAGGTTCCTCAAGCACGGAGTGAAATTCAGCCATGAATGCAACATGACTGGATCACTTTTGTCCTCTCGCCGGGGTTAGCTCAGGCAGGCTTTCCTGGAGAGTAAACTGAAATGAATGCCACCTTGGAGCGTTCGGTGACAAAATGGGAAGGCAACAGTTCTACTGCGGCAGCGAGCACTGGGTAGTGAAGCCCCTGCACAGCTGGATCGCCACATACTTGTCAGGCATAGAGAGCGAAACCTTGGTTCTGCACCGGTAGATTAGCCGGTGTGACCAAAGAAGTAGACAGGAACGTTGCAGGAGTAGGTTGCTGGAGCTGATGCTGGATTAGAGATAAGCAGCTGTTGCAGTGCGGTGGTAACTTGACCAGGCTTTTCTCCTTGAGGCAGCGATCTATTGGCGACTGCTGGGCGACAATGCTGGAAAAGATCAAGCCAGTCCGAAGTGAACCTTGGCGGGTCCATGGCTGGATCTTACTCTCAAGGTTCGCTCAAATGTGATTATTCTGCCAATTGTCAAACTCTCGACTGCAAATCACATGCTTACCCACTGTCAGGATCAGTGGATCCTCTGGACCACCGCGGGAGATGGAACTAGCCGACACCTGGGACCGGAGTCTAAGTGGCACCTGGTTTTCACCAGAGCCCGCCGCAAAGCGGGTTGGACTTGCTGCGGCAGGATACCACTAGGTCGTTCCACAGGTGCGACTAGTTCGTGGTGGCATCCGAGGTCGAGGTACCTTAGCAGAAGACAGTCTTGTAGTCAGGTCTAGGCTCGGGGTCAGGGCAGGCGGCAGAAATACAAGGTCAAGTCCAAATCCGGGGTCAGCAATGGGAGGTCCAAGCAGGTGGGAATGGGAACACAGGCACACGGAACACAGCAACACGGAGGAACTCGGGTAACACGAGAACACAGGACTCGGGAGCGGAGACACACAGGAACACAGGTATACACAGGAACGCAGGAATACGCAGGAATACACAGGAACACAGGAATACACAGGAACGCAGGAATAAGCACCAGGAAGCTTTCTCTTAGGCTCTGAGGCACAAAGATCCGTCAGGGGACACAGGAAGAGGCAGTATTCTTAAAGGTGAGGTGTTCAGCCAGTGCACCAATTAGCAGTGCGCTGGCCAGTTAAATTTTCGGCAGGAGCCGTGCGTGCGCCCTAGGAGGCGTGGACGCGAGTGCGCACGGCAGTCCGGGGAAGAGCAGGAGCCGGGAGAGGTAAGTGAGGAGCTGGGCTGCAGCGGGGACACACGGAGGAGCACGGATGCGCCCACAATCCGAGACAGGGATTGCGGGAGCACCGGTGACAATTTCGTTGTGTTCTCTTGCAAAAGAAGTGAAATACACGACAGTATGAGTCTTTCTCAGTACTAAACAGCTTTTTTTAAGACTATATTTCAACAGTTTGTGTGCAGTATAGTGACACCACCCACTAAACATGTACACGCCTATTTTTTTTGACTGTGTGCAGATAATGGGGACAGTATTTCAGTTTTTGACTGGGTCAAATTTCAATTCACAGTTAGCTGCTGTATATTGCTTCATTTAATTAAACATGATAATAGATTATCGTGCAGTTATATCAAAATTAAATTACGACAACCAAGTCCATGTCGAAAACAAATGTATTTATTTTTCCAATTGCAAGATTGAAGCTGCATTACAGCAAGCCAAAACGTACTGTTAATAAAGTGAAAAAGTCTTGGACTCCCTAACATTATAGTATCAACAGGTAAAACCAAAATGTAACTGATTTGTTGATGCACAAACTATTTAACTACAAAACTAGTTGCCACAGCCTGATTGTGGATGTCTCCCATAAGAATAACTGGGGCCTTGCCCGTAATTTGCCGGTGGCAAAGATGTCACAGTACTTAACTGTGGATTTCCAGTAGTTTCTATGCTCCAGCTGTCTGCGTCATCATGTAGCAACTGTAGTAGGGATGGTTCCCTAGCTTGGGAATAAGGAGCGTTGTATCTTGCCCCAGTATGCATAGCATTAGATAGTGTATGGACCATTTGTCGGGGTGGCTGCTGGCCAAGTTGGGGAACTGAGGTGGTGATTGGTGGCAAATGTGGCCGAATGGCCTGCAGAAGCACTTCCACTGTTGGTGTTTGTGCACTTTTGCGTAGTATTCCTGCAAAAGTTAATACAAACCCCATAAAGACGTTTTGCTTGTCGTCATCCAAGCGACGACATTCTCCTGCTGCTGCCTTGCCAAACCCATCAAAATTATCTTCATTTGCTACACGTTGAAGAAAAGATATCGCTTCGTTTTCTATCAACGGTACATCTTTTTTACCAGCACGACAGACCCGTTTACGGGTCGGTCGTGGTGGAGGAGGTTCACTTTGAGCTGCTTCTGCCTCTTGGATGGGTGAGTCAGAAAGTACTGGGAAAAATGAATTCTCCTCGTCAGCAATTGGTGGCTGAGATGGTCCAGGGCTTTGTGACAATGTTTGCAAATTGTCTGGCTCCTCTTCAGATACTGTAGTCACGCTGGATGGTGGAATATTGCCTTGGGTACTGTAAGTTAAATTAATGTTATATTAATGTTAGTAGTCTGTATACTACTAGGGGATGTCTGTCTGTATAATCCTATTGGCTGACTGTATACTATAGGTTGCTGGCTGGCTGTATCCTACTATGCAGCTAGGGGCTGTCTATCTGTATATTAATATTGGGTAGCTGTATACTATTAGGGGCTGGCTGCATACTACTGGGGGCTTGCTGGCTGCATAATACTATGGGCTGACTGTATACTACTTGGGACTGGCTCTTTACTACTGTGGACTGCCTCTATACTACATGGGGGTAAGGCTGCATACTACTAGGGGGTGGTTGTATACTACTGGGGGCTGTCTGGCTGTATACTACATGGGGGCTGCCTATGTGTAAACTACAGTGGCTTGCTGTTTACTATATGGGGGTAGACTGGCTATATACTAATGGGAGCTTGCTGGCTATATCCTGGGGGGAGAGGCGTGAGTAATGCATTTTGCAGCCTTGTCTTATCCTCGAGGCAATAGTTTTCCCATTTTTTTGTTTCTGTGGTCATATTAGGGGTCTTTGCTTATACCTGGGTTGCCTTATGCTCGTGTGTGTGTGTGTATATATGTGTATATATATGTGTATATATATGTGTGTGTATATATATGTGTGTGTATATATATATATATATATGTCGGTTATATATATTACTCTACTAAATATATATATATGTCTGTATATATATGTGTTTTATAATTTTTTTTTTTTTAAATTTAATTTTACACTTACGGCCGAAGGTTTCTGGATTGAACCAGAAACAGGAGTTCATCATAATGTTCATATTTTTTTCTTTTGGATGGAGAAGATCCACTCTTTTCTTTTTGGGAATGATCCCGAATAAAGCGGTCACGCATGGACCTCCATCGTTTTCGTAAATCTTCTTCTATAATTGTTTGGAAAATGAATACTTTTAATTTCTTTCCACATTAAAAGACATAGGTAAAATTACAAATGTCTGAAAATTTCTATTTAACCCAATAATGGCATTACATTTTCAAGTTTAACAAATGTAATGAAAATTTTTTAAACAAATTGTACACTTTAGAAGCCCTGCCAAACCTGTAATTTAGTTATTTTTTACAATGGATTGGATTGTAATTCCATCTTGGGGTACATATTTAATTTTTTTTCCCTTTTTTTAAAAAAAAAAGGGCATCTTTTTTTTTTTTTTAATTCCCTTTCAAAAAGATTTTTTTTTTTTAGTTAGTATGCAAATAAACACCAAGTCTTGATTCAAAAAATGTTTTTTTTATTATTTTAAAAATCCCAGCAAACTGGAACTATGACTGAAAAATTGCATGTGCATTTACTTATGCAAGTAACGTTTATAATTTATGATATTACCAGATTTTCTGCGCCAATATATTGTGCTGGAAAAAATAAACTCTCCTTATTTGAGAGATTAAAATTTTTTAAAAATGATACACTTAACCGCCGTTGCCCATGATGCTCCAAGCAGCTCCCCATTGTTCCTGATTTTGGCGCTGCACCTCTTCGGTCTTTCCCGCAACTCAACTTCTTCTTTCTTTAATAGTCGACATGCACGCGCGCAAGTTATTTTTACTCCGGCCCATACTGTGACGGGAGCAGCAGTTGCAGCATAGTATGCACCTGCATGAAGATAGCATTGCCAAGTAGATGGTAGCTGTTATTGAAGATAGGCAAAATAAATGGAGCCGCGTTGAAGACAGAAGAAGAGCAGCGCTGACATTTTGAACATTAGGGATCCATGGACAGCATTGTGGTTAAGGTAGAGTTTATAATAGTTTCTTTGAAAATAGTCTTGTGTGTAAACCAAGAAGGGGATTTCAAATCCATTTTTTTGGACTATTTGCACAATAAAATTGGCTTATCCACAAGTATATACGTAGCTATGTGGGAACTCTCATAATCTTGCAGCTTACTGCCAGCTAATTTTTTGGAAACTGGCTAACTCAAAAATTAGAAATAAATTTGGGAAAGGCAAAAGCAAACCAAGTATGGAAAAAAGCCAGTATGCCTATATTCACACATTCCAGAAGAAAGCAGCAAAGTTTCAATTCAACTTGAATTCATATCAACACTTAATGGAAATTCAAAATGTTTGTTCTTTCGTTATGGCTGTGTAGGAAAAGTTGAACCCCTTTAGTGCAAGTTATTGGTTTGTGGTGCCTATTTTTTTTTTTTTTTTGGTGTAAATATTGGGCATATGCTTGCTTATTTGACTAATAATGGTGACAAAAAATATAAAAACTATTGTAAGTTCCAATGCTTTCTCCCACATAGTTTAAACAGATTGCATATTAAGGGCTAATTCACATGGCCGTCTGCGGGGACGTACATGTGGCCGCATGTACGTCCCCATAGACGGCAATAGCGCCGTGGCGCAGATACGGTGCCACACATGTACGTCCCCATAGATGGCAATAGCGTTGCGGCGCAGATACGGTGCCACACATGTGTGGCACCGATCCAGGCCGCACACCGCAAAAAGATAGAGCATGCTCTATCTTTTGGCGTGTGTGCGGCAGTGCGCCACTATTCTCTATGGAGGGAGGAGGGGTCACCTCCTCTCCAGCACACGGCGGTATGCCCGCACGGCGGGCATAGCGCGTGTCAATGAACCCTAAGGGTACTTTCACATGGCCGTATGCATTTTCTGTCCTGTACTTACAGCTGTATTCTGGTCGCAAATACAGGCTGTATAACATCTGTATGTTGCCTGTATGTAACCTGTAATTTCACAGTATTCTGTTAAAAATACAGTGGGCTTGCAAAGGATGTCACTAAATTGGTCAAGTTCAAATTTGATCACCTGACAAGCTCAGACTCCATTTTCACTTTAGAGTGAGGTTAGATTCCATTTTGGAATATATAGCTGGATATCTAGATGCACATGCTTGTATCATCTATACATATATATATATATATATATATATATATATATATATATATATATATATGCATATTTGCAGGTATACATCATAGGAGAATTAGTACTGTGTCCCCATATATACAGGATTGGAGTGGTAGTACTGTGTCCCCATATATACAGAATAGGAGTTGTAGTACTGTGTCCACATATATACAGGATTGTAGTGGTAGTACTGTGTCCACATATATACAGGATTGTAGTGGTAATACTGTGTCCACATATATACAGGATTGTAGTGTTAGTACTGTGTCCACATATATACAGGATTGGAGTGGTAGTACTGTGTCCCCATATATACAGAATAGGAGTTGTAGTACTGTGTCCACATAGATACAAATTAGGAGTAGAAGTACTGTTCCCCCCTCCCACTTGGCAACGAGCATGTACCCCCTTGGCAACGGGCATGTCTCCATTTCCCACCAGACAACTGGCATGGCCCCCCTTTGCAACGAGCATGTCCCCCCTTGGCAACGAGCAAGGTCCCCACTCCCCTTGGCAACAAGCATGACCCCCCCCTAGGCAACGAGCATGATCCCCACTCCCCTTTTACTATCAACAATAGTTTGAGGCTGCCATTCAACATCAGCCAAATTTCTGAGTAATAACGCTGTTGCGGAAATGCTCAATCTGAAGGAGAGCCGCGCGTATGGTAAGCGCCGAGCGCGTACCTCCCTGCGCCGAAGCAGCTTCGGCTTTAAAGTTTAAAAAGTGTTTTAAACCGCGATACAGCGGTTTAACACACTAACAAAAATAAATGAGTTGGTGCTCTGTATTTCCTTCTTATACCTGCCACTTCAAGTGGTAGGTTTCCTTTAATTTAAATAATTTTATTAAATTACGTATGTGAATATTTTTTTTTCAATGCTTAAAAAAAAAAAAAAAAATACATTTACAACTTACATGATGAGTATTTGTTTTCATTGGTAACAAATGAAAACAAGACAACACCAGTTGTTGTAACAACAGGTAACAGACAACTCCCTCATTTCAAAGTTGCATTTTATTTAATATTTTAAATTAAAAGTAATACATTTTAAATTGTTATCACTCAAATTCAACTAGAATTATTAACATAGCTTGAATGGAATGTAAAACGGTTAGATTCAATCGGGCCTTCTAACATTTTTCTTGTAACTGTTGCAATAGTTAGGTATACCATTATTTAGAGCAGTTTTTTTCCAAAAACTATGTTTGAATTTGCAACTTACTATAAAAAGGTAAAAAATTCATCGTTCTATTGTTCATTACTGTATGAACAAACAAGGCTACACCAATCCAACTATACCCTTCAAAGAGATATTTTTTTTTTTAGTTAGTATGCCAAATCAAACACCAAGTGTGATCCCAAAAATAGTGTTTTTTTTTATTATTTTAAAAATCCAGCAACTGGAATAGGAGCTGAAAACTTGCATGTGCATTTACTTATGCAAGTAAGATAACGCTTTATAATTTATGATATTACCCAGATCTCTGCCGCCATATTATGCGACTGACGAAAAAATAAACTCTCCTTATTTGAAGCAGATTAAAATTTTCTAAAAATGATCACACTTAACCGCCGTTGCCATGATGTGCTCCAAGCCCAGCCTCCCCATTGTCTCCTGGATTTTGGCGCTCGCCCCCTCTTCGCGTCTTTCACCGCAAGCTCACTTATGATTTCCTTTAATAGTCGACATGCACGCGCGCAGTGATTTTACCCGCGCCCATACTGCTTGACGAGAAGCAGCAGTTGACCACAGCCATAGTTCGTCACCATGCCCATGAAAGATTAGCATTGCAAGTAGATGGTAGCTGTTAATAGAAGCATAGGCAAAAATAATGAGCCGCGTCTAGTGAAGCACAGAAGGAAGAAGCCAGCGCTGACATTTTTGAAAAACATTAGGGAGCCAGGACAGCATGCCTGCGTAATAATGGTAGAGTTACTTATAATAGTTTCTTTGAAAATAAGTTTGTGTGCAAACCAAGAATGGGATTCAAATCCATTTGTTTGGACTATTGCCACAATAAAATGGCTTATTCACAAGTATCATACGTAGCTATGTGAACCGGAACCATCTCAAATATTGCCAGCTTCACTGACCAGCTAATTAATTATGGGAAACTAGCGCTAACTCAAAAATTAGAAACTAAATATTGGGAGAAAGCGAAAGCAACACAAGCTATGGAAAAAAGCCAGCTATGCCTATATTCACACATTCCAGCAATAGGAGAGAAACACAGCCAAAGTTTCAATTTCACCTTGAATTCATAATAAACACTTATGGCAATTCAAATGTCTTGTTCTTTCAGTTAATACGAGACGTAGGAAAAGTTGCCCCTTTTAGTGCAAGTTATTGTTGTGGTGCCTATTTTTTTATTGTTTTTGGTTGTAAAATGGCGCCATCATGCTTGCCCTTTATTTGGATCTAGATAATGGATGACAAAAAATATAAAAACTCTATGATAACGTCAATGGCTTCTACACAGTAGTTTAAACAGCATTGCATATGATGGGCAATTCACATGCAGACCGTCTGCTTGGCGGACGTACATGGTGCCGGATGCTACGTCCCCATAGACGGCAAATAGCCCCCCCCCCCCCCCCCCCACGCCGTGGCGCAGATACGGTGCCACACATGTACGTCCCCTAGATGCATAGCCGTCGCCCCGCGCGCCAGTATCAGGTGCCACACATGTCGATGGCACCGATCCAGCCGCCCCCACACGCAAAAAGATAGACAGCCATCGCTACTACATCCTTTGAGAGTTGTGTGCGTGCCAGTGCCCACGCCACTAAATCCTCTATGGAAGGGAGGGTGGAGCGGGTTACACCTCCTCCCTCAGCACACTGGCGGTAATGCCCGCACGCGCGGGCATAGACGACATGTCATATGAACCCTAGGGTACTTTCATCATGCAGACCCGGTATGCATTTTCTGTCCCCCTGTGTACTTACAGCTGTTATTCTGGTCGCAAATACAGGCTGTATAACATCGATGTTAGCCTGATATGAACTGTAATTTCATCAGTATTCGTTAAAAATACAGTGGGCATATGCAAAGCGATGTCACTAAATTGCAACGTCAAGTTAAAATTGCATACACCTGACCAAGCTCTAGACTACCATCTTCACTTTAGAGTGCGGATTAGATTCCATTTTGCCGGAATAGATAGCCTGGCGTATCTAGTATGTACATGACTTGTATCATCTATACATATATACATATATATATAGATATATATAGTATTATCTATATAATATAGATAATATGCCCATATTTGCAGCGTATACATCATAGGAGAATTAGTAATGGTCCCCCATATATACAGGATTGGAGTTGTAGCTACTCTGTCCTCCATATAGTACAGAATAGGAGTTTCGTGTAGTTACTAGGTCACACATATATACCGGATTGTAGTGCGTTAGTACTGCTGATCCCCCACAGGATCATACAGCGATTGTAGTGGTAATACTGTCGTCCACATATATACAGGATTGTAGTTTTAGTACTGAACCCGTCTCAAATATATACAGGATTGCGGAGTGACCCCGCTAGTACTGATCGTCACCATATATACAGAATTAGGAGAGTTTGTGTAGTACTGATGAAATGTACCAATAGAACAAATATAGGAGTAGAACTACTGGTCCCCCCTCCCACTTGCAGTACGAGCATGTCCCCTGGCAAGCGGCGACATGTCTTCAATACCCCCCATGACAACAGGCCTATGGACCCCCCTAACTGACAACGAGCATGTCCCCACTTAAGGCCACAACGAGCCAAGGTCCCCACGTCCCTTGGCCACCAAGCAGGGACCCTTCCCCTAGGCCCCAACGTAAGACAGATCCCCAATCCACTGCAAAAGAGCATGACCCCACTCCCCAATGGCAACAACGAGCAATGATCCCCACTCCCCCCTAGGCAACGAGCAGATCCCCCATTTCCACTAGGACAACGAGCATGATCCACCCCCTACAGGCAACGAGCATTGATCCACCCCCCCAAGAGGCAACGAAGAATGATCCCCCCCCTAGGGAGGCAACGAAGCATGTCCCCCCCCCATAGGAACGAGCATATACCCCCCCCTTAGGACAACAATGTGAGACAATGCCCCCCCTAGGCCAACGGCAAGCCATCTGTCCCCCCCTAGGCAACAGCAGCATGTCATCCCTAGGCAACAGAGCGAGTTGCCGCTCCCACACTCCCCTTTGGCAACGAGCATCAGTCCCCCCTGGCCAAAAGAGCATGCGTCCCCACTCCTTCGGCAACGAGCATGTCATACGCCTCCACACACGATGGACAACAAGTCCTTTTTGAAATGTGGCCTTGGTGTGTGTGGGTTTTTGTATGACCTCCAGCGACCCTGCATGCTAGTGCGCACTACTTCGGATTCATAGGAATTACGGTCGACACGATGGCCAATCTTTTAACCAAAAATTGTCCGTCAACGGCCGAGGGTCTGGCCGGACTCATCCTAGATGTACTATGATAAGTCCGACATTATCTTTCAATAAAACATTTCTTTTTGCTAAATGGTTTTATAATTTCTTCGCGCCAGCAGAGGAAGACTCTATAATAAGCCATAATAGTGTTGCCCTTGTCTAGTGCACAGTGCCTGCATTTCATAAGGCGCTGGCCCCTTAGTCTGTTGTCTTTTTTTTTTTTTTTTTGGCAAATTACACACTAACGCCATACCATTAATACGGTACCCACCACCTCGAGGAAGGTGCCGGGAAGAGCCGGGTACAACCAGTACCTGACCGTCTATAGATGGTCCAGGTAGCTGGGCGGACTGCAGGCATGTATTCGTTGCGCTGAATAGCATCCTAACAGTGCCGGCTATCCCAGCTCATCATCGCAGGCTGCTGCTGTTTCTTTTTAGCTGGCTGATAGTTAGGACCATAGGAGGGGAACTCACCGTCATTTTTTCCCTCCCATTTTTGCCAAAAAATGCAGTAGGTGCGACCCTAACATTTAATTTAATAAAAAAAAAATTAACGCTGTTGAGCTTACCCCCCTATTGTCCAATCAGCCAGATACAAAAAAGCCAGCCAGCAGCCGGCCATGTACTGAGCCTGCGGAAGCCCACTGATTAGGGGTCTAATCCAGATCAACAATACAGCTGCAGCCGTTCCCACTACCTCGACCATCTATAGATGCGTCAGCAATGGGTTAATACCCAGCCTTCCCGCACCATGGCTGGCACGTTAGAGGCAGGTACGGCAGGATATCCTGTATAGGCGTTAGTGTAAATTCCAACTCAAATATTAAAATGACAAACACTAAGCGCCAGCCCTTAATAATGAACACTGTCATACTAGACAGCCCATGATATGGATGAGTTGATTATAGAGTATTGTGAAGAATATTGAAAACACTTATTATTGATTCAAACAGAATGCTTTAATTGAAATAAATCAAACACCTCCCTCGTTTGCACCAATTTATTTGCTACAGAAAAAATGCAGACCACTGACGGAATCCTACGATATCGAAGTAGTCCACAGCATGCACGGTCACGAGGGGGATGCGTGCCAGACATACTCGTTGCTAGGGGCGGACATGTTTCGTTGCATAGGGGAAATGGGGATCATGCTCGTTGCCAAGACCGGGGCGACATGCTCGTTGTCTAGGGAGGGAGGGGGGGTCATGCTGCTGACAAGCGGGCAAGTGGGCAGAACCTTTTCGTCATGCCAAGGAGTGAGTGGGGGACTTTGCTGTTGCAAAGCGCAGGACATGACCTACGTTGGCCAAGTGGGAGGAGATGACACGATGACTACTACACCGATCCTGTCTATATATGTGGACACAGTACTACTTCACTCACTATGACTGTGAGACTCAAAAGACATGTAATAGATGATACACGCTTTTGTACCTCTATATATCCAGTGATAATATTCCATAATTCCATAATGCCGTGTGTGGCACAAGATCGAAGTAGCCAAGCCATTTGTGGCACTTGTATCTGCGACCGTTGCTGCCATGGTGGTATAGGAGGACCATACATGCCGAGCCGCACATTTCCTGAGCCCGCAAAGTAAGACCGCACGCAGAACTACACCCTGCAACGGCCAGCTGAATGATCCCTAAGTTGGCTGGATGTTACTGGATGGCACAATCGCGTTGGCTTTTCCTGGCTTTTTTCTTTTCTTCTCTTTTGTTGACTTTCAGTTTCTGTCTTCTGGTGATAATCCTATGCGTGCCCGTGCCTTGAGGCTGGCTAAACGTTGCAGTATATTTGGAGACAAAAGCAAATCTCTGCTATATGCAGACAGAATTTTTCTTAAACTTTAGCCCCTTGTTTTAATAGATTCTATTGCTTCCCAAAGACCCAATGTAGTATGTGACTTTCTTCCATTTTTATAATTACGTGGTTACCAGTAATAAGATGTCTTATGGCTTTGCTCCACTTTTTCACACATGCTGCAAAGCATGTTATGTCTTTTTAAAATTGTGCAGCCAGTTGGTGATTTTGCCCACAAGTTTTTTTATGCTATTTTCTATATTTTTTTGTTAAACTTTTTTTTTTTAGTGTATAGTGTTTTTATCTATGTTGCAACATTTGTGTGTGTTTTTATTTTGTTTAATTTAGATGGGCCCCAAAAACAATGAACTCTTTGAACTATTAACTTAGACTGTATACCCACTTGGATCTGGCCCTAGTTTTTCCGCACGTAATGCCGCGATTGAGCGCCTCAGTCGTTGCCTTTCAAATGAGTCGTTTAATAATACACAAAAAATATTACTCAACTAGCAAAAACACACTACCAAAGCGTATTATAGCTTTCCCATTCCTTGTTGAGAATCTTCTCTGTACCTTTGCTTGTACATAGAGAGTCGCCTCCATGCCTAATCTTTCAGTAAACTGAACAAATATGATGCGGCAGATGGATAGCTGACATGAATAAGCACCAACACTTGGCCGAAAGCATAGTGTTCCATATAAGACCAGTAAGATCAATGTGATGACCCGTTCTGTGATGTTTTTTTTCTAATAGATAGAAGCATGGAGTAGAGGAGCGCTAACATCCGAGAACAACCTCTGGAGTCGACCAAGTAGCAGAGGGTCTCCGTGTTTTATGTTTTATTGCAAAATATGTATGTTTTGACATCACACCATGAAGGAGGGGAGGCGGGGAGGGAATGGGGGGGGGACGTGATAATATAGGGGGGGGGGAAGGATAATATTGGTGCCAGTCTGTATCTTAATAGGGCAATAGTATATTAATTGGTTCATAGCCAATAATGCATCCAATCTCGGAATTCAGAAGTAGCTATAATAAATGCCTATGATGAACCTGTCCTAGTATGGCAATGAGGCGATAGTTGTTTTGAAACGGTATAACTGGCTAGGTTAGATAGGCTAGCTGTTTTTACTGAGGGCTGCAGTTTTCAAGAGTATATTGGCTGGCCTGAGCTGAGCCTGTATATATATTCGATTAGGCGGCTTGCAAACAGTGAAAATGAGTGTGAAAATGACTGGCTTATATAGTACATAGCGTCCCAGTACGTAACAGCAGTCATCACACACATTTGTGCCAAGGATGTATACACTAGCAGAGCTTTCAGGAGCCCCTGTCATACCCACAGGATTGCCGCCAGCGGCTGGTATACTATTGAGGGTTGGTCAGGAAGGAACATAATACATTTACTTTGTACGGTGCGTCGGCCAGGTAGGACCCTGATATCATACTAGGGTTTGAATTGCTCGATTCTGACAGCTGAGAGGGGAACTGGCCTGTATACTACTGGTAGAAGGCGTCTGATAACTATTGCTATGGACTTAGCTAGGCGGTGCATTTTTAAAAATGTTCGCCATACTCGGTGCGCATAGCCATATAGGTATGGTGGTTCGTCTATACAGTGGCGTTGTGAGCTTGACTTTAGAACACATGGAGCTATACCATCGTAGGGGCTGGTAGGCGCCTGCACTTTAACTTACCACAAATGTAAGTTATTCAACATAGGGCTTTCACACAAATCAATTTATGTAACTAGATGTATGTCGTCGCTAACATTGATACTCTTAGCTTATCATGTGTCTATAGTGTTTTTTTCTTAACCATATATATGAGATTACAGAGCCGCCCAACCGAGTATAAGCCAATTTGCCCTTTTTAACATCAAAAACAGGCCGAGATTAGTATGACTGCGAGTAGTAAGCTTATAGGATCGTCGCCGCAAATGCATCTAGTTCACAGCCTACAGTAATATAGGCATCCAGAACCCAGATAGTATATAGCCTGACCCATGCTAGTAATACAGACCTAGCCCAGCCTGACACAGTGCGCTATCCCACAGCAAGCCCTACCAGTGCGTATACAGCCAGCCCACCTGTCCACGTGCGTATAACAGGAATGCAAACCCACCAGTGCACAGATACAGACGCATGCCCCCACCAGTGAGTATACAGGCCTGCCCACCAGTGAGTATACAGCATCCAGGCCAGTGCGTATACAAACCAGACCATGGCCTGCCCACCCAGTCGATATACAGCCATGCCCCAGCAGCCGACAGCCTAGCCCACCAGTGCGATATACCAGCAATTGACCCATGCCATAAGCCCACAGTGGCGTATCCATGCCCCAGAACCCAGACCTTGCCGACCAAGTGGTATCTAGCCAGCCAGCCTGCCCACAGTGTAGCGATCTAGCCAGCACCCAGCCTGCCCACAGTGGCGATATCTAGCCAGCCCCAGCCTAGCCCACCAGATAGGCGCAATATCAACTAAGCCAGCCCCAGACCTCGCCCACCAGTGCCATACAGCGCCAGCCCCCAGCCTACCTGCCCCACCAGTGAGATACAGGCAGCCAGACCAGCCACCAGTGCAGTGAGACGGCAGCCCATGGACTGACCCACCAGTGCGCTTCTACAGCCACAGCCTGCGCCTGCCACCAGCATTACCCCCAAAAATCGGACAGTATACAGGCCAGCCCTGGCGCCACACAAGTAGGTACACAGCCAGCCCATGGCTGACCACCAAGTGGTATTACAGGCAGCCTATGGCTTGCCCACACCAGTGAATATTACAGGACCCAGCCCTGGCTTCCCACCAGCCTGGTATACAGGCAGCCCTGGCTGCCCTCAGTGGTTATACAGGCAGGCCCTGCGCCCTCCATGTGGTAATTATACAGGCCAGCCATGGCTGCCCCCAGTGGCATACCAGGCAGCCTGCGCTGCCCCCCTCAGTGGTATACAGACCAGGCACTAACTATAATACACGTTCTGTCGAGCCCCTGATGTGCCACATGGCAACCCCGATGTCCGACGCTGCCTCCACTTCTTTCTTCCTAGCGCCAGTCCTTAAACTGCCTTGCATGCGTGCAAGCCAGTAGTAATTATTCAGCAGTCAGCACATTACAATGAGTCAGACAATAACTACGCACGCGTATAGTATGAGACACTGTTGCGTAGGCATAAAACTATGGATGCGCCATTACAGGCTTTTAAAGCAGAGTAAAGATTCAGAGTAAAATTGTTAGAGTAGCCCAAGGAGAAGAAAGCTGGGCCTCAGTTGCCTCATGGCAGTTTGTAAGCTGAAGGTGGGAAAATGGAGTTTTTAACATTGCGGAGGAGAGCTCATTTTATTTGATTTCTTGGTCAAAAGACTTGTGTATAAGGCCCAAATGTAGGATTTTTATCCACATTTATTTGCAACTAACTCGACTTATAGAATAAGAGTATTTTTATATAATAGTCTATATATATTCATTTCAGACAGTAAAATACCATATTGTCGTGCTACTGAGTTTTTTTTCATTTTTTAAGACGGTTAAGTCATGAGAGTCAGGCCGTTTAAAAAAAATTTGTAGCCGCACAGGACGCGGCTGCTTAAAAAAAAAGTCCACTTACACTTACCGGTGCACTCCGCGTATCCGAGCGCTGCTAGTCACTCTGTACCGAGCCGCCATGTAAACAAAACCCAGAGCACCGTCGAGAGCAGCGATGCTGTTGCTCTTTATGGTCCGAGCCCTGTCAACCTTCTGGCCTCAGTAAACAATGCGTGAATAGAGGAGGTGTAGGGACGCTGCCCCGCCACGGCCAGCCGTACAAGCGCGAGTGCAGCACTGCCATGCCGACAGGCCAATGTATTGTTGACATACGCGTGCGCCCGCCAGAATGGCACAGCGACAGCAGACAAAATGGATAATGGATGTGGACCACCGGAAGGCCTAAGTAGGACGTTATTTTTTAAGCCAGCCCCTTACTGGCGCCCCAACTTTCATTTTCTCCCGAACTCTCGGACAACCCTTAAACATGCTATTTGTTTTTTCACCTTTATTATTTTGCGCCCTCATACTCTGTATTCATGGATTGACATTCTTTTACAAAAAAATTGTGTAGCTTTTGTAGATTAGCATATTTTTAATTACACGACGAATTATCAATATAGACAATTAACACTTACCAAACGCCATCTTCCTGACTCAGTTGAACCGAAGTCCAGTTTTGCTTCCATTAGCTGGCACACTTGAATCCATGCTCTGCCACTATTTTTTCTTTATTAATATGATGTTTTATTTTTCAATACCAGATCATTGGGTTTCTTTTACCGTTAATCTTTAGTGTAAAAATATTAAAAGTATTTTTGGTTTTTAAAATACTTTTTTGTTAAAATTGTTTTTAAATTATCATATTTCTTTGAAATTAAGTTGTCCACCTGGTATACTACAATTTTTAAAATGAAAAAATTAAAATTTTGTTTACTTGATTTTATTGCGATTCATTTTCTTTTTTAATAATTATTTTAAATCATTTGCCTAATTTTTAACCCCATGCGAAATAAGAGTTACCACTGTAAGTTTATTCGTTCTGGGGTAGTATGAAGGGTAGTATGAAGGGTTCAAGGGCTGAGCTTACCAAGACCACCCGGGTGCTGCTTCACAATGAAAAAGCAAGACCCGTCGCTAACACCGCGAAGGTGTGTACCGATCGCGGATGTAACACTTCATTTGGCCCAGATAGCCGCTCCCCGTGGACGTCATGGGGGGAGCGGCGAATCCGTTGCACAGGGACAGCCCGGATCACACACTGATCCGAGGTTATCATGTTTAGCCATCTACTATCTTACAATGTGCGATCTGCACATGTAAAATAGATGGTATGCAAATCCTATACGCCTACTGTAGGATGGGCGTATATGGTAGGACAATCAGACAACGCGGGTGAAAGTACCCTAGGGAGTCTGAAAAATAGTCAAAATTTTAATAAAAAAAAAAATAAAAAAATAAATTATGTAAAACAACCTAAAAATTCTAATCACCCCCTTCCCCGAAACTGATATAAATAGAAATAACAAGTAAAAATCATTTCAACACATGTAATGCACTGCATCCAAAACTGCCCACACCCCCACAAGATCTGAACACCCAACACACCCACATACACTCACACGCATGTCTCTGTTTACCTGCCGCCTCATTACCATCCACTCGATAACGGCCCTAGCGTGCACACCAACAAAGATAACGCAACAAACCGGGCACATGCTTTAGTTGCCATTTTGAAAAACCCTCCATAAAAAATATCAAATCAAACAAAGCTCCAGACCCCTCAAAAGGTCCCCCACCCACCCCCCAGCACCAGACGCACAATTCTAAAAAACAATACCCAAAAGCATGAAACAAACACCGAGCATCGCAACACCAAAGTCTCAAACCCAAATGACAACACCCAAAAGCTACCATACACCAAAGTATGAAAAAGGCTATCTGCGCGCAAGAGACCCCCGGTAAAATGAAGAATTTATTTTGTACAGGAGTTTTTAATTTTGTAAATATATGAAAACATATAAACCTATAGAAATTTGGTTATCCAGGTGATCGTTATTGACCCAATGAAGGAAAGAAATTAGACATGTCATTTGGAAGCGCACAGTGAACGACTTAAAATCCACGAGGCCACAAGAAAACGGCGGCAAATGCTTGTGTTTTTTTTCACCATTATTTTCACTGATTCAGAATTTTTTTCCAGCCTTCCAGTATATGGCATAGGACAATAAAAGCCATTCACTAGACGTGCAATTTGTTACGAGAAAAACAAGCCATTGACCACAGCTATCTACATGGAAAATAAAAGTTATGGATTTTGAAGGTGGGGTGTGAAAAATAAAGACGCAAAAACGAAAGGGCCTGACCAGTCTTAAGGGGTAAAGAAAACACAAAGAAAACACATTTGAGCTAGTTTAATACATTATGTAGGGTAATATTTTTCCACAGAACATGCCAACAATTTAGTTTTGGAATAGAAATACTAATTATTTTTTCAAACATTAATTATTGTCGCCCACAAGAATATGGAAATACTCACATTATTCCTTCGAGTATCATAAAATATACTGGCATATTAACGTTTCAAAATGTCAAATAAATGGATTTTGCTAATTAGCTAAGAGTGGCCCCCCTTCAATTTTACTTGAACGTTTTACTATCAACAATAGTTTGAGGGCATGCCATTCAACATTAGCCAAAATTTCTAGTAATAACGCTGTTGCGGAAATGCTCAATCATTTATACTCCTTTGTTAAATGTTGATGCGAGCTCTTATAGAAAAGCTTGAAATTATGTTCCGACCTAAGCGCCCCTTCCACACTAGCGTTGCGTTTCACGTAAGGGTGTGCAATGCGTTGAAAAATGACGTTTTTGGCTGCGTTTTGTTCAGTTTTCCTTGGAGTAATTGCGTTTTGCGTGTTTTTCAAGCGCGTTGTTAGCGTTTTTTTGCGTTTCGGGCGCATTTTTAACGCGCGTGTCAATGGGGAGACTCGAGCATTTTTCAAAGGGGGACCATGGTTTGGGATTAAAATTGTGTTATGTAATGAAAAACCTAATGTCTCTGATAAGTTGCAAACATCTGGATTCTATTCGCATGTCCCGGGTATCTTATCTCCCGACAAGTTAGCAATGTGAAGACAGTGAAGAATAGAATAAAAACATTGAACACATGCAACACAGGATCATTAAGAAAAAACACAGTGCAGAACACAGTGACAGAAAGATTACCATGTTCGGCCACTCGCTTACTTGTCGGGAGATACGCACACGGTGCGCCCAAAATAGCATGTGAATAACAATATTATTTGTGAGAAAATTGCAATGTTTACAATACCTTGCAATGTGTCTTCAACACATTATATTGTTCTTCACATGCTACGTTTTGTGCGCACCGTTCCGCGCGTATCTCCCGACCAATTAAGACAGATTGGCGAACATCTGTTAATCTATTCTGTCACTGTGTTCTGCACTGTGTTTTTCTCTTAAATGATACTGTGTTCACTGTTTTTATTCATATTCTCACTGTTCTTCATTTGTGTTTTTTTATAATTAAATATCGTTCTCGAGCAGCGGGAAATATGTTATTCTGTCACCTGCAACCTTACGTTAAAAACGTCATGACTGTCTTGAATGCAGTCTCAAGACTTGACTGGGGCGATTGAAAAACACCTAATGAGAAAGACCCATTGAAACAATGGACAGAGTGCAATTCAAGTTACTGCCCGACGTCAAATGCACTCGCAGAACTCGGCGTGAAAAACGCCCGTGTGGGAGGGGCTTAAGAGTGCAATTGTTAAAATAATGGGGCAGATTACTTACCTGTCCCTTTGCAATATAGCGTGCGTTCTCTGTGGAGGATTTTGGTCCGGCCAGGATCCCTAAGGTAGTTCCTTTGACTCTCACCAGGGTCGCGACTGCGCTGAAGTTCATCGGATGCACTGCAAGTGTCACCATACGCACTGGGTGCGTTAAGCGGCGTGTCCACGCCTTTTTTTTTTTAAATGCGGCACTTTTTTTTCCCAAATGCGTTTTGGTTTGTGACGGTCCATACCCCCGTTCCCTTGCGTGTAATGCCGGCACTGTAGTGACACAATCCCATTGTGTGTGCCAAAATCACGCGGGCAATTCTGGGAAAACTCTCTGCCAAATTGAAATTTTAGATAACCCCATCGGAAAAAACGCAGACTTCTGGCCCTTAGTAAATGACCCCCAATATGTGCTGTAAATATAACACATTTACCTTCCGTGTATTCTGTGAAATTTTGGTTCTAAGTTTAAAAGGAAACCTACCACTTGAAGGGCACGGTATAAGAAGGAATTACAGAGCACCAACTCATTTATTTTGTTAGTGTGTTTTAACCGTGTATCGCGGTTTTAAACACTTTTTAAACTTTAAGCCGAGCTGCTTCGGTGCCCAGGGAGGTACGTCGATCGGCGCTACCATGTCGCTCGACCGTGCACGTTGTACATAGGAAGAGTAAAGGAGAGCCGCGTATTGGTTAGCGCCGAGCGCGTACTCCCTTCGCCGAGAGCTTCGGTCTTAAAGTTTAAAAGTTTTTAAACGCATACAGCGGTTTAAACACACTACAAAAATAAATGAGTTGGTGCTCTGTATTCCTTCTTTACCTGCCCACTTGAACAAAAAAAAAAACAAGTGGTAGGTTTTCCTTTAATTAAATATTTTATTAAATTACGTATCGTGAATATTTTTTTTCAATGCGTAAAAAAAAAAAAAAAAATACATTACAACTTACATGATAGTATTTGTTTATTGTAACAAATGAAACAAGACAACACCAGTTGTTTGTAAAAACAGTATAACAGACAACTCCCTCATTTCAACAGTTGCTGTTATTAATATTTAAATTAAAAGTAATACATTTTAAATTTGTTATCACTCAAATTCACAGAATTATTAACATATCTTGAATGGAAATGTTAAACGGTTAGATTCAATCGGGCCTCTAACATTTTTACTTGTACTTTGCAATGTTAGGTATACCCTTATTTAGAGCCGTTTTTTTTCCAAAAACGAATGTTGGTAATTGCAACTTATACTATTAAAAAGGTAACAAATTCATCGTCTTAATGTTCATGACTGTATGAACAAACAAGGCTACACCAATCCAACTATATAGTTTTAGACAGTAGCCCATACATGAGAACAACTACTGCCATACACTGAGCAACTGTACCGCAACATAGAGGACACTACCGCGCCACACAGTGAGGACATACCCTCGCCACACAGTGAGGAGAACTACACTCAACCGCCCTACAGTGAGGAAAACTACCGACCACCATGAGGAACCACTTACCGCCCACACAGTGAGGAAACACTCCCACCGCCATACAGTGAGGAACACGTACCCCTCATACAGTGAGGAACACACCCCTACAGTGAGGAACACTACCCCCATTACAGTGAGGGACACTAACTACGCCAACAGTGAGGAAACTACCCCACTTACAGTGAGGAACACTACCGCCATAATGAGGAACACTACCCCATACATGAGGAACACTACCCCCATACAGTGAGTGAACACTACACACCCATCCAGTGAGGAACACACCCCATACAGTGAGGAACACATACCCCCCCATCAGTGAGGAACACTACACGTCATACAGTGAGGAACCCTACACAAGCCATACAGTGAGGGAACACTCACGCCATACAGTGAGGGGACACTTACCCACAGCAGTGAGGACACTACCGCCACACCCCCCCCCCAGAGCCGAAGGGAACACTAGCCGCATACCGTACTACGTCATCACCAGGACACACCTACTCCGCCACACATAGGAACACTACCGGCCATACAGGACACTACCCTACGTGGGAACACTACCGCAATACAGGAGGAACACTACCCACCTACAGTGAGGAGACTACCGCCATACAGTTGAGGAAACACTACCCCCATACACAGTGAGGACACTACCGCCATACAGGAGGACCACTACCCCCATACAGTAGGAGGAAAACTAATGAACACTAACCCCATGGGAATCCCCTACAGTAGCCACCCCCAGTGTACCGACAGAGGCACACTCACCCCCATACAGTAGGGCGTACAGCATATGAACACTACCCCCATACGGCGCCACATGAGGACACACACGTGAGGACACCCTACGAGCACTCCCAACAGTGAGCATCGAACATGAACTACACCCCATACAGTGAGGAACACTACCCCCATACAGTGAGGAACCACTACCACCATAAGTTAGGAACACTACCAAGCCCCATATGAGGACACTACACGCCATCAGTGAGGGACACCACTCTACTCACCCATACAGTGAGGAAGACACTACCCCCATACAGTTGAGGACACTACCCACGCCATACAGTGGAGGAACATACCCCTATCAGTGAGGAACACTACCCCCCCATACAGTGAGACACCTACACGCCCCCATAACGTGAGGAACACTCACCGCCATACAGTGAGCCGCATATCAGACATACCCCCATACAGTGAGGAACACTACCCCATTACAGTGGGAACACTACCAACTATACCACATACATGATGGAACACTACACGCCACCACAGTGAGGGACATCGACCGCCATACAGTGAGGGGACCCTACCCCCAGCACATAGGATACCCAAACATGAGGGAAACACTACCCCCATACAGTGAGGACAAACATACACCCATACAGTGAGGGACCTCCCCCATACAAGTGAGGGACACCCCAACTGGACCCCCCCCATTAAGAACAGCAAGACCTGAGGACACCCATACGAGAGACCAACCATACCCCACCAACCCCCATGTACCCATCCTATTAGGGAACTAAACACTAATTCCCCTACCCCCAGCGCGGATAGCCGCCGCACAACCTCCCCTACCCAGCGCCACCGTCCGATAGCCTGAGAGAGAAAGGTCCCTCCCCCGGATGGAGATGACTCGAGGGCCCGCAGCCCAGCTAGACAAGTAAACCGACCGAGAGGGAACTGGAAGGAGCAAAAGAGAAAAACAACGAGGGTAGCGAGGAAAGAGAGAAGAGTCGAGACCAAGGGAAAGGATGCGCATTGATAGACTGTAGAAGAAGAAGAGTAGGAGGAAGGAGGATCGAAACAAAAGAGCAGAGGGGGAATGACCCGAGCAGAACCATACGCCCAGGCTCTACCAACCCTCAGGAAAAGAGAAAGAAGTATGAAAGACAAGAAAGCTGACACAACCAACGAATGAGGGAGGGAAAAAGAGCACTCGGAAACAAGTAAAAAGAGGAACTCAAAGGAAAATAAAACATAGGAGTAGAAAGGAAAAAGGAAAGGAGAGAAAAGGAAGAGACTAAAGAGCCCATCATGAGAAGGGGAGAAGAAAGAAGATGAGAAAGGGAGGAAATCACAAGAAGAAGAGGGAAGAAAAGATTGAGAGGAAGGCAGGCAAAGAAGGAAAAAAGAAGACATTAGAGAAGAAGAGTAGAGAATAGAAAGGAGGGGAAAGAGAGAAAAGCGAAGGAAGGACAAAAGAAGAAAATAAAAAAAAATATAATATTAGTTATTTTTTTTGAGGGACACTACCCCCATACAGTGAGGGACATACCCGCCATACAGTGGGAACTACGCCATCAGAGGGACACTACCCCACACAGTGAGGGACAGCTACCCCCATACAGTGGGGACACTACCGCCACACAGTGAGGACACTACCCCCACACAGTGAGGACACTACCCATACCAGTGAGGGACACTACCCCATACAGTGAGGGACACTACCCCCATACAGTGAGGACACTACCCATACAGTGAGGACACTACCCCCATACAGTGGGACACTACCCCATACAGGAGGGACACTACCCCATAAGTGAGGACATACCCCATACGTGAGGCACTACCCCCATACAGTGAGGGACACTACCCCCAACAGGAGGGACACTTCGGACAATACACAGTGAGGACACTTCCGGAATACAGTGGAACACTACCCCCATCCAGTGAGGGACACTCACAGGAATACAGTGAGGACACTACCCCCATACAGTGAGGGAAACTACCCCATACAGTGAGGGACACTACCCCCATCAGTGCGGGACACTACCCCATACAGTGAGAGACACTACCCCCATTACACAGGAGGGACACTTCCGGAATACAGTGAGGCCACTTCGGAATACAGTGAGGAACAATACCCCCTTCCAGGAGGGACACTCAAGAATACAGTGAGGGACACTCCCGGAAACAGTGAGGGCACTACCCCATACAGTGAGGACACTCCGGAATACAGTGAGGACACTCCCGGAATACAGGCGGGACACTCCCGGAATACAGGAGGGACACTCCGGAATCGTGAGGGACACTCCCGGAATACAGTGAGGGACACTCCCGGAATACAGTGAGGGAACTCCCGCTACAGTGAGGGACACTTCCGGAATACAGTGAGGACACACAACCTGCATGCAATAAAGAACCAATTCCACAATAGAAAGAGGTGCACTACCACCATACATAGAGTTACTGGATTGGCATTGTCATTTTTTCATCACAGGAATCTCTTCACCATTTCAAACGTTGAACTTGAGGTCAATTGTAGTAAACCTTGTATAAAAACTATGAAATTAAAAGCAATGTAATAGTTATTCACAATGAATGCAACATTGCATAAATGATAATGGCCCTGACTGGGTAAAATCAAATTGTTTACAATCCATTCAACAAGAAATAGTCACGTATTGAACAGATACTCTTGACTCTTGATATTACATACCCAATTGGGAATGGCTTATTTGCCCCTTTAGCAAAGTGATATTGCAGTTGGCACGAAACAAGTGTATATGCTTTTCAAGGGGTATTTTCATTTCTGCACAATAATTTATTTTTTTTGTGATGAGCAAAAGTTTTTCGATATAACAATATACTTTCAGTATCAATTCATCAAGTTTTCTATAGATTGTTTGCTGACATTCATAAATCCTGTTATTTGCATTGGAATCAAAATATGTCCATGGTCACCAGGTGACGTAATGTATCAGTCAAATGCGGGTGCAGGTGCATAAAGCAGGGTTACGGGCTGAGCCGTCTCCATAGCCTGTAAGGCCCCTTCCACACTAGCGTTTTCACGCGCAGTTCTGCGTGTGCTTTGACGCGCAGAACTTGCATTGCACTCTGTCCCACTGTTTCCAATGGGCCTTTCTCATTTGCATTGTTTTCACGCGTAAGCTGCGTTTGTTTTGCCAGCACCATAAGTCTATGGAGACGCATCAAAAACGCATTGCACTCGCAAGCAATGTGAGTGCAACGCGTTTTTAAACGGATGGGTTGCTAGGTGACATGAATAATTCCCCTGCTTGAGATTGAGCATTAATTTAAAAAACACAGTGAAGAACAGTGAGATAGAATAAAAACAGTGTGAAACCAGGGTCATTTAAGTGAAAAACACAGTGAAGAATAGATTACAGATGTTCGGCACATCGTTACTAGTCGGGAGATACGCGCGGAACGGTGTGAACAAAATTGTATGTGAAGAACAATATATATGTGTGAAGAACACATTGCAGGTGTTTCCATACATCTGCAATGTGTTTTTCACATACTATTTTGCTCACACTGTTCCGCCCGTATCTCCCGACAAGTAAGCAGATGTGCCGAACATCTGTAATCTGTTCTTCACTCTGTTTTTCACTTAAATGATCACTGTTTTTATTCTATTCTTCACTGTTCTTCACATCTGTAACTTGTCGGGAGATAATATAACCGCGGAACAGTGAAGAAAGATTGTAGTGTTGCATACATTCTAACTATCAGAAGACGTCTTTTTCATATAAATAAAACATTTTTCCGCCCCGACATGGTCCCTTTGAAAATGCTTGAGTCTCCCATTGACTTAAAAACGCGCGTGAAAAAGGCACACGAAAACCGCAATAAAAAACGCGAACAACAAGCGCATGATGAAAAGGCATTGAGTCCAAGGAAAAATGGAACAAAAACGCAGCCAAAACGTCAGTTTTTCAAGCATTGCAACCCTGACGTGAAATGCAACGCTAGTGTGGAAGGGGCCTAAGGCCCCTTTCACACTTGCTTTTTCACGCGTGTTTTCTATGCGCATGCTTTTGACGCGCAGAACTGCATTGCACTCTGACCCATTGTAACCAATGGGTCTTTTCAGACTGCATTTTTTTCCACGCACACACGCGCGTGTTTTTTTAATGCGTTTAATCTCGACATGCTCTACTTTTGCAAGTCACGCGCGTGAAAAACGCACCATCACGTCTATGGAGACACATCAAAAAAGCATCACACATCTGAGACACTTGCAGTGCAATGCGTTTTTCACGCATCAATTGCCATATAGAAAAGATAGAGTCAGTCCTGAGTCCATTTCACGCTCATTTGCGCGTGAGAACGCATTGAAATGTACATTGAAAACGGCGTGAAAACTGAGACACTGAACAAAATGACTGAAAACTGATCCACCTGATGCAAAATGTGCTTTTTCACTGACCAAACCTGATCGCAACCCTGATCAAACCTGACGTGATCTGCAACGCAAGTGTGGAAGGGCCGAAGTTTTCATAGTGCAGGCAAATGCTTACGCGGTAGAGCCCCTTCCACACTAGCGTTGCGTTTCACGTCAGGGTGCAATGCGTGAAAAACTGACGTTTTTGCTGCGTTTTGTTTCATTTTGTTTCGCGTTTTTTTGCGTTTTCGTTGCGTGTTTTCACGCGCGTTTTTTTAAGTCTAATGGGACTTTTTCAAAGGGACCAGGTTCGGGATATAAAATGTTTTATTTATGAAAAAAGAATGTCTCTATAAAGATAGCAGATGTATGCAAACATCTACAATCTTTCTTCACTGTTCCGCGCGCGTATATTATCCCGACAGTTAGCAGATGTGAAGACAGTGAAGAATAGAATAAAAACAGTGAACACAGTGAACACGGACATTTAAGTGAAAAACACAGTGCAGAACACAGTGCAGAATAGATCAGATGTTCGGCACATCTGCTTACTGTCGGAGATACGCGCGAACGTTGCGAACAAAATAGCATGTGAAGAACAATATATATGTGTGAAGAAGAAATTGCAGATGTATGGGAAACATCTGCAAGTGTTTTTTACACACATATTATTGTTCTTCACATGCTTTTGTTCGCACCGCTCGCGCGTCATCTCCCGACAAGTAAGCAGATGTGCCGACATCTGTAATCTATTCTGCACTGTGTTCTGCACTGTTGTTTCACTTAAATGATCTGGGTCACTGTGTTCATTGGTTTTATTCTATTCTCACTGTTCTTCATTGTGTTTTTTTTAATTATTTGAACGTATCGCGAGCAGGGAAATACTGTATTCTGGTCACCTAGCAACCCTTACGTTTAAAACGCATTGCACTCGCATTGCACTTGCAATGTTGCGAGTGCAAGCGTTTTGATACGTCCCCATAGACTTGAATGGGGCGTGAAAAATGCGCGTGAATCGCAAAAATAGAGCATGCTGCGATTTTGACGCTGTGCAAACGAACGCAAGCACGCGCGTGCAAAAAAACGCAAATGGAGAAAGACCCATGAATACAATGGACAGAGTGCAATGCGAGTTCTGAGCGTAAATGCACGCGCAGAACTCGCGCGTGAAAACGCCAGTGTAGAAGGGCCTAACACCCGCGATCGGTGCTAGCACCGATGTGGGTGCTTTCTTGATGATCGCCCGCTGGCAAATAGCCACTAGGTGCCGCAATTTTTCTGAGGATCGACGCTCCCCGTCTCATGAAGACCCGAAGCTACTTTGAGTTAACCCATTCATACAATGTGCTATCAGCACATTGAAGTATGGTAGTAAAATACACATATACTGCCATACTGTAGTACGGCACTAAAGGATATGATTGTACGACACCCAAGGGTTAAAGTACCTAAGGGACCTTGAAAAATAGTAAAACTAAATTGAAAAAACAGGTTTTTAAAAAGAACTTTAATTTAAAAAAAGCCAAAATTTAAAACACCCTCTTACCCTTACCCTAGAACTGATAACTGTAAGAAGCAGTAAAAATCGTAAACACTTTTGGTATCGCCGCATCCAAAAATGGCTGATCTATCAAAATATTTAATGGTTTTTAACTGTGTTTTACCCCGTTACGGAAAATTACGGTATGTCCAAAGTCGAAAATTGGCATTTTTTGCCATTAAAAAAAACAAAAAACAATAAAAGCTGATCAAAAGGTTCTACCGTCCATAAAATGTTACCATTTTAAATGTCATCAAAACCGGAAAAAAATGCACCACCCACAGCTCTGTACACCAAAGTATGACAAAATAAAAATATATATTTTTTTAAAGGTGGGGTTGAAAAATGTAAAAATGAAAAAAGGGCTGCAGCAGAAAGGGGGTAAACATTCAAATTATCAATAGAATGATGCAATTACAGATGTTGAAAACCATGGAGGAATTGTTTGACGTATGTTTTGGAAAATTGAATATAAATATACACAATAACATGAATAGCTAACATTCTATACAGTGTCTATAATCTTTACTTATATTTTTACATGTTTTTTTTGACCAAATATATTTAACATTGTTTATTAAAAGTGTATTTTTTGTTTATTAAATATATGATTGATTTGGACATATGATTTATATGTTATACATTTTCCATGCTTTTATGTGAGTTTTTTTTTTTTTTTTTTTTTTTTAAAGAAAGAGCCAAACATTTAAATTTATAAACATAGAAAATTTATTTAAATACAATGCATTGAGATAAAAAAAAAATACATTATACAATGAATTATGAATTAAATAAAAATAATAATTAAACACACAGAATAACAACATTACAAAAGACCAAAAAAAATGCAAAGATTTACATATAGTAACATTTTAAAAAAAACATTACAATAAATACAGGATAAATGACATATACTTCTACAGTTAACTTACCAGGAGATAATGACGCGAGCCATCATAATTGAGGCGGTGATATGCCGACATGTTGCTTTCACTGTGCGTACGAATCTCCTGGGCAGGACCGTGGACCGCGCAGCGCTGTGCAAGGCGGGAAAACTTCGAGCTGAAGGATTTCTCACAGATATCATCCCGACGCACTACAATCGGACATCGATAATGCATGGCCATAGCGCCGATGAAAACGCACTGGACATCAGGTATTACAAACGCCGAACGTAGCCCATTAAATTTACACCAAAACCCACATGTGGCAGAGGAAAAGAGAAACAACAGTAATCGTAATAGTATCTTGCAGAGCTGAAACGTCACAGGACGAAAACGCTCTACATAGACGCGCCAAAAACGCCATGTGTGTCTTCACCCTTAGTGCTGAGGTTGGGTGTCCAGCACCTTGGACACAGGTGATGGGAGCGAGCAGCCCATCAGTTTTTTTTTTAAAACCGCTCAGCAGAGCTGAAGTGTTGTCTCTCTCTGGAAGAGGCTGGAGAGCACACAGCCCTGACCTCGTGCCTAGAACAGCAAGTGATTTTGTTATAGTGGTGAGTTAGTGAACACCGTATAGTTAGCACCCTGACGGGTAGGATTTTTGTTTATTTAATGCCTGAATGTAAAGGCTGTTTTATTTTGCTGCTACAATAAACGCAGGCGAGACCTGTTTTGGACTGTACTTTGGTGTCACTGTCGTGAACTGCATCACAGCACCCCGCTACCACGGTCTCTACTGGGCCAAATCCCCACAATATATAGTTACACATGCCAGATCACAAAAAAAAAAAAGAGGCTGAGCCTTAAAGTACAAACCAGCTAAATTTTAAAGGAGTTAAACTATCCAGATTTAAATTTCCTGTTTCCCTGACATATTTCATTGGCTGCTCTAGGGATGTGGCCGAGTTGGTTGCTGAACGAAATCATTAAATCCAAAAAAAAAATGATGATGAGGCCTGGGTACTTAGGGATGGAGCAGTCAGCAGATGCCCTGTACATCTCATATGGCTTTTACGTTTCTCTCTTTTCTACAATCCCCAAAATATAATATTAACAACCCATAATTACTACACAGACTCTATTAACCCCTTAGTCACGCAGCCTGAAAAGGCTCTAGTGACCTGGCATTTTTAGCAAATTTTCGTAAGCGCCGGTAAAAGGGCCATAACTTATTTCTCTGTTCTACCGTAAAATTGTTTGGGACACTTAGAGCTAGATAAAAAGGTAATAAAAGTTTAAACTTTTTTTTTCACTTTTATTTTTATTCAGGGTTAAAAGTGGAAAAAAGTCTTTTTTTTGTAATTTATAGTACATTTTTTTAGCATTTAAATTAACTCAGTATGAAAATTATTAACAAATTCCCTATCTTGTTTCGGTCATTTTGATATATGATATGTATAGTCTCAGGCAAACCGGGTGACTATGGCGATGCTTTTTGTAGTGTGGGGAGTTTTTTTTATTATATGGGGAAATGGCATTGTATTTTTATGAATGTTTATTCATATTTTGTGTGTGTGTTTTTACTTTATACATCCCCCAAGAGCCTCAGTTACAGGGAAAATGACCACCTGTAACTGGAGATTCTGATCAGAGCTGGACTGGGTCTAATTAGTCCCAGCATCTGTGGTTAACTCCTAACTTAAAGAAATCGCTGCAAAATCCGGCCCTGGGCCCGCAGACTTTAAATGGTCCGAGAAGAGTTAATAACTGTCCATAAAGCTTTAAGAGGAGTTTTTCTTTTCAAAGTTGTATTTTTGAAAGCTACAGTTAGGGGGGTTCATGACACTAAGTAATATTTCTTAACCCTCGCTGTGTTAAAAAATAAAAATTCTATCCTTGTGTTTTGTGTGGAAGGTTTTAGCAGCTCACTTTATTTATTGCTATTTATTTTTTGTGAACATATTATTAGATTGATTCTTCACATATATTGGGTTTATTTTAGATTCAGAAAAACAATAAAAATGGACAATAAAAATTAATTTCAGAGATATTTCTCTCTTTTATACAGTAGCAGATCATTTTTGATAATTCCATTCAGGACTTGGAGAGATGATATAATCATCGCTGTAGAGTAGGGAAGTCTTACACCCATCCATCTTCTCCAGCAACTGTCCAAAGCGGTGGCCTTAAAGCGATGCAAACCACGATGGTCTTGGCCAAGATTGAAGACAAGACAACAGTGAAGATGATCCCAAAGGAGATGTGGCGGAACATACAGGTTGTGTCCTCTGGTTTACCAATGAAGAGGAAAGTGCAAAGCAAACTGAGCTGGAGAGAGATAAGGATGATGAAGCTGAGGTTACAATTATTAGCTCTGACCACCGGAGAATTCCGGAAAAAGACAAATATTCCAATGATTAATAAAACCACAATAGAAGATATTAGAGAAAATAATAAGAAAACATAAGCTACAATATCAGTTTCATAAAAGATAAATTCATTTATTTTGGGATACACTTCTCCCTTGTCTCATTTGGCCATTCAGAGGTCAAACACTTTTGACAGATTTTAGCATCTGTAATGTATACATTAGAATATTAGGAAAACAGTATAAATACGTAGGACAATTTCTAAATGGATACAACAGAATCAGTCATTTTCTTTAAATCTCTTATTTTCTACAAACCCAATTATTCCTTTATCAAACTTGAACTGAGATCAGACACTGGAGTATATTTGTCTTGATTATTGATGACTTAAAGGACACCTATCATCATGTCTCTATAACTATTTTGGTCACCACTACCTGTTAAAGCAGCTCACGAGGATTCTATCTTATTTGCCTAGTCAATTCGTACATTAATCAGTCTTTAATCATATTTTCTTCATCATGTAAATAAGCTTGGGCACATGGAAAGAGAAAGTGATGTCACCCCTGTTCCCACTGCGTCTGTTCTCTTCCCCCAGTGTACATGTCTGTGTTTAATGTATAGTAATACATTGGTAGTGCCTGTGCTTTATCTGCTGACATGTTGTGTTCTCCCATACACGTGTGAGACATCAGCTACACAAGTACCTGACATGCTTTGTTCTCCTGGAGCAGTTGAATCTCTTATACACACGTAGGCTTCAGGGTGTTTGGCCAACAGCACCAGGAAACACATAGAGGAGCAAGCACCAGCAGCGTCAAATCTTTATACAGGCAGTCAGTCATGTGTAGAGGAGTATATCATACACAAACAGAATGCAGGGGGCACCAGCACCAGAAAGCACATGGAGGAGCCAGTACCAGGAGTGTCACATCATTATACAGGCTGTCAGTCATGTGTATAGGAGTATCTCATAGATACACAGGCTGTAGGGGGTGCCAGCACCAGGAAGCACATAGACGCAGCACCAGGAATGTCACAAAATTGTACAGGCTGTTAGTCATGTGTAGAGGAGTATCTCAAACACACACAGGCTGCAGAGTGCATGGCTACTAGCACCAGGAAGCACATAGAGGAGCCAGTACCAGTAGTGTCACATCATTATACAGGCTGTCAGTCATGTGTATAGGAATATCTCATACATACACAGGCTGCAGGGGGTGTCAGCACCAGGAAGCACATAGACGCAGCACCAGGAGTGTCACACAATTATACAGGCTGTTAGTCATGTGTAGAGGAGTATCTTATACACACACAGGCTGCAGGGGGCATCATCACCAGGAAGCACATAGAGGCAGCACCATGAGTGTCACATCATTATACAGGCTGTTATTCATGTGTATAGGAGTATCTCACACACAGGCTGCAGAGTGCATGGCCACTAGCACCAGGAAGCACAAAGAGGAGCCAGCACCAGCAGTGTCACATCATTATACAGGTTGTCAGTTATGTGTCAGTGAGAAGAAGACTAAAATGTGTGGGGGCCCATTTTTAGCTTCTTTCAAACCTTATAATCCAATAAATATACAGAGAATTAGCATTTACAAATTGGTATATAGTTACTTCACAAATTACTTGCAATTAACTACAGCATGACTCAGTCTGATCAATACTATTCCACTTCAATTACCTTGTAGACCATGGTGCACCATAGCACCCAGCAAATACCAAAGACCATCAGCACCTCAATCACAATGCACAGTGGTCGCTTTACGGTGAAACTTTGAATGGCTCATTAAATCAGTCATGGTTCCTGAGGGGACACACAGAGGTGTCTGCATATTTTCTAAATATTATTACAGACTGCTTTTGTTTCCTCACTTGCTTATAAACCAGATACCCATGTCAGTGGTTCTTTATGTCCACCAACGTGTTTTACACTACAAGTCCCAAGAGACACGTGTGCTTCTCTCATGTATAACAGTATAAGCATGTATAGGCATCTTGTACAAATAAATGATTATAAAGAGGGGCTACCTTCAGCTCCTTGCTCATTTTCAGAACCAGCTTACCGCTCCAGCAGGTCTTGGCAACCATAAACCACAGGTCCCATGATGCAGCGGAGCTTCCCACATGTACAATAGAGATTCAGTGGTGGTCAATAGAGCTTCTTACATTGGTTATCTCACACAAGGCTGTTCAAGCAGAGCAGCTTATTTCAATAGCGCATTCATCGCTCGGCAAGTCAGCATGCCAGCCGGTTCTCACTAGGGTTTCTGCCTTCTGACATCTGTCGTGAATTCCCCTCAGGAACCAGAGCCGAGTCACAGGCTGGATGCTCATCACAAGAGGTCGGCAACCAGGATGGGGCAACACGTGGCACGTTCTACGTCATGTCACTCTCTGTCTCCATAGTCTGAAAAATACACAGACGCCTTTAAGAACAAAACATTTTGTTAAGTTTTTATTTTACTGTTCATAAAGCTTTTTAAGGACCGTTTTTTCTCAAACAAGTTGTATTTTTGAATGCTACAGCTTTGAAGGTTTTAGAGTCTCTCTTTGTTATATTATATATTGCTAATTATTTAGCGATAATTATTTAGTAGACATATGATTAGATTGGTTCTTCATATATATTGGGTTTATTTTAAGTCAAGAAAAATTGGACAATAAAAATGAACTACAGAGGTTAAAAAAACATAAAGAAACATAAAATAACATAAAGAAACATTTTTTATTCTGATTTATTTTTGTGATACACATTTTTTTTTTGGTTCTGGGTTTTTCAAGATATTCCACAGTTTAGGTAAAAATATGCAAACCATTATCCCGTTACCTGAAGCCAATAGAGCAAAACTTTCTACAATAACCATACTTTTCCCCATACTGCTCAGATAGGCCGGGATGGCGCCGACCCAGACACTGCAGAACACCAGCATGCTGAAGGTGATGTACTTGGCCTCATTATAGATATCAGGTAATGTCCTCACCATAAAAGCCAGAACAAAACTCACTGCTGCCAGGAGACCCATATAACCCAACATGAGGTAAAAGGCCAGTTTTGAGCCCTCGTTGCACTGCATAATGATCTTTCCTGGATAAGAATCCATGTCTAACTCCTGAAAAGGAGGGGAAAATGAAAGCCATATAATTCCATTCAGGATTTGAAGAGATGATAGGATCATCACTATGGAGTAGGGAAGTCTTACACCCATCCATCTTCTCCATGGGCTGCCAGGTGTGGTGGCCTTGAAAGCGATGCAAACCACAATGGTCTTGGCCAAGATTGAAGACAAGACAACAGTGAAGATGATCCCAAAGGAGATGTGGCGGAACATACAGGTTGTGTCCTCTGGTTTACCAATGAAGAGGAAAATACTAAGAAAACTAAGCTTGAGAAAAATAAGGATAATGAAGCTGAGGTTACGATTATTAGCTCTGACCACTGGAGAATTCCGGAAAAATACAAATATTCCAATGATTATTACAACAACAATAGAAGATAATAGAGAAAATAATAAGAAAACATAAGCTACAACATCAGCTTCATAGGAGAGAAATTCATTTATTTTGGGGATACACTTCTCCCTTGTCTCATTTGGCCATTCAGAGGTCAAACACTTTTGACAGATTTCAGCATCTGTAATGTATAAATTCAAATACAAAATAATTACTTATTACATTTTCTAAAGTTATACAACAGAATAAGTCATCTCTTATTTTCCACACACCCATTTGTATGATATACCTAGTATAGTATAGTATAATTTTCCCGATTTGTGGTGACTTAACATGACCAACATACAAATCCTGTGGATTGTGCGGTGGGAGATTGGATGATTGGACACAAAACCTCTTCTGTCTCTGGCTTATATCTGTCTGCAGCACTTCAACCATTCATTCTGCCTCCTGCACCCTTCCCTTGTGAGTAGTGAATTGAAGACCAAAATGCGCAGGAGAGGCATAGCGCGCATGCCTGAGAGGCAGTGACGCCACGCATCCTCAGACATACTCATACATACGTACTGAGCTCTCATATGCACTATCTTTTGTTACTTTCTACATTGTCTTCTGTAAATCCTCTGCACCCCCCTCACCTAGCAGTGAGTAGCAGAAGCGGGAAGTAGGGGCATCAGAGGGGGCAGGGTTGAAACCAGAGCACTACAGCCAAACCAGCTGACTAACATCCCTAATCAAGATATGACTGTATGATGGGTTTTAACCTCTACATATCACCGCTGCTGCTTTGTAAAGGTTACAGTAATTTAAGTGGTTGATTCCTTTAATAGCACATCTTGGTGGGAGGTGACTTACTGCTCCATGCAGTTCTGTTATATCCAGGTACAGGCACCGGCTCACAAGTAGAGCCAATGCCGTAAACTGTGGGTTTCTGCTATATTCAATGCATCTATCACATCAGAATTGAATGCATGAAAAACTGATGGTTTGTTTTTGTTTTTGCTAGGAGCCGTTAATGTTTTTGTCTTTTTTAAGCACTTTTTTTTGTTTTCGATGTATTTTTCATGATTAGATTCTATATTTTCTATAGCAATTAATCCGTGAAAAACACATTGCACTTGCATGTGTCTGAGAGTGCAATGCATTTTTAAATCTTTTGGGTCTCTATACACTTTTATGGTGCATTTTTCACGTATGTGACTTGCAAAAGTAGATGAATGCTGAGATTTTAACCTGCACTAAAATAAATGTGCATTTGTGCGTGAAAAAAAACTGCAAATCTGGCCAAAGCCATTCAATACAGTGGGGCACATTTACTAAGGGTCCACACGGCGCATTTTTGTTGGGTTTCCCGACTATTTCGCACACGCTCGGATTTTGGCGCGATCGCGCCAACTTGCACGCAGCACAAATCGGGGGCGTGGCCGACGGACAACCCGACTGAATCGGGCTAAACGCGGGATTTGTAATTCAAATTGTGTTGCAAGAACGTGAACTCTGGCGGACCTCAGCGGGGAAGCGACACATGCAGGATTGTGAACACACGATCTTGAAGAATCGCGCCGGACTTCATCCTCGTCAGAGAACACACCTCAGGGATCACGACAGGATTGGGTAAGTAAATCTGCCCCAATGGATCAGAGTGAAATGTGAGTTCTGCATCTTAAAACAGTTTTTCTAATAAAAATAAAGAAATTCACAAACAGCACGTTTCCCAATATTTATCATATAAAGTAATAAAAACACAAGACACACATATTTGGTATTGCTGCCTGCACACTATTTTTACAATAAATTGAACCATTACTGGAACCCCAGAGTGACTGCTGTAAAAAGCCCTCAACTACCGTATATACTCGTGTAAAAGCCGAATTTTTCAGCACAAAAAATGTGCTGAAAAACCTCACCTTGGCTTATACACGAGTCAATGAAAAAAAATAAATGTAATACTCACCCTTCGTCGTCCCCGAAGTTCGTTGCCGCTCCAGATCTACGTCGCGGCTCCCAGTTGCTCCTCTTCTATCTTCTATTTGCAATAGCTGGCAGAGTGGCGTCCGTGCAATCTGCCAGCCGGCGCACAGTATGATGTGGTGATGTCGCCCTGCTGATGACGTCATCAGCGGTGACACTGCCGCTTCATACTGTGAGGTGGCAGGCAGATCGCACGGACGCGACTTTGCCAGCTATTGCAATGAAAAGATAAAAGATTGCTGGGAGCCGTGACAGGGATCGCGAGCCGCGACGAAAATCGTTCCGCGACGGAGGGTGAGTGTTAAGTTTATTTATTTTATCTGTTTGGCAAACTGCGTGGGGCAGGCTGTATACTACAAGGGGGCTGGCTGTATACTAGATGGGTGCTGACTTGCTGTATACTACCGACCAATGCATTTCCCACCCTCGGCTTATACTCGGGTCAATAGGTTTTCCCAGTTTTTGGTTATTAAAATAAGCGGTCTCAGCTTATACTCGAGTTTATACGGTATTTCTGGAAAATTCCAAAAACCTAGCAGAATTCAGATTTTCTCCATTTTAGTTTTTGTTCACAAAATTAGATTAATAAAAAGAAACCTATACTGAATTAACACTGTAATCATAGTGACCTGTAGGACAATGATAAGATAGTGGGGGGATTTAATAAGAGTAAATCCTGAAGGGCGGTCTTGGTTTAGGCCAAGTCAATCCTAATCTAAAAATCAGGTGCAAACTCTGCAGTTTTCAGGACTAGACTTAAGTAGGGGCCCCCCTCTCCCTGTCCCCATCCGCTTGGCTCTATGCTCTGTCACACTCATAGTTTCTGAGACGTGGCCTACAAGTGACTTCTACACAGATACTGTAAACAATATGGGGTCTGCACAACAACCAATCATATATTATTTAATAAAACACAAATTAAAAGTTATGTTTTAATAAATTGTGGCATTTTGCTAAAGTTGTAAGAGAGTAGACCAATCGCCCTGACGAGCAGAGACAAAGTAAAGTAGATAGTAGCCCAGAGTCTGGTTGACCCTCTCCACTTGCCTATTAGTCTGTGGATGATATTCAGAAGAGACCCCTCGGTCCGAGATGATGTGTTGAGGAAGCCCGTGATGCTGAAAGATGTGAAGGAAGAAAAAGGTGGCAAGGCGTTGAGCCAACGGCAGACCTGGCAGAGACACAAAGTGGGACATCTTGAAGAACTGATCCGTTACCACCCAGATTGTATTACCGGAAGAAGATGGGAAATCCATAATAAAGTCCATGGCTATGTGATTCCACAGGCAACTGGTTATTGGTAATGGCAGGACCAGACTTGTTGGCTTAAGACACAACGGCTTGTTGTGGAAGCCGTTGAACAGGAAGAACAGGTACTCACAAAATCTCGAACATCCAGTAGTAATGAGATATCAGAGTAATAGATCTCTGCACCCCAGGGTGCCCAGTGACACAAGAGCAATGTCCCCGAGTTAGTGTCCTCTTCCAAAGAGCTGGTGGGATATAGGTCTTGCCAGGAGAAAGCTGCCATAGGTCCACGGGAGCAGCAACAACCAGTCGTTCCTGGGGAATGATATGACGAGGAGCCAGTTGTTACCCAACAACATCAGAGGCACAAGAGAGGGCATCAGCTTTGACATTCTTCTCGGCTGGACGGAGGTGAATCAAGAATTTGAACTGAGAAAAGAAGAGGGACCAGCAAGCCTGTCAAGGAGACTCTGAGCAGTCTGGAGTTAAAGGAGATTCTTTCGGACGGTGTAGATATGGCCTGGATGATGAGCTCCTTCCAGAAGATAACGCCATCCAAAGCTAGCTTTATGGCCAGAAGTTATTGATCACCTATGGAATAATTCCTTTCTGTGGCTGAAAAGGTCTTAGAGAAGAAGCCGCAGTTGAGGGTTTGATCTTTGGGCCCTTTCTGGGTGAGAACGGCTCCAGCACCAACGGATGAGGTGTCAACCTCTAGCAGGAATGGCTTATCAGTATCAAGCCATTTTGGTCAGCGCCACAATGGGAGATACAAGGGAAGAGAAGTGTGGTATGAACTGTCCATAATAATGATCGAAGTCCAGGAATCTCTGAATAGCCCAAAGTCCTACTGGACGAGGCCACTGAAGTACTGCAGACAACTCGGCAGGATCTATCTGTTGTCCCTTGTCAGAGATAAAGGGGCTAATTTACTTATCTGGTCCAGTTGCGATCCCGCGGCGCGTTCTCCGATGAGGATTCAGGTTCTGCTGGGATTTACTAAGGCCCGTGCGCCCGATGTCCACCAGGTGTCGCTGCTGCCCCGAGTTCACCTTCTTCTCTTTGGTGCATGTAAGTGCGTGTCAAGCGACACAAATTCTTTCTTAAATACCGTGTTTTTTCCTAAAGACACGCCCCCCCCCATTTCCATAGCGTGCCAGCCGGCGCCGATGCAACACAATCCGATTGCGTGTGCCAAAGACCAGCGGCAATTCAGGGAAAAACAGCGCAAATCGGTAATATTCTGGAAACCCGGGGATTCGGACCCTTAGTAAATTAGCACCAATGTATCCCAGGAACGGAAGACTGTCCATAGAGAACACCAGGATATCATCAAGATAGACCATGAGTCTAAAGGGCATAACAAGGTACTCAAAATGTCCATCTCGAGTATCGAAGGCTGTCTTCCATTCATCAGCTTCGCGGTTGAGGTTATATGCCCCCCGCAGATCCAGCTTGGTATCTCGGCACCACGTAAACAATCAAAAAGTTCTGTGATCAGAGGCAGTGGGTAGTGGTATTTCACAGTAACTTTATTGAGCCTGTGGTAATCGATGCATAGACGGAGGGAAGCATCCTTCTTGACTACAAAGAAGAATCTAGCACCGGTAGAAGAAGAAGGCTTGTGGATGAATTCCTTTTGCAAATTTTCCTTTATGTAGGCCGACATAGCCGTGGTTTATGACAAAGACAATGGGTATACCCGACCTCGTGGAGGAGACAGCAACTCAATAGGGCAACCCTAGGGTGGTGCGGAGGAAAAATCTCCACTTGTTTCTCTGAGAAGTCATCGGCATAGTCCAAATAGGAAGCGGAAAGACCTGCCAGAGGCTTGGAGGATCTCACGGGTGCTCCCGCGATCCATGTCATGGATTGCGGGCACACATGTGCTTCTCTCCATGGTGCTGCCCCAGTCCCCTTTCCGAACTCACCTCTCCATGCTTTCCCACTTCCTTGGGGCTTGAGATTTAAAGGGCAAGCGCACCGGTGATTATCGCTGGACACTTCCGTGTTTTGCTATTTAATCCAGCAGCTCCAATCACTCCCCGCTGGAATCTTTGAGCTTCATGCCATTGCGAGAGCCCTCCTGCAATTGTTCCAGTGTGCCTGTATTCCGTGCTCCTTAGTATCCGTGCTCCTGCATTCCCCCTCCAGTGTTCCTGCTCCCGTGTTCCTGTGTTCCTTCTCCAGTGTTCCTGTCTTACAGCTCCAGTGTTCTCGTGTTCCCGTATTCCTGCTCTAGTGTTCCTGTGCTCCTGTGTTCATGCTCCAGTGTTCCTGTGTTCCTGTGATCCCGTGTTCCTGTGCCCTTCTGCTTTGATCTTCCATTGCTGATCCCAGATTTGGACTTTGAGCTTGCACCTCTGCTGCCTGCCCTTACTGCCCGCTTGAGTCTGACCACAAGACTGTTTCCTGTAAGATACCTCAACCTTGGCCACCATGTCACACCTGTGGAACGACCTGGTGGCACCCTGCCGCAGCAAGACCATCCCCCTTTACGACTGGTTCTGGTGAAGACCACTTAGATTTCGGTCTCAGGTGTCGGCTAGGACCATCTCCCATGGTGGTCCAGAGAGTCCACTGATTCTGAACTCTGACGAGGATTCTACAGAAGACATGGTGATCACCGGATGGAGAGCCATGACACAACATGAGTGGCACTCTGTTCGCCAATGAAGAATCTCCCCGGTCGAGTACTGGAGCGCGTTTCTGCTACCATGTTAAACCTAAAAGCATGGAGGATGTAGATCAGGGGAACACATAAAATGACATTCTCCCCTTGTGCAATGCCCCAATTTGCATAGACAGAGGCTTGGTGCGGTATTGGACCGAGGATCTGCCCACTTATAGAAGAAATGACCAGCGGCTTCTCTAGATGAACCACAGGGAAATGACGCTGGGAGACAAGGTTCCACAAAGTTCTCTGCAGAGCCGAGTCCTGAAAGGCTGAATCTTGAAACGGGCCAATTGTCGTCGGACTCTGGCTTGCATTAGTTCAACTTACTGTTCCTCCGAGCATTCAGAGAAGTGAATGTCAATCCGGGTAGCCAGAAAGACCAAGCCATGCAGTCAGTGCAACATTGATCTTACTAGACAGTCCTTTTTTAATTCCAATCCAGCTCGGAAGCTAAAGCAACTGGACCATGTAGTCACCAACTAAGGAGTCCCCTTGGGGTAGATTCAGCAGGGCTTTCACAGCAGAAGATGCCCGGGACGGTTCCTCAAAGACGGTGGTGATATTGGCTGTGACCGGGTCTTTTCTGTCCCAGAGAGGAGTATCCCATGGGCCTTCCCGGAAAGAAGGCTGATGATGAAGGCTAATTTAGACCATTCCGTGACGAACTGCATTAGCATAAATATGTTGTGCAAGGTGCACTGGGTGATGAAGTCCCTGCACAACTTGGGATCCCCATCATACTTGGGAGGCATGGGGAGTCTCAGATTAGGTTTTGCGGAAGGTCGACAAACCGGAGTAGCAGGAGGAGCTACAGGAACTTGACGCTGCTTCTGATTAGCCATCAATTGCTGCAACATGTCAGTAACTTGTCCGAGTTGCTGAGTCTGCACGGCAATCTGCTCGGACTGCTGGGCCAGGATGGTGGTAAGATCAGCCAGGCCAGGTAGCGGAACATTGGCGGGATCCATTGACGGAAATTACTGTCCGGATGCAGGGGTAGTGAACCCACTGTACCACCCATCAGCTGATCTCTCCATGCCATAACCCCTCTGCAGCGCCATCAGCAGATCTCTCCATGCTATAACACATCTGCAGTGCTATCAGATGATCCCTCCATGCCATAACCCCTCTGCAGCACAATCAGCTGATCCCTCCATGCTATAACACCTCTGCAGCGCCATCAGCTGATCCCTCCATGCAATAACTCCTCTGTAGCACCATCATATGATCTCTCCATGCCATAACACCTCTGCAGTGCCATCAGTTGATCGCTCCATGCCATAACTCCTCTGTAGCTGTAGCACCATCAGATGATCCCTCCATGCTATAGCACCTCTGAAGCACCATCAAATGATCCCTTTATCCCATAACACCTCTGCAGTACCATTACCTGATCCCTCCATGCCATAACTCCTCTATAGCGCTATCAGATGATCTCTCCATGCCATAACACCTCTGCAGCAACATCAGGTGATCTCTAAATGCTGTTCCACATTGGTATTGAGTTCAGTTATTGTACAAACTTTTCATCTGGCCAACATTTCTGTGTTCCACAAATGTTTACAGTTGGTCTTATATAATATTTAAATTTTCTAAGATAATGACCTTTGGGGTTTTCTTGGCTGTTATATAACATATGAGTTAAACTTTTGGAACTGAATTACTGAAGAAACACATTTAAAGTTATTCTATTTTATTGAGAAGCCCTTGTATATAAATATTGCTCCCAAAATTGTCACTGTAAACATGGATATCTATCGATCCCTGTCACATAGAAAACAAAACTTTGGATTCATATGAAAAAGTAGATTAAAATTCTAGGTGCCAGGGCTCCAAAGTGAAATACATCCTTGGCATGAAAAGGGTTAAACTTCTACTCCAAAAGAGATGTTATCAAGTCAACATGAAATTATTACAAATTAGGATTATAATCTTTTCCAGGTCAGTTACGGGGCCAGAGACTCCTCGCTCAGTGACAGAAGATTATATCCACATTTCTTCCGCACGGTTCAGGGTGATGAGACACAATATGTGGCTTTAGTGAAGTTATTGTTGTATTTCCAATGGAACATGGTTTGTATTTTTGCCACAAATGACGACACTGGAGAACGGGAGCTCCGCCTTCTTCGCACTGAGCTCACGAAATCTGGAATATGTATTGAACGAGTATTTTTTATGACACAAGAAAAAAATGTAGATGCATCTGTCATGGAAGATTTAAAAGCTGAAGTCATTATACTTTGTGGTACAAGTAGTAGGATGGCAAATAATATTCTAATAAAATCATCACTAAGTATCAAAAACAAAACTTTCATATTCCCGACATCTTGGTCACATGATTCTATTTTTATGGATGGGAATTACAATAATTGCAGCCTCATATTTAGCCCTGTAAGATATGGAATAAAAGGTTTACATGAAATGTTTTTGAGTGTTCATCCATCCACACACCCAGATGACCCCATCCTGGAGGATCTCTGGATCACCTCAATGCTTTGCTTTTCTAAAAATAATTTGAAGAATTTTCTTTTACAACACTCTTTATCTGCTCCTCTTCATGACTGTACTGGCGAGGAACGTTTCACAAATGAAACCCATTATTATGCAGATGGATCACCATATAAAGTGTATACGGCTGTAAAGATGATGGCCCAGGCATTGGATGATATCCATAAAACCTTGATTCTTTGTTTATGAATGGGAATTACAATAATTGCAGCCTCATATTTAGTCCTGTAAGATATGGAATAAAAGGTTTGTATGAAATGTTTCAGAACTTCCATCCATCCAGATACCCAGATGACCCCATCCTGGAGGATCTGTGGATCACCTCATTGTTCTGCTTTTCTAAAAATTCTTTGAAAAATTATCTTTTACAACTCTCTATTCCTTGTCCTCTTCATGACTGCACTGATGAGGAACGTTTCACAAATGAAACCCATTGTAGTGGGGATGGATTACCATATAAAGTGTACACGGCTGTACAGATGATGGCCCAGACATTGGATAACATTTATAAAACATTAGAAATGAACAAAGATGAGAATGAAATTAATTTCTACAGAAAGAAAGTAAGACAAAAATATTTTTTTCCAAATATCCACAAATTGAAAAAACTATATATTATACTGTATATATATAAAAAATATTATACAAAATTAGATAATTATATATTATCACTTATACATAATTCTATAATTTATTCTAATGTTTATACTCACATATGGATATCTCAAAATAAATCAGGATAAATGATTTTAGTTTTACGGTTTTTTTGGTCTTCGCAATGCAGGTTTTATAATGATTTATTTATTCTATAGGATGTTACATACACAGTGATACACAAGTTGCTATGTTTTTTTCCTGATTATGCTTTTCTTTTATGTATATTTCTTTTATATGTAAAAGGTGCATTAGGGACATTTATTTCATTTTGCTATTTAGTTTTATTAACATTTTAAAACCTTTTTTGGATTTCGGCTGGTTACACTAACATGTGCAGCCTGTATATACGTTCCAGGTCTCCGGTCCACTGCACTGAGCAGGCCATGGGATTGTGCCATCATACGGCACATATAAAAGGGCTACACACGTCCATGTATATTTCGCCCATAGGCTACTAAAGACTTGAATGAGTTATCATCTGACCACTTGTCCTTGCGGGACTCCATCATCAATTTGCGGTGGATGGGGCTAAGAAACTCTTTAGGGTGATAATCTTTGTAGTATACAGAATACAGTACATTGTTGATAAAATTTTTATTAGCTGGTAATTAAACGTTTTATGTTGTAGCTGAGATATTACATGAGGTTACTATGTATCAAGGATCCGGATGGAACACAATATGTTTTAACAATAAAGGTGAAGTCTCTGAACCGTTAGGATTCTTAGTTTTATAACCAAAGTACAGGCAGTGTGCGAAGCGTTCGCGCACGTAGAAGAACCACAATCACCTATCGGTGCGTTTGATGAATCACTTCCTCCAGATCAGCAGTTGACTATAACACCCACAGATATAATCTGGAAAATAATCAGGTAAGATCATTTCACAACGTACTTTATTATCTACTACTGATGGAGCTTTCTGCCTCAGGCTCTCATTTTAATGCAGCAGTAATGCTACAGGACTGTGCGCAAAAGTTTTAGGCAGGTGTGGAAAACTGCCTCAGAGACAGTGTTAGGTTTATTTAAGACTGTAAGCTCTTGTAGAGCGGGCCCTCACTTCTATTATTTTATATGATTTTGTTTTTAGGAGGCATTTACACATATAATACTACAAACAAGTACAAAAAGTCTATGGAACAATAGGATAGAGACCCTGCTCACCAGAGCTTACAGTCTATGAGGATGAGGGGGTGACACAAGACTTACAGTCTATGAGGATGAGGGGGTGACACAAGAGCTTACAGTCTAGAGGATGAGGGGTGACACAAGAGCTTACAGTCTATGAGGATGAGGGGGTGACACAAGAGCTTACAGTCTATGAGGATGAGGGGGTGACACAAGAGCTTACAATCTATGAGATGAGGGGTGACACAAGAGCTTACAGTCTATGAGGATGAGGGGTGACACAAGAGCTTACAGTCTATGAGGATGAGGGGTGTACACAAGAGCTTACAGCTCTATGAGGATGAGGAGGTGACACAAGAGCTTAACAGTCTATGAGGATGAGGGGTGAACACGAGCTTACAGCCTATGAGGATGAGGGGTGACACAAGAGCTTACAGTCTATGAGGATGAGGGGGTGGGGACACAAGAGCTTAAGTCTATGAGGATGAGGGGTGACACCAGAGCTTCAGTCTATGAGGATGAGGGGGTGACACAAGAGCTTACAACTATGAGGATGAGGGGTGACACAAGGCTTACAGTCTATGAGGATGAGGGGGTGACCAAGAGCTTACAGTCTATGAGATGAGGAGGTGACACAAGAGCTTACAGTCTATGAGGATGAGGGGGTGACACAGAGCTTACAGTCTATGAGGATGAGGGGTAACAGAGCTTACAGTCTATGAGATGAGGGAGTGACACAAGAGCTTACAGTCTATGAGGATGAGGGGTGACACAGAGCTTACATTCTATGAGGATGAGGGGTGACACAAGAGCTTACAGTCTATGAGATGAGGGGGTGACACAAGAGCTTTACAGTCTATGAGGATGAGGGGGTAACACAAGAGCTTACAGTCTATGAGTGAGGGGGTGACGAAGAGCTTACAGTCTATGAGGATGAGGGGGTGACACAAGAGCTTACAGTCTGAGCGAGCTTGTTGTCGCTTCTTCTTTTCCCCACTTCTTAGTAAGGGTTAAACTTCTCAAAAGTTACCTGGGGTCAGTGTGATACGTAGACCTCTGGAACAATGTTGTTTTTTTATTTGTTTTCCAAGCTCTGTACATCCCACCAGAATGTACAGTGATCTTTGCAGATCCTGTGAGATCTTTAAACGCAGTCTGAAAGGAAGGTTGTACTTTTTCTGTATCCGATCCTTTTCAGAAAAGACTTCCTTCACCTCCAAGAGCCATTGCTGTCTATCAAACCTGCCGAAAGAAAAACAGCCATAACTTGGTTCAATAACATCATGAACAAGCCAAACAAGTTCAATGATTTACTCCTACTAATTACTAATTACATCACTTCTCCTCTTGATCATTAGCACGATCGATCTGCTCATCTAGACTTACCTGTTGTTTTTTTTGCCACCAGGACTTAGAGTGGTGTACATGCCCAAAAGGGGATGGGCATTGAGCGTTGCTATGCCACGCGGTAAATAAACTCGCACGCGGAACTGTGCATGCGCACTACTGCTCCGTCGGCTGCTCCTGGCTGTACACTCTGCGGTTCCCGATTTTCAGCCTTGGTCAGTCTACATTGCGGTCCGCCTAACTTTTGTTACTGCGGTCGCGATGTAACCAATAGCAAGTCGAGGCTCTAGATGTGCAACCAATAGCATTGATGCCAGAGGGGGCTTAGAGGTTAAATGGTCGATAGGTTCCTCTGTGTGGTGCGAATCCTGTGCCAACATGCATACTAAGGTCCCCTAGTCCACCACCGGCTGGGGACAAGCATTTTACTATTTTCTTCTGGGCATTAGCTTACAGCAAGCCCGTAGTTTTTTGTATGCATGCCACTGGATGTTCAGCCTGAGCCAAGTACTTGGCAGGTTGTCCTAAGTTTAGTATATTTGAAATCCCTCTGAAGAGTCGGTTTGACGAAACGCTCAGGGAATATGGTGAATTTAGGTGGCATGCTCTATGTGAACAGGGTCAGCTGTGGACTGCCCTTGTAAGGGCGGGAGTAATTCGGGCTGTTTAGGGACAGACCTCCCATTTTTCACCCCTGATCTCTGGCCTGGAAGTGCACTGACGTCAGAAACCACGGTAAGGGTGACGGTTTCCCTATACTACTGACATCTGAGCCTGTACAGATACACGTGAGGATACTTTAACACAATAAGGTTACCGTTTTATAGCTCTTCCTTATATTATATTATTGGCACATGATACTTTAGTGCGGTTTTATGTGAGTCTAATAAAGCTTATATTTTAGCACATTTTTTACTCCAGAATACCCTAGCATGCTTTTCTCTATTTAGACATCAACCATTGAGAAAATTTGGTCCCCATGGATTAGTATAGGATTGTAAGTGAAATGACATGGCCCTATCAGAGGTGCCTCCTGGCATATTAGCTGCTTCTAGGGATAGTCAAACCAACGGATGTCGACTCACTAATAGAAACACAGATACTTGAATGGCATTTTATATGTATCCTATGAGTCTGTTACCTAAGTTCAATTCTGGTTTTTTTTCTGGTCAAACATTTTTTCTTTAAGTTTGCTCCAGAATATCTGATAATATCTCTGAGATATATTGTGAATTCAAATCTCTACCCTGTGGAAATATGTATCTGGAAAGAAATATACATATTCAATGATACTACATCTATTGCTTATATGCACATTCCCAGTTTAATATGCATTCTTGTACCAGTTGTTTCTTTAAGTACGTACTTGAAAATTTCTCATAAAAACATTTTAACAAAAAAACCTGGAAGTTCTTGTAAAACTTTTTCTATTCTTTCTTAACACCTTATAGCCGGTGCTCAGTAAAGTGTTCTCCAGGGTTCAGGAAAGCTGTGAACAAGGAGACCACATCTGCTGCTATGACTGCGTCTCATGTTCTGAAGGGGAAATTTCCAATGAAACTGGTAATAAAAACTAAAACAACCTCCAAACTAATCCTGTAATCCCTTATGGGATAGTGCTTGTCACGGGTGCCCCAGTGACCCCATGTCTCGGGTCACAGGCCCACCCATGTCGCTCCGTGTGCCCCTCCATGCCTGCTGCCTCACTTATCCCTCCAGGTTCCAGCAGCATCTCCTGCAGCTCAGTGTGCAGTCCCCCCGCCTCCTAGGGCCCTGCATGATGGCTCTGTAAAATTTAAAGGCCAGTGCGCTGCTAATTGGTGCTTGCCAGCCACTGACCTGTTAAGTAAGCCTCTCTTCCTATGACCCCTCCGGATCTTTGTGCCTTGTGTCTTAGAGAAAGCTTGTTCCCTATGACCTCTGCGTTCATAGTGATTTTCTATTGGTGACCTTGATTCCGTTCTGACTTCGCTCCTGTGCTGCCTGTCCTGACCTTTCACTAGGTACCCAACTCTAATCCCGTGCTGCCTGTCCTGACCTCCTGACTGTCCCTGACTCCATCTCTGCCTCACAACTCTGTATCTCACCTTGGCCGCCACCCTCGGACAAAGTCGCGCCTGTGGAGTGACCTGTTGTATCAAGCTGCACCAAGTCCAACCCGCTTTGCTGTAGGCTCTGGAGAAAACCAGGTACCACTTAGACTCCGCTCCCAGGTGTTGTCTTACTTCATCTCCACGGTGGTACAGTGGGTTCACTACCCCTCTCGCGACGTCTTGTCTCCGTCATAGGATCCCGCCAATGTTCCGCTACCTGCCTGCTGATCTTACCCACCATCCTGGCCCGCATCCGAAGATTCCCTGCAGTTCAGCAACTCGGACAAGTCACTGACATGTTCAGCAATTGATGGCTACTCAGCGCAGCGTCAAGTTCCGTTGCTCCTCCTGCTACTCTTCACCAGTTTGTCGACCTTCCGCAAAACCTAGGCTGAGACTCCCCATGCCTTCCAAGTATAATGGGATTCCCAATGTGTGCAGCAGGCTTCATCACACCCAGTGCACCTTGCACAATATACTTACTAGCTAATGCAGTTCGTCACGGAATGGTCTAAATTTTGCCTTTATTCATCACCCCACCCAATCTCCCACTCTGCCTACTTTCCGGAAGGCCCTGGAAACTCCCTCTGGGACAGAAAGCCCGGTCACAGCCAATACACCACCTTTTGAGGAACCGTCCTGGTGTCTCTGCTGTGAAAGCTCTGCTGAATCTACCCCAAGGGGACTCTTGTTGGTGACTACATGGTCCATTCCAGTTCAGTTACTTTAGCTCCGAGCTGGATTGAATAGGCAGCCCTGCTCGCTAGCATTAAAAAGGACTGTCTAGTAAGATCAAAGATGCACTGACTGCGCGGCTTGGTCTTTCTGGCTCCCGGATTGACATTTGCTTCTCTGAATGCTCAGAGGAACAGTAAGTTAAACTAATGCAAGCCAAGTCTGAAGACTACCCTGTTTGGCTCCAGTCTTCCAAAGGCCCCGTCTGCCATGCTCTGTTCCTGCTACCGAGGAACCCATGCAGGAGGAATAAACCCAGTTAACAACCCAAGAGTGCTCTTGAACAAAAACAGGAGAACCTCTGCATCTATTGTGCCAACTCAGAGCACTTTCTAAAGATGTGTCCTGCCCTTCCCCACCTTCCGGGAACCACACACCTAGGGTACCTGGGAGAAGTGCCCCTAGGTGAGAACAAAGCTTCTCCATGCCTGAATGTTACAGTTCTATTCAGGTGTGAAACAATTGGCCCATTTCAAGCTTCAGCCTTCAGGACTCGGCTCTGCAGAGAACTTTGTGGAACCTTGTCTCCCTGTGGTTCATCTAGAGAAGCCGCTGGTCATTTCCTCTATAAGTGGGCAGATCCTCGGTCCAATACCGCACCAAGCCCTCTGTCAATGCAATTGGGGCATTGCACAAGAAAAGAATGTCATTTTATGTGTTCCCCTGATCTACATCCTCCATGCTTTTGAGGTTAGTTTAACGTGGTAGCAGAAACACGCTCCGTATCTCGACCGGGAGATTCTTCATTGGGAAACGGAGTGCCACTCGCGTTGTGTCATGGCTCTCCATCCGGTGACCACCATGTCTTCTGTAGAATCCTCGTCAAGTTCAGAATCAGTGGACTCTCTGGACCACCATGGGAGAAGGTCCTACCGACACCTGGGACCGAATCTAAGTGGTAACCAGTAACCAGTCGTAAAGCGGGATGGTCTTGCTGCGGCAGGGTGCCACCAGGTCGTTCCACAGGTGCGACGTGGTGGCCAAGGTCAGGTATCTTACAGGAAACAGTCTTGTGGTCAGATTCAAGCAGGCAGTAAGGCAGGCAGCAGAGCTGCAAGCTCAAAGTCCAAATCTGGGATCAGCAATGGGAGATCAAAGCAGAAGGGCACAGGAACACGGATCACAGGAACACAGGAACACTGAGCATGAACACAGGAGCACGGAACAATAGAGCAGTAAGACAGGAACACTGGAGAAGGAACACGGAACACGAGAGCAGGAACACTGGAGGGGAATGCATGAGTACGGATACTCAGGAGCACAGAATACAGGCACACTGGAACAATTGCAGGAGGGCTCTCGCAATGGCATGAAGCTCAAAGATTCCAGCGGGGAGTGATTGGGGCCGCTGGATTAAATAGCAAAACCCGGAAGTGTCCAGAGATAATCACCGGTGCGCTGGCTCTTTAATCTCACGCCCCAAGGGAGCAGGAAAGCATGGAGAGGTGAGTTCGGACAGGGGACCGGGGGCAGCGCCATGGAGAGAACAACGTGTGGCCCGCAATCCTTACATGGATCGTGGAGCACCCGTGAGATCCTCCAAGCCTCTGGCAGGTCTTTACGCTTCCTATTTGGACTATGCCGATGACTTCTCAGAGAAGCAAGTGGAGATTTTCTCCGCACCGTCCCTAGGGCTGCCCTATTGAGTTGCTGCCACCTCCACGGAGGTCGTTATACCCATTGTCTGTGCCATAAACCACGGCTATTCGGCCTACATAAAGGAGAATTTGCAAAGGAATTCATTCGCAGCCTTCTTCTTCTACCGGTGCTAGATTCTTTTTTGTGGCCAAGAAGGATGCTTCCCTCCGTCTATGCATCAATTACCACAGGCTCAATAAAGTTACTGTGAAATACCGCTACCCACTGCCTCTGATCATAGACTTTTTGATTGTTTACGTGGTTGCTGAATATCAAGCTGGATCTGCGGGGTGCATATAACCTCAACCGTGAGGCGACGACGGCATTTTGAGTACCTTGTTATGCCCTTTAGACTCATGGTCTATCTTGATGATATCCTGGTGTTTCTATGGACAATCTTCTGTTCCTGGAATACATTGGGGCTAATTTACTAGGGGCCAATCGCCAGGTTTCCCGAATATTACCGATTTGCGATGTTTTTTTCCCCTGAATTGCCGCAGGTCTTTGGCACACGCGATCGGTTGAGTCGCATCGGCGCCGGCTGGCACGCGATGGAAATGGGGGGGGCGTGGCTTTCGGAAAAACACAAGTATTTTAGAAAGAATTTGTGTCGCTTGACACGCACTTACATGACCCAAAAGAAGAAGGGGGAATTCCGGCGGACCTTGGCGTAGCACGACACCTGGTGGACATCGGGCGCAACGGGCCTTAGTATATCCCGCAGAACCCAAACGCGCCGCGGGATCACAACTGGACCAGGTAAGTAAATGAGCCCCATTATCTCTGACAGGGACTACGATAGATCCTGCAAAGTTGTCTGCAGTACTTCAATGGCCTTGTCCTGTAGGACTTTGGGCTTTCAGAGATTCCTGGACTTCGATCATTATTACGGGCAGTTCATACACACTTCTCTTCCTTGTATCTCCCATTGTGGCGCTGACCAAAATGAACGCCAATCCTAAACTCTGGCCTCCGACAGCTGAAGAGGATTTCTCTAAGCTGAAGTATGCTTTTGCCTCTGCTTACGTTCTCACCTGGCTTGATACTGATAAGCCATTCCTGCTAGAGGTTGACACCTCATCCGTTGGTGCTGGAGCCGTTCTCACCCAGAAGGGCCCAAAGATCAAACCCTCAACTGCGGCTTCTTCTCTAAGACCTTCTCAGCCACAGAAAGGAATTATTCCATAGGTGATCAATAACTTCTTGCCATAAAGCTAGCTTTGGAGGAATGGCGTTATCTTCTGGAAGGAGCTCATCATCCAGGCGATATCTACCCTGTCCGAAAGAATCTCCTTTAACTCCAGACTGCTCAGAGTCTCCTTGACAGGCTCGCTGGTCCCTCTTCTTTTCTCAGTTCAAATTCTTGATTCACCTCCGTCCAGCTGAGAGAACGTCAAAGCTGATGCCCTCTCTTGTGCCTCTGATGTTGTTGGGTAAGAACTGGCTCCTCGTCATATCATTCCTCAGGAACGACTGGTTGTTGCTGCTCCCGTGGACCTATGGCAGCTTTCTCCTCGCAAGACCTATGTCCAACCAGCTCTTTGGAAGACGACACTACCTTGGGACATTGCTCTCGGTGTCACTGGGGCACCCTCGGGTGCAGAGATCTATTACTCTGATATCTCATTACTACTGGATGTTCGAGTTTATTGTGTGAGTTCCTGCTCTTCCTGTGCCCATACAAGCCATTGTGTCTTAAGCCACATCTGGTCCTGCCATTACCATAACCATTTGCCTGTGGAATCACATAGCCATGGACTTATTATGGATCTCCTATCTTCTTCCGGTAATACAATCTGGGGTGGTAACGATCAGTTCTCCAGATGTCCACTTTGTTGTCTCTGCGTCTGCTGCCGTTGGCTCAACGCCTTGCCACCTTTTTTCTTCCTTCACATCTTTCAGCATCACGGCCTTCCTCAACACATCATCTCGGACCGAGGGTCCAGCTTGTTTCCAGTTCTGGCTGTTCTTGTGCAGCCAACTGGAATTTAAGCTGGACTTCTCTCTGCATATCATCCACAGACTATAGGCAAGTGGAGAGGGTCACCAGACTCTGGCCTTCTATCTACTTTTACCTTTGTCTGCTCGTGAGGGCGATTGGTCTACTCTCTTACCTTCTACAGAATTGTCATATATTGTCCTGGACTCTGAATTGACGGTGCCACTCCCTTCTTTGTTGTCTTTTTATGACATCCAACCACCTCTCCCTCTGTCACTTCTCTTCTTTTGATGTTCCTGACATGGTAGAATCGGTTCAAGACCTCAGGTCCATCTGGAACAAACATGGCAGTCTCTACTTCGGACGTCCACCTTCACCACAACCCAGGCCGACAAAAGACGCAGGTCTCCTCCAGTCTTCTCTTCAAGTGGTAAGGTCTTCTAGATACATCCAGCTGAAGATTCCCAGCTACAAGCTTGGTCCTCGCAATCTGGGTCCATTTGAGGTGCTGAAGCATAGCAAGCCGTGGCCTATAGCTTCATTTTCCTCCCACCATCCGCATCCCCCACCTCCTTCCACATCTCCCTTCTAAACCCTGGCATCCTGAACGCTTCTCCCGGCAGTACTACCACCAGTTTTCTGCGGCGGATTCCACCGACCTCTATGAGGTAAAAGAAGTCCTGGGTATAAAGTCGGTCAGAGGGAAGCGGTTCTTTCTCGTTGACTGGAAGGGGTTTGGGCCGGAGGTAAGGTCTTGGGAGCCAGAAGACAACATTCTGAATCGTGGTGTTCTTCAAAGGTTCCTGCAGGCCAAGAAGAGGGGGAAACCGAAGGAGGGGGTACTGTCATGGGTGCTCCTGTGACCCATGTCTCAGGTCACAAGCGCACACATATGCCTCCGTGTGCGCCTCCATTACTGCTGCCTCCTCACTTACCCTGGGTTCTAGCAGCGTCTCTCGCGACTCGTCGTGTGCGTCCCCCCCCCCCAGAGGTAGGGACACACATGCGCCACCTCTGTAAAATTTAATTGGCAGCCGCTGACCTGTTAAATAGCCACCTCTCCTATGACCCTTGCTGGATCTTCATTCCTTGTGCCTTAGAGAAAGCTTGTTTCCAATTTCTTCTGTGTTTATATAATTTCCCATTGTGACCTCGATTCTGTTCCTGACTTCGCTCCTGTCCTGACCTTCTGCTATGTCCCTGATTCTGATCCAGTGCTGCCATTCCTACCCTCCTGCCTGTCCTCTTGACCTCCTGTCTGTCTCTACCTCACAACTCTGTACCTCACCTTGACCACCACCGGGACAAAGTGGCGCCTGTGAAGCGACCTAATGATCCATGCCACAGCAAGTCTAACCCGCAGGTCTACTACTCCTGAATCCAACAGTGCTGTATCACTATACTCCTCCCATACATGTCTCAAATATTATTCATTGTGGGGGCCTTAATGCTAAAAATGGGGGTGCGTTGTATTACTACCTGTGGGGGGGGGTTGAGATTCAGCAATTACCTTGCCTACCTATCTTGTGTTTTTATTAAATATATATGATTGGTTGTTGTGCAGACCCCATACTGTTTACAGTATGTGTGTAGAAGTCACTTGTAGGCCACGTCTGAAACTATGAGTGTGACAGATCATAGAGCCAAGCGGATGGGAGCAGGTGCGGGGCCCCTACTTAAGTCTAGTCCAGAAAACTGCAGAGTTTGCACCTGATTTTAGATTATGGATTGACTTGGCCTAAACCAAGACCGCCCTTCAGGATTTACTCTTATTAAATCCCCCCACTATCTTATCATGTCCTACAGGTCACTATGATTACAGTGTTAATTCAGTATAGTTTTCTTTTTATTAATCTAATTTGTGAACAAAAACAAAAATGGAGAAATCTGAATTCTGCTAGGTTTTTGGAATTTTCAGAAATACCGTATATACCTAAGCCGACCCGAGTATAGGCCGAGACCCCTAATTTTAATACCCAAAAACTGGGAAAACCTATTGACTCGAGTATAAGCCAGGGTGGAAATGCATTGGTCAGTAGTATACAGCCAGTCAGCCCCCATCTAGTATACAGCCAGCCCCCATGTAGTATACACCTGCCCCCATAGTAATACAGCCAGCCCCCATGTAGTATACAGCCTGCCCCACGTAACATACAGCTAGCCTCATGTAGTACCAGCCTGCCGACATGTATATACAGCCTGCCCCCCGCATTTGCCAAACAGATAAACAAATAACTTAACACTCACGCTCCGTCACGGAACTTTTCGTCGTGGCTCCAGATCCCTGTGGCGGCTCCAGCAATCTTTTATCTTCTCTTTGCAATAGCGGCAAGTCGCCATCCGTGCGATCTGCCTGCCGCCTCACAGTATGATGCGGCAGTGTCGCCGCTGATGACTTCATCAGCAGGGCAACACCACCATATCATACTGTGCGCCGGCTGGCAGATTGCACTGATGCGACAAATAGAAGATAGAAGAGGAGCCACCGGGAGCCGCCGGGAGCCGCAACGTAGATCTGGAGCGGCAACGAACTTCGGGGACGACGGAGGGTGAGTATTAAATTTTTCTTTTTTCATTGACTTTTGTATAAGCCGAGTGAGGTTTTTTCAGCACATTTTTTCGACTTATACACGCGTATATACGGTAGTTGAGGGCTTCTTTTTACAGCAGGCACTCTAGGGTTCCAGTAATGGTTCAATTTATTTAAAAATAGTGTGCAGACAGCAATACCAATATGTGTGTCTTGTGTTTTTACTACTTTATATGATAAATATTGGGAAACGTGCTGTTTGTGAATTTCTTTATTTTTATTAGAAAAACTGTTTTGAGATGCAGAACTCACATTTCACTAGGGGCAGATTTACTTACCCAGTCCTGTCGTGATCCCTGAGTGGTTGTTCTCCGACGAGGATGAAGTCCGGCGCGGTTTTTCAAGATCGTGTGTTCACAATCCTGCATGTGTCGCTTCCCCGCTGAGGTCCGCCGGAGTTCACATTCTTCTTCCCGGTGCATGTAAGTGCATGTCTTGCAACAAATTTGAATTGCAAATCCCGCGCTTAGTCCGAATCAGTCGGAAATCCGTTTTTGGCGCCAAAATCCGAGCGTGTGCGGCAAAAGCCCCACTTAAATGCGGCGCAATTCGGAAATAGTTGGGAACCCACAAAATGCGCCATGTGGACCCTTAGTAAATGTGCCCCACTGTATTGAGATTTTTAGCCAATTTGCAGTTTTTTTTCACATGCACGTTTTTTTTAGTGCAGTTAAAATCTCAGCATTCATCTACTTTTGCAAGTCACATACATGAAAAATGCACCATAAAGTCTATAGAGACCCAAGAGATTTAAAAGCATTGCACTCTCAGATACATGCAAGTGCAATGTGTTTTTCACGGATTAATTGCTATAGAAAATATAGAATCTAATCATGAAAATACATCGAAAACAAAAAAGACAAAAACACTAACGCTCCTAGCAAAACTTAGCAAACAAACCATCAGTTTTTCATGCATTCAATTCCGATGTGAAGATGCATTGAATATAGCAGAAACCCACAGTTTACGGCATTGCTCTACTTGTGAGCCGTGCCAGTACCTGGATATAACAGAACTGCATGGAGCAGTAAGTCACCTCCCACCAAGATGTGCTATTAAAGGAATCAACCACTTAAATTACTGTAACCTTATACAGCGCAGCGGTGATATGTAGAGGTAAAACCCATGATACAGTCATATCTTGATTAGGGATGTTAGTCAGCTGGTTTGGCTGTAGTGCTCTGGTTTCAACCCTGCCCCTACTTCCCGCTTTCGCTACTCACATACTAGGTGAGGGGGGTGCAGAGGATTTACAGAAGACAATGTAAAAAGTAACACAAAGATAGTGCATATGAGGCTCCAGTACGTATGTATGAGTATGTCTGAGGTCTGAGGATGCGTGTGGCGTCAAAACTCACCTTCATGTGCAGCCTGTATATACGTTCCAGGTCTCCGGTCCACTGCACTGAGGAGGCCATGGGATTGTGCCATCATACGGCACATATAAAAGGGCTACACACGTCCATGTATATTCGGCCATAGGCGTACTAAAGGACTTGAATGAGTTATCATCTGACCACTTGTCCTTGCGGGACCTCCGATCAGCAATTTGCGGTGGATGGGGGCTAAAGAAACTCTTTAGGGTGATAATCTTTGTAGTATACAGAATACAGTACATGTTTGATAAAATTTTTTATTAGCTGGTAATTAAACGTTTTATGTTGTAGCTGAGATATTACATGAAGGTTACATGTATCAAGGATCCGGATGGAACACAATTATGTTTTAACAATAAAGGTGAAGTCTCTGAACCGTTAGAGATTCTTAGTTTTATAACCAAAGTACAGGCAGTGTGCGAAGCGTTCGCGCACGTAGAAGCAACCACATCACCTATCGGTGCGTTTGATGAATCACTTCCTCCAGATCAGCAGTTGACTATAACACCCACAGATATAATCTGGAAAAATAATCAGGTAAGTCATTTCACAACGTACTTTATTATCTACTACTGATGGAGCTTTCTGCCTCAGGCTTCATTTTTAATGCAGCAGTAACACTACAGGACTGCAAAAGTTTTAGGCAGGTGTGGAAAACTGCCTCAGAGACAGTGTTAGGTTTATTTAAGACTGTAAGCTCTTGTGCAGCGGGCCCTCACTTCTATTATTTTATATGATTTTGTTTTTAGGAGGCATTTACACATATAATACTACAAACAAGTACAAAAAGTCTATGGAACAATAGGATAGAGACCCTGCTCACCAGAGCTTACAGTCTATGAGGATGAGGGGGTGACACAATCTTACAGTCTATGAGGATGAGGGGGTGACACAAGAGCTTACAGTCTAGAGGATGAGGGGTGACACAAGAGCTTACAGTCTATGAGGATGAGGGGGTGACACAAGAGCTTACAGTCTATGAGGATGAGGGGGTGACACAAGAGCTTACAGTCTATGAGATGAGGGGTGACACAAGAGCTTACAGTCTATGAGGATGAGGGGTGACACAAGAGCTTACAGTCTATGAGGATGAGGGAGGACACAAGAGCTTACAGTCTATGAGGATGAGGAGGTGACACAAGAGCTTACAGTCTATGAGGATGAGGGGGTGACACGAGCTTACAGTCTATGAGGATGAGGGGTGACACAAGAGCTTACAGCATGAGGATGAAGGGGTGACACAAGAGCTTACAGTCTATGAGGATGAGGCGGGAAACAAGAGCTTCAGTCTATGAGGATGAGGGGGTGACACAAGAGCTTACAATCTATGAGGTGAGGGGTGACACAAGGCTTACAGTCTATGAGGATGAGGGGGTGACCAAGAGCTTACAGTCTATGAGATGAGGAGGTGACACAAGAGCTTACAGTCTATGAGGATGAGGGGGTGACACAGAGCTTACAGTCTATGAGGATGAGGGGTAACAGAGCTTACAGTCTATGAGATGAGGGGTGACACAAGAGCTTACAGTCTATGAGGATGAGGGGTGACACAGAGCTTACATTCTATGAGGATGAGGGGTGACACAAGAGCTTACAGTCTATGAGATGAGGGGGTGACACAAGAGCTTTACAGTCTATGAGGATGAGGAGGGTAACACAAGAGCTTACAGTCTATGAGTGAGGGGGTGACGAAGAGCTTACAGTCTATGAGGATGAGGGGGTGACACAAGAGCTTACAGTCTGAGCGAGCTTGTTGTCGCTTCTTCTTTTCCCCACTTCTTAGTAAGGGTTAAACTTCTCAAAAGTTACCTGGGGTCAGTGTGATACGTAGACCTCTGGAACAATGTTGTTTTTTTATTTGTTTTCCAAGCTCTGTACATCCCACCAGAATGTACAGTGATCTTTGCAGATCCTGTGAGATCTTTAAACGCAGTCTGAAAGGAAGGTTGTACTTTTTCTGTATCCGATCCTTTTCAGAAAAGACTTCCTTCACCTCCAAGAGCCATTGCTGTCTATCAAACCTGCCGAAAGAAAAACAGCCATAACTTGGTTCAATAACATCATGAACAAGCCAAACAAGTTCAATGATTTACTCCTACTAATTACTAATTACATCACTTCTCCTCTTGATCATTAGCACGATCGATCTGCTCATCTAGACTTACCTGTTGTTTTTTTTGCCACCAGGACTTAGAGTGGTGTACATGCCCAAAAGGGGATGGGCATTGAGCGTTGCTATGCCACGCGGTAAATAAACTCGCACGCGGAACTGTGCATGCGCACTACTGCTCCGTCGGCTGCTCCTGGCTGTACACTCTGCGGTTCCGCGATTTTCAGCCTTGGTCAGTCTACATTGCGGTCCGCCTAACTTTTGTTACTGCGGTCGCGATGTAACCAATAGCAAGTCGAGGCTCTAGATGTGCAACCAATAGCATTGATGCCAGAGGGGGCTTAGAGGTTAAATGGTCGATAGGTTCCTCTGTGTGGTGCGAATCCTGTGCCAACATGCATACTAAGGTCCCCTAGTCCACCACCGGCTGGGGACAAGCATTTTACTATTTTCTTCTGGGCATTAGCTTAAGCAAGCCCGTAGTTTTTTGTATGCATGCCACTGGATGTTCAGCCTGAGCCAAGTACTTGGCAGGTTGTCCTAAGTTTAGTATATTTGAAATCCCTCTGAAGAGTCGGTTTGACGAAACGCTCAGGGAATATGGTGAATTTAGGTGGCATGCTCTATGTGAACAGGGTCAGCTGTGGACTGCCCTTGTAAGGGCGGGAGTAATTCGGGCTGTTTAGGGACAGACCTCCCATTTTTCACCCCTGATCTCTGGCCTGGAAGTGCACTGACGTCAGAAACCACGGTAAGGGTGACGGTTTCCCTATACTACTGACATCTGAGCCTGTACAGATACACGTGAGGATACTTTAACACAATAAGGTTACCGTTTTATAGCTCTTCCTTATATTATATTATTGGCACATGATACTTTAGTGCGGTTTTATGTGAGTCTAATAAAGCTTATATTTTAGCACATTTTTTACTCCAGAATACCCTAGCATGCTTTTCTCTATTTAGACATCAACCATTGAGAAAATTTGGTCCCCATGGATTAGTATAGGATTGTAAGTGAAATGACATGGCCCTATCAGAGGTGCCTCCTGGCATATTAGCTGCTTCTAGGGATAGTCAAACCAACGGATGTCGACTCACTAATAGAAACACAGATACTTGAATGGCATTTTATATGTATCCTATGAGTCTGTTACCTAAGTTCAATTCTGGTTTTTTTTCTGGTCAAACATTTTTTCTTTAAGTTTGCTCCAGAATATCTGATAATATCTCTGAGATATATTGTGAATTCAAATCTCTACCCTGTGGAAATATGTATCTGGAAAGAAATATACATATTCAATGATACTACATCTATTGCTTATATGCACATTCCCAGTTTAATATGCATTCTTGTACCAGTTGTTCTTTAAGTACGTACTTGAAAATTTCTCATAAAAACATTTTAACAAAAAAACCTGGAAGTTCTTGTAAAACTTTTTCTATTCTTTCTTAACACCTTATAGCCGGTGCTCAGTAAAGTGTTCTCCAGGGTTCAGGAAAGCTGTGAACAAGGAGACCACATCTGCTGCTATGACTGCGTCTCATGTTCTGAAGGGGAAATTTCCAATGAAACTGGTAATAAAAACTAAAACAACCTCCAAACTAATCCTGTAATCCCTTATGGATAGTGCTTGTCACGGGTGCCCCAGTGACCCCATGTCTCGGGTCACAGGCCCACCCATGTCGCTCCGTGTGCCCCTCCATGCCTGCTGCCTCACTTATCCCTCCAGGTTCCAGCAGCATCTCCTGCAGCTCAGTGTGCAGTCCCCCCGCCTCCTAGGGCCCTGCATGATGGCTCTGTAAAATTTAAAGGCCAGTGCGCTGCTAATTGGTGCTTGCCAGCCACTGACCTGTTAAGTAAGCCTCTCTTCCTATGACCCCTCCGGATCTTTGTGCCTTGTGTCTTAGAGAAAGCTTGTTCCCTATGACCTCTGCGTTCATAGTGATTTTCTATTGGTGACCTTGATTCCGTTCTGACTTCGCTCCTGTGCTGCCTGTCCTGACCTTTCACTAGGTACCCAACTCTAATCCCGTGCTGCCTGTCCTGACCTCCTGACTGTCCCTGACTCCATCTCTGCCTCACAACTCTGTATCTCACCTTGGCCGCCACCCTCGGACAAAGTCGCGCCTGTGGAGTGACCTGTTGTATCAAGCTGCACCAAGTCCAACCCGCTTTGCTGTAGGCTCTGGAGAAAACCAGGTACCACTTAGACTCCGCTCCCAGGTGTTGTCTTACTTCATCTCCACGGTGGTACAGTGGGTTCACTACCCCTCTCGCGACGTCTTGTCTCCGTCATAGGATCCCGCCAATGTTCCGCTACCTGCCTGCTGATCTTACCCACCATCCTGGCCCGCATCCGAAGATTCCCTGCAGTTCAGCAACTCGGACAAGTCACTGACATGTTCAGCAATTGATGGCTACTCAGCGCAGCGTCAAGTTCCGTTGCTCCTCCTGCTACTCTTCACCAGTTTGTCGACCTTCCGCAAAACCTAGGCTGAGACTCCCCATGCCTTCCAAGTATAATGGGATTCCCAATGTGTGCAGCAGGCTTCATCACACCCAGTGCACCTTGCACAATATACTTACTAGCTAATGCAGTTCGTCACGGAATGGTCTAAATTTTGCCTTTATCATCACCCCCCCCAATCCATCTTGCCTACTTTCCGGAAGGCCCTGGAAACTCCCTCTGGGACAGAAAGCCCGGTCACAGCCAATACACCACCTTTTGAGGAACCGTCCTGGTGTCTCTGCTGTGAAAGCTCTGCTGAATCTACCCCAAGGGGACTCTTGTTGGTGACTACATGGTCCATTCCAGTTCAGTTACTTTAGCTCCGAGCTGGATTGAATAGGCAGCCCTGCTCGCTAGCATTAAAAAGGACTGTCTAGTAAGATCAAAGATGCACTGACTGCGCGGCTTGGTCTTTCTGGCTCCCGGATTGACATTTGCTTCTCTGAATGCTCAGAGGAACAGTAAGTTAAACTAATGCAAGCCAAGTCTGAAGACTACCCTGTTTGGCTCCAGTCTTCCAAAGGCCCCGTCTGCCATGCTCTGTTCCTGCTACCGAGGAACCCATGCAGGAGGAATAAACCCAGTTAACAACCCAAGAGTGCTCTTGAACAAAAACAGGAGAACCTCTGCATCTATTGTGCCAACTCAGAGCACTTTCTAAAGATGTGTCCTGCCCTTCCCCACCTTCCGGGAACCACACACCTAGGGTACCTGGGAGAAGTGCCCCTAGGTGAGAACAAAGCTTCTCCATGCCTGAATGTTACAGTTCTATTCAGGTGTGAAACAATTGGCCCATTTCAAGCTTCAGCCTTCAGGACTCGGCTCTGCAGAGAACTTTGTGGAACCTTGTCTCCCTGTGGTTCATCTAGAGAAGCCGCTGGTCATTTCCTCTATAAGTGGGCAGATCCTCGGTCCAATACCGCACCAAGCCCTCTGTCAATGCAATTGGGGCATTGCACAAGAAAAGAATGTCATTTTATGTGTTCCCCTGATCTACATCCTCCATGCTTTTGAGGTTAGTTTAACGTGGTAGCAGAAACACGCTCCGTATCTCGACCGGGAGATTCTTCATTGGGAAACGGAGTGCCACTCGCGTTGTGTCATGGCTCTCCATCCGGTGACCACCATGTCTTCTGTAGAATCCTCGTCAAGTTCAGAATCAGTGGACTCTCTGGACCACCATGGGAGAAGGTCCTACCGACACCTGGGACCGAATCTAAGTGGTAACCAGTAACCAGTCGTAAAGCGGGATGGTCTTGCTGCGGCAGGGTGCCACCAGGTCGTTCCACAGGTGCGACGTGGTGGCCAAGGTCAGGTATCTTACAGGAAACAGTCTTGTGGTCAGATTCAAGCAGGCAGTAAGGCAGGCAGCAGAGCTGCAAGCTCAAAGTCCAAATCTGGGATCAGCAATGGGAGATCAAAGCAGAAGGGCACAGGAACACGGATCACAGGAACACAGGAACACTGAGCATGAACACAGGAGCACGGAACAATAGAGCAGTAAGACAGGAACACTGGAGAAGGAACACGGAACACGAGAGCAGGAACACTGGAGGGGAATGCATGAGTACGGATACTCAGGAGCACAGAATACAGGCACACTGGAACAATTGCAGGAGGGCTCTCGCAATGGCATGAAGCTCAAAGATTCCAGCGGGGAGTGATTGGGGCCGCTGGATTAAATAGCAAAACCCGGAAGTGTCCAGAGATAATCACCGGTGCGCTGGCTCTTTAATCTCACGCCCCAAGGGAGCAGGAAAGCATGGAGAGGTGAGTTCGGACAGGGGACCGGGGGCAGCGCCATGGAGAGAACAACGTGTGTGCCCGCAATCCTTACATGGATCGTGGAGCACCCGTGAGATCCTCCAAGCCTCTGGCAGGTCTTTACGCTTCCTATTTGGACTATGCCGATGACTTCTCAGAGAAGCAAGTGGAGATTTTCTCCGCACCGTCCCTAGGGCTGCCCTATTGAGTTGCTGCCACCTCCACGGAGGTCGTTATACCCATTGTCTGTGCCATAAACCACGGCTATTCGGCCTACATAAAGGAGAATTTGCAAAGGAATTCATTCGCAGCCTTCTTCTTCTACCGGTGCTAGATTCTTTTTTGTGGCCAAGAAGGATGCTTCCCTCCGTCTATGCATCAATTACCACAGGCTCAATAAAGTTACTGTGAAATACCGCTACCCACTGCCTCTGATCATAGACTTTTTGATTGTTTACGTGGTGCTGAATATCAAGCTGGATCTGCGGGGTGCATATAACCTCAACCGTGAGGCGAGCGACGGCATTTTGAGTACCTTGTTATGCCCTTTAGACTCATGGTCTATCTTGATGATATCCTGGTGTTTCTATGGACAATCTTCTGTTCCTGGAATACATTGGGGCTAATTTACTAGGGGCCAATCGCCAGGTTTCCCGAATATTACCGATTTGCGATGTTTTTTTCCCTGAATTGCCGCAGGTCTTTGGCACACGCGATCGGATTGAGTCGCATCGGCGCCGGCTGGCACGCGATGGAAATGGGGGGGGCGTGGCTTTCGGAAAAACACAAGTATTTTAGAAAGAATTTGTGTCGCTTGACACGCACTTACATGACCCAAAAGAAGAAGGGAATTCCGGCGGACCTTGGCGTAGCACGACACCTGGTGGACATCGGGCGCAACGGGCCTTAGTATATCCCGCAGAACCCAAACGCGCCGCGGGATCACAACTGGACCAGGTAAGTAAATGAGCCCCATTATCTCTGACAGGGACTACGATGAGATCCTGCAAAGTTGTCTGCAGTACTTCAATGGCCTTGTCCTGTAGGACTTTGGGCTTTCAGAGATTCCTGGACTTCGATCATTATTACGGGCAGTTCATACACACTTCTCTTCCCTTGTATCTCCCATTGTGGCGCTGACCAAAATGAACGCCAATCCTAAACTCTGGCCTCCGACAGCTGAAGAGGATTTCTCTAAGCTGAAGTATGCTTTTGCCTCTGCTTACGTTCTCACCTGGCTTGATACTGATAAGCCATTCCTGCTAGAGGTTGACACCTCATCCGTTGGTGCTGGAGCCGTTCTCACCCAGAAGGGCCCAAAGATCAAACCCTCAACTGCGGCTTCTTCTCTAAGACCTTCTCAGCCACAGAAAGGAATTATTCCATAGGTGATCAATAACTTCTTGCCATAAAGCTAGCTTTGGAGGAATGGCGTTATCTTCTGGAAGGAGCTCATCATCCAGGCGATATCTACCCTGTCCGAAAGAATCTCCTTTAACTCAGACTGCTCAGAGTCTCCTTGACAGGCTCGCTGGTCCCTCTTCTTTTCTCAGTTCAAATTCTTGATTCACCTCCGTCCAGCTGAGAGAACGTCAAAGCTGATGCCCTCTCTTGTGCCTCTGATGTTGTTGGGTAAGAACTGGCTCCTCGTCATATCATTCCTCAGGAACGACTGGTTGTTGCTGCTCCCGTGGACCTATGGCAGCTTTCTCCTCGCAAGACCTATGTCCAACCAGCTCTTTGGAAGACGCACTACCTTGGGACATTGCTCTCGGTGTCACTGGGGCACCCTCGGGTGCAGAGATCTATTACTCTGATATCTCATTACTACTGGATGTTCGAGTTTATTGTGTGAGTTCCTGCTCTTCCTGTGCCCATACAAGCCATTGTGTCTTAAGCCACATCTGGTCCTGCCATTACCATAACCATTTGCCTGTGGAATCACATAGCCATGGACTTATTATGGATCTCCTATCTTCTTCCGGTAATACAATCTGGGGTGGTAACGATCAGTTCTCCAGATGTCCACTTTGTTGTCTCTGCGTCTGCTGCCGTTGGCTCAACGCCTTGCCACCTTTTTTCTTCCTTCACATCTTTCAGCATCACGGCCTTCCTCAACACATCATCTCGGACCGAGGGTCCAGCTTGTTTCCAGTTCTGGCTGTTCTTGTGCAGCCAACTGGAATTTAAGCTGGACTTCTCTCTGCATATCATCCACAGACTATAGGCAAGTGGAGAGGGTCACCAGACTCTGGCCTTCTATCTACTTTTACCTTTGTCTGCTCGTGAGGGCGATTGGTCTACTCTCTTACCTTCTACAGAATTGTCATATATTGTCCTGGACTCTGAATTGACGGTGCCACTCCCTTCTTTGTTGTCTTTTTATGACATCCAACCACCTCTCCCTCTGTCACTTCTCTTCTTTTGATGTTCCTGACATGGTAGAATCGGTTCAAGACCTCAGGTCCATCTGGAACAAACATGGCAGTCTCTACTTCGGACGTCCACCTTCACCACAACCCAGGCCGACAAAAGACGCAGGTCTCCTCCAGTCTTCTCTTCAAGTGGTAAGGTCTTCTAGATACATCCAGCTGAAGATTCCCAGCTACAAGCTTGGTCCTCGCAATCTGGGTCCATTTGAGGTGCTGAAGCATAGCAAGCCGTGGCCTATAGCTTCATTTTCCTCCCACCATCCGCATCCCCCACCTCCTTCCACATCTCCCTTCTAAACCCTGGCATCCTGAACGCTTCTCCCGGCAGTACTACCACCAGTTTTCTGCGGCGGATTCCACCGACCTCTATGAGGTAAAAGAAGTCCTGGGTATAAAGTCGGTCAGAGGGAAGCGGTTCTTTCTCGTTGACTGGAAGGGGTTTGGGCCGGAGGTAAGGTCTTGGGAGCCAGAAGACAACATTCTGAATCGTGGTGTTCTTCAAAGGTTCCTGCAGGCCAAGAAGAGGGGGAAACCGAAGGAGGGGGTACTGTCATGGGTGCTCCTGTGACCCATGTCTCAGGTCACAAGCGCACACATATGCCTCCGTGTGCGCCTCCATTACTGCTGCCTCCTCACTTACCCTGGGTTCTAGCAGCGTCTCTCGCGACTCGTCGTGTGCGTCCCCCCCCCCCAGAGGTAGGGACACACATGCGCCACCTCTGTAAAATTTAATTGGCAGCCGCTGACCTGTTAAATAGCCACCTCTCCTATGACCCTTGCTGGATCTTCATTCCTTGTGCCTTAGAGAAAGCTTGTTTCCAATTTCTTCTGTGTTTATATAATTTCCCATTGTGACCTCGATTCTGTTCCTGACTTCGCTCCTGTCCTGACCTTCTGCTATGTCCCTGATTCTGATCCAGTGCTGCCATTCCTACCCTCCTGCCTGTCCTCTTGACCTCCTGTCTGTCTCTACCTCACAACTCTGTACCTCACCTTGACCACCACCGGGACAAAGTGGCGCCTGTGAAGCGACCTAATGATCCATGCCACAGCAAGTCTAACCCGCAGGTCTACTACTCCTGAATCCAACAGTGCTGTATCACTATACTCCTCCCATACATGTCTCAAATATTATTCATTGTGGGGGCCTTAATGCTAAAAATGGGGGTGCGTTGTATTACTACCTGTGGGGGGGGGTTGAGATTCAGCAATTACCTTGCCTACCTATCTTGTGTTTTTATTAAATATATATGATTGGTTGTTGTGCAGACCCCATACTGTTTACAGTATGTGTGTAGAGTCACTTGTAGGCCACGTCTGAAACTATGAGTGTGACAGATCATAGAGCCAAGCGGATGGGAGCAGGTGCGGGGCCCCTACTTAAGTCTAGTCCAGAAAACTGCAGAGTTTGCACCTGATTTTAGATTATGGATTGACTTGGCCTAAACCAAGACCGCCCTTCAGGATTTACTCTTATTAAATCCCCCCACTATCTTATCATGTCCTACAGGTCACTATGATTACAGTGTTAATTCAGTATAGTTTTCTTTTTATTAATCTAATTTGTGAACAAAAACAAAAATGGAGAAATCTGAATTCTGCTAGGTTTTTGGAATTTTCAGAAATACCGTATATACCTAAGCCGACCCGAGTATAGGCCGAGACCCCTAATTTTAATACCCAAAAACTGGGAAAACCTATTGACTCGAGTATAAGCCGAGGGTGGAAATGCATTGGTCGTAGTATACAGCCAGTCAGCCCCCATCTAGTATACAGCCAGCCCCCATGTAGTATACACCTGCCCCCATAGTAATACAGCCAGCCCCATGTAGTATACAGCCTGCCCCACGTAACATACAGCTAGCCTCATGTAGTACCAGCCTGCCGACATGTATATACAGCCTGCCCCCCGCATTTGCCAAACAGATAAACAAATAACTTAACACTCACGCTCCGTCACGGAACTTTTCGTCGTGGCTCCAGATCCCTGTGGCGGCTCCAGCAATCTTTTATCTTCTCTTTGCAATAGGGCAAGTCGCCATCCGTGCGATCTGCCTGCCGCCTCACAGTATGATGCGGCAGTGTCGCCGCTGATGACTTCATCAGCAGGGCAACACCACCATATCATACTGTGCGCCGGCTGGCAGATTGCACTGATGCGACAAATAGAAGATAGAAGAGGAGCCACCGGGAGCCGCCGGGAGCCGCAACGTAGATCTGGAGCGGCAACGAACTTCGGGGACGACGGAGGGTGAGTATTAAATTTTTCTTTTTTCATTGACTTTTGTATAAGCCGAGTGAGGTTTTTTCAGCACATTTTTTCGACTTATACACGCGTATATACGGTAGTTGAGGGCTTCTTTTTACAGCAGGCACTCTAGGGTTCCAGTAATGGTTCAATTTATTTAAAAATAGTGTGCAGACAGCAATACCAATATGTGTGTCTTGTGTTTTTACTACTTTATATGATAAATATTGGGAAACGTGCTGTTTGTGAATTTCTTTATTTTTATTAGAAAAACTGTTTTGAGATGCAGAACTCACATTTCACTAGGGGCAGATTTACTTACCCAGTCCTGTCGTGATCCCTGAGTGGTTGTTCTCCGACGAGGATGAAGTCCGGCGCGGTTTTTCAAGATCGTGTGTTCACAATCCTGCATGTGTCGCTTCCCCGCTGAGGTCCGCCGGAGTTCACATTCTTCTTCCCGGTGCATGTAAGTGCATGTCTTGCAACAAATTTGAATTGCAAATCCCGCGCTTAGTCCGAATCAGTCGGAAATCCGTTTTTGGCGCCAAAATCCGAGCGTGTGCGGCAAAAGCCCCACTTAAATGCGGCGCAATTCGGAAATAGTTGGGAACCCACAAAATGCGCCATGTGGACCCTTAGTAAATGTGCCCCACTGTATTGAGTTTTTAGCCAGATTTGCAGTTTTTTTTCACATGCACGTTTTTTTTAGTGCAGTTAAAATCTCAGCATTCATCTACTTTTGCAAGTCACATACATGAAAAATGCACCATAAAGTCTATAGAGACCCAAGAGATTTAAAACATTGCACTCTCAGATCATGCAAGTGCAATGTGTTTTTCACGGATTAATTGCTATAGAAAATATAGAATCTAATCATGAAAATACATCGAAAACAAAAAAGACAAAAACACTAACGGCTCCTAGCAAAACTTAGCAAACAAACCATCAGTTTTTCATGCATTCAATTCCGATGTGATAGATGCATTGAATATAGCAGAAACCCACAGTTTACGGCATTGGCTCTACTTGTGAGCCGTGCCAGTACCTGGATTAACAGAACTGCATGGAGCAGTAAGTCACCTCCCACCAAGATGTGCTATTAAAGGAATCAACCACTTAAATTACTGTAACCTTCATACAGGCGCAGCGGTGATATGTAGAGGTAAAACCCATGATACAGTCATATCTTGATTAGGGATGTTAGTCAGCTGGTTTGGCTGTAGTGCTCTGGTTTCAACCCCTGCCCCTACTTCCCGCTTTCGCTACTCACATACTAGGTGAGGGGGGTGCAGAGGATTTACAGAAGACAATGTAAAAAGTAACAAAAGATAGTGCATATGAGGCTCTCAGTACGTATGTATGAGTATGTCTGAGGTCTGAGGATGCGTGTGGCGTCAAAACTCACCTTCACAGGTAAGTCATTTCACAACGTACTTTATTATCTACTACTGATGGAGCTTTCTGCCTCAGGCTTCATTTTTAATGCAGCAGTAATGCTACAGGACTGTGCGCAAAAGTTTTAGGCAGGTGTGGAAAACTGCCTCAGAGACAGTGTTAGGTTTATTTAGACTGTAAGCTCTTGTGAGCAGGGCCCTCACTTCTATTATTTTATATGATTTTGTTTTTAGGAGGCATTTACACATATAATACTACATTACAAGTACAAAAAGTCATATGGAACAATAGGATAGAGAGCCCTGCTCACCAGAGCTTACAGTCTATGAGGATGAGGGGGTGACACAAGAGCTTACAGTCTATGAGGATGAGGGGGTGACACAGTAGCTCCAGTCTATGAGGAGGGGGTGACACAAGAGCTACAGTCTATGAGGATGAGGGGGTGACACAAGAGCTTACAGTCTATGAGGATGAGGGGGTGACACAAGAGCTTACATCTATGAGGATGAGGGGTGACACAAGAGCTTACAGTCTATGAGGATGAGGGGTGACACAAGAGCTTACAGTCTATGAGGATGAGGGGGTGACACAAGAGCTTACAGTCTATGAGGATGAGGGGGTGACACAAGAGCTTACAGTCTATGAGGATGAGAGGGTGACACGAGCTTACAGTCTATGAGGATGAGGGGTGACACAAGAGCTACAGTCTATGAGGATGAGGGGGTGACACAAGAGCTTCAAGTCTATGAGGATGAGGGGTGACACAAGAGCTTACAGTCTAGGAGGATGAGGGGGTGACACAAGAGCTTACAACTATGAGGATGAGGGGTGACACAAGGCTTACAGTCTATGAGGATGAGGGGGTGACCAAGAGCTTACAGTCTATGAGATGAGGGGTGACACAAGAGCTTACAGTCTATGAGGATGAGGGGGTGACACAGAGCTTACAAGTCTATGAGGATGAGGGGTAACAAGAGCTTACAGTCTATGAGGATGAGGGGTGACACAAGAGCTTACAGTCTATGAGGATGAGGGGTGACACGAGAGCTTACATTCTATGAGGATGAGGGGTGACACAAGAGCTTACAGTCTATGATGATGAGGGGGTGACACAAGAGCTTACAGTCTATGAGGATGAGGGGGGTAACACAAGAGCCTTACAGTCCTATGAGTGAGGGGGTGACAGAAGAGCTTACAGTCTATGAGGATGAGGGGGTGACACAAGAGCTTACAGTCTGAGCGAGCTTGTTGTCGCTTCTTTTTCCCACTTCTTAGTAAGGGTTAAACTTCTCAAAAGTTACCTGGGGTCAGTGTGATACGTAGACCTCTGGAAACAATGTTGTTTTTTATTTAGTTTTCCAAGCTCTGTACATCCCACCAGAATGTACAGTGATCTTTGCAGATCCTGGTGAGATCTTTAAACGCAGTCTGAAAGGAAGGAGTGTACTTTTTCTGTATCCGATCCTTTTCAGAAAAGACTTCCTTCACCTCCAAGAGCCATTGCTGTCTATCAAAACCTGCCGAAAGAAAAACAGCCATAACTTGGTTCAATAACAATCATGAACAAGCCAAACAAGTTCAATGATTTACTCCTACTAATTACTAATTACATCACTTCTCCTCTTGATCATTAGCACGATCGATCTGCTCATCTAGACTTACCTGTTGTTTTTTTGCCACCAGGACTTAGAGTGGTGTACATGCCCAAAAGGGGATGGGCGATTGAGCGTTGCTATGCCAACGCGGTAAATAAACTCGCACGCAGGAACTGGTGCATGCGCACTACTGCTCCGTCGGCTGCTCCTGGCTGTACACTCTGCGGTCCGCCGATTTTCAGCCTTGGTCAGTCTACATTGCGGTCCGCCTAACTTTTGTTACTGCGGTCGCGATGTAACCAATAGCAAGTCGAGGCTCTAGATGTGCAACCAATAGCATTGATGCCAGGAGGGGGCTTAGAGGTTAAATGGTCGATAGGTTCCTCTGTGTGGTGCGAATCCTGTGCCAACTGCATACTAAAGGTCCCCTAGTCCACCACCGGGACTGGGGACAAGCAGTTTTACTATTTTCTTCTGGGCATTAGCTTACAGCAAGCCCGTAGTTTTTTGTATGCATGCCACTGGATGTTCAGCCTGAGCCAAGTACTTGGCAGGTTGTCCTAAGTATTAGTATATTTGAAAATCCCTCTGAAGAGTCGGTTTGACGAAACGCGTCAGGGAATATGGTGAATTTAGGTGGCATGCTCTATGTGAACAGGGTCAGCTGTGGACTGCCCTTGTAAGGGCGGGAGTAATTCGGGCTGTTTAGGGACAGACCTCCCATTTTTCACCCCTGATCTCTGGCCTGGAAGTGCACTGACGTCAGAACCACGGTAAGGGTGACGGTTTCCCTATTACTCTGACATCTGAGCCTGTACAGATACACGTGAGGATACTTTAACACAATAAGGTTACCGTTTTATAGCTCTTCCTTATATTATATTATTGGCACATGATACTTTAGTGCGGTTTTATGTGAGTCTAATAAAGCTTATATTTTAGCACATTTTTTACTCCAGAATACCCTTAGCATGCTTTTCTCTATTTAGACATCAACCAGTTGAGAAAATTTGGTCCCCATGGATTAGATATAGGATTGTAAAGTGAAATGACATGGCCCTATCAGAGGTGCCTCCTGGCATATTAGCTGCTTCTAGGGATAGTCAACCAAACGGATGTCGACTCACTAATAGAAACACAGATACTTGAATGGCATTTTATATGTATCCTATGAGTCTGTTACCTAAGTTCAATTCTGGTTTTTTTCTGGTCAAACATTTTTCTTTAAGTTTGCTCCAGAATATCTGGTAATATTCTCTGAGATATATTGTGAATTCAAATCTCTACCCTGTGGAAATATGTATCTGGAAAGAAATATACATATTCAATGATACTACATCTATTGCTTATATGCACATTCCCAGTTTAATATGCATTCTTGTACCAGTTGTTCTTTTAAGTAACGTACTTGAAAAATTTCTCATAAAAACAATTTTAACAAAAAAAACCCTGGAAGTTCTTGTAAAACTTTTTCTATTCTTTCTTAGACACCTTATAGCCGGTGCTCAGTAAAGTGTTCTCCAGGGTTCAGGAAAGCTGTGAAACAAGGAGACCACATCTGCTGCTATGACTGCGTCTCATGTTCTGAAGGGGAAATTTCCAATGAAACTGGTAATAAAAACTAAAACACCTCCAAACTAATCCTGTAATCCCTTATGGGATAGTGCTTGTCACGGGTGCCCCAGTGACCCCATGTCTCGGGTCACAGGCCCACCCATGTCGCTCCGTGTGCCCCTCCATGCCTGCTGCCTCACTTATCCCTCCAGGTTCCAGCAGCATCTCCTGCAGCTCAGTGTGCACGTCCCCGCCTCCTAGGGCCCGTGCATGATGGCTCTGTAAAATTTAAAGGGCCAGTGCGCTGCTAATTGGTGCTTGCCAGCCACTGACCTGTTAAGTAGACAGCCTCTTCCTATGACCCCTTCCGGATCTTTGTGCCTTGTGTCTTAGAGAAAGCTTGTTCCCTATGACCTCTGCGTTCATAGTGATTTTCTATTGTGACCTTGATTCCGTTCCTGACTTCGCTCCTGTGCTGCCTGTCCTGACCTTTCACTAGGTACCCAACTCTAATCCCGTGCTGCCTGTCCTGACCTCCTGACTGTCCCTGACTCCATCTCTGCCTCACAACTCTGTATCTCACCTTGGCCGCCACCTCGGACAAAGTCGCGCCTGTGGAGTGACCTGTTGTATCAAGCTGCACCAAGTCCAACCCGCTTTGCTGTGGGCTCTGGAGAAAACCAGGTACCACTTAGACTCCGCTCCCAGGTGTTGGCTTACTTCATCGTCCACGGTGGTACAGTGGGTTCACTACCCCTGCATCCGGACAGTAATTTCCGTCAATGGATCCCGCCAATGTTCCGCTACCTGGCCTGGCTGATCTTACCACCATCCTGGCCCAGCAGTCCGAGCAGATTGCCCTGCAGTCTCAGCAACTCGGACAAGTCACTGACATGTTGCAGCAATTGATGGCTACTCAGCGCAGCGTCAAGTTCCTGTTGCTCCTCCTGCTACTCCAGTTTGTCGACCTTCCGCAAAACCTAGGCTGAGACTCCCCATGCCTTCCAAGTATAATGGGGATCCCAAGTTGTGCAGAGGCTTCATCACCCAGTGCACCTTGCACAATATACTTATGCTAATGCAGTTCGTCACGGAATGGTCTAAATTTGCCTTTATCATCAGCCTACTTTCCGGGAAGGCCCATGGGATACTCCCCTCTGGGACAGAAAAGACCCGGTCACAGCCAATATCACCACCATCTTTGAGGAACCGTCCTGGGTGTCTTCTGCTGTGAAAGCTCTGCTGAATCTACCCCAAGGGGACTCCTTAGTTGGTGACTACATGGTCCAGTTCCAGTTCCAGTTACTTTAGCTTCCGAGCTGGATTGGAATGAGGCAGCCCTGCTCGCTAGCATTAAAAAAGGACTGTCTAGTAAGATCAAAGATGCACTGACTGCGCGGCTTGGTCTTTCTGGCTACCCGGATTGACATTTGCTTCTCTGAATGCTCAGAGGAACAGTAAGTTAAACTAATGCAAGCCAAAGTCTGAAGACTACCCTGTTTGGCTCCAGTCTTCCAAAGGCCCCGTCTGCCATGCTCTGTTCCTGCTACCGAGGAACCCATGCAGGAGGATAAAACCCAGTTAACAACCCAAGAGTGCTCTTGAACAAAAACAGGAGAACCTCTGCATCTATTGTGCCAACTCAGAGCACTTTCTAAAGATGTGTCCTGCCCTTCCCCACCTTCCGGGAAACCACACACCTAGGGTACCTGGGAGAAGTGCCCCTAGGTGAGAACAAAGCTTCTCCATGCCTGAATGTTACAGTTCTATTCAGGTGTGAAACAATTGGCCCATTTCAAGCTTCAGCCTTTCAGGACTCGGCTCTGCAGAGAACTTTGTGGAACCTTGTCTCCCTGTGGTTCATCTAGAGAAGCCGCTGGTCATTTCCTCTATAAGTGGGCAGATCCTCGGTCCAATACCGCACCAAGCCTCTGTCTATGCAAATTGGGGCATTGCACAAGAAAAGAATGTCATTTTATGTGTTCCCCTGATCTACATCCTCCATGCTTTTAGGTTTAGTTTAACGTGGTAGCAGAAACACGCTCCAGTACTCGACCGGGGAGATTCTTCATTGGGAAACGGAGTGCCACTCGCGTTGTGTCATGGCTCTCCATCCGGTGACCACCATGTCTTCTGTAGAATCCTCGTCAGAGTTCAGAATCAGTGGACTCTCTGGACCACCATGGGAGAAGGTCCTAGCCGACACCTGGGACCGGAATCTAAGTGGTAACCAGTAACCAGTCGTAAAGCGGGATGGTCTTGCTGCGGCAGGGTGCCACCAGGTCGTTCCACAGGTGCGACGTGGTGGCCAAGGTCAAGGTATCTTACAGGAAACAGTCTTGTGGTCAGATTCAAGCAGGCAGTAAGGGCAGGCAGCAGAGCTGCAAGCTCAAAGTCCAAATCTGGGATCAGCAATGGGAGATCAAAGCAGAAGGGCACAGGAACACGGGATCACAGGAACACAGGAACACTGGAGCATGAACACAGGAGCACGGGAACAATAGAGCAGTAAGACAGGAACACTGGAGAAGGAACACAGGAACACGAGAGCAGGAACACTGGAGGGGGAATGCATGAGTACGGATACTCAGGAGCACAGAATACAGGCACACTGGAACAATTGCAGGAGGGCTCTCGCAATGGCATGAAGCTCAAAGATTCCAGCGGGGAGTGATTGGGGCCGCTGGATTAAATAGCAAAACCCGGAAGTGTCCAGAGATAATCACCGGTGCGCTGGCTCTTTAAATCTCACGCCCCAAGGGAGCAGGAAAGCATGGAGAGGTGAGTTCGGACAGGGGACCGGGGGCAGCGCCATGGAGAGAACCACGTGTGTGCCCGCAATCCATTACATGGATCGTGGGAGCACCCGTGAGATCCTCCAAGCCTCTGGCAGGTCTTTACGCTTCCTATTTGGACTATGCCGATGACTTCTCAGAGAAGCAAGTGGAGATTTTTCCTCCGCACCGTCCCTAGGGCTGCCCTATTGAGTTGCTGCCACCTCCACGAGGTCGGTTATACCCATTGTCTGTGCCATAAACCACGGCTATGTCGGCCTACATAAAGGAGAATTTGCAAAAGGAATTCATTCGCAAGCCTTCTTCTTCTACCGGTGCTAGATTCTTTTTTGTGGCCAAGAAGGATGCTTCCCTCCGTCTATGCATCAATTACCACAGGCTCAATAAAGTTACTGTGAAATACCGCTACCCACTGCCTCTGATCATAGAACTTTTTGATTGTTTACGTGGTGCTGAGATATCAAGCTGGATCTGCGGGGTGCATATAACCTCAACCGTGAAGGCGACGGACATTTTGAGTACCTTGTTATGCCCTTTAGACTCATGGTCTATCTTGATGATATCCTGGTGTTCTCTATGGACAATCTTCTGTTCCTGGAATACATTGGGGCTAATTTACTAAGGGGCCGAATCGCCGAGTTTCCCGAATATTACCGATTTGCGATGTTTTTCCCTGAATTGCCGCAGGTCTTTGGCACACGCGATCGGATTGAGTCGCATCGGCGCCGGCTGGCACGCGATGGAAATGGGGGGGGCGTGGCTTTCGGAAAAACACAGTATTTTAGAAAGAATTTGTGTCGCTTGACACGCACTTACATGACCCAAAGAGAAGAAGGGGAATTCCGGCGGACCTTGGCGTAGCAGCGACACCTGGTGGACATCGGGCGCACGGGCCTTAGTATATCCCGGCAGAACCCGAAACGCGCCGCGGGATCACAACTGGACCAGGTAAGTAAATGAGCCCCATTATCTCTGACAAGGGACTACAGATAGATCCTGCAAAGTTGTCTGCAGTACTTCAATGGCCTTGTCCTGTAGGACTTTGGGCTATTCAGAGATTCCTGGACTTCGATCATTATTACGGGCAGTTCATACCACACTTCTCTTCCCTTGTATCTCCCATTGTGGCGCTGACCAAAATGAACGCCAATCCTAAACTCTGGCCTCCGACAGCTGAAGAGGATTTCTCTAAGCTGAAGTATGCTTTTGCCTCTGCTTACGTTCTCACCTGGCTTGATACTGATAAGCCATTCCTGCTAGAGGTTGACACCTCATCCGTTGGTGCTGGAGCCGTTCTCACCCAGAAAGGGCCCAAAGATCAAACCCTCAACTGCGGCTTCTTCTCTAAGACCTTCTCAGCCACAGAAAGGAATTATTCCATAGGTGATCAATAACTTCTTGCCATAAAGCTAGCTTTGGAGGAATGGCGTTATCTTCTGGAAGGAGCTCATCATCCAGGCGATATCTACACTGTCCGAAAGAATCTCCTTTAACTCCAGACTGCTCAGAGTCTCCTTGACAGGCTCGCTGGTCCCTCTTCTTTTCTCAGTTCAAATTCTTGATTCACCTCCGTCCAGCTGAGAAGAACGTCAAAGCTGATGCCCTCTCTTGTGCCTCTGATGTTGTTGGGTAAGAACTGGCTCCTCGTCATATCATTCCTCAGGAACGACTGGTTGTTGCTGCTCCCGTGGACCTATGGCAGCTTTCTCCTCGCAAGACCTATGTCCAACCAGCTCTTTGGAAGAGGACACTACCTTGGGGACATTGCTCTCGTGTCACTGGGCACCCTCGGGTGCAGAGATCTATTACTCTGATATCTCATTACTACTGGATGTTCGAGATTTTGTGAGTTCCTGCTCTTCCTGTGCCCATAACAAGCCGTTGTGTCTTAAGCCAACAGGTCTGGTCCTGCCATTACCAATAACCAGTTGCCTGTGGAATCACATAGCCATGGACTTTATTATGGATCTCCTATCTTCTTCCGGTAATACAATCTGGGTGGTAACGGATCAGTTCTCCAAGATGTCCAACTTTGTGTCTCTGCCAGGTCTGCCGTTGGCTCAACGCCTTGCCACCTTTTTCTTCCTTCACATCTTTCAGCATCACGGGCTTCCTCAACACATCATCTCGGACCGAGGGGTCCAGCTTGTTTCCAGGTTCTGGCTGTTCTTGTGCAGCCAACTGGAATTTAAGCTGGACTTCTCTTCTGCATATCATCCACAGACTAATAGGCAAGTGGAGAGGGTCAACCAGACTCTGGGCTTCTATCTACTTTACTTTGTCTCTGCTCGTGAGGGCGATTGGTCTACTCTCTTACCTTCTACAGAATTGTCATATAATTGTCTGGACTCTGAATTTGACGGTGCCACTCCCTTCTTTGTTGTCTTTTTATGACATCCAACCACCTCTCCCTCTGTCACTTCCTTTTGATGTTCCTGACATGGTAGAATCGGTTCAAGACCTCAGGTCCATCTGGGAACAAACATGGCAGTCTCTACTTCGGACGTCCACCTTCACCACAACCCAGGCCGACAAAAGACGCAGGTCTCCTCCAGTCTTCTCTTCAAGTGGTAAGGTCTTCTAGATACATCCAGCTGAAGATTCCCAGCTACAAGCTTGGTCCTCGCAATCTGGGTCCATTTGAGGTGCTGAAGCATAGCAAGCCGTGGCCTATAAGCTTCATTTTCCTCCCACCATCCGCATCCCCAACTCCTTCCACATCTCCCTTCTAAAACCTGGCATCCTGAACCGCTTCTCCCGGCAAGTACTACCACCAGTTTCTGCGGCGGATTCCACCGACCTCTATGAGGTAAAAGAAGTCCTGGGTATAAAGTCGGTCAGAGGGAAGCGGTTCTTTCTCGTTGACTGGAAGGGGTTTGGGCCGGAGGTAAGGTCTTGGGAGCCAGAAGACAACATTCTGAATCGTGGTGTTCTTCAAAGGTTCCTGCAGGCCAAGAAGAGGGGGAAACCGAAGGAGGGGGTACTGTCATGGGTGCTCCTGTGACCCATGTCTCAGGTCACAAGCGCACACATATGCCTCCGTGTGCGCCTCCATTACTGCTGCCTCACTTACCCTGGGTTCTAGCAGCGTCTCTCGCGACTCGTCGTGTGCGTCCCCCCCCCCAGGAGGTAGGGACACACATGCGCCACCTCTGTAAAATTTAATTGGCAGCCGCTGACCTGTTAAATAGCCAGCCTCTTCCTATGACCCTTGCTGGATCTTCATTCCTTGTGCCTTAGAGAAAGCTTGTTTCCAATTTCTTCTGTGTTTATAGTAATTTCCCATTGTGACCTCGATTCTGTTCCTGACTTCGCTCCTGTCCTGACCTTCTGCTATGTCCCTGATTCTGATCCAGTGCTGCCATTCCTAACCTCCTGCCTGTCCTCTTGACCTCCTGTCTGTCTCTACCTCACAACTCTGTACCTCACCTTGACCACCACCGCGGACAAAGTGGCGCCTGTGAAGCGACCTAATGATACCATGCCACAGCAAGTCTAACCCGCAGGTCTACTACTCCTGAATCCAACAGTGCTGTATACACTATACTCCTCCCATACATGTCTCAAATATTATTCATTTGTGGGGGCCTTAATGCTAAAAATGGGGGTGCGTTGTATTACTAGCCTTGGGGGGGGGGTTGAGATTCAGCAAATTACCTTGCCTACCTATCTTGTGTTTTATTAAATAATATATGATTGGTTGTTGTGCAGACCCCATACTGTTTACAGTATGTGTGTAGAAGTCACTTGTAGGCCACGTCTGAAACTATGAGTGTGACAGATCATAGAGCCAAGCGGATGGGGACAGGGTGCGGGGGGCCCCTACTTAAGTCTAGTCCAGAAAACTGCAGAGTTTGCACCTGATTTTTAGATTAGGATTGACTTGGCCTAAACCAAGACCGCCCTTCAGGATTTACTCTTATTAAATCCCCCCACTATCTTATCATTGTCCTACATGTCACTATGATTACAGTGTTAATTCAGTATAGTTTTCTTTTTATTAATCTAATTTGTGAACAAAAACAAAAATGGAGAAAATCTGAATTCTGCTAGGTTTTTGGAATTTTCAGAAATACCGTATATACCTAAGCCGACCCGAGTATAGGCCGAGACCCCTAATTTTAATAACCAAAAACTGGGAAAACCTATTGACTCGAGTATAAGCCGAGGGTGGGAAATGCATTGGTCAGTAGTATACAGCCAGTCAGCCCCCATCTAGTATACAGCCAGCCCCCATGTAGTATACAGCCTGCCCCCATGTAGTATACAGCCAGCCCCCATGTAGTATACAGCCTGCCCCACGTAACATACAGCTAGCCTCATGTAGTATACAGCCTGCCGACATGTAGTATACAGCCTGCCCCCCGCAGTTTGCCAAACAGATAAAACAAATAAACTTAACACTCACGCTCCGTCACGGAACAATTTTCGTCGTGGCTCCAGATCCCTGTGGCAGCTCCCAGCAATCTTTTATCTTCTCTTTGCAATAGCTGGCAAAGTCGCATCCGTGCGATCTGCCTGCCGCCTCACAGTATGATGCGGCAGTGTCGCCGCTGATGACTTCATCAGCAGGGCAACACCACCATATCATACTGTGCGCCGGCTGGCAGATTGCACTGATGCGACAAATAGAAGATAGAAGAGGAGCCACCGGGAGCCGCCGGGAGCCGCAACGTAGATCTGGAGCGGCAACGAACTTCGGGGACGACGGAGGGTGAGTATTAAATTTTTCTTTTTTCATTGACTTTTGTATAAGCCGAGGTGAGGTTTTTCAGCACATTTTTTCGACTTATACACGCGTATATACGGTAGTTGAGGGCTTCTTTTTACAGCAGGCACTCTAGGGTTCCAGTAATGGTTCAATTTATTGTAAAAATAGTGTGCAGACAGCAATACCAAATATGTGTGTCTTGTGTTTTTACTACTTTATATGATAAATATTGGGAAACGTGCTGTTTGTGAATTTCTTTATTTTTATTAGAAAAACTGTTTTGAGATGCAGAACTCACATTTCACTAGGGGCAGATTTACTTACCCAGTCCTGTCGTGATCCCTGAGGTGTGTTCTCCGACGAGGATGAAGTCCGGCGCGGTTTTTCAAGATCGTGTGTTCACAATCCTGCATGTGTCGCTTCCCCGCTGAGGTCCGCCGGAGTTCACATTCTTCTTCCCGGTGCATGTAAGTGCATGTCTTGCAACACAATTTGAATTGCAAATCCCGCGCTTAGTCCGAATCAGTCGGAAATCCGTTTTTGGCGCCAAAATCCGAGCGTGTGCGGCAAAAGCCCCACTTAAATGCGGCGCAATTCGGAAATAGTTGGGAAACCCAACAAAAATGCGCCATGTGGACCCTTAGTAAATGTGCCCCACTGTATTGAATGGTTTTAGCCAGATTTGCAGTTTTTTTCACATGCACGTTTTTTTTAGTGCAGGTTAAAATCTCAGCATTCATCTACTTTTGCAAGTCACATACATGAAAAATGCACCATAAAAGTCTATAGAGACCCAAGAGATTTAAAAATGCATTGCACTCTCAGACACATGCAAGTGCAATGTGTTTTTCACGGATTAATTGCTATAGAAAATATAGAATCTAATCATGAAAAATACATCGAAAACAAAAAAGACAAAAACACTAACGGCTCCTAGCAAAAACTTAGCAAACAAACCATCAGTTTTTCATGCATTCAATTCCGATGTGATAGATGCATTGAATATAGCAGAAACCCACAATTTATGGCATTGGCTCTACTTGTGAGCCGGTGCCAGTAACTGGATATAACAGAACTGCATGGAGCAGTAAGTCACCTCCCACCAAGATGTGCTATTAAAGGAATCAACCACTTAAATTACTGTAACCTTTACAAAGCAGCAGCGGTGATATGTAGAGGTTAAAACCCATGATACAGTCATATCTTGATTAGGGATGTTAGTCAGCTGGTTTGGCTGTAGTGCTCTGGTTTCAACCCTGCCCCCTACTTCCCGCTTCTGCTACTCACTACTAGGTGAGGGGGGTGCAGAGGATTTACAGAAGACAATGTAGAAAGTAACAAAAGATAGTGCATATGAGAGCTCAGTACGTATGTATGAGTATGTCTGAGGATGCGTGGCGTCACTGGCTCTCAGGCATGCGCGCTATGCCTCTCCTGCGCATTTTGGTCTTCAATTCACTACTCACAAGGGAAGGGTGCAGGAGGCAGAATGAATGGTTGAAGTGCTGCAGACAGATATAAGCCAGAGACAGAAGAGGTTTTGTGTCCAATCATCCAATCTCCCACCGCACAATCCACAGGATTTGTATGTTGGTCATGTTAAGTCACCACAAATCGGGAAAATTATACTATACTATACTAGGTATATCATACACATGGGTGTGTGGAAAATAAGAGATTTCCAGAAAATGACTTATTCTGTTGTGTAACTTTAGAAAATGTAATAAGTAATTATTTTGTATTTGAATTTATACATTTCAGATGCTGAAATCTGTCAAAAGTGTTTGACCTCTGAATGGCCAAATGAGACAAGGGAGAAGTGTATTCCCAAAATAAATGAATTTCTCTCTTATGAAACTGATGTTGTAACTTATGTTTTCTTATTATTTTCTCTATTATCTTCTATTGTTGTTGTAATAATCATTGGAATATTTGTATTTTTCCGGAATTCTCCGGTGGTCAGAGCTAATAATCGTAACCTCAGCTTCATTATCCTTATTTCTCTCAAGCTTAGTTTTCTTTGTATTTTCCTCTTCATTGTTAAACCAGAGGACACAACCTGTATGTTCCGCCATATCTCCTTTGGGATCATCTTCACTGTTGTCTTGTCTTCCATCTTGGCCAAGACCATTGTGGTTTGCATCGCTTTCAAGGCCACCACACCTGGGAGCCCCTGGAGAAGATGGATGGGTGTTAGACTTCCCTACTCTATAGTGATGATCCTATCATCTCTCCAAATCCTGAATGGAATTATATGGCTTCCATTTTTCCCTCCTTATCAGGAGTTAGACATGGATTCCTTTCCAGGAAAGATCATTATTCAGTGCAACGAGGGATCAAAACTGTCCTTTTACCTCATGTTGGGTTATATGGGTCTCTTGGCCTCTGTGAGCTTTGTTCTGGCTTTTATGGTGAGAAAATTGCCTGATGTGTATAATGAGGCCAAGTACATCACCTTCAGCATGCTGGTGTTCTGTAGTGTCTGGATCGGCACCATCCCGGCCTATCTGAGCAGTAAGGGGAAAAGTATGGTTATTGTAGAAAGTTTTGCTGTATTGGCTTCAGGTAACGGGATAATGGTTTGCATATTTTTACCTAAACTGTGGAATATCTTGAAAAACCCAGAACCAAAAAAAAAATGTTTATCACAAAAATAAATCAGAATAACATATGTTTCTTTATGTTTTTTTATGTCTCTTTATGTTTTTTTTAACCTCTGTAGTTCATTTTTATTGTCCAATTTTTCTTGACTTAAAATAAACCCAATATATATGAAGAACCAATCTAATCATATGTCTAATAAATAATTATCGCTAAATAATTAGCAATATACAAAGAGAGACACTAAAACCTTCAAAGCTGTAGCATTCAAAAATACAACTTGTTTTAGAAAAAAAGGTCCTTAACCCCTTAAGGACCAGGCCCTTTTTCGTATTTGCGTCTTTATTTTTCACACCCAACCTTCAAAAATCTATAACTTTTTTATTTTTCCATGTATAGAGCTGTGTGATGGCTTGTTTTCTGCATAACAAATTGCACTTCATAGTGATGGCATTTAATTGTCTATGGCATATACTGGGAAGCGGGAAAAAAATTCTGAATGCAGTGAAAATGGTGAAAAAACGCATTTGCACCGTTTTCTTGTGGGCGTGGATTTTATGTCTTTCACTGTGCACTCACAATGACATGTCTAATTTATTCATTGGGTCAATACGATCACATGGATACCAAATTTGTATAGGTTGTATAATGTTTTCATACATTTACAAAAATTAAAACCTCCTGTACAAAAAAAAAATTCTTCATTTTGCCGTCTTCTTGCGCTAATAACTTTTTAATACTTTGGTGTATGGAGCTGTGGGTGGTGTCATTTTTTACGACTTTTGATGACCTTTTCAATGCTTTTATTTTTAGAATTGTACGACCTTTTGATCACTTTTTATTGATTTTTTTATATTTTTCAAAATGGCAAAAAAATGCCATTTGCGACTTTGGGCACTATTTTCCGTTACGGGGTTAAACGCAGTAAAAAAACATTCTTATATTTTGATAGATCGGGCATTTTCGGACACGGTGATACCTAATGTGTTTAAGATTTTTACTGTTTATTTATATTTATATCAGTTCTAGGGAAAGGGGGGTGATTTGAATTTTTAGGTTTTTTAATATAATTTTTTATTTTTTATTTTTTTTTATTAAAATTTTTTAATATTTTTCAGACTCCCTAGGGTACTTTAACCCTAGGTTGTCTGATTGATCCTACCATATACTGCCATACTACAGTATGGCAGTATATGGGGATTTTGCACACCATCTATCACAATGTGCAGATCGCACATTGTAATAGATGGCCTAAAACATGATAGCCTCGGATCACAGTGAGATCCGAGGCTGTCATGGCAACGGATCGCCGCTCCCCGATGACGTCACGGGGAGCGGCGATCGGAGCCAAGATGGCGGCGCCCATGCGCCGCCGGCTCGTTAATGTACCGATCGCGGGTGTTAGCGACGGGTGCTTGCTTCATTGTGAAGCAAGCACCTGGCGTGTATGAAGAGGGCTCAGCCCGTGAACCCTCTTCATACTACCCCATGCGCAATAAAACGTACAGGTACGTCTTATTGCGCTATGGGGTTAAAAAGCTTTATGGACAGTAAAATAAAACCATAACAAAATGTTTTGTTCTTAAAGGAGTCTGTGTATTTTTCAGACTATGGAGATAGAGAGTGACATGACTTAGAACGTGCCACGTGTTGCCCCATCCTGGTTGCCGACCTCTTGTGATGAGCATCCAGCCTGTGACTCGGCTCTGGTTCCTGAGGGGAATTCACGACAGATGTCAGAAGGCAGAAACCCTAGTGAGAACCGGCTGGCGTGCTGTCTTGCCGAGCGATAAATGCGCTATTGAAATGAGCTGCTCTGCTTGAACAGCCTTGTATGAGATAACCAATGTAAGAAGCTCTATTGACCACCACTGAATCGCTATTGTACATGTGGGAATCTCCGCTGCATCATGGGACCTGTGGTTTACTGGGTAGTTATGGTTGCCGAGACCTGCTGGAGCGGTGAGCTGGTTCTGAAAACGAGCAAGGAACTGAAGGTAGCCCCTCTTTATAATCATTTATTTGTACAAGATGCCTATACATGCCTATACTGTTATACATGAGAGAAGCACACGTGTCTCTTGGGACTTGTAGTGTGAAGCGCGTTGGTGGACATAAAGAACCACTGACATGGTTACCTGGTTTATAAGCAAGCGAGGAAACAAAAGCAGTCTGTAATAACATTTAGAAAGTATGCAGACACCTCTGTGTGTCCCATCAGGAACCATGACTGATTTAATGAGCCATTTGCAGTTTCACCGTAAAGCGACCACTGTGCATTGTGATTGAGGTGCTGATGGTCTTTGGTATTTGCAAGGTGCTATGGTGCGCCATGGTCTACAAGGTCATTGAAGTGGAATAGTATTGATCAGACTGTAGTGTATTGCAAGTAATCTGTGAAGTAACTATATACCAATTCGTAAATGCTAATTCTCTAAATATTTATTGGATTATAAGGTTTGAAAGAAGCTAAAAATGGGCCCCCAGACTAAATAGAGAATTGCTGCAGAATCCCCCAGATAACCTGGCAACAAATCTGCTAATAAGCTGGTTAAATTATGGAACTCTATTGAGACTAGGACTAAAGAGCATTCAAGATGGTAGCACTGGGTTTTAAAATGCTCCCAACAGCAATTAAGCCATAACAGGTATAGATAGAGCCATGCAATGTTAGATGAGATAAAATGAAATGGCTCTGAAACTTATTTACGGAAGAATAAAGAGACGTTTACTGAAATATTGTCGCCAATTAAAATAACTATACAGCCGTTTTGGAATTAACTAAAAAAATTAACACCACATCAAATGATATTAGTTAATTAAAGACAACGTGGGGAATAAGAGAAAAGATGAAAAAAATTGTGTAAAAACTACACACTTGAAGAAAGGAATGGAAATACTGAAAGTTAATGTGATGTTTCTGAAATCAAAAATAGAATTTTTCAAATTAGATCACAGATATGGAGGACAGGTGTCACGATGCTCCTGCGACCCATGGCCCAGGTCACGGTGCACCTGTGTGGCTCCGTGGGCCTCAGGCTACTCAGCAACCCTCGATTCACCAACAGTCCCTGTGCTCCGGGGCTCATATACCTGCCTCCTAGGGCGCACGCGTGACGGCGTTGTAAAATATAAATGGCCAGCGCACCAATGATTGGCGCTGGCCGGCCGTTGTCCTAATAAATAGCCGGATCTTTCTGTCTCGTGCCTTTGAGAAAGCTGTGCCCACTGTTTGTAGTGAAATCCCATTGTGACCTCGATACCGTGGGTCCAGGAGAGTTAATACCCAGTAATCGGTGCTGGAAAAAATTCTTCGAACGCGAGGGTCACGGGATAGGCAGCCTAGGATGAAATCTGCCATATGCGCAAGAATTCACTCCTCTCACTGGCCTGACTCTCCATTTCCTCCTCCTCCTCCAACTCCTCTTCTTCTGCCCATACACGCTGAACAGTTAAAGGAAACCTACACTTGAAGTGGCAGGTATAAAGGGACATACCGAGCACCAGCTCACCCCGGAGCTTATGTTTGTAGTGTTTTAAACCGCAGCATCGCGGTTTAAACACCTTTTTAAACTTTATGGCCGAAGCTGCTTCGGCGCAGGAGGTACGCGCTCGGCGCACCATGCGCCACCCCGTGCACGCGGCTACATAGGAATAATGAGAGCCGCGTGCACGGTCGTGCGCATGGTGCGCCGAGCGCGTACCCCCCTGCGCCGAAGCAGCTTCGCCATAAAGTTTAAAAAGTGTTTTAAACCGCGATGCTGCGGTTTAAAACACTACACAAAACTAAGCTCCGGCACCAGCTCACCCTGAGCTGGTGCTCGGTAGTTCCCCTTATACCTGTCAATTCAAGTGGTAGGTTTCCTTTAATAAGGACTGAGCAATGGTCCCCTCTTCTGTCTCGCCGATATTCTCCTCCTCTTCCTCCTTCAACTCCTCTGATACGCGCTGAAACAGACCTGAGGGTGCTCTGGCTATCAACAAGGGAATCTTCTTCCCCCCGTCTCTTGTGACGAGCACAGAGCTTCCGACTTCATGCTGACCGGAGAGTTTTTCAAGGCCAAACACGGGATGGTGAGGCGGATGATGGCGGCATCGCCACTGACCATCTGTGTTGACTCCTCAAAGTTACTCAGCACCTGACGATATCGACATCCATCCACTCCTCATTGTAACTTGAGGACTGACTGACCTGACTAGCAGTTCTGGTGGAAGTTGACATCTGGCAGTCTACAATCGCTCGGCGCTGCTGGTAAACCTGGATAACATGGCTATGTGGAATTCCATCTCGGGGCACATCGCACAGCAGTTTGTGAACGGGCAGTTGGAGCGGCGCTAGGCTGGCAGCATCTTGTGGTCGACTTTCTGAGACGCACACAGCTGCGGCGCACCTTCTTTACAATCAGACTGTTTGGTTATGTCTTGGAGAACCGCTGAACTATCAGATTGAACACGGGCCAGGTATGGCACATGTGTCAGTCTGCCGAGTTGCAGAGCCGCCATCAGGTAATGGCCGTTGTCACACACAATCATGCCTTGCATCAGGTTCCGCGGTGCCAGGCACAGTCGGTCTGTGCCCTGATGCCCTGTAATAGCTCTTGAGCGGTGTGCCTTTTATCGCCTAGGCTCAAGTTAGTGCTTAGCGCACACACTGCTGCTGGGCTAGAGCTACCGACTGATGGCGCCATGCCCACGGATGGTAATTCTGAGGCGGAGGTGGAGGAGGTGGGAGGAGGAGACATAGTAGCCTGAGAAACTGTGACCGAGGTAGGCCCCGGAATCCTCAGCGTCGGCATTATAAGGGGCCCCAGGGTCAGACTCGGTCCTAGCCTCCACCAAGTTAACCCATGTGTAGTCAGTGATATACAGTGGCCCAGCGCACTTGTCCATGTGTCTGTGTGTTCGGTGGACCTTGTCAGAAATGGCTTGGTCATGGCAGGATGATGTTGTCTGGTGGGCACCCTCGAGAAAAGTAGTGGCGGCTGGGGACAGAATTCCGAGGGGGCGGCTGCCGCCATGAGGTTGCGAAAGGCCTCAGTCTCTACCAACCTATAGGGCAGCATCTCCAGGCTCAGTAATTTGGAGATGTGGACGTTGAGGGCTTGGCGTGTGGGTGGTGGAACTGTATTTCCTCTTGCGCTCCAGCGTCCTGGGGTATAGACAGCTGAATGCTGCACATGAGACATTGATGGACTCTTGGGGGTGTGGGTATATTTATTGGATTATAAGGTTTGAAAGAAGCTAAAAATGGGCCCCCAGACTAAATAGAGAAATTGCTGCAGAATCCCCCAGATAACCTGGCAACAAATCTGCTAATAAGCTGGTTAAATTATGGAACTCTATTGAGACTAGGACTAAAGAGCATTCAAAATGGTAGCGCTGGGTTTTAAAATGCTCCCAAACAGCAGAATTAAGCCATAACAGGTATAGATAGAGCCATGCAATGTTAGATGAGATAGGAAATGAAAATGGCTCTGAAACTTATTTACGGAAGAATAAAGAGACGTTTACTGAAATATTGTCGCCAATTAAAAATAACTATACAGCCGTTTTGGAATTAACTAAAAAAATTAACACCACATCAAATGATATTACGTTAATTAAAGACAACGTGGGGAAATAAGAGAAAAGATGAAAGAAAATTGTGTAAAAACTACACACTTGAAGAAAGGAATGGAAATACTCAAAGTTAATGTGACGTTTCTGAAATCAGAAAATAGAATTTTTCAAATTAAGATCACAGATAGAAACCTACCACTTGAAGTGGCAGGTATAAGAAGGACATACCGAGCACCAGCTCACCCCGGAGCTTAGTTTTGTTAGTGTTTTAAACCGCAGCATCGCGGTTTAAAACACTAACAAAACTAAGCTCCGGCACCAGCTCACCCTGAGCTGGTGCTCGGTAGTTCCCCCTTATACCTGTCAATTCAAGTGGTAGGTTTCCTTTAATAAGGACTGAGCAATGGTCCCCTCTTCTGTCTCGCCGATATTCTCCTCCTCTTCCTCCTTCAACTCCTCTGATACGCGCTGAGAAACAGACCTGAGGGTGCTCTGGCTATCAACAAGGGAATCTTCTTCCCCCGTCTCTTGTGACGAGCACAGAGCTTCCGACTTCATGCTGACCGGAGAGTTTTTCAACAGGCCAAACAGCGGGATGGTGAGGCGGATGATGGCGGCATCGCCACTGACCATCTGTGTTGACTCCTCAAAGTGGGATGGGGGGGCAAAGAGTAATAGAGCCAGTGTGCCTGAGATCACAGCACACATGCATGAGAATGCCCAGAGCAGGCAATGTCACTGGCTCTCAGGCATGTGCGCTATGCCTCTCTCACACATTTTAGTCTTCTTCTCACTGACACATGACTGACAACCTGTATTATGATGTGACACTGCTGGTGCTGGCTTCTCTATGTGCTTCCTGGTGCTAGTGGCCATGCACTCTGCAGCCTTTGTGTGAGATACTCCCAATACACATGAATACAGTCTGTATAATGATGTGACACTCATGGTGCTACCTCTATGTGCTTCCTGGTGATGATGCCCCTTGCAGCCTGTGTGTGTATAAGATACTCCTTTACACATGACTAACAGCCTGTATAATTGTGTGACACTCCTGGTGCTGTGTCTATGTGCTTCCTGGTGCTGACACCCCCTGCAGCCTGTGTATGTATGAGATATTCCTATACACATGACTGACAGCCTGTATAATGATGTGACACTACTGGTACTGGCTCCTCGATGTGCTTCCTGGTGCTAGTGGCCATGCACTCTGCAGCTTGTGTGTGTTTGAGATACTCCTCTGCACATGACTAACAGCCTGTACAATTGTGTGACACTCCTGGTGCTGCGTCTATGTGCTTCCTGGTGCTGGCACCCCCTGCAGCCTGTGTACCTATGAGGTACTCCTATACACATGACTGACAGCCTGTATAATGATGTGACACTCCTGGTGCTGGCTCCTCCATGTGCTTTCTGGTGCTGGTGCCCCCTGCATTCTGTTTTGTGTATGATATACTCCTCTACACATGACTGACTGCCTGTATAAAGATTTGACTGACGCTGCTGGTGCTTGCTCCTCTATGTGTTTCCTGGTGCTGTTGGCCAAACACACCTGAAGCCTGCGTGTGTATAAGAGATTCAACTGCTCCAGGAGAACAGAGCATGTCAGGTTCTTGTGTAGCTGATGTCTCACACATGTGTATGGGAGAACACAACATGTCAGCAGATAAAGCACAGACACTACCAATGTATTACTATTAGAGATGAGCGAGCACTAAAATGCTCGGGTACTCGTTATTCGAGACGAACTTTTCCCATGCTCGAGTGCTCGTTTCAAGTAACGGCCCCATTGAGGTCAATGGGAGCTCGAGCATTTTTCAAGGGGACCAAGCTCTGAACAGGGAAGCTTGGCCAAACACCTGGGAACCTCAGAAAAGGATGGAAACACCACGGAAATGGACAGGAAACAGCAGGGGCAGCATGCATGGATGCCTCTGAGGCTGATAATCGCACCATTATGCCAAAATTAGGGCAACAGCATGGCCATGACAGAGTGACCGAATGAGGCTAGATAGCATCTAAAACATCCAATAATTGACCCTGACACTATTGGGGACGGCATGCAGAGGCAGCGGCAGCGGCAGCAGCAGCAGCGGCAGGCTAGAGAGTGTCATGGCAACATACCCTAAATGGACTCAGGCTTCAAACCAATGGGTGGCAGAAGGAACCAAAGGAGGTGAGCAAGAAGCGCTCAAATATATCGGTACATGATAAAAGTTTGCCAGTATATTTTGTGGATTACACAGCAGGGTGGCAACAAAGTTAACATGGAAGCCATGAAAACAATCCAAAATTCTGCCTGACACAGCTCTTTTGATAAGGGGACCATGTATGGAGGCAGTGAACTAGTAGTAGTTAAAGGAGCTGCAGTTAAAACTATGTTAGTTGGATCTGGCATGGAGCTGGCGCTCCGCTGCCAGGCGAGCTTTCGCCAATCCAAGCCCCTGTCTCTTAGGCTACTCCCCAACACGCACTTCTAAGAACCTTTTGTATAAGTTCAAGTGTAGTAGCGTTCTTATAAGTTTGGGATATGGCGGTGAGGGGAATGTAAACATCTGCGCAAGAAGCGCTGAAATAATATCCTTAAATGAAAAAGTTTGCCAGTATTTTTGTGGCTTACACAGCACGGTTCGAACAAGGTTAACAAGTTGATGTGGAATGCCCTGTAATAGTCTTGGGCGGTGTGCCTTTTATCACCTAGGCTCGCAGATTTGAGCACCGCCTGCTGCGCTTAGCGACGGCATTGCTGCTGTGCCTAGAGCTACCGACTGATGGCGCCATGCCCCACGGATGGTAATTCGGGAGGAGGAGAGGTGGAGGGAGGGGTGGGAGAGAGGAGGCATAGTAGGCCTGAAACCACTGGACCGAGGTAGGGGCCCCGCATCCTCTGCGTCGGCAGTATAGATGACCAGCCCCAGGGTCAGACTCGGTCCCAGCCTGCACCAAGTTAGAGTGTAGTAAGCGTTCTTATAAGTTTGGAATATGGCGGGTGAGGGGAATGTAACAGATGCCAAGAAGCGCTGAAATAATATCCGTAAATGGTAAAAGTTTGCCAGTATATTTTGAGGATTACACAGCAGGGTGGCGACAAAGTTAACATGGAAGCCATGAAAACAATCCAAAATTCTGCTTGACACAGCTCGTTTGATAAGGGGACCATGTATGGAGGCATGAACTAGTAGTAGATTAAGGTGCTGCAGTTAAAACTATGTTAGTTGGTTCTTGGCATGGAGCTGGCGCTCCGCTGCCAGGCGAGCTTTCCCCAATCCAAGCCCCTGTCTCTAGGCTACTCCCCACACAGCACTTCTAAGAACCTTTTGTATAAGATCAATGTGTAGTAGCGTTCTTATAAGTTTAGGATATGGCGGGTGAGGGGAATGTAAACAGATGCGCAAGAAGCACTGAAATAATATCCTCCGTAAATGGTAAAAGTTTGCCAGTGTATTTTGTGGATAACACAGCAGGGTGGCGACAAAGTTACAACTTTGATGTGAATCCATGAAAACAACCAAATTTCGCGCCTGACACACCTCGTTTGATAAAGGGACGATGTATGGAGGCAGCTATATGGACGACTTTTGGAGGTAGCAATGGAGACAACGTGTGGAGGCTGCTATGAGACATTCAATTTGGATAGTGCCTGTATGTGGCAGTCCAAAAAGTTTTCAACCAGAGGAGCAGGTAGGTGCCCTCCAGAAAATTTTGAATAGATTGAGTGCCTGTATGTGGCAGTCCAAAAAAGTTTTCAAACCAAGGAGCAGGTAGGTGGCCCTCCAGAAAATTTAATAGATTGAGTGCCTGTATGTGGCAGTCCAAAAAAGTTTTCAAACCAGAGGAGCAGGTAGATGCCCTCCAGAAAAATGGAATAGATTGAGTGCCTGTATGTGGCAGTCCAAAAAGTTTTCAAACCAGAGGAGCAGGTAGGTGGCCCTCCAGAAAAATGGAATAGATTGGTGCCTGTATGTGGCAGTCCAAAAAAGTTTTCAAACCAGAGGAGCAGTAGGTGGCCCTCCAGAAAAATGGAATAGATTGAGTGCCTGTATGTGGCAGTCCACAAAAAGTTTTCAACCAGAGGAGCAGGTAGGTGGCCCTCCAGAAAAATGGAATAGATTGAGTGCCTGTATGTGGCAGTCCAAAAAAGTTTTCAAACCAGAGGAGCAGGTAGGTGGCCCTCCAGAAAAATGGAATAGATTGAGTGCCTGTTATGTGGCACTCCCAAAATTGTTTAAAACAGAGGACCGGTCGGTGGCCCTCCATAAAAATTAAATGCATAAAGTACTATAGCTAGAGCCAGTGGGCCCTGTCAAAAAATAGCCAGTTTCCTCTGCTTACTGTACAAAGAGGAGGAGAAGGAGGAAAATGAGGAGGGGAGGAGTGGATAAATTATTCAGGTTGAGCTTCCTTCACCTGGTGGAGATTGGAAATTAGGAGAAATCCAGGCTTTATTCATCTTGATAAGCGTCAGCCTGTCAGCGCTGTCAGTCGACAGGCGTGTACGCTTATCGGTGATGATGCCACCAGCTGCACTGAAAACCCGCTCGGACAAGACCTAGCGGCAGGGCAGGCAAGAACCTCCAAGGCGTACAGCGCCAGTTCGTGCCACATGTCCAGCTTTGAAACCCAGTAGTTGTAGGGAGCTGTGTGATCATTTAGGACGATGTATGGTCAGCTACGTACTCCCTCACCATCTTTCTGTAAGATCAGCCCTACTCTGCCGAGGCTGGGGACAGGTGACAGTGTCTGCTGGGGTGACATAAAGCTGGCAAAAGCCTTGTAAAGCGTACCCTTGCCAGTGCTGGACAAGCTCCCTGCTCACCTACTCTCCCTCGCTACTTGTCCCGCAGAACTACGCACTCTGCCGCTAGCGCTGTAAGAAGGGAAATACTGTTTTAGCTTGTGCACCAGGGCCTGCTGGTATTCATACATCTCACACTCCTTTCCTCTCCAGGGATGAGAGTGGAAAGATTTTGCTTGTACCGTGGGTCCAGGAGAGTGAACACCCAGTAATCGGTGCTGGAATTCTTTGAACGCGAGGGTCACGGATAGGCAGCCTAGCATGAAATCGCCAATGCTCCAGAGTACCAACGCGTAAGAATTCACTCTCCCTCACTGGCCTGACTGTCCATTTCCTCCTCCTCCAACTCTCCAACTCCTCTTCTTCTGCCCATACACCGCTCAACAGTTGTCTGGTGGAAGTTGACATCTGGCAGTCTACAATCGCTCGGCGCTGCTGGTAAACTCTGGATAACATGGCTAATGTGGAATTCCATCTCGTGGGCACATCGCACAGCAGTTTGTGAACGGGCAGTTGGAGGCGGCGCTAGGCTGGCAGCATCTGTGGTCGACTTTCTGAGACGCACACAGCTGCGGCGCACCTTCTTGTACAAATCAGACTGTTTGGTTATGTCTTGAGGAACCGCTGAACTATCAGATTGAACACATGGGCCAGGTATGGCACATGTGTCAGTCTGCCGAGTTGCAGAGCCGCCATCAGGTAATGGCCGTTGTCACACACAATCATGCCTTGCATCAGGTTCCGCGGTGCCAGGCACAGATCGGTCTGTGCCCTGATGCCCTGTAATAGCTCTTGAGCGGTGTGCCTTTTATCGCCTAGGCTCAGCAGTTAGTGCTTAGCGACAGCACTGCTGCTGGGCCTAGAGCTACCGACTGATGGCGCCATGCCCACGGATGGTAATTCTGAGGCGGAGGTGGAGGAGGGTGGGAGGAGGAGACATAGTAGGCCTGAGAAACTGTGACCGAGGTAGGCCCCGGAATCCTCAGCGTCGGCAGTATATAAGGGGCCCCAGGGTCAGACTCGGTCCTAGCCTCCACCAAGTTAACCCAATGTGTAGTCAGTGATATACAGTGGCCCAGCAGCACTTGTCCATGTGTCTGTGGTTCGGTGGACCTTGTCAGAAATGGCATTGGTCATGGCAAGGATGATGTTGTCTGGGATGGCACCTCGAGAAAAGTAGTGGCGGCTGGGGACAGAATTCCGAGGGGCGGCTGCCGCCATGAGGTTGCGAAAGGCCTCAGTCTCTACCAACCTATAGGGCAGCATCTCCAGGCTCAGTAATTTGGAGATGTGGACGTTGAGGGCTTGGCGTGTGGGTGGGTGGAACTGTATTTCCTCTTGCGCTCCAGCGTCTGGGGTATAGACAGCTGAATGCTGCACATGGAGACATTGATGGACGCTGTGGAGGATCGTGGTAGCGAAGGTGTGGTTTTCGAGCGGAAGGTGTTTGTGCTGGGGTCCTGGGCAGGGGGCTGACTAGCAGAGACAGAAAATGACATAGGGGAAGGAGCAGTGGTGGGCCCGGCCAGAGGTGAACGGCCTTGGTTCCATTGAGTGGGGTGTTTACCACTCATATGCCTGCGCATACTGGTGGTGGTTAAGCTAGTAGTGGTGGAACCCCTGCTGATCCTGGTGTGGCACAGGTTGCACAACACAGTCCGTCGGTCATCCGGTGTTTCTTTAAAGAACCTCCAGATTTGAGAAAATCTAGCCCTCACCACGGAAGCTTCACTACGTGAAACATTTGGCGCTGATGCACCAGCTCTGGTCCTGCCTCTCCGTCTAGCTCCAACACTGCCTCTTCCAACCTGTTCTCGTATAGGACTCGCGTTGATTGCTGTAATGGAGATTTCCCACCCCAAAAAAATTTAAAAGAGAAAATGTATTATTTTTTATTTGTTTTTTTCTTTTTTATAACTTATTTTTTTGTTTGTTTTTTTCTTCTTTATGAACGAAACACACAGAAGAAATCAGAAAGCAAACTGAAATGCGGATTGCTGAATGTCCCGGTCTAATGTGAACAAAAAAACGTATTAGATTACGCCACATGTGACGTACAGTACGCTTCATAGGCAGAGAGAATGTGGATTGGGATTTCTGGAGACTAGTTTGCTAAACAGTAGCAGGTAGACTAAGCTAGATGAAATTGCATTTGCACCACTGGATTTTGTGCTGCCTGTGACTTTCACTTTCACTTTTGAAAAAAAAAAAATCGGCAGACTGTGCCTAATTCAATCAAACTCCCAATAAATTGTCCCACTTAGGTGTTTGAGATGGATATGTGTGTCACCAAGAGCCAAAAATAACGTTCGCAAGTCTCCCTGCAAATTCGTCACAATATGGTAGTAGCTGCACTACTAGTGCCAGCAAGTCCAGCCACAAGCAAATAAAAAAAAATAATAAAATAACGCTATTCTAGCCCTAACAAGGGTTGTTGGGTTTTTGTAGAATCACTCCTGCCTAACACTAATCTAATAGAACACCCTAACGCTTTCCCTGACCAGCAGCAGCTTTCTCCCTAGCGGCATCCAGACAGAGAATGATCCGAGCAGCACGGGCAGGGGCTAGTCTATTCCAGGGCCACCTGATCAGGCCAGCCAACCACTGCTATCGACACGTAAGTGTACCACGTGATGCTGGGTGTACTGCAGGGTCTCCTGGCTTGTGATTGGCTCTGTTTCTGGCCACCAAAAATCAAAACGGCAGGAGATGCCATTCTCATCAAGCTCGGACGAGTATGTTCGCTCATCTCTTGTTAAAACCCATGTTACAGTCATATCATTATTAGAGATGTTAGTTCGCTTGTTCTGTATAAAAATTAATTTAATATTTCTGTAAATATGGCTGAAGTGCCCTGGATTCAACATTTCCTCCTCACTGCTGGGTGGGATGGGGGGGCAAAGGAGTAATAGAAGCCAGTGTGCCTGAGATCACAGCACACATGCATGAGAATGCCCAAGAGCAGGCAATGTCACTGGCTCTCAGGCATGTGCGCTATGCCTCTCTCACACATTTTAGTCTTCTTCTCACTGACACATGACTGACAACCTGTATTATGATGTGACACTGCTGGTGCTGGCTTCTCTATGTGCTTCCTGGTGCTAGTGGCCATGCACTCTGCAGCCTTTGTGTGAGATACTCCAATACACATGAATAACAGTCTGTATAATGATGTGACACTCATGGTGCTACCTCTATGTGCTTCCTGGTGATGATGCCCCTTGCAGCCTGTGTGTGTATAAGATACTCCTTTACACATGACTAACAGCCTGTATAATTGTGTGACACTCCTGGTGCTGTGTCTATGTGCTTCCTGGTGCTGACACCCCCTGCAGCCTGTGTATGTATGAGATATTCCTATACACATGACTGACAGCCTGTATAATGATGTGACACTACTGGTACTGGCTCCTCGATGTGCTTCCTGGTGCTAGTGGCCATGCACTCTGCAGCTTGTGTGTGTTTGAGATACTCCTCTGCACATGACTAACAGCCTGTACAATTGTGTGACACTCCTGGTGCTGCGTCTATGTGCTTCCTGGTGCTGGCACCCCCTGCAGCCTGTGTACCTATGAGGTACTCCTATACACATGACTGACAGCCTGTATAATGATGTGACACTCCTGGTGCTGGCTCCTCCATGTGCTTTCTGGTGCTGGTGCCCCCTGCATTCTGTTTGTGTATGATATACTCCTCTACACATGACTGACTGCCTGTATAAAGATTTGACGCTGCTGGTGCTTGCTCCTCTATGTGTTTCCTGGTGCTGTTGGCCAAACACCCTGAAGCCTGCGTGTGTATAAGAGATTCAACTGCTCCAGGAGAACAGAGCATGTCAGGTTCTTGTGTAGCTGATGTCTCACACATGTGTATGGGAGAACACAACATGTCAGCAGATAAAGCACAGACACTACCAATGTATTACTATTAGAGATGAGCGAGCACTAAAATGCTCGGGTACTCGTTATTCGAGACGAACTTTTCCCGATGCTCGAGTGCTCGTTTCAAGTAACGAGCCCCATTGAGGTCAATGGGAGACTCGAGCATTTTTCAAGGGGACCAAGGCTCTGCACAGGGAAGCTTGGCCAAACACCTGGGAACCTCAGAAAAGGATGGAAACACCACGGAAATGGACAGGAAACAGCAGGGGCAGCATGCATGGATGCCTCTGAGGCTGCTTAATCGCACCATTATGCCAAAATTATGGGCAACAGCATGGCCATGACAGAGTGACCGAATGAGGCTAGATAGCATCTAAAACATCCAATAATTGACCCTGACACTATAGGGGACGGCATGCAGAGGCAGCGGCAGCGGCAGCAGCGGCAGGCTAGAGAGTGTCATGGCAACATACCCTAAATGGACTCAGGCTTCAAACCAATGGGTGGCAGAGAGGAACCAAAGGAGGTGAGCAAGAAGCGCTCAAATAATATCGGTACATGATAAAAGTTTGCCAGTATATTTTGTGGATTACACAGCAGGGTGGCAACAAAGTTAACATGGAAGCCATGAAAACAATCCAAAATTCTGCCTGAGGTGGCCCTCCAGAAAAATGGAATAGATTGAGTGCCTGTATGTGGCAGTCCAAAAAAGTTTTCAAACCAGAGGAGCAGGTAGGTGGCCCTCCAGAAAAATTTAATAGATTGAGTGCCTGTATGTGGCACTCCCAAAAATTGTTTAAAACAGCTACGTACTCCCTCACCATCTTTCTGTAAAGATCAGCCCTACTCTGCCGAGGCTGGGGACAGGTGACAGTGTCTTGCTGGGGTGACATAAAGCTGGCAAAAGCCTTGTAAAGCGTACCCTTGCCAGTGCTGGACAAGCTGCCTGCTCGCCTACTCTCCCTCGCTACTTGTCCCGCAGAACTACGCACTCTGCCGCTAGCGCTGTCAGAAGGGAAATACTGTTTCAGCTTGTGCACCAGGGCCTGCTGGTATTCATGCATTCTCACACTCCTTTCCTCTGCAGGGATGAGAGTGGCAAGATTTTGCTTGTACCGTGGGTCCAGGAGAGTGAACACCCAGTAATCGGTGCTGGAATAAATTCTTTGAACGCGAGGGTCACGGGATAGGCAGCCTAGCATGAAATCTGCCATATGCGCCAGAGTACCAACGCGTAAGAATTCACTCCCCTCACTGGCCTGACTGTCCATTTCCTCCTCCTCCAACTCCTCCAACTCCTCTTCTTCTGCCCATACACGCGGAGGAGTTGGAGGAGGAGGAAATGGACAGTCAGGCCAGTGAGGGGAGTGAATTCTTTGAACGCGAGGGTCACGGGATAGGCAGCCTAGCATGAAATCTGCCATATGCGCCAGAGTACCAACGCGTAAGAATTCACTCCCCTCACTGGCCTGACTGTCCATTTCCTCCTCCTCCAACTCCTCCAACTCCTCTTCTTCTGCCCATACACGCTGAACAGTGAAGGACTCAACAATGGTCCCCTCTTGTGTCTCGCCAACATTCTCCTCCTCTTCCTCCTCATCCTCCTCCACCTCCACCTCCTCCGATATGCGCTGAGAAACAGACCTGAGGGTGCTTTGGCTATCAACAAGGGAATCTTCTTCCCCCGTCTCTTGTGACGAGCGCAAAGCTTCCGACTTCATGCTGATCAGAGAGTTTTTCAACAGGCCAAGCAGCGGGATGGTGAGGCTGATGAATAGTTTCAGCCATGCAATGTTAGATGAGATAGGAAATGAAAATGGCTCTGAAACTTATTTACGGAAGAATAAAGAGACGTTAATTGAAATATTGTCGGCAATTAAAAATAACTATACAGCCGTTTGGGAATTAACTAAAAAAATGAAAACCACATCAAATGATACCACGCTAATTAAAGACAACATGGGGGAAATAAGAGGAAAGATGAAAGAAAATTGTGTAAAAACTACACACCCCCCATGTGGCTTTTATTACGCGTGGTATTAATTTGATGTGTTTCATTTTGTTAGGTTAATTCCCAAAACGGCTGTTTTATAGGTTTTTTAATTGCCGACAATATTTCAATTAACGTCCTTTATTCTCCGTAATAAGTTCAGAGCCTTTCATTTCCTATCTCATCTAACATGCATGGCTGAAAACTATCTAACATGTTATGGTCTGAATGTGCTATTGGGAGCATTTAAAACCCAGCCGCTACCATTTTGATGCTCTTTAGTCCAGTCTCAAGAGAGTTCAATAGATTTACCAGGTATTACCAAATTTGATCCCAGGTTATTTGGGGATTCTGCAGCAATTTCTCTTTTGAGTCTTAGGGCCCATTTTAGATTCTTTTCAAACCTTATAATCCAAATAAATATTTAGAGGAAATAGCATTTATGAATGGTATAGTTACTAACACAGTACTTGCAATAACTACGCATGACCTCGTCTGATACAATACTATTCCACTTAAAATGCCTTGTAGACCATGGCGCAACCATAGCACCTGCAAATACCAAGACCACAAGCACTCAATCACAATGCACAGTAGTGCTTACAGGAACACTGGAATGGCTAATTGAAATCAGTCAGGTTCCTGAGGGCACAACCCGAGGTGTCTGCATACTCTGTAAATATTATTACAGGATGCTTTGTTTCATTGCGTGCTTATAAACCAGGGGTTCTTTATGTCCACAAAGCGCTTCACACTACAAGTCACCAAGAGAAATATGTGCTCTCTCAGGTATACAGCATACAGGCTTGTATAGGATCTTTGTACAATAAATGATTATATAGAGGGGCTACCTTCAGTCCTTGCTCGTATTCGAACCCGCCACCGCTCAGCAGGTCTCCGCAACCATAACTAAACCAGCGAAACCACAGGTCCCATGATTGTACAGCGAGCGTCCACAGTACAATAGCGATTCAGTGGTGGTCACTAGAGCTCTACATTGGTTGATCTAACAACAAGGTGGTTCAAGCAGAGCAGTCATTCCAACAGCACCTTCCATAGCGCGGCATTGTCAGACGCCAGCCGGTTCTACAGGGTTTCTGCTGCTGAATCTGTCGTGAATTCCCCTCCAGGAACCAGAGCCGAAGTACAGGCTGGATGATTATCACAATGAGGTCGGGCAAACCCCCCACAACATTCCACCCCCCCCAGCTTTCCCCCGCAGGGTGACTGGTGCGGCAAACACATGGCACGAGTTCATGGTTTTCTGAGTTACTGGGACTCGTGGTAGAGCACTGTTAGAGGCCAGAACAGTGCGAACAGGGTAATGTCGGGATGCTGACAATGCTTCGAGCAATTTGTCCACCAGTCAGTCCTTCCACGCAGTCCACCATGTACCGACATCGCCACTCCCCAGCTCCTGCACCTCATCCTCCTCCCCCCAGTTGCCCCCTCCCAGGAAAATTTGGCATTTGAACCGGCATACTTGGGAACTGTTTTGGACCCTTCCCACGTCACAAACCAACTTGTCCGTTGCTGAGCAATTTTCCGATGCCCAGGTTTTCCACCAGTCACAGTCTGTGGGTGTGATGACCTTCTTGAGTAGGGAGTGTTGTAAAGAGGTGTCCGACGATGAGGAGACACGGTTGTCAGACAGGGGAGTTGTTGTCAGGGCGGAAGTCCGAGGGGGGAGCAGACTGAGGGATCGGAGGATGATGAGGGACAGACCCAAGCTGGGTTGAGAGGGCCGGGTGAACACAGTGCTTCTGAACGGAGGAGAGTCCTCGACCAGAACAGGGTTGGAAGAGGCAGTGGTGGGGCCGACGGAGAGGCAGGGCCAGAGCTGTTGAACATCAGCGCCAAATGTGTCAACTAGTGAAGCTCCCGTGGCGAGGGGCTCTTGCGGCAGAGGCTAGATCTTCAGAAGTTGGAGGTTCTTAAGGAAAAACACGGATGACCGACGGACTGTGTGACAACTTTGCCAACCAGCTAGCAGAGGGTTCACCACTACTAGCTTAATACCACCAGTAGTGCGCAGGCATATGATGCTAAACACCCACTCAGTGGCAACAAGCCGGTCACCTCCGGCCGTGCACAACACTGCTCTTCCCCTGTGTCAAGCTGATAGTCGACCCCCTGCCCAGGACCCTGCCACAAAACCCCCATCGTCGCCTCCACGATCCTCCACAGCATCACCAGCGTTCAGCTCTCCATACCCCAGACGCTGAGCGGAAACGCAATAAGTGCAAACCCACCCCGCACCGCCCAAGCCCTTAATGTGCACATCTCCAATGCTTGCCTGGAGATGCTGCCCTATAGGCGAGTAGAGGACCAAGGCCTTTCGCAACTCATGGCTGGCGGCCGCCCCTCGTATCGCGTCCCCAGCGCCACTACTTTTCCCAGATGTGCCGTCCCAGCCCTGCACCAGCACGTGTCAGACAACATACACCGTGCCCTGGCCAACGCCGTTTGACAAGGTCCACCTGACCACGACACGCGGACGAGTGTGCGGGCAGGGCCACTATTATCGCTGACGCACATTGGGTTAACTGTGGTGGAGGCTGGGACCGAGTTGACCCGGGGCGGTCATATACTGCCGACGCCGAGGATTGCGGGGCCTACCTCGGTCCAGGTGTTTCAGGCCTACTATGCCTCCTCCTCCCCACCCTCCTCCACTCCTCCCTCGAACTACCATCCGTGGGACGGCGCATCAGTCGGTAGCTCAGGCACAGCAGCGTGCGTTGCTAAGCGACAGCAGGTGGTGCTCAACTGCTGGGCCTAGGCGAAAAAGGCACACGCCCAAGAGCTATTACAGGGCATCACGGCGCGACTGATCTGTGGCTGGCACCGCTGAACCTGAAGCCAGGCATGTTGTGTGTGGACAACGGCCTAACCTGGTGCGGCTCTGCATCGGCACTGACACATGTGCCATGCCTGGCCCATGTGTTAAATCTGATAGTTCAGCGTTTCCTCAAGACATACCCAATCTGTCGATTTGCTCAGAAGGTGCGCCGCATCTGTGCGATTCAGGAAGTCCAGACAGATGCTGCCACTCTCAGGGCAGCGCAGCGCGCCGCCTCCAACTGCCGCTCACGATGTTGTCGACGTGCACGAGGGGGAATTCAACACTGACCATGTTATCCAGAGTTTACCAGCAGCGCGAGCCATGTAGACTGCCAGATGTCAACTTCCACCCAACTGGTAGTCAGGTCAGTCAGCTTCTCAAGTCTACAATGAGGTGGACGTGGATGTCTGATATTGTCAGGTGCTGAGTAACTGGGAGTCACACAGATGGTCAGTGGCGATGCCGCCATCATCAGCCTCACCATCCCGCTGCTTGGCCTGTTGAAAAACTCTCTGATCAGCATGACAGTCGGAAGCTTTGCGCTCGTCACAAGAGACGGGGGAAGAAGATTCCCTTGTTGATAGCCAAAGCACCCTTAGGTCTGTTTCTCAGCGCATATCGGAGGGGTGGAGGTGGAGGAGGATGAGGAGGAAGGGAGGGAATGTTTGGGGAACACAAGAGGGGACATTGTTGAGTCCTTACGTTCAGCGTGTGTATGGGCAGAAGAAGAGGAGTTGGAGGAGTTGGAGGGAGGAAATGGACAGTCGGCCAGTGAGGGGAGGAATTCTTACGCGTTGGTACTCTGGCGAATATGGCAGATTTCATGCTAGGCTGCCTATCCGTGACCCCGCGTCGTTCAAAGAATTTATTCCAGCACCGATTACTGGGTGTTCACTCTCCGGACCCACGGTACAAGCAAAATCTTTCCACTCTCATCCCTGCAGAGGAAAGGAGTGTGAGAATGCATGAATACCAGCAGGCCCTGGTCACAAGCTGAAACAGTATTTCCCTTGACAGCGGCTAGCGGCAGAGTGCGTAGTTCTGCGGGACAAGTAGCGAGGGAGAGTAGGCGAGCAGGCAGCTTGTCAGCACTGGCAAGGGTACGCTTTACAAGGCTTTTGCAGCTTTATGTCACCAAGCAAGACACTGTCACCTGTCCCCAGTCTCGGCAGAGTAGGGCTGATCTTTACAGAAAGATGGTGAGGGAGTACGTAGCTGACCATACCATCGTCCTAAATGATCACACAGCTCCCTACAACTACTGGGTTAAAGCTGAATGTGGCACGAACTGGCGCTGTCGACCTTGGAGGTTCTTGCCTGCCCTGCCGCTAGCGTCTTGTCCGACGCGGGTTTTTCAGTGCAGCGTGGTGGCACATCACCGATAAGCGTACAGCCTGTCGAACTGACACCTGCTGGCTGACGCTTTAAGATGAATAAGCCTGGATTTCTCATATTTCCAATCTCCCCAGGTGAAGGAAGCTCAACCTGAATAATTGATCCACTCCTCCTCCTCCTCATTTTCCTGCTTCTCCTGCTCTTTGTACAGTAAAGCAGAGGAAACTGGCTATTTTTTGACAGGGCCCACTGGCTCTTGCTATAGACTTATGCATTTAATTTTTCTGGAGGGCCACCGACCCGGTCCTCTGTTTTAACACAATTTTTGGGAGTGCCACATACAGGCACTCAATCTATTCATCTTTCTGGAGGGCCACGACCTTCCTCTGTTTAAACAATTTTTGGGAGTGCCACCATACAGGCAACTCAATCTATTCATTTTTCTGGAGGCCACCCTACCTCTCCTCTGGTTAAACTTTTTGGGACGCCACATACAGGCACTCAATCTATTCTATTTTTCTGGAGGGCACCTACCTGCTCCTCTGTTTGAAAACTTTTTGGGACTGCCACATACAGGCACTCAATCTATTCATTTTTCTGGAGGGGCCACCACCTGCTCCTCTGGTTGAAAATTTTTGGGACTGCCACATACAGGCACTCAATCATTCAATGTTCTGGAGGGCCCCTACGCTCTCTCTGGTTTGAAAACTTTTTGGGACTGCCACATACAGGCACCTCAATCTATTAATTTTTCGGAGGGCCACCTACTTGCTCTCTGGTTGAAAATTTTGGTGACATGCCACATACGGCACTCAATCTGTTTCTCATTTTTGGAGGCCACCTACCTCTCCTTGGTTTGAAAACTTTTGGACTGCCACATACAGGCAACTCAATCTTTTATTTTTCTGGAGGGCCACCTACCTGCTCCTCGTTTGAAAAACTTTTGGGATTGCCACTACAGGAACTCAATCTATTCAATTTTTGGAGGGCCACCTACCCTGCTCCTCTGGTTGAAAACTTTTTGGGACTGCCACATACAGGCACTCAATCTATTCAATTTTCTGGAGGGCACCTACCTGCTCTCTGTTCTTTGAAAAATTTTTGGGGGACTGCCACATACAGGCACTATCCAAATTAAATTGTCTCCATAGCAGCCTCCACGTGTCTCCATTGACTACCTCCAAAGGTCTCCATAGATGCCTCCATACATCGTCCTTTATCACACGAGGTGGTCAGGCAGAAATTTGGGTTGTTTTCATGGATTCCACAATCAAAGTTGTCGCCACCCAGCTGTGTTATCCACAAAATATACTAATAAACTTTTATCATTTACCAATATATTTCAGCGCTTCTTGCGCATCTGTTTACATTCCCCTCACCCCGCTCATTATCCTAAACTTATAAGAACGCTACTACACTTGATCTTACAAAAGGTTCTTAGAAGTGCTGGTTGGGAGTAGCCTAGGACAGGGGCTTGGATTGGCGAAAGCTCGCCCTGGCAGCGAGACGCCAACTCCATGCCAAGATCCAACTAACATAGTTTAACTGCAGAACCTTTAATCTACTACTAGTTCACTGCCTCCATACATGGTCCCCTATCAAACGAGCTGTGTCAGGCAGAATTTTGGGTTGTTTTTCATGGCTTCCATGTTAACTTTGTCGCACCCCATGCTGTGTTATCCACAAATATACTGGCAAACCTTTTATCATGAACCGATATATTTGAGCGCTTCTGCTCACCTCCTTGGTTCCTCTCTGCCACCCATTGGTTTTGAAGCCTGAGTCCATTTAGGGTATGTCGCCATGCCACTCTCTAGCCTGCTGCCGCTGCCTCTGCATGCCGTCCCCTATAGTGTCAGGTCAATTTTGCATGTTTTAGATGCTATTTGACTTCATTCTGTCACTCTGTCCATGGCCATGCTGTTGCCCATAATTTTGGCATATGGTGCGATTAGCAGCCTCAGAGGCATCCATGCATGCTGCCCTGCTGTTTCCTGTCCATTTCCGTGGTGTTTCCATCCTTTTCGAGGTTCCAGGTGTTTGGCCAAGCTCCCTGTGCAAGCATCTGGTCCCCTTGAAAATGCTCGAGTCTCCCATTGACTTCAATGGGGTTCGTATTCAGACGAGCACTCGAGGCATCGGGAAAAGTTCGTCTCGAATAACGAGTACCCGAGCATTTTAGTGCCGCTATCTCTTTAGTTATAATACAAGTGACAAAAATTGACATTCTGACACTTTTGTATTTTTGGCACTTGAACTATGTGGAAAGATTTCAATGGGGGTGTGAGAGCAAAGAGGAGACTCTGGAAATGGCAGACGATGACACCAGGTGCGGCCTTTTCAATTACAAGTTACTATATCAAAATCGGGTCGGGGGCCCCCTCAAATGGAAGACAGAATGGATGATGCTCGATCTTACAATCTTGAGGGAACTGAGGGAACTTAGATACACAAACCAAGTTTGATGGCTTATAGAGGGTACGTCCGAAAACATCACCCACCACTCAGAGGTCATATCTGTGTCAGATTTGTACTCTAAGGAATATATTATGTATAAGGTAGGAAGGACTTGATGTCAAGCACAAAGATACGCTTTTTAACGAATTATCTGTTTAGGAGTACACTTATTAAAAAGAGTAACCACCTCATTGAGGCAAACCATGCAGAAGTAACACATTTTATATAATTTGGGTGATCTCATATGGTGCCCCCAAAGTAAGCAGACCGTTCCACTCATGGCCCATATGAGTCCTTGTGAATTCTCCTGCATGCATGGGACATTCTTATACCAGAAAATAGATTGGGCATGATTGACACTTCCTCACTCCTTGTCATGTTTCGGCACCAAAAATACAAAGGAGATGACCCAATCTGGAGGTTCTTCCCATGACTCTCCTTGATAGACACACACTGCACTGTTGAGAGTCTTTATATATATGGGAGACACAATTGTTCTTTCATGTCCGATCACCCTTTGCTCAAGGAAGCAGAGTTTGTGTCTGATTTTTTGTACTTTTCTTTCACCTCCTTTTCCCTGTATAGTAAAAATTAACCCCAAATACCCTTTATCCAGTCAGGGCAACATCAGAACAACCTGCTATGACAACTGTTTTCTTCCATGAGTGTTGGTCGATGCCAACTTCACCATAAATAGGGGTAGTATACCCCTTTTCATTCCTTTTCTAGTTATGAATATAATAACACATCTTTGTGTGTTGGGTAGCCCAAACTTTTTCTTTTCATTTGCTTTCTTTCCTATGTTCAGGTCAACACCATCAATCCAATTTTCATAGGTGGTCCGTCTCCAAATCTCTGCAGCAGTGCTCTGTCCTCAGTGCTATTATATAAACCATATATATATTTCGCCATGTACCATCGATCCTACTATACTGAAAAAAAATAAAAAAAAAACAGCGATTGACTCTCTAGGTTTCTAACATCATGATCACCTCTACCTGAACTTTTTGTATTTCATAATCTAACATGAACTAGTCCTGATCTCATTTCTCAGGGGATAATCATCGTAACCCCAAAGCGAGCAGACCTCTGTCTGGGGGTGCTGTACTGTGACCATGATATTCCTACCCCATCATGGTTAATATAGTTACTTTAAATGGTTCAAAGGACTTGTTTAGATAAGGCATATACACAATGTAGGTAGAATTTACTAACTCTGAGTATCTTGTGCCTCGCATATGGATGTCCCAGTCTCCTGCTGCCGGCGTGTTTTCTGGTAAACTTATGCCTCAACTGCACATGTATAGCGGTGCACCACCACAGTCCCATTCACATGAGGGGACATAATAAAACATCAAGAATAATCATAATACCTGAATTGTGGCAATCCTGAATAACTTTCTTTTCTCTTCACCCACACTTATTATTTCCTTGGAAATACTCCAGAAAACATTGAAAAGTGTCCCCTCTATGGGTAAATTCTACTCAATACCCTTGAATCCAGTCAGGCCACTCAGAACCACCTACTATGACACACTATTTTCTTCCATGAGTAGTTGAAAAGGACAGCTGTGGACAAATAAGAACATGGATCATGTTATTTGATCTATATAGATCAGATATGACTCATGTTCTCTAGGGCAATAGAGAATCAATTTCAGTCTTATGTTGCATGGCCTACATTTTTCTGTACCCCTATAACCCTTCTGCCTCAAATCTGAAATAAAGAAACTCTTACTGAATTATTGGTTTCCTGCTCTCTTTTGGCTCTCCAGAAGCACTGACATGCCTCGATATACAGCATCATCTCCATAGAAGTTCTCAAATCATCCTAATGGAAGGGACGTAGCCTAAGTGGCAGCGAGACAATTGGACTTTTGTGAGCCTCCATCACAAACTTTAACATTACTGACTGACAGCAACCCACTGAAGGAGATTTCTGACTCCACCCGCTACTGACAGAAGAAGGTGATGTAACAAGATGCAAAACACTTAAATAGTTCACAGACTTTTTTCTAGTGGAAATCGACGTAATGAGCCTCCTCCTGCCAGCAGTCAAGAGCCCTTTTTTTCATGGAAGATGCGGCAAACTTTCGACAACTAAGGGATGAATCACTGCTTCAACCTCCATTTATGGGTCCCAGGTGGCACTGGGTGTTTGAATGCAGTGAATTCAGACGCCTCCATTCCACATGCCCTTCACAACAACACGCGGCTAAAAAGACAGCCATGTTCGAACTCCCAAAGGCAAGCCCGCCACATTAGAAACTAGGAGGAACCCGACATAACATCCAGACCACAAAACAACTGCATCTGAGACTTGCAAGCCCCCAAATTAGATGGATCCATGAAGACCTAGGAGGGAGGTTCATCATGTAAGACACAGATGGCAGAGCTCGTAGTAGGATCCTGTTTTGAGCTTGATGATAACCATAATGTTAACTATAGGACATGGAAGATAAACTTTCTGACCTCGAACAAAACAATGAGAAACTAGGGGCATCCCGGAAATAATACTACAGGTCTAGCTGAAGTATATTACCATTAATGACAACCTTGCGGCCTGAGGTTCCAGAACAGGAACTGGAATTGACGGACCCACAGGTTACCAAAACCAGGACCCTTCCGTAGGACGGCCCAGAGACCATTAGTGGAGTTCCTTTTTTTTTACATGAAAGAAGCCTTAATGAACGCAGCAGCAGAAGAACGGCAGCTCAGATAAGGAATGTCAGGGAGAGGGAAGGGACAGCAGAACTCAATCTAGTTATCTCTGATCTTTACTCCTGCTGTTTACTTTTTCCACATGGTCAGCGGCTACTGGGAGGGGTCGTGTAATATAAATATGTATGCAGATAAGTGTATAAATGTGTGTATGTATGAAGATAGTATAAACACAGAATATACAAATTTGTATATTTTTCAGAGGGGGTTGGGAGGCTCCATTCAGAGTCTTCTGTGGGGCCCTGCCTCTCTATTTACGTCCCTGTGCTTACATTAGGCCTCTGGCTGCCAAATAGGAGACAATAGAGAATGCTTGAGCTTGCAAAGTAATCTTGCTTTCATGAGATCTCTTCATACTGGGCAGAAGTCTCAGGACCAGCTCTGTGTATAAGTTTCTTACCTGTGCTGATTACACTGCAATGGTCGCCCTAGCGAAGTCACCACTACTTAGGATGAACCTACTCAACCTGGGGTAATAAATGAAAACCTTTATAAACCCCTCTTCAACACCCCTTTAACCACATTGCACAGTTATGGTCTGTTATTAAGCTCATCAAACGTCTTGCCACAAACCGTCGTATTGGAAAGGGGAATAAGGAAACAGCTCATGACTGGTTTCTCTCAGGAAATTGAATGTTTCCATAGCTAAACACCCATGGCTTTCACATAATTGTGTGCTGCCACCGATTGGGCTTTACCCTTAAATTCCACTTATACAGCTGCTGTGTTTGCTCCCGGTGGGTTCATCGGGGGTAATGATCCATTCCATTGCCTTTAGACTGCTGGGCCTGTTGTGCAGCCTGATATCTGTTAAGAATTCCTTTATTAGTATAGCGCAAACAGATTACGCAGCGCTTCCCAAATCAGTCCCTGTGCTCAATGGGGTTTACTATCGAATAATCCTACCAGTATGTTTTGGAGTGGGGGAGGAACCCGGAGGAAACCTATGCAAACACAGAGAGAACATACAGGGGCAGATTTACTTACCCGGTCCTGTCGCGATCCAGCAGTACGTTCTCTGTGAAGGATTCGGGTCTTCCGGCAATTCACTAAGGTAGTGTGCCCAATGTCAACCAGGTGTCGCTGCTGCGCTAAAGTCCGTCGGAGTTCACTGGAGTTCACTGCACTGGAGTTCACTGGAGTTTACTGCGGGTAAGCGCGTGTCAAGCAACACTTTTTTTTAAAAAATACTGTGGTTTTTCCGAATCCTTCGGGTTTTCCTACGGCCACGCCCCCGATCTCCGCCGCATGCATGCCTGCGCCGATTCACCACAATCTGATCGAGTGCGCCAAAAACCCGGGGTAATTCAGGGAAAATCGGCACAAATCGGTAATATTCGGTTAACCCCACGGAAAAACGTGATTTGGGCCCTTAGTAAATGACCCCCACAAACTCTTTGCAGATGTTGATCCTGCAAGGCTGTAGTGAAAACCACTAAGCCACTGTGCTGCATTGTTGAAGATTATTAGGTATCTGCATATACTACAATCAGTAATATCACAGTAAATGGCAGGAGCGATCAGAACCCACTGGGGGTCATTTATCTTTTTCTTGTTTCGTCTGCTACTTGGTAATTTATCAATCTCACTTTATCCTTGTGTTAATTTTTTTTTTTTCAGATCTCTTTTTGAGGACATTGTTACAAATGTCTCATGTCTCTTCTTTTCAGTTTTTCCTTAGTACGGTTTCATCTGGGAGTTTTTTGCGTCAAAAAATTTTTCTTATATAGGAAATAAAATGAACATAATCAGAAACAGTGAGGTATTGATGCATCCCAAAGGAACATTCCACACAAATATAAAACTGGCCATGAACCCATAACAGAAAATAGCGCCAAAATGTCAGATTTTAATTTTCTCCATTATACAAATACTAAAAATGGAATAAAAGTGATCAAAATGCCCCCAGTCTAAAATAGGAGCAATGAAAATATGATCTCATCCTGCAAAACATAACACCTTAAACCAAAGAACGAAAAAGTTATTAGTTTGAACTTTTTAAAATCTATGAAAACCCAATAAAATCTGAATTAATTTTGTACCCAGTGTTAATACTGACCTAAATAATAAAGGGGAGGTGACATTTGGACCACATAGTTAAAGCCAAAAACCAGAAAATGTGTTTTTTTTCAATTTCACAATATTTGGTACTTATTTTCAGCTTCCAAGTACACAGCAAAGTATACAAATTCCAGACTCAAGGAAGTATATTTATAAAGAAAGGGAAGTACATCAATAAACTGAAAAACACAAAACTTTTTTGAGTTTTTGAATGTGGGAAGCAAAAAATTGAAACACCACAATATAAAGGGCATAGTCGTTAATGAGTTGAATATGAGAAGAATAGCACAACTGTTGAGATAAGGGCTAATTACTAGACCAGTTCAGCCCCGATACCCCCTGAGGACGCCATAATCATGGCGAAACATGTCGGGGGGGCTGTCTGAGCATCTATACTCACAATTTTAGAAGTGGTGACACGAGGTGGGACTAAGCTAGTTTAGCACTGTGTCGATCTGCAGCGACACACTGCAGCTAGGCATTTAATTAGGAGAGGGTATAGGGAATTTTGGCTGGCTGAGTGGCTAATTGAAGAGCGGCTATCTCACAAACCGCCACGATAACAGTGGTAGTGACATATACCCACTCTAGTCATACCATAAACCCACCCTCCAATTCCACTGTATACAGTACCTACCCCACCACGTTACGATTTTATTCACTTGCACATTTAACTAGCACACAATTTCTGAATTGTAATACGAAAAATATCAGTTAGTTCTAATCCTAAGATTAATAAAGTTAAGTTTTAAATAACTGGTAAGGACCCTTTTTTCTGTGGAGATGCAAGAAATATGAAAAAGGGATAATTACTGTTTCTTTATGTTCCTTTACTGGTCTGAAGAAATCGCTGTCACATGAAAAGCTGGGGTCCCTAACTCATCCCTCACTTTCTTTTGAGGACGCAGCAGTCTCTCCTGCTCCTGCACTGTTAGTGGTGGAAGGATCAGTTCTATGGCAGTGAGAAGCAGCTAGAAATCGAAAGGAGAAGGTAGAAGAGGTTTATTTATGCTACTACCTTCTCATTTTTTGAATGCATAGCGATGAAGTAGTGCTATGCAGTGAATAATGGAGCCAGTACTGCTGCCAGCTATTTAGACCTTGTAGTCACGTGATCGCTGGATCTGCAAGGGCTAAACAGAACTGCTGGGGCTAATCAGACCGACTACAGCTACGTCCTAGATATTTGACCAAACAAGAAGTGATTTTCCACTGTAAACGAGGATCAAAGGGGACATATACCATATATACTATTGCCAGCTCCCTGTAGTATATAGATAGCCATCTCCCAGCCAGCATCACAGTTGTGAGTCGGCCGGGTGCCAGGAGCTGTTGCTGACCTGGAGCCGGCATTGCCACACATGAAGAAAGAAGAGGAGCTGCCTGGGGAGGCAGAATGATGAGTACTCAGTTTCTTTTTTTTTTTTATAAACCGAGTATAAGCCGAGTGGGGAGTTTTCGGAACAAAAATTGTGTTGATAAACTCGGCTTATACTCAAGTATATCGGTAAAGTAAATACGCACACACAAAATGTTAATAACATAACACAAAATTTAAAAAAACCCTAAGAGTGTTGTATGTTGTAGAAGAGGGACAGAGATGTATCCAGCACTCGGCCAAATACACACTGGTAGAAGTTAAAAACAAAAAATTTATTTCATGATGTTAAAAGTTTTTGTTTTTAACTTCTACCATGTGGATTTGGTCGAGTGCTGGATACATCTTAGTCTCTCCCAAACCTACTGACTCCGGCTCAGATATTCGTGCACCTGCTATACTGGACAACAATGAGGTGAGCTGAGAGAATATTTTGTTCCTTCTTTAATAAGTTGTATGTTGTAGGCCCCATTAGGCCATAAAAGTAGAGGCATTGATCAACACAGGCAGACAGTGCTTCAAATTCCATGGGATTATCTTCATAATGCTCAACTTCAGTTGAAATTGCTGAGCACTCACCTCACTCCATTCAAAAACATTCAACATCCCATTCAGTACTCATGCTATAGGATGACTCTCCTAGCTGGGTTTTTGTGGCCAAATTGACATGCTACTGCCTCAGTTGCAGACATAGATTTGCAAGATTTCCAAGAACTCATGTTGAAGGGTGTGTCAACGGCGGACCATCAGAAGAGAACGATGATGATGAAACCTACTCCCAACCATCAGTGAGGGCGCAGTGGTAGAAGTACATGGGTGAAGACAAGTCCAATGTGGCAGGGGAAGCAGACATATCTTGGTAGGGGGTGTTATCCACAATGTGAAACACCTTGTTAATATTCCTCAACTTCCACACCAATGGATATGAATGTAGTACCGGGAGGCAGACTGTGAATCACATGTTGGAAGATTATCTGTCAACAGGTCTCCAAGTAATAAAGGATGGTCCTGACTCTATTTTTGGGTGGGAAATATGGACACCCAGCCAGTGCTTGCTCTCTATGCACTGGAGGTGTTTTCTAGCCCTTCAATAAATGTACTACGAGAGCTATGTTAACACCACATCATCACGGACAGAATTGGCCTGTCCATAGCCAATGTGGACATCATCACTTCATTAAGATGAACCAGGCGTGGAGCACACCAGGACTTGGCTTTGCCACTGCCTGAGTGAATGTTTTGAGTGTTCAATTTGCTTGATTCATATTTAATTGTCAAACTTTAGAAAAAGGTTTTTGCTTCAGGTAGTCAAATTTGAATGAGCCAGTGCCCCTGCTACACTTTAGCATGGATCCAGTAGGGTGGTCCCTTGGTAATGCACACTGATGACTATCCAGGCAACTTGGTTGTGTCCTCCTCTGCATCCCGCCGTTTGCTTCACGTTCCCACCCAACTGGAGAAAAAAACTTCTTTCTTCTCCTCTTCCTCCTCAAAAAACTATCCCCTGGCTGAGCAGAGCAGTATCTGACTACTGACGGTCCAGAAATTCATGCAGTGATCATGTGTGTATGGGCCTGACATTTGTCCATCAGGGACTGAAAGGTTTTTTCGAACAGGAAAAGGATGAGGATAGATAGAGGATGAGATGGGGTAGATAGAGTGATGATGGGCCATGATGGTATTTAACGTGACATAGTCACAGAAATAATCTTCTCCAGTAAGTTACGGGGCCAGAGACTCCTCGCTCGGCAGACAAGATTATATCCACATTTCTTCCGCACGGTGTCAGGGTGATGAGACAACAATATGGGCTGTAGTGAAGTTATTGTTGTATTTCAGTGGAACATGGTTTGTATTTTTACTACAATGACGACACTGGAGAACGGGAACTTCGCCTTCTTCGCACTGAGCTCACCAAAATCTGGAATATGTGTTGAACAAGTATTTTTTATGATACAAGACAAAACTTAGATGCATCTGTCATGGAAGATTTAAGCTGGAAGTCATTTACTTTGTGGTACAAGTAGTAGGATGGTTAATATATGCTAATAACATCAGCATCAAGCATAAAAAAAAAACCTTAATATTTCGACATCTTGTCCCATGATCTTTGTTTATGATGGGAATTACAATAATTGCAGCTATATTCAGCCCTATACGATCTAGAATAAAGGATTACAGAAATGTTTTCTAAGCTTCATCCATACCACCACCCAATGACCCCCATCCTGGAGGATGTGGATCACCTCATTTGTGTGTTTTTTCTAGAAATCTTTTGAAAAATTCTTTTACAACTCAACATTCCTCTTCTCTTCATGACTGCCCTGAAAAGGAACGTTTCAAAACCACACCCATTATAATGGGGATGGATCACCATATAAGTGTATACAGCTGTACGATGATGGCAGAATTGGATAACATTCATAATCTTTACAATTAGAAAGATATATGAAGATAACAATGAAATTAATCTATACAGGAAGAAGGTAAGACAAAAATTATTATTTCAAATATTTACAATTGAAAAAACTTGCTTGTGACAAAAACACCTCAAATTTAAAAAAAACTGTCATATACATATTCGAAAGAACAATTGAACCAGCTTCTGATGCCATGGTTCCAAAGAGTTTTTTTAAGGACCTATTTGAAAAAATAAACTCATGCAAAGAGGTTCAGTGGTACTCATGGGCGATTTTAATATGTGTATGTGGCCATCAGTAGACAATCTACGATTCCCAAAATAGCAGACCCTAGATCTGTTTTCTTAGCTCAAGAAGAGAAATGTATCTGATATTTGGCGATTACACATCCTTTGGAAAGGATTATACACCTTTTTCTCTCATCGCACAAAGTCTACTCACGCATAGACTGTTTTTTAGCAGACCACCTATTATATGCTAGAATAAATCTTCCAAAATTGATATACCTTATATACTCGAGTATAAGCCTAGTTTTCAGACAAAATTTGTGCTCAAAACCCTAACTCGGCTATACATCGAGTAACTAAAAACCTAAAGCACAAACTCACCTTTCTGACGTCACCCATAGGTCCTCTTCTGTCTGAGACAGTCTGAGACAGAAGAGACCTATGGGGGACGTTGGAAAGATGAGATACAGTGTATTATTTTTTCTCCTCTACAGGGCTGGGTAGGCTGTAGCTACAGGGGCTGTCAGACTATATACTGGGAGCGTGTAACCAATGCATTTCCACCTCGGCTTATACTCGAGTCAAAGGTTTCCCAGTTTTTGTGTTTGAATTGGGGTCTCGGCTATACTCGGGTCGGCTTATACTCGAGTATATACGGTAATCAGCTGGTCAGATCATGCTCCTATCATCTTGAAATAGCAGAAAAGTATGATAAGCCACGTCCTCACACTGGAGTTGACAATCACTTACTACACCTTTCCCAATTTAAAAAAGATAACATTAACGCAGTGAAGAAACATAATTACAATGATCAGAGGAATTACACCAGAGCTGCTCTGGTGTGTACACAGAGTGCTGCATGAGAGGACAATTCAAGACATAGCTGCGGCTAATAAGAAAATAAATAAGAAAAAGAATGCAATAGTATCAGGCTCACACTCTTACATGCTCTCAATAAATCAGCCTTTTGCCCACACGGGAGAAACGATGATAGCTGCTCTGCAACAACCATATGAGCTGGATGCACACACCTAGAAAAGCGCTTGGAAAATGAAAGCCTCCCACTATGGTATGGGAAATGAGCCAGAAGGTACTCGCAGCCCAACTAAAAAGAAGAAGGAAGCTCAAAATAGAGTTCCTTTTTTATTTAATGATATAAAACAAGTATATTGATCCCCAGTAAAGTGGAATCCATGGCAGATTATTATGCCAATTATAATCTTAAAAATGACACTAACACTGTTCAAACCAACACAATCTGATATAAATGCTTCTAGACTCAGTCATACCATTCCTTGACAGAAGAACAGTCACAGCTCAATCAGACTATAAACAGAAATGAAGTCACAAAAGCTATCAAAGATTAAAAGGTAACAAAGCCCCGGCCCGCCGCACGGCCCTAACCAAAATTATATAAAGAATACGCACATATATTAACACCCCTTCTGGCCAAGGTGTTTAACACTATACAACTTACAGGGACCATTTCGAAGGAGATGTTAGTGATTCCATTTGCACTCTACCCAAACCGGGGGAAGACACCAGACAGGCCCTCCAATTTCGACCCATCTCTCTCCTTAACACGGATATAAAATTGTTTGCGAAAATCATGCAAATAGGGTGTCCCTTCTTCTGCCGGGACTCCACCAGGATCATGTCAGGTGGGTTTGTTAAGGGAGGGCTCCTCAGATGGTACACGACGTTTCATAGACTTGGTGGACTGTAGGGTAGAACTCGAACGCCTTCTCTGCTTCTCTCTTTGGATGCGGAAGGCGGAGAAGGCGTTCGATAGGGTCCATTGGGGATTCTAAAAGGGGTATTAGGCAAATTTGGCTTTTCAAATGAGGCAATGAAAGGAATCTAGGTCTTTACACTGAACCTGCTGCCTTTGTAACCATGGCAGGTTACTCATCCAGTCCCTTTGATATATCAAACGGCACTCGTCAGGGGTGCCCTCTCTCCCCTTTATATTTACACTAATCATGGAGCCCTTAGCGGAAGCCATAAGGTGTCTTCTATAATATCAGGCATTAAAATAGGCTCTAAACACCCACAAATAGGACTATTCACCGACGATGTTTTGTCGCTCTTACGACCCAATCCCATCTCTAGATGCAGGTGACATCCTTGCTAGAAAAATTTAGTAAAATATCTTACTATAAATTAAATGCGAGTAAGTCCCTTATTTTAAGTATGAACCTAACAGACTGCGCAGCAGATCAGATTAAATCTATTATCCATATCAGTGGGCAACACATTATCCCGTACCTGGGAATCCACCTTGCCTTTCCGGCCAAGAAACTCTTTGAGATGAATATTGTTCCTCTCTTAAATCAGATAGAGCAAGATCTAAAGCACTATGCCAAAGCATCACGTCAGGGTGGGAAGGGTGGCAACCATTAAGATGATGGTCTTACCCAGATAACCTATGTTTTTAGACAATTTCCCATCCCTGTAATAAAAATTACCTTCAAAAACCAAAAACTAGTAAACAAATACATATGGTCAATGGTAGACCTAGAGTAGCTGCCAAAATTCTGTATCACTCACAAGAAGAAGAGAGGTCTGGGGCTCCTTGCTTTGAGCACATATTATGATGCAGCCATTCTCGAACAAGCCAGGCAGTGGTTACCGCAAGGGCATTCAAAGCATTGGATGCAATAGAGAATGAATTTTATGGGCAACAAGCCAATGGCGGCTGAAATATGGTTCTATAACCTTGATACCCCTATAATGAACACACAGCTCTTGACAATTCAGGCGGGGATACACAAATGGCGCGTATATACTAAAAATAAGTCTTTGCTTTGTCTAAAAATAAAGACTTCCCTTGCAACTTGATAGGTCATTTTGTAGAAGATCTAGACATACTAAGTGGGTAACTCTTGGTATCTCAGAATAGGAGACATTTGGGAAAAAGACACACTTATTGGCATTCGCGAGATTAAAAACTAGGTTATTAGTTCCTAAACAAGATTTTTATAAATATTTGAGATTGAGGCATTTCCTATCCCCGGTGTCACAGACACCAGCAAGCAGTTTACACATTTTAATTCCGCATCCTTCATCCTAAAAACTTTCAAAGGGGATTAGTATAGCAACAAGCGCTATGATGGCCTTGACGGAAAATCCAATATCCAAATATTTAGAGATGAGAGGGGAAAAGACCTTCAAATCTCCATAGATGAAGATTCATGGAAAGCGGCTGAGAATAGGGAAATCACTATCTAAGTGTGTTACTCACATGGAAACCAGAAAAGAAAATTCTTATAGATGGTACTATACGCCAGAAAAATTGCAGAATATACCCAGCTCCTCAGCAAAATGCTGGAGGTGCCGAAAAGAGTTAGGACAATAATACATATTTTCTGGTCATGTTCATCTGCTAGGATTTTGGAAGACTATGGTAGGGAAATACTAAAAGAACCCTTTAAATTACAACCAGAGCTAGTTCTCTTAGGTTTGGGATTGGAAAAACTCACTCCTAAAAAGAAGAACAATAATATTTCACGTTACCACAACAGCTATTACATTAATAGCGTCACTATGGAAATCCAAAAATATACCAAACTTTACAGAGTGACAATAGGGAAACAATAACTGTTATATGGGAAAATGACTTGCTTTTCTGAGGGTAAACCAAAACCATTTATGGAAAATGGGAACTGTGGTTGTCATCAATATATTACAGAGCTTCAGCACATTGAGATTGCACACAATTAAGCACTCAATCTGAAATTCTTAGTTACCTTATTAATAATAGGTAGGTTAGCAAAGCTATCCCTAATACTTTCAGAATGTATTGCATAGATAGTCTGACTTTTGTATAGTAGTTGGTATGTTTATGCCAAAATGGCATGTTATACTGATCATTGTACACATGTATAAAACAAAATGAAGTTGAAAAACATATACAGCATGTAACTAAAGCAGTTATAAGTAGAGATGAGCGAGTATACATCTGTCCGAGTATACTGCTCGGTCGAGTATTAGCATACTCAGACCGGCCGTTACTCGGACGATATCTCGCCGGCTCGAGATCGAGCAGTAAATTAATAAAAATAAATTGAATAAAAGTATTTTTATTTGTAAAAAAAAATATTACACATGTTCCATATGTTTTACTTGTAAGAACACATTGAAATAACATATTCTTCACTTTCCAGGTGTTCGCGCGTGTGCTCCCGCTAAGTTAGGAGATGTGCACGAACATCTGGAAGGTGAAGAATAGTGTTTCAATGTGTTCTGCACTTAAATGCTCCTGTGTTCACTGTTTTTAATGTTTTAATTCTATTCTTCACTTTGCAGCGTGCGCGCGTATCTCCGAACCTATCGGGAGACACACGCGCACAGCTGCAAGTGAAGAATAGAATTAAAACATAAAAACGAGAACACAAGAGAGAACACAGGACCTTTAAGTGCAGAACACATTGAAAGAAACACTATTCTTCACATTCCAGATGTTCGTGCACATCTCTAACTTCGCGGAGACACGGTGCACACCTGCAAGTGAAGAATGGTTATTTCAAGTGTGTTCTACAAGTAAAACATCAGGACATCTGGTATTTTTTTTTGCACTGTTCTTTTACTGTTCAGTTTTATTAAAAAAATCTGGAAAAGTTCGTCTCGAATAACGAGCACCCGAGCATTTTAGTGCTCGCTCATCTCTATTTATAAGTATATTGGTATGTTTTTTTGACTTCAATAAAGATTGTTTATAAAAAAAAAAAAAAATGTTCAGACCTAATGGGATGCAGGTTTCTAATGTTTTACGTTTCAATAGACATCTTTTATGGTCTGCTCCTCTTTTTGGTTTGGCCACTTTTTCAATGGCAATTACTTTACAGGAAACACAATTTCCTGCATGCACATCTCGGAAGTTTTTTGACGCCGCCTAAACATTAACTGCATTTTCACTAGTAGCGTCTGACAGGTGTCGGCGTATCCTGGCTTTAAGAGTATTCGTGGTGCAACCGACGTACTGCAGTTTACAGATTGTGCATGTGACAAGATAGATGACGTAAGAGGTATTACAATTAAAGTATTGTTTGATTTGATAATGTTCTCCAGGTAACCAGCGTATGAAGTATGGGTATGTGTTTCTTTATAATTTTATTGATGTCCTGGTATTGAACATTGTAAGTGGTTGAAAAGAAAATAGCAGATTATTCATATTATTGTCCAGTCTCTTACTGTTTTTTGTTTTTAATAATTCTTAACTATGAATTTTGGTGACTGTACCCTCTGCTCGTTTTAACATCCACTGAGAGTTTTTCCACCTCCAATGCAACCCATTGTGGCCGGCATCGGGTCTTTGGGTGAAAGATTGGGAGAATGGGTGGATAGTTATCTCCAACCTCTGGTTGTCTTGCTCTTTAAAAGACACCAAACACATGGAGGCACATTTACTAAGGGTCCGAATCGCTCTTTTTCGTCGGGTTTCCCGAAAATTACCGGTTTGCGCCAAATTGCCCCGGGTTTTTGGCGCACATGATCGGATTGTGGCGCATCAGCGCCTGCATGCATGCGACGGAAATCGGGGGGCATGTACGTTGGAAAACCCGACGGATTCGGAAAAAATGCGGTATTTAAAAAACAAAAATGTCTCGCTTTACATATGAACCTCGGCGGACCTCGGCGCAGCAGTGACACCTCGTGGACATTGGGCGCACTATCTTAGTGAATTGCCGGAAGACCCAAATCCTCGATGGAGAATGCGCCACTGGATCGCGATAGGACTGGGTAAGTAAATGTGCCCCATGGTGTTGTTACTAGACAACAAAACATGCTTAGGGATAGCTGCATTCCTAAGGTGGGTGCTCTTTTGGCTGTAAACCACACTCCGGATTCTAAAATTGCTTCATCAGTTAGAAGTAAAGGCATATGTTTTGTTATGATTTTAATAATGTCATGATATTGGACATTGTAGGTGGTTGAGAAAGTTAAAGGACTATTAATGTTGTTATACAATTTTTTACTGTTTTTTGGTTTTAATAATTTAGATCTGTGAATTTTGGTTACAGTACCTTCTGTGCTTTTCAACATCCATTGAGAATATTGCCGCTGTGAATGATCACTAAACATTTTATTTTTTCCTAGCTCAAAAACTTTTGAGTCTTTGCAATTTCTTTTTAATCGGATGAGTTCTCTGACCGGGATGTTTTTAATGACTTGCTTGGGGTGGCATGAATCAGTAGGAAGCGTTGCATTGGATGCAGTAGGTTTGGTATACGGAGAGATATACATAGTTTGATCACAAGCTAGAGTGATGTTCAAAAGAATTTATGATTTTGTCATGTGTTATTAGTATTAATGAATTGTACAAAATTTAATGCCTCCTGTTCGGTGCCCCCCCCATTTCTGGAGGAGGTCATCGATATAACGACCGTTCCACCTGATATGGGGGTAGAAGGGGTTAAGTTCAGAGAAAAGGAAAAGATCTTCCCATCTGCTCTTGTAAATATTAGTTAACGATGGGGAACATTTGCTGCCCGTTGAGGCAACGCATTTCTGTAAAAAAAAAACGAAAAAAAACGAAAAATAATTATATTTCAATAGATATTCCACGGCCATTATCAAGAATTGCTTTATCTCTGGGAAGAGAGACAACCAGAGGTTGCTGGTAACTGTCTACGCATTCTCCTATTCTCTCACTCAAAGACCCAATGCCGGCCACAATGGGTCACAAGGGGGGGGGGGACATTTTTATGTATCTTGGGCAATGAGTGAAAGATCGGGATAACGGGTGACAGAACTATAAAGTAGTCTCCAATACATTGAGATATTGCACCAGTCTGAATTAGCTTACATAGAACTTTACTAAAGGCAGTGGTGGGGTTCTTAGACAATGGCATATAAGTTTCAGCATCATATAGCATTTCAAAATGTAATTTCTTATAAAGTCCTGCATTCAAGAGCACCACACCTCCTCTCTTGTCAGAGATAATCAATTCCGGATTGTCTTTAAGTTCATGCAAAGTTTCTCATACATTTTTTGATAAATTTGATGCCCGGAACCAGATTTTTGAAATTCCACTAGATCACTAATGGAGATTTCAAAATCAATCTGGAAAAAATGGCTTGATTTTAGTTTTTTTGGTCTTCACTATGCAGGTTTTATATGCACATACACAAGGTGTTGTGTGTTTGGCTGCTTATGGTTTTCTTTATATGTAAAATAAGCATTAGGGACGTTTTATTTAATTTTGTTACCTAATTTTATTATTAACTGTTTTACTTTTTAAAACTTTTTAATTTAGACCTACTACAGGTCTTGAACAAGTGATCATGTGATCATGTGTCCTTGCTAATACACTGCAAAACACATATAATATGTGTATTAGTATAGTCGAACACTCATTGTTAGATTCAGTTGGAGGCAAAAGTTATACACTGAGAACAGAACTGAGAACTTTACTTAAACCCCGGGTTGTCCTTTTAAGTGTTGGAAATGAAGTCAGCTTCAGACACAGATCTTCAGAGTAAGGGCCATGTTCATTCATATCATCGAGCAAAAGAGCAGCAGTGGAACAGACAAAAAAGTTCAGATTATGCGATGCTTACAGAGCAGGCCTCATAGAAGGATGGGCGGCCCTGCTTCACTTACAAATTATTTTATACCATTTTCTAAACATCATTATCATAAGGTCACATAAGTCAAATACAACACACGTAGACATTTGTTAGTGGTAACACATAAAAATTTACAACACTTTACATTTGTAATTCAGTCTCTGCCTAACTTGAGCCTTTGGACCTTGATGTATGTTGACATCTGCTAACATGAATTACATCCTAAGTCATAGCCTTAGCCTCCAGCTAACCATTCTCATGGGGAAGCTGTGATACCATTAATCCCCTTGTTTATTTCCTCCATGTCTACAATAGGGTTATGCTATATTTACATTTTCAGCTATAAGTACATATAATTGAAGACTAACATATATATATATATATTTGGCCATAAAACTATCATGGGTTTCCATCTACTCATTAGTCCCAGATACATAAATTCAAGGTTCGACCACATCTTGTGACACTTCCATCCACAAAGTTCATGTTACCATCATATCCACTGTCACTGTACCAGAGCTTTGTCCAGAGCTATCATCCGTACAGAGAAACTCTCTTGAGTAAAAACACTTTTATCGGAATCCATTTATTGATAAGTAATGTTCTAACTTTCCAAAGAAATCAAGATGGCTGCCTCGAGACAACATGGCTGCTTCTTTCAAAGTTATATACTATTACATTGAGGAGACCATTCCGTTACCATACTGTTTGTTTCAGGAATTGGTAATTACTAGACGTACAAGTTGCGGCCATAGTACTAGCAGCAGATATGGAGCTGGGTAGGAAGTTACTTACCTTAGGAATATGATGGGGCCTAACTTTCTGCATGGTGTGGGTCCCAGTAATGGGACCTCCACGGATCACGAGAATGGGGGTCTTTTGTTCCCTGTTATATCCCAAATTAACTTGTTGTACTCCAGATGAGCTTTCTCTGTCAGCGCCATTGAGGTAAATAGAGCAGCCAGCACGTGCGTGACTGATTGTTGATTTGAGATACAATGGGGTAAAAAAACTTGAGATCTGGGGGTTACCCACCAATCAGTAAGTTCCTGTGGATGGGGGCTTATTTTTGTCACTAAAGAACCTCTTAAGGGTGATAATCTTTGTAGTATAGAGAATAAAGCAGAACTTTGATGCACTTTTATTAGCTGGTAATGAAATGTTTTATATTGTAGCTGAGATATTACATGAAGTTTACATGTGCCAAGGATCCAGATGGAACACAATTATGTTTTAACAATAAAGGTGAAATCTCTGAACCGTTAGAGATTCTTAATTTTATAACTAAAATACATGATGAAACCGGAGACATTAAGGGTGTTGAAGGACTCATACCACCTATCGGTACATTTAATGAATCACTTCCTCCAGAGCAGCAGCTGAATATTTCATCTACAGGTATAGTCTGGAAAAATAATAAGGTAAGTCATTACACCATGTACTTCGTTATCTACTACTGTGCCGCTACTGTGTGCAAAAGTTTTAGGCAGGTGTGGAAAACTGCCTCAAGGTTACGTTTATTTAGACTGTAGGCTTTTGTGAGAAGGGCCCTCACTCCTATTTTTTTATATGATTTTGTTTTTACTTTGTGCTGTCTTGTTGTGTTATTTGTATATGTCCTCCACAATCTGTATAGTGATACACAATATAATGTCGCTATATAAAGAAAGATTATTGCTAATTATTACATATCTCTTAGCGCTACTTGACGTACTATAACAGTAGCTCCATGTAATAACAGTACATCATGGAGAAGATGCCAGTTCAACCCTCATTACAGCTGTATATTATAGCTGACACCCTGATGTAACACCTGTGGTTGGAGCAAGATCCTTTTGTCCAGGTCTTAGCTCAATTAATGCCACAGTATTTTATTGGCCTTAGGGAGGACTCTCCCTCATGATTGTACCCCACCACCCACCGTCTTTGATATGGCAACATAGGGTCCGATAAAAAGCTGTGCACAGGCAGTGCCTGTAAGATCCTGTCTGTGACAGGATCTTACATTTAGAGTATTGGCCTATGCGTGTGCATCCACTGACTGATCCAATACTCTGCAATAAAGCAGTATTCCAAATAATTGCTTGTTCATGTCCAATGGTGAAACTTAAAACATTTAAAAAAAAAAGTTCCCATAAAAATTTTTGTAAAAATTCATAAAAATTCCCATAAACCTGAATAACATGTAATTTACACCAGCATCATTTTTTGCCATTATATATCATTTTCTATGATGTCCTGCATAAACCAAGCCGTTAAACAGCTATATAGACAAAAAATAAAAGTGTTTTATTCTGCAAAAAATTATAAAATGGAATAAAAAATATAGAAATTTGGTACTGCTGAAATCAAACTGACCAGTAGATAACATGTTACTTAGGGTACTCGGTGAACACCAAAATAAATGTAAAAATCAATTACAGAACTGTTCTTTTTTTTACAACCCCCCATAAAAAGTTAATACATTTTAATCAATAGGGCATAGCCAACCCCAAAAAGTACCACTGAAAAATGCAGACATCCCACAAAAAAGCCCTAACATGGCAACATTAGTGAAAAAACTAATATTTTATAGCTCACAAAATTGAGCTCATGAGTGTTAGGGAAATATCCCCATATCTGTCGATGTGATGTGTTTCCAAATCATTGTATAGTACAAGCTGCTCGGTGAATCACTCAGACCTTCACATGTTTGAGAGAATTCCAATTTATTTAGGTTGCAGACAGTTTTTATAGGTTCTTGGGACAAAGGAACCTACTGACCATACCCGCATTCCAATAGCCTCTGAAAGATGATCTGTGTACTTGGGGGGATGGAACTAGAAGAACAGATTCAAAAGGGGATTCTATTCCCTCACAATTCCTCCCTTTTGTGATTAATTTCAGGTACTGCTCAGGTGGTACATTGACATGTGCTAATCACACATCCAGGACTTATCTGACCACTTCACCTGCTTCCCTCCTGAGCATCCTGAACATTACATCACAACACAATTCATGTAAATCCATTGTAAAGGGTGAAATCTCTACATCCTATTGGTTTATATCCTTATACATGTCAGCCTACCAACCCCTGAGTACTATTAGACATGGTATGCGGCGCACTCACTGTAGTAGGAGTGGTAGGAGTGGTAGGAGTAATAATGTCCATAGCAGCATCGAGCTACACAGATTCATGTTCAACAGTCTCTGGGTCCTGCTCTCTTCTTCAGCTGTCGCAGTCTCGTTGTAGTTTCTACACGTTGATGTGTCAGAGGTACTTGGGATGACCCTTCAAAAGACTCTCAGGTGTCACATCAGGACCATCTCATCACCTGGGTGCAGGTCCACTGCTCTAGCTACTTTAGGTTCTGGAACTGAAACAGATACTTGGTTATGCACCTAAGAGAAAAAAAAAATGTATCTGCAGGTTTTGGACATCCCACCAATTCTCTATGACACCTCTGGACAACCTTTGGGAAGTATATGTTCATCCATGGGGCAATTCTAAAAACAACCTCAGTAGGTGAAAAGACTTTTTAATCCCTAGAACTGTCATCAACTATATTACTTTCCCAATAGGGATCATTACTTTAGTCTGTAGAATAAGTGGAATAACATATTCCTCGATCCCTGGCTGTGGTCTTTACAGTTGCTTTAGTTACAGGATAGGGTTCAGATTACCCAGAAAAGAGGTGCACACACATAAGTAAATGTTTAGCTACTTACCTTTGGCAGCTGTACTTAGCCAATCTACAACCTCTGGAAGGGGTAAAGCGGCTTCGGAGTGTATATATGAGGGATTTCACTACTCTCCCTACATTGTACTAAGCACATATAAACATACTTTTGTAAATGAACAGTAGCAAAAGTGAATCTAAGTGATACTCAATACTTATCCACCACGGAGCATATAGAGTCTTAGACTGGTGTCTCACCCTGTGGGTGCACTGAACCATCATAGGGTAAAGGCCCTTGGCAGACATTGCTTGTCACCTTTTTGCCATAGTCCAACCTCCATCCATGGGGTCCCAGTTTTACTCCAGTCTTGCTTCCTCACCTGTGAAGCCGGTTTCTATAAAGATAGGAGTATAGATAACCATACTAGGACAGCAAGGGTCACGGACTGTACTGATGCAGGCTCCTTTCCCCAGTATGGTCACTTCATGTATTATAGCTTTAAAGGTTTTACCTTCTAGGATGGACCTTTATTGTAACACAAAGGCCTCTATCAGCTATTTCAAAGTCTCATAGTTGTTGATAAACTTACTATATGAGGTTAGGAATCATAAGGAATCCCAAAAGACTCACATTCTTCCCCTCTGCCACTTTACACCCCTCCATCACTGCCTTCACCTGTGCCTCCCGTACAGACAGGTAGGTCAGGAGTGGTTCTGCTGCTGTTACCTCATGTTGTGTGACCGCTGCACATCTGATGTAGAATTAACCTCATTCCTGGTTTCTAAAGCCATCTACAAAAATCTCAAAATGCAGATTAGTGATATATTCAGTTTTGACATATTAAAAGGTAACTGGTTCATTTATCATTAAGTTAATAGAAAATTTTAAATACAACCAGTCTACCTCATGTCTCCCCCCTTTGAATCTAGTGAAAGTAGTGGAGCTGGATTCAATGTAATACATCATAAAGAGGGCACATTATAACCAAGGTTTCTAGTCATGAAGAGGTGAAATAGTAACAGGATAGTCCAAAACTACTACAGAAGCTTTTTATATGTAGGCAGCAGTAGGATACAAAACCAAGAAGGATCCAGGTTGTCATGTGACACAAGATCAGCAGCTTCCGGCCTGTTTCCTCTCCTCTGTGAGGTGCTTGGCTTAAACTTAAATGAGAACAATAGAAAGTGAACAATATACTCCAGAAAAAAAACAAAGTTTTGGGACCAATGCCGATGTATCAATGCTGTATAATTACAAAACTATACAGTCATCCTGGGGGCACATACTGGGAGCACATACTGGGGGCACATACTAGGGGCACATACCAGGGGCACATACTGGGCAGAAGCATCACTAGAGCCAGTGACGTAGGAGGCTTCTAGGGGTGTTATAACTTCTGCCTAAAAAGCTCCTAATAATAATCTCCGTCATAGCTGCTGAATAGGACTAATAGTAGTCTTAACATTCCATCACTTGTCCCCCTCCAGCCCCCCCTGCGTTCACTAAGACAAGGGGGGGAGGCAGCCCCCTCCTTCTCCCTGTGGTGTCTGTAGTACTACGTGTCCCAGCATACCAGGAGAACAAAGAAGGAATCTAACACACCATTGTAACATCTAAGTTCACTGTATCATCCTACTCAAATTGCAAAAACTTTTGACCACTTTTTTACACTACATGTCTGATGTTATTAAACATACATCACAAGATTTCTCAGGTCCAAGCCTACAATGAACAATGTCCACAATTGTGTGCTGTGCTTTCCTTACATCTGGTAACTGATGAAATACCACTAGCACTATACATGATATAGACAAAACACATATTTATATCTTTGCCATAATCTGCAGGACTGTATAATGGTATAAACCGCATAGAACATCTACAGTATCTGGCAAGGGTCAGCTCAGGGAATCCAATTGGAACTGCACAACCGTCCAGGAGCTCTCCCCACAGAAGACCAAAATCCGTAACAAATATGTTACTACCCGGGTTTTTTAACTTTGTAGTTCTGAGAGGTGACTCTTAGATAAGAAGGCACAGTCTCCCACATTTATTCCCTGGGTACTATATCTTAGTTGTCCTCTAAAATTACAGCAATAGCCAAATACAGCTAAATACAGCTGAGCGGACTGTGGGTGCAAATCCAAAGATCTGTAGGCAATACATCATTACCCATACCACTGCTCTATTAAAGTATATCAAAGTGAGATGCCCCCTACAGGAGAAACATCTGAAGACTACGTCTTTGTTCTGTGCAGAGCCCGCACTGTTTCTAATCTAGTCTTGACCGGATATATTCCAGTGTGGGGGTTGGGTCTAGGTGCCACATTGCATGCACATGTTTCCCGCCAGTCTGTTTCTTTGTTTCCATACATCAATTCATCCACCATTTTAGGGTGGAGGCAGAACCTTTCCTGAATGTTGTCTTTTGTCTGTCCAACGTTTTTTGTCCGTCATCGTCATAACACTCATACAACACACTATTTCCTAAGGCTTTTTCTTTATAACCTCCTCTGGTCACTTCCTCTGTAACTTTCTTCTATCCACTTGCAATTTCCATCGTATCATTATTATGCAACCAGCCTTTGTTCTTTTAAGAACCTTTCCATTTACATACAAACAACCATCTTTTGATATACTTGTCCTTTTCCACATTCTCTGACATCCTTTTACAGCCTCTTTCTCTTTCAAGATCTGTAGTACTGGTTTCCCTCCAAATTGCCTCTCATCCTACCTAGCAAATTTTTCCCATAATTTTCTATATATCTCTAGTGCCGACACACACTCGCAGTCACTCTTCCATAGGGCAGTTTTAACCACTTTTATTTAATTTAATAATTTTTTTCCTAAACCGTTTGCCCGTCAAGAAATGACCGCAGTCCCCTTCCTTGAAGCAGCTTTGGATCCTACCACACAAAAAAAATTTATAAAGTCCGACTGTCCAAACTCAGTCTCCTTTGTCTCAAGCGAATTACGATCCACCAACTGCTCTTCTAGGTGACTCTTTAGGTAGGGGCGATTCTAGAATGTAATCTTTCTTAAAACCAGTACAGTACAGTATCACAATAGCGCTATCAAACACACATGTTAAAACTCACACAATACCCATATACATTACCACACATCACATGGAGTTTTCAAATAAACTAACAAGATTCTTTGGACTGGGCAATATAGGCATGCAACTCACCGGACGTGGAACAATCCAAACAAGGAAAGACAGAGCAAATTGTAAGAAAAAGCTTCTTACCTTTTTGTGCAGCAGCATGGTCTGTCTGTCCTGAAAGGATGATCCCTAAATTCTCTGGTAGGCGTCATGCAAACCCATGTCGCTGTTCGAGCGCCAAGTTTTGTTAGGGAAATATCCCCATATCTGTCGATGTGATGTGTTTCCAAATCATTGTATAGTACGAGCTGCTCGGTGAATCACTCAGACCTTCACATGTTTGAGAGAATTCCAATTTATTTAGGTTGCAGACAGTTTTTATAGGTTCTTGGGACAAAGGAACCTACTGACCATACCCACATTCCAATAGCCTCTGAAAGATGATCTGTGTACTTGGGGGGGTGGAACTAGAAGAACAGATTCAAAAGGGGATTCTATTCCCTCACATGAGCCAACTAAAAACAATTACATCCTATAGGGAAAAAACTGTCATGTGGGTTGTCTTAGTACTTCGGAGAAATTGATAAACAAATTTTAAGAAGGTTTTTTTAATTATCTTTTGTGAATGTGTAAATTTAATGGCTAATTGAATGTATTACTGGCAAAATCAGACCTTTTTAAGGGCACTTTCACATGATGCGATGCGTCACGTTTTTGATTCGTTTTTTGACGGATTTCAAAGTCTTCAGCCTTGATCACATGCTAAGATTACATTGTGCTTCCACTGCATCTGCTAAAACGCAATGTAACCTCAGCATGTGATCAAGGCTGAAGCCTTTGGAATGCGTCAAAAACGCATCAAAAACCGTGACGCAATGCATTGTGTGAACACGCCCTCAATCTCACCTCTATTTTCTTTCAATTGCTATAAAGAACTGAAAGGGTTAACAAACTTCTTAAAAGCACTCTTTAGCAGGTGGCGTTTCTAGAGGCGTGTCAGAGATGTTGGTCTGACATGCTGCCGGAAAATTGGATGCAAGTAGAGGCTGAATACACTCAATAAGAACAATTGAAGGATCTACTCATATTTACTAAACTAGGGATGAAAAAAACACATTCTCAACTCCTAGAAACTACTAGGGCGATAATTAACATCTGGATTAGACTTTGTAAAAGAAACAGTAGTAATAAGAAACAATTAGTATTGGACCCATCAGATATTAAACTATCCCTCCTGAGTACATGATTACCTGATGTCAATTTAGATAATTGGAAAAGGTCGAGAATTACCTAAGTAGAAGACATTTGGTCAGGGGGGGGGGGGGGGGTGATTATGCCCCATTAAATTTATAAAGGAGAAAAATTATTTTTCTCCATCAGAATTTTTGGCCTATGCAAAAATGAGGTCATAAAAAAAAAAAAAAAACACCAAAGGCTCTATTGGAATACATAATAAAAATAAAAATTCTTCATTTTTTTAAAGGTTTTTTGTAAGCTTAGCTATATGATTAGATGGGAACAACTCCATGGAGTTCACAGAAAGTGCATTGCCAGCTATAATTTGCTGTGCTGGGAGTTCACTAAGATTGTGCGCCTGATATCCTGCATGTGTCTCTTTCCCGCTCAAGTCCGCAGGAGTTCACTTTCTTCTTCCTGGTTCATGTAAGTGCTTGATCTTGCAACACAATTTGAAATCCCATTTGCGTGCAGCACAATCCCCTGTTAAATATCTGTCTAAGCCGTGCAAAACCCGAAAACGTCAGAAGGTCCGACAAAAGTGCTTTCGCATACCCTTAGTAAAAAAGCCCCAATGTCTCTGGGAACAGAATACAATGAATTTTGAAAACATAGAAAATCTTTGGAAATATTTGCCTGGGAATAAATGTATAATTCATTGGAAAAAATTTCTTTTTCTTTCCTCTTTTTCCTTCTCCTCTCCTATTATGAATTGGATATAGGTTGTAGATTATGTATGCATAGTATGTTATAATTTGTAAGCAGTTGTGTATTGTCTTTCTAATGATGATTATGTTTAAAGAAAAATTTAAAAAAACAACTTCCTAAAAGCTGTTTCTAATAGTTTGGGGGGGGGGGGGGGGGGCAGATTTGAAAATAAAGTACCATATAGGAGGTTTCTAATATTATGTATTTCAAATCTCTTAAAAAATAAGGATCCCAATTAGTCAATTCTCCAATCACTGGACTATTAACAAACTACGTAAAGACGATGTGTAAACCAGATGACACCAAAATTAAATATCAAGACATTTAAAAAATGATAAAAACATATAACAGACATTTGGAAAAGGTTATTTAGCAACCAATTTGTGTGGTAAAGCTTGTGATGAAAGACAATTTTAAAATCACTTTGGGAAGTTAAAGTGTTCAAAAGTTATAACCATATAAAGCGACGCCTGTCAGATTGCATAAAAAGGGTCTAAGCCTTAAATCAAAAAATGTCCTTGGATTAAAAAATTTCATCAAGAGGTTAAACTTCAAAGTGAATTTAGAAGAGATTAATCTAAATCCAAACAGCATCAATTCTTATAAGTACCATATATACTCAAATATAAGCCCAGTTTGGATTTGTCAGCAAATTTTTTGAGCTGAAAAACCCGGCTTATACTTGAGTATTTATGGTGTTCGATGGTGTTGCTTTGAATGATGAATAATGATTTTTGAATTTTCCTGAGTCTTATATAAAATAAACTCAGTGCTCACCTTTCGAATGCCCCCAACAGGTCCTGTGTGCTGGTAGCTCCCTGCTTGCTGGCCTTGCACACACTATGAGCCTTTTGCTTCCACCATAGTGTATGTACCGGCAGGTCTGTACCTAATGGAGTCGCACATACTATTTTGTTAGCAAGTGACTGATGTCACAGTGTGTGCGCACTAGGACTGCAGTGAGCCGTCACTGCCTGAGCACTCGAGACAGAATCTGTGGGGACATCGAAAAGGTGAGTATTGAGTTTATTATTTTTTTATAGGCTGGGTATATTTGGGGCAGGGGCTGGCTAAATACTGGGGGGGAGGAGGAATGCTAAATACTGGAAGCAAGTGGCTGGCTAAATAGAGGGGATATGGATGAGCTGGCTATATACTAAGGCGCATGAGCAGGCTGTCTGTGAACTAAAGGTATGGACCAGCTGGCTAAATGCTAGAAGCATGGGCTTTTTGGATATATACAAGCAGCATGGGCTGGAAGCCTATATACTAGAAGCATGGGCTTTCTGGATATTTACAAGCAGCATGGGCTGGAATAATATATACTAGATGCATGGGCTGTCTGGCTACAAACAAGCAGCATGGGCTGGAAGCCTATGTACTATCAGCATGGGCTGTCTGGCTATATATTAGCAGCATGAGCTGGAAGCCTATATACTAGAAGCATGGGCTTCCAGGCTATACATTGGGGGGTATGGGCTGTCAGGTTATATACTAGGGGGCATGAGTTGGCTGGCTATTTACTAGGGGGCATGGCCTTTCTATATCCCGCGGATTAGGGGGCTGGTTGGCTATTTACCAGAGTGCAGGGGATGCTTGGCTATATACTAAGAGGCAACTTAGTTTTAGACTAGGGGGCGGGGGACTGGTTGACTATATATCAGGGGGCTGGTTAACTATATACTGGGTGGCGGCTGTGACCCATGAATTTGCCACCCTAGGCTTATACTCAAGTCATACAAAACCCAAAACACACAGAATCGTTAGGTCTGTAAAAAATGTCAATTTTTATTCATTACAAATCTTAAAAGCCTTATATCTTATAAAATTAGTTGAAAACGGTTGTGTTACAACTACATGATTTATGTTGTACCCTTTTTTGGAACTAATATTACGTGTTTATAAAGATATTTAAACCCTGTATGTATCATTTATGTTAGATTTATTATTAAATGTATAAACACGAAGTGTTAGTTCCAAAAAAGGGTACAAAATTAATCATGAATCATGTAGTGAAAGGACCAGTGTCCATGTGTAACCATTAACCAGTCCCTGTGATATCTCAAGTACACAAACCCATTAAGACTCCTGTGCAAAGCAGCGACAAATCACCTCAACGCGCGTTCCGCTCTCCCTCCACTTCCCCAGGGGACTTTAAACCAATGAATCTCTCCCCGATATATATAGAAATATAACAGAAGTATCCTCCTACCTACAGGTGTATTCATAGCAGGTTATACCACTTAGATGTCAAGCACGACATTTGTCAATTTTTGTTCACAACCGTTTTTTACACTTTACCGTCTAGTTCATCAAAGGGGCGTGGCTTCACGGGAGAAGTCGGTCATAAATCATGCAAATGTTCCAGAAATGTGACTGGCCTAAATGAAGTCAACTAATAGTAGGTGCAAAGCATGAAATAAACAGTTCATGATGATCATCCAGCATCAGGAACTTTGATAGATCTGGTGCAGGATGAGATTTTCTAGTCTAGTCTAGTCTAGAATAAAGACAGGCAAATATGTCAAAGATTTGGAACATAAAGGGAATCTTTGAGCAGTTTTGAGCATAGAGTTGTGCAGTCCTGAAGAGCTGTGTAACTACACCTGTTCATAGTATCAGCAGGACTGTGAAAAACACACTTATATTCCTTGATTGTAGCTGGACTTGGAGCACTCTGGTGCACTGGTTTATGAGATCTCTTTACTGGACACAGAACCACCTCACCTTCCAAAGTAACTGCTGTAGTAATCACACAGAAGTCTGCTACAGTGGGAGGGAGGAGCTCTGTGGCAGTACATAGAAGAGGTCTCACAGACCTGTATATTGACTTCTTCCAGTCCAGATACAATCCTGGAACATAAATGCATTTAACACACAATCTAATGACACAGTTGACAATATTTCAAGAAAGCATTTCGCAGACTAAACAAAATAGCTCTAAAGTTGCAGAACATTGCAGGGGTTTAATCGTCATCAGAAGAATCTCCCGCACTAAGACCCAAGACTGGCCGCAGCTTTTCATCATTAAATCTGATTAAAGATTCTCTTTAAATTATGTTGTTTAACCATAAAGTAACAAGAAACATTTAGCAACGCAGTGAGGCAGGTGATAGACACATCATCCGACTTCCCTTAAAAAACCTGGAAGTTCTTGTGATACTTTTTCTCTTCTCTCTTAGACACCTTATAGCCGGTGCTCAGAAAAGTGTTCTCCAGGCTTCAGGAAAGCTGTGAAACAAGGAGACCACATCTGCTGCTACGACTGCGTCTCATGTTCTGAAGGGGAAATTTCCAATGAAACTGGTAATAAAAACTAAAACACCTCCCAAATAATCCTGTAACACCTCATTATACACCACCCAGTTCTGTGCTCACACCTTACATGCTATGACTGCCTAGGCTGTATCCTCGGTATATAAGGAAATTATTAAAAAAAATATATGAAAGCACCTGGTTGGATCAGACAATGAAGTTTTTGTTATTATCAAGTTTTTTTATTATCAGCAATTGATATATTGCTGTTAATTTCTACGTGCACTGGCCTTTTTGGTGATTTTTGGACATATTGGATGTTTTTATATGCTTGTCATATTGTTGTATCAGGGGGCAGCCGTATGTGCACACACGTTCCACACTTCCTTTTTAATTTTCGGTTTTTCTTTTAGTCCTTTGATACATTGGGGCTTATTTACTATTTATTTACGGACCACACTTTTGTCGGACATCCCGACGATTTCCGTTTTGGCGCCGCCGGGACAGGGATTTAAAAGGATATAGTGTTGTACTCGATCAGATTTAGGCGCTATCGCATCGGCTTTCATGTGACAGAAATCGGGGGGTAGGCCGTCAGACGGTGCGACGGATTCAGACTGAGCGCGGGATTTAACTTCAAAATTTTGTCGCAAGACAATGGACTTACATACACCGGGAAGAAGATGGTGAACTCCGTTGGACCTGATCGGGGAAGCGACACATGCAGGATCTCGGGTTCACGATCTTCATGAATCACGGAAGAGTGCATGATCGTCGCACAGTCCGGATCGGTGATCACGCAAGGACCGGGTAAGTAATTGTGCCCCATTGTGTTGACTGTGTTATAGCAAAGGCCAAGCAAAATCAAATGTGGGTCCTGCACAACAGATCATAAGAATTGGGTATATGGACACTATATAAATCATATACTACTCACAAGAAAGATGTGCCATAACAACCCAGAAAATACTTATAAAATATACTTTATTAGTTCAACTACACAAAGACCAGACATGAAATATATAAAAAACACTTAAAAAGTATAGCAATCTACACTAGGAACTCAGTACGGTGAATGGGATAAATTCACCAGTACTCAAACCCTGATTGCACAAATCCAGGAGGTGTAGGCTCACCAATAAATACAACACATGATTAGATAATCTGAATACATAATGAATATGGACCAAGATAAAAAGTGCTGCACAGGATATGCAATATTATAAGACCAGTGTAGTAGGTACAGGCAAAAACAATATACACTCAACATAACCATGACAAAATACCTCCCATGTAAATCAGGCACGGCTATGGAGAGGAGAGCTAACACCAAAGCAATCAGGGAGTGTACGTGACCACCCCACGCGTTACGTCACTCATGGTGACTTCATCAGGGGAATTAAAGTTTAGAGTTCCTATGGCATCTTTTATGTGCAATTGGTGGGGGCTCCCCCCGCCCCCCAAAGACGCGAACCTCACCTGAAATCAAGTGCAGCTGAGTCAACGTATATTCTGTTTCTGTTTTTGGTCTTGTCAGAACACCAGTTAATTTGCATGAGAAATGGAGTCAAGCATCATGAGGAAAAAGATGAAGAGAGGCTGTTCCAATGTTGGATGGAGGACGAGGCGAAAACCTGAGGAGCTAGGACCTCACAGATCACCATCGACAGATCTACAGTTTTTGTCTTTAGTAGGCAAAATACAAGGATGACAAAATATATCATAGGGATGTTACCTAGTGAAAAAAGAGAAAATAGATGATTATAATCCTCCATAAAGGAGTGAAAAATGTGTGCATAGTAACCCAGAAATACCTATAGACATATAAAGTGAATATAAGGGTATTTCTAAATACCTGACTACAAGGGGATAAAGTGATCCGAGGATGTGCCCAAGTGCCCAACAAACAACAAAAGCAGGGGGGAGGAAGGAGAGAGAAAGACAAAGAAAAGACAAAGGAAGTATAGACTAATTTTTTTAAAGGTAAAAAAATAGAGTGATCAAAGATAATTTAATTATCTGTGCAATCACAGAATATTTACCAGGCTTTTAGTGGCGGATGAACCAGAATAAAGATGGTCCTTACTTTTGCTTATAAAAGCCTGTAAATAAAAGGTCCTCGTTAATGCCATTAGGTGCCAAACTGTCAAGTTTATAGATCCATCTGGCCTCCCTGCGTAAGAGCTCAGATGTAACATTGGAGCCCCGTATGGAGGGGCGGATGATATCCAGGGCAATGACTTTGAGGCCACGTGTCCTACCTGCGTGATGTAATCGAAAATGTATGGCAACCGTGGAGAGGGTCTTCCCTTGTGAGAAGCTAGATTCCACGTGGGTTATAGTGGAAAGATGCTGCTGGATCCTTTTCCTAAGTTCCTGGGTCATTTGTCCCACATAGATCTTCTCACATGGGCAAATCAATGCATATATTACATTCTTCGATTTGCATTTGACATAGTGGTACAGTGGTATCATCTCGTGGCCCCCGATAGTCCGGTGGTCCCTTGAGACCTGCATAAGGGGACAAACAGAACACTCACCACACAGGAATGAGCCTTTTAACCTCATCCCAGTTCCAATTGGAATGGTAGGTCATTTAAAGTGACTATGTGTTAGTTTGTCCCTTAGATTTTGTGCCCTCCTTGCTATTAAGTTTGGAGGTTCCTCCAACAGAATATTCCAATGTTTTTGTAAGATATTGTACAGGTCGGGCCATTGGTTGTTAAAAGTTGTAACAATACCTGGTTTGAACTCCTTCCATTGGTCTCTAGGTACAAACAATTCTTCCCTGTTGGAATGCCATGCCCGGGTGTAGGCTCGCGAAAGAGATTTTTTAGGGTAGCCCCTCTGTTGGAATCATTGGGTAAGCTCTGCAGCACTCCTCCGAAAGTCCTCATCCTTGGTACAGTTCCTTCTTAGCCGAATAAATTGTCCTACTGGAATCCCAGTTTTGAGATGTCCTGGATGGAAACTATCAAAGTGTAGCAGACTATTGGTAGCTGTCTCCTTTCGATAGAGATTCGTTGTCAAAAAAATGTCCTCCACTGAGATCGTCAGATCCAGGAAATTTGTTGATGTCTGTGAAAAATGAGAAGTTAATATGATGTTGCACGGATTCTGAATCAGTGATTGAAAAAACTCCTGGCATGAATAAAGGTTATAGCAAAGGCCACAATGTTGTCCTGTGATTGTATTTTAGGGATTTATACATAAAAGCCATATGTAGAGGGCTCAAAACACGTAGGCCAATCTATGTATTTCGGATTCATGCCATTTTTAATATGATGGAATAAAAAAGATGAACTTCTACATTCTGACGAGCTTTTGGGGGGGAACATTAAATTTAGATCTTTATAAAGATTACTTTCATATTTATGTAAATGTGGCTGAGGTGCTCTTGCTCAAACCCTACTTCCTCTGATAGCCTCACTTCCGGCTCCTACTATTCACTGCTGGGTGAGGTTGGGCGACCAGAGGAGTAATAGAAGACAGTGCGTATGAGAGCATAACACACATGCATGAGTGGGCCCCAGAGTGGGTGACGTCACTGGCTATTGGGCATTCGTGCTATGTCCCTCCCACACATTGAGGTCTGCTACTTACTGTGGCTGCCGATTTGTGCAACCACAATAATTAGCAGGACGGGAAGGATACAGGAGGTAGAAGAAGGTAGCAGCTTTGTGTTACATCAAATCTCCCACTACAGTGACAGTACCCGCACCATTCACAGGATTTGTATTTGTATGTTGTCCCTTAAGAAAATGTGATAAAAAAATTATTTTGTTGTATTCTTAATATTTGAATTTTTACATTTCAGATTCTGAAATCTGTCACAAGTGTTTGACCTCTGAGTGGCCAAATGAGACAAGGGAGAAGTGTATCCCCAAAATAAATGAATTTCTCTTTTATAACACTGATATTGTAGCTTATGTTTTCTTATTATTTTCTCTATTATCTTCTGTTGCGGTTTTATTAATAATTGGAATATTTGTATTTTTCCGAAATTCTCCTGTGGTCAGAGCTAATAATCGTAACCTCAGCTTCATCATCCTTATTTCTCTCAAGCTTAGTTTTCTTAGTATTTTCCTCTTCATCGGTAAACCAGAGGACACAACCTGTATGTTCCGCCATATCTCCTTTGGGACCATCTTCACTGTTGTCTTGTCTTCAATCTTGGCCAAGACCATCGTGGTTTGCATCGCTTTCAAGGCCACCACACCTGGGAGCCCCTGGAGAAGATGGATGGGTGTAAGACTTCCCTACTCTATAGTGATGATCCTATCATCTATCCAAGTCCTGAATGGAATTATATGGCTTTCCTTTTCCCCTCCTTATCAGGAGTTAGACATGGATTCCTTTCCAGGAAAGATCATTATTCAGTGCAACGAGGGCTCAAAACTGTCCTTTTACCTCATGTTGGGTTATATGGGGTTCCTGGCAGCAGTGAGTTTTGTTCTGGCTTTTATGGTGAGGACATTACCTGATGTGTATAATGAGGCCAAGTACATCACCTTCAGCATGCTGGTGTTCTGCAGTGTCTGGATCGGCGCCATCCCGGCCTATCTGAGCAGTAAGGGGAAAAGTATGGTTATTGTAGAAGTGTTTGCTGTATTGGCTTCAGGTAACGGGATAACATTTTGCATATTTTTACCTAAACTGTGGAATATCCTAAAAACCTCAGAAAGAAAAACAATATTCCTATTAGAAAATAAATCAAGATAACATTCCTTTTGTGTTCCTTAGAAGGTATTAGAAAGAATGCAAAGACAAATATCTCTCATAAACTTTATCGTTTTTTTAAATCATGAAATAAACCCAATATATACACTGTATATATATATAGTACAGACCAAAAGTTTGAACACACCTTCTCATTCAAAGAGTTTTCTGTATTTTCATGACTTAAAAAGTTGTAGATTCACACTGAAGGCATCAAATCTATGAATTAACACATGTGGAATTATATACTTAACAAAAAAGTGTGAAACAACTGAAAATATGTTTTATATTCTAGGTTCTTCAAAGTAGACACCTTTTGCTTTAACTACTGCACACTCTTGGCATTCTCTTGATGAGCTTCAAGAGATAGTTACCAGAAATGGTCTTCCAACAGTGTTGAAGAAGTTTCCTCAGTTGCTTAGCAATCCAGCTCACCCCAAACCATTTTCATTGGGTTCAGGTCTGGTGACTGTGGAGGCCAGGTCATCTGGCATATCACCCCATCACTCTCCTTCCTGGTCAAATAGCCCATACACAGCATGGAGGTTTTTGAGATCGTTGTTCTGTTGAGAAATAAATGATGGTCCAACTAAACATAAACCAAATGGAATAGAATGCTGCTGCAAGATGCAGTGGTGACCATGCTAGTTCAGTATACCTTAAATCTTGAATAAATCTCCAACAATGTCAACAGCAAAGCACCCCCATACCATCACACCTCCTCCTCCATTCATCACGGCAGGAACCAGGCAAGTAGAGTCCATTTGTTCACCTTTTCTGCATCGCACTAAGACACGGTGGTTGGAACCAATGATCTCATATTTGGACTCATCAGCCCAAAGCACAGATTTCCACTGGTCTAATGTCCATTCCTTGTGTTCTTTAGCCCAAACAAGTCTCTTGTGCTTGATGCCTGTCCTTAGCAGTGGTTTCCTAGCAGCTGCTGCACACAGTCTGTTGTTGTAGAGATAAGTCTGCTGCTAGATCTCGGTGTGGCATTGACCTGGTCTCAAATCTAATCTGCTGTTATCATGCGATTTCTGTGGCTGGTGACTCGGATGAACTTCTCCGCAGCAGAGGTGACTGGTTTTTGCAACTACACTTATTGACACTTTCATAGTTTTCCCACTTTTTAGGACTTACTGACTTTCATTTCTTAAAGTAATGATGGCCACTTGGTTTTCTTTACTTAGCTGCTTTTTTATAGCCATAATACAAATGCTTACAGTCTATTCAGTAGGACGATCAGCTGTGTATCCACCTGACTTCCACACAACACAACTGATGGTCTCAGCCCTATTTATAAGGCAATAAATCCCACTTAATAAACCTGACAGGGCACCTGTGATGTGAAAAACTTTTTGGTGACTACCTCTTGAAGCTCATCAAGAGAAGCAAAGAGTGTGCAAAGCAGTAGTCACAGCAAAAGGAACCTAGCATATAGGACATATTTTCAGTTGTTTCACACTTTTATTTTAAATAATTCCACGTGTCTTAATTCATCGTTTTGATGCCTTCAGTGTGAATATACAATTTTTATAGTCATAAAAATACAGATACACAATATGTGTCCAAAATGTAACCATTATTATCATATTTCTACAAAAAATAAGTAGCTATATATAAAGTAAGAGGCTTAAATCACAAAACACAAGTACAAATTTTTGTTTAAGAGTTAAGAAAGATTACTTATGTTATATACCCCATTACTGTAGCATTCAGAAATACAAATTGTTTGGTTAGAAAAAGCTTTATAGACACTAAAATAAAACATAATAAAATGTTGTGATCTGAGTGGAGTCTGTGTAGTATGTATGGGTTGTTAAAAGGAACCTGTCATTAGGGACCTCATTTTCACTAAAGGCAGGTTGTAGAAGTCCATCTCACCTGCAGTGCAAAAGTACCTCTCTGGCATTATAATCATTTGCATTACAATATAATTGTGTGCTATAACTTACCTTGCACCCTGACAAAATCCTGGGGTCACAGGGGCTGGGCTTTGGTTTGGATGCATTTCAAAAAACAACATGTGACTTGTTACTCACTCCTCAGATCTTAGCCCCCACCTTTGTGCTCCTGTACAGCTCCTCCCTCCCCCACTGATGTCATCTCACCAGGCTGTGACCTCTGTGAAAGAGCAGGAGGAGGATTTTAGAATATAGAAAAGACAGAAAAGTGAAGATATCAATTATGGGCCAAGTAATCCACATGGAAACAACCTGCATGTGACCATGTGAGACTGTGTACAGGGCATCTGCTGACTGCTCCCTCCCCAAGTACCCAGGCCTCATCTCATTGAATGGCTCATGTTTTTGTGAATGAACGGTAATGAGTTTGCAGCCGCAGCTGCCATGGCTACATCCCTTGCTTTTAGAGCCACAAGGAATAACTTATGAAATGACAGTTTAATATGTGAAAGCAAAGTGCTTATAGGTTACAATGAATGATGAAAATACAGATATGCAAATTGTTAAAATAAAAAAGGCTTAAATTAAAAAAACAAACACATTACTAATTAAATTGGAAATGAGATCTCCAGAGGAGAACCGATGAAATCAAGGACAGCTCTACACAGTTGGATTTCCTCTCATGAGTCTGACCTTGAGTGGATGCAGGTAAGCTTTTTTTCAGAATATCTTCTGAATCCCGCCCACTTTGTCATATGTGAGGGGTGTGGCTACACCTGTATCCAGGTGGCATGTGGGGACATGTTTCCTAATTCTGTCATATCTTCTTCCAGAGGTCTCCTAAGGAGAAGATATTCACAATATATTCTCCAGCATGAATTTACAAATCCAGAAATGCTGAATACCATTAGGAAACATTGATCCAATAGTCTGATACCTATTTTGGGTGCTTCCAAACTCCTTGGCACTAAAAAACTCTAGGATTGTCAGAAGGCAACTTCTGAATTTATAAACAATCTGAAAGCTATGAAACAGGACAACAGATTTGGTATACTCCTAATGACATTATACACACACATGGGAAAAGAGACATTAATTGGTGACACTAAGGCTACATTCACACGACCATAGGGGGACATATGTAAGGCCGCAAGCTTGCGACCATACATACATCCCCCATAGGCTGGCAATGGGGACACAGAGAAATAAAGTGCTGCACACGTACAGCTCCATACCGCTCCGTACATGGGGAAAAGATAGCACATGTCCTTTATTTCTCAGTGTTACGGCCCCATGCACCATGCATTTCTATGGAGAGTGGAGGGGTCAACCATCCTCCTTTCCATGGTGCCGAACGTATGCCCGCCCGGCTATGGCCTGTAGGGCATACGTTCGTGTGAATGCAGCCTGAATCTATATCAATTAGCATTTGCTGCATGTGGCAGAGGAAAGAAGGCAATAGGGAGAAAAATTGGTCCTCAGTCTAGGTGTGAATGTTTTTTAAAGTTTCCTCTCCACATTTCCCTGGGGGGAAGTTTACAGCATAACCCATAATATGAACATGTTTTAAAATTGATGGTCTCATCAATATGCCAGAATATTACTTGCATGTAAAGTCAACAATTCTTAGCTGCACATACTATACTGCTATAATATGGCCTAATGTTTCAAGTTGAAAGTTTCTCTTTGAAAAGCTCAACAGTTCTTTGTGCCATGTTAGTAAGCAGTTAAATAGATAAAGGTTGAGTGCCCTCAGCTGTTGATATATTTTATTGGCTAAAAAAGATGATGACAATGGCAAGTTTTTCGAAACTACTCAGGTCTCTTCATCAGGCATCAGGTATAAGACAAAATCTGAGTAGGACACAAATGTATATATAAATGTATATATGAATGGACGTGGTAACACTATGGTGGATGAGACAAGAGATAAAAAAATTGAACAATAAATATAATATAAGGAGAGAAGAGTAAATATTACTTGTAGTAAATATTGTGAAACTTGGGGACTGAGGTGGTAACTCATTGTCTCTTTACGCACTTTGTACTTACTCATCAATATTTGCCCCAGGTTCAGTATAATATCATATTGATCTTCTATTTCCTGTTACAGCTGTATACCGGCCGATACATATGGCCCCCCTCCTGCTTTCATGGTTTGTATTTGCAATGACTAGAAGAGTGGGACTACATGTATTGTCTGATATTTACACGATGTGGTCCTCTGAAATCATCTGGAACTGAAAAGAGAAACAACAACCAAATAAAAATGGATTTTCAGTCAATTTAATAATTAATTAATTATATTTTTTTATTATTAATTAATTTAATATTGTCAATACATTAACAAACATCTACAGGAGACCTGCCCTTTCTGTGGATCCTCTTACTATTCTTCCATTATCCTATTTCCGGACAATTTCCCTATTAAGTTCTATGGAGTATCCCCTTAGCAAATCCTTCTCTAATCGAACCTATGGAATGAAAGATGACCTTTCTGTGCTAACCAGAGAAAATCCTATGAGAAGACTGTACAAGTGGGGGCCAGTATTATTTTTTTTAATTATTTTATTTATATTTAATGTTTTTTTTTATATATCGGAGTATAAGCTAATTTATATTCGAGTATATATGAAGATGAAGACCTGCCCTATACCAGTCCCAGAATGACCACACACCAGCCCAACCCAGTCAGCCCGCCAGGATTTCACTCAGTGGGTTACATGGCCAGTACGTACCTGACAAGGAGGACCCAATTTTTAGTACCAGGAAAATTGTAGACAGATAATCCTTCGCCATGTGAGTCACATTTGCCTCCCGGTATTAAGTCCACCTTCTAATGATGGTGCAGATTGAGGAGAAGCGAAAATGGCATTCCACATTCTGAAGGCTTAGTACTATATGATGAGGGACCTTTATAGGGACATTCCTTAAAACATTTAAGATGCACCATTTTCAGTGCAGAAATTCTACCCAGCCAGGAGATGGGAAGATTTGTATAGGATTTCAAGATACCTCCAATGGACCCTGTTGAACAACTTCTCCGCAATCTATGGTGAAAAGCAGAGAAGGTCTTTGCCCAGGCAATCAGATCAATAAACCTCTGTATACTGTTTATCGTCTGGTGATCTATAATGATCCCTACCAGTTCTGCTGCCACAACCTGCAAGTTCGCAAGTCTTGGAGCAAGGAGTTTGGCATATATCTTCAGGTCAGTACTTAGGAGAGATATGGGTCTGAAATTCTGGAGGAGGGTTAGCACTATAGCCTATTACATTTTAGATGGTATCCTACCTGAAACCATTAAATCATTATATGTTTCCACTAGGTAGGGGGCTTTTACGTCCTTATGAAGTTTATAATACTCATCAGGAAAAACATCTGGGCCTAGGGATTTGTTGTGTTTTAATGAGATGGCTTTTTTAATTTCCTGCAACTTGAGAAGGAAGGACAGTGGTCCACATTTATTAAAGTGTTTGCGCCAGTTTTTGGTCTGACTTTGCTCTAAAAAAAGAATGTGCAAACTGCTTGCACATGTATTTATAAAGTCCCTGCACCAGTTTTGTGTGACGGCTGCGCTGTGATCGACAAGACTCACACCGTGTTACTGCCAAATCGGAACGGGAATAAAAATTCTGTCTTAGAGACATTTCTGGCACACACAACACTTTGTGGTGCACGCTGCACTATTCTTCATTCAACACAAATTTCTGCACTAAAATGGGCGTGCCGGTGCTCAGTCGGACCATGTGCCACATTTATCATGCAAAGTTAGACAGAATTGTTTTGCAAGCCCTATGTTAAAGGTGGACCAAAAAAGTTTTGCACTCTGTTGGAGCAATGCAGAGGGCACCAGATTCTTGAAGAACCAGAAATACTGAATCTGGTGCACCCTGCACACTACCAAGTCAAACTGCATTTAGTGCAGTTTTCACAGTTTTTTGATAAATGTGGGTCAGTGTGTTAGATTGTTCGGTGGTATGTTTGGGAAGGTGAAGGGAGTTCAAAAACTTAAGAATGTTGCAGTCCTTAGGCTGTGGCACTAAGGGGTAATCGTTAGTACAAAATTGATTAATCCTCCGCCTCTACGTTCATCCACTCCACATTTAGGAAAAAAGGTGCAGTACCTTTCCAACCAGAGATTTATGGTACTCACGGGGAGAGTCCTTAATCCATACCCAATGTTCCTCATTGTTGCATGCCTAGGGCATGAAAAATCCTCATACAGGGTAAGGTAGCTTTAAGGTAACATTATTGAAAGAATTGCATGAAAACAGTTTATTTTATTTTGAGAAAAAAATTGTGAGAAATGTTTTGCATATGAATTGAATTTGCATATAAAAGACACGTAGCCCAACACGCCGGTAAGCCCCGGAAGAAGCCATATCAGGCGAAACTCGGAGTCGGGCGGTATACCGAGCGTGTTTGTTTTATCCATAAGGCCTTTTTAATCTTTACTCTTGTGAGTATTTCCATTAAAACTATTTTTACGATCTAAAAAGTACTGCACCATCGTTTGTTTCCTTTCTCTTCCCAAATCTAATAGTAATTAGAAGAAGGAACGAAGAAAGTGGAACGAGTAGTGGAGGAACAAGTTCCCGGGCGGGAACAATTAGGAGTAGCACAGAGGCTGCGAGCTGCCTTAGGAATCCCCAGGAGGGACACCGTGCCGAGCTACCTTACCCTGTATGAGGATTTTTCATGCCCTAGGCATGCAACGCTGAGGACATTGGGTATGGACTAAGGACTGTCCCCGTGAGTACCAAAAATCTCTGGTTGGAAAGGTACTGCACCTTTTTTCCTAAATGTGGAGTGGATGAACGTAGAGGCGGAGGATTAATCAATTTTGTACTAACATTTACTGGTTATTTTTTTGGATCTTTTTAACCTGTATCCTCCTTGCGCCGTTTTTTTCCATTCTTTTTTGCGAGTAAGGGTAAACTGAATATCGTTCTACTAAGGGGTAATCGACTTAATTGTATAAAAAAGTAGTCGACATAGTGATGTCCTTCAGGTCCATGATTCACTAGCTCTAGCTTTTAGACATTTAGCTAATAATGTTCCTCGGTCAATCTCATTTTGAGTTTGCAAAGAGAAAATAACATCCTTATGCACATTCAGTTTAAAGAGCTCTGTTCCTCCATTAGGTGGACCATTTTAGCATGGGATGACTAGTTTATAAAGTGATCCCTTAATGGTAGCAGAATCAACCTCCACATTATTGTTTGTATGAAAATATGTATGCAGAGCCACTTTGATGCAGAGAGAGTTCTTGGGGGTAATGTGGAACATGGGCATTAAGGCACCAAAGCTAGCTAGAGGGAGACTAGAATTGTTCTTTCACAGTTATGGGAGCATGGACTGATTAACCAAGAAATAGTCATTTCTGGTGTAAATTCTGTGTAAGTTAGGGTCAAATGTAAAATGATGCTGAGTTGGGTGACGTATACACAAATTGTTATAAAGTGGACACCTAAAATTACTGTTGGCAAAACAAGTAGGCTCCCTACTTGTGCTGGAAAAGGAGTCCATGGAAGGCTAATGGTCTTTTATTACAAGAAGTCCCTGTTGCACTTTCTCTATTAATGGTTTGTTGACATATTTATAGCCACAACCCCCCTGCCTTGAACTGTTGCTTGTTCATCTGCTTTGCACCCCCTTTGGCATGGTCTTAGTATATAGGTTTGCCTCTCATCTAACCAAAAAATAAACAAAGATAACAAAAGTGTCCAAACTAGGACAACAGAATGACATAGTAAGAGATAGTATAAAGTAACATTTTGGGTCCAGATCAATCGATACCAGCAATAGCGTGTCAATTGAGGTCAATCCTTGACCCAGCCTATAAAGAAAACAAGCAAATCTCACTCAGTGTCATAACTTTTGCATAAATGGCCCTGGGAGATCTAGATGGCTGGTTTATTTCCCCTGACTAGCGTAATCCTCTGTTCTTGGATCTGAGAAGATGTTGGGCACTTTTGCGATGTATCAGACCCCTCTTGGGAAAGAGATCCCATTGCTTGCACAGTGTTAGGGCCTTCTCTGGAATTAAAGCCACTGTTTTTATGATATTCCTTATATTCCAGTTATGGTCGGCTGGACAGGCAAACCGCACAATGGATGTTATGATCCCTGAGGATGGAGGTCCTTTGATGAAACAACCTTCTCCTTAATAAAAAGACAGCAGACAGGTTAGTGAAAACTGGGATTTTGGATAACCTTGGAGCTAAGTCCAGAGGAGATCTAGCCACTGAAATTTTCTACTTCTCATATAAAAAAATTAACGTGTGCAATCACATTGCAGGAAATTTCAGCATCCAAATGCTTTGGCTTTCACAGCCTATGTGCCCTTTCTAAGAGAAGCTCTCACTGAGATGCAGAGGGTAGGAGAGCTGCAAAGTAGTCCATCAAAAATCCCTAAAGGGCTCCCCGTTTTATGGTTTCAGGTATGCCAATAGAATGGAGATTGTTCCACCTTGACCTGTCCTCTATATCTATATTGGCTGTTTTAGCCGTTTGGGTCCCAATTTCCTCCTCAGTACTTATGGCCATATCTGCTGGGCCATTTTGGGCAGTAGTCATCTCTGTCATTTTATTCTTGATATGAGAGGTGCACTCGCTGGTGCAGAAAAGTTTGGGAGTAATTTAGTTTGCTGCTTGTCTTGGGTCATCCTTTAACCAAACTTCTTCGTCCCTCCAAGACACCAGACACCACTTGGGTGAGAAATGGCCGTTTTTTTGATCTACTATGTGCCATTTTGCACCACAATGCAATGGAGCTCACGGATTAAATGTCCAGCTACATGAGCAGTGGGACACTCCCCCAAGCTGGACATTTTTTTTTATGAGAGAGAGGCTGCTGCTGGACATTTTATCAATGAGGGGAAGCTGTAGCTGGACATTTTGTTAATGAAGGGCGGGTGCTGGATATTTCATTAAGGACCAGAGGCTTTTGCTGGACATTTTATCAGTGAGGGAAGACCTCAGCTAGACATTTTATTAATGAGGGATGGCTGCAGCTGGACATGAGGGGAAGTTGCTGGATGTTTTTTTAAAAAGGGGAGGTTGTTGGAAATTTCATTTGTGAGGGGAGACTGCTGCCTACCAATGCTTATTTTTTTTGTTTTAAAAATTTGATTCCCCAGCTTATTTTTAGGTCGGTGTGTAATTTAGTATATATGATACATTTTAAAAATTCCAGAGGATTTGATCCACACAAACCAACACATGGGCATCTTTGCAATAAAGAAATGTATTTGTAAATACCTAAAACAAAGTACATAATGTAGTTACAGTAAACAAAAAAAGTAGAGCAACAATTTGGTGGAATGGGTGAGCATAGGGGTATATCTGCCCAACACTTTGGCTCCCGCTGTAGACAGCAAACTTTCCAGAGTGAAATTTTGCAGACTGCAAATTTCAACACCAAGTAGGACTTGGCAAAGACATACATGCTTCCCAGCTGCACTGCTGGATAAATCATGATGCCGAAGCCTCATGGTATATCCAGTAGCACCAGAAAGGCAGATATTTAATCTTATGTTGACGTACAAGCAATCTCACCTATATCTATGAATAGATTTGGTCATCTCTATTTGCACGAAATGGCAGTGATTTCCTGTTGTATGACTTCTAGTGATAAAAGAACATTATAGAAAATTAAATAATTCAATCGAATAGTGTACACGGGGCTCCAGAAACTCTGTACTGACCTCATAAGACTATAAACTGTAAATGGCCCATATGGCAACAATTTCCCCTTTCTTGGCAGGAACTTGTGACAAAACACTACAGAAATTCTGATGACGTTTCTCAGCTTTTCTAGGATGGAATACAGGGTGCAATCTACATTGCAAGGACCGAACAAGCCCAGTGTCAAGGTAGGCCGCTCTGTCTTGTCCCTTAGTTTCTGATTCTCTAAAACCGTATCTGTAAAAATTCTTCACCCTACTAGCCCTAGTTTTCTCCTTTATCTCTCTGCTTCGGACATAGGTCTGATCAGGTCATTGATCTGAAGAAGGGTGAAGAAATCAGGTGATACCTTATTGAGGCTACCTAAGAAAATTTAATTTACCTCAAAAGGGTACCACTTGATTTTCTATTTTTTTCCTGCTCTTTACGGCTAATATCCTACAGGTCTACATAGCTGATCTGAACACACGTTGGCCATTTCCAGGCTCCTCCTTGTTTTAATCCCCACTGATCCTCTCAGTCAGGGAAAACATCTAGTACATATGATCGGGCATCTGCTTTAACTATGCTTCTTTTGGCTGTGCTGCAAACCTCAGTAACATGGGGAGAGCCGCCATTTTATAAAATTAAACCAAAGCAAAGAATAAAAAAAAAACAGATTTGATTTGCTGTTATGAAAACAGGAGATTTGTACAAAATCTATAAATCAATGAATAGATTTACTCATCTCTAGTCCTAACAAATAAGAGTTAGACTAAAGGGTTGTGAGGTACAAACAAAAGTCAAGGCCCAGGGTCTTAACTACAGGAGTAGCAGCCTCTATGCCAAGGGGCCCCGGCATCTATGGCATTGGGTGTGTATTGGGAGTGTATGTGGTGTATGTATATGTATGTGGTATTGTATCTATGTGTGTATTTGCATATGCTGCATGGTACGGTAAGTAAGTGTGTATATTCTGTATGTACATGTGGTGTGTATATACTGTATGTAAGTTTATGCTGTAACTGTTTGTATGTAAGTAAATAATTGTGTGCATATATGTGTTTTGATTGTAACTCACAAGTCTGAGTATACAAATATGTATTGTATGAGGGTCCCCATTCAGAAGTCTGCTATTGGCCATGCCTCTCCTAGTTACGCTTCTGTCCGGACCTGTGAAGTACATGTAGAGTTGATAATCAGGTTGTAGGTTGGGACGGACAGAACAGACACATAGACAGAAACAAGATAGGGTCATTCCCTGAAGCTCATTAGCTTGTGGACATTTTATTAGCACAGAAAATCAGGAAGCAAAGTCAAGGTCAGGTATTTGGGAAATACTCAATATACAGGAAGACCGAAAACCTCACAGGAACTAACATGGAAGTAACTTTAATGATTAGGCACCTCTCAATGGTGGAAGGGATTGGCCAAGGAGGGGAAATAAGGACATGTTCTTGTAGGTGCCGGTTCAACCTATAGAAGGCAAAAAAAGATGCCCATGTGTATAGGCAGTGAGGAGAGCCACATACCTGGAGTGGTAAGTATCCTACATACATCATAATATCAGGGAGATACAATATAACAGTGTTCAGTAAGTACAGTATCAGAATTCTGTGTCTGGCTATGTATTTTTTCCCTTACAGTTCTAATATTTCCCTCCCTCCTGTGACCTGTCTTGTTCGATATTTTCGTCTTTGATCTAAAACAAAACCTAGAACCAGATATAAAGCTCCTCCAGTCAGTGTCAGAGCAGTCCTGATCTTCTCATCAGAGATCTGTGTCTGTCACGTGTCTGGGGTCACAGAGGAGACTCTGTACTTATTACCTGATGTTCTGTTACAGTAAATCTCATCTTTTATGGAAACTCTGCTGGTTATTTCTCTTGTATCTGACTCTTAGCTCCGCACAGTCACAGACCTCAGCAGCTGGATGTCATCTCACCATGAAGGATTATACATTTGAGTACAAATATTCTCAGGATGGAGACATTATCATCGGAGGGATCTTCACTGTACATTCATGGGTACAAACCTTTAGATGTAAAGGAGACATTTTCTCCAGAATGTTTTGCAGATAGTAAGTACTGAAAGTATAGAAACTATTAGAAATTATCATTTGATGTTAAATAGTTTTGTGTAAAAATACAAAAGTCCTTACGAAATTATTTTTTTACTGGCTAAACAGAAACATTACAATTTTGCCCTTCATCAGGCAGGTTACACTTTAAGAGAAAAATACAACATATTATAGATATTACACCAAGACAATGGGGCAGATTTATCAAGCTGTCTGAAAGTCAGAATATTTCTAGTTGCCCATGGCAACCAATCACAGCTCAGCTTTCATTTTACCAGTGCTCATGAATATTTAAAAGGGGAGCTGTGATTGGTTGCCATGGGCAACTAGAAAAATTCCGACTTTGTGCAATTAGTGCATGTGGTCATAAATCATTAAGATAAGTATGAGAAATAAAATCAAAGTTTTTGCTACACAATGAAGGACAATGGGGGATGACCTAGGATTGCAGGGGTCTGGGGTTAGACTCTTGTGGAGATTGGCGTGTCCGTGTGATGTATCATAACCCAAGGGGCAATATTGAGTTTTTGTGTCAGTGACTGGACAGTCATCATCAGCTTCAATTCCCAGGTTTTTGACATGACCTTTCTTTGTGTTAGGACCTTTAAATCTTTTATATTGTTATCTGGTCCAGTTTTCCCACAAGCGTCTCCATGTTCTGGCTCGTGATGTGTGAGTTTCCTCAATATACTGTATATATTATATGTGTGCTTGATGACAGAACATGGGCACCAGTTTTGCATTTTTTTGCCCATCTCTGTTGGTGGTAAGATGGCTGACCAGCTACATGCAGCCAATGTGCACATCAAACATAAACCCACATCATGTGAACTATTACTTGTCAAATTAAACACTACATAAAAATAAGATTATAATATAATTACAAATAACTTGGTTACATTTTACCACTACATCACTACATAATCATGTGAGCACAAGCAGTGATCTGCTGCACTTGGGCCCGTTTGTAAGGAGCTGGTGACGTCACAGTTACTACGGCATGACTCGTTTAGAGGTGCAATAGTCATGTGACCCAAAGTTGAGCAACTGTGAAATGCAGCGATGGTCAGAGCAAAGCTTGTCACAGCTCAATCAGAACATTTCTTAAAGGGTGAGTACAATAAACACATATTATGGATATACAGTATTTTTTCTCCTTTATTCAGAGTTTTTACAGTCACCTATTTCATTTCCTAATTATCAATAAAACAGGTAAATAATATGCGGAAATGATTTCATAAATGTATATTAAAAATGTATTTAATTGGAAATGACATATAAAATGCTAAGAAGTTTGTTTCAAAAGGGGTCCTATTCTTTGTTTGGTCTTATTTAGTCATGTAACAAGAATTCCTATTGATTTGTAAAGTGCTGCGGTATTTTATCATTATTGTTCTTGTAAGTTAAGCCATTTGGAAATCTAGTATGAAGATTAAACAGCCAGGAAGCTTCTCGGTCTTTGAGGCTAACTGATATTTTCCAACCTCACACAGGTCTTTTATTTTATCTATGCAGAATAGTTTTCACACAACTGATGTTGTTCTTGTGTACTTAGACGCTCCGAAAAGCTACGGCCTTCGGGCTTGGCTATGTCTTATAGATGCTCTAGGAATCTAACCACAAAACGTCAAGCTGTTTGTCCTTTATACATAAAGTTACAAGCTATACACTTACTGACCTATATTACATTTTGGGAAAAACAATTAATAAATTCCCTAACTGTATATTCCATCTCCCTGCGACTGTTGTAAAACATTTTTTCTTATTTGCAAAGAGACAATGTATTTGTCTCATTTTGCATTTGTGCGATCCACATGTGTGGAAACCCTTCCATAATAACCAAGTATATTTGGATTTATAACGTTAAAACAATGGAGACAAAATATTGCCCAGGGTATCTCTCAATAATGGAAGATTTTTTTAATATGAAGAAATTGGGGACTTAAATTGGTGTTGCTTGTTTCTTCCTTGTATATTCTTTTGAGCTACTGGGAAGGATTAGGAAGGATCTGTCCCTTTTTGTAACTATTGCTTTTGCTATATAAGTCATCCATTTCGGATAACCCCTAGCATTTAATCTGGTGCTTATTTCCTCACACTATGTCATACCTGCAATTCCTTCTAGACCCAATCATTGCCCCCATTGGTATGTCTTTCCTAGTATATCGGGGATGTTGGCTCTGAGCATGTAGGATACTACTCATTGCAGTGGATTTTCTATGCGTAGCTATTGTCTTCCTTGGGGTACCATCGAGTGTTAAATCGATAAAGTATTTGAATCACAAGATCATTGGCATAAATGAAGTCTACAAAGAGTGGTATGGTGGATTCATCTCCACTCCATATTAATAAGATATCATTGATGAATCTGCCATACCACTCTACACATTCCAAAAACAGATTTCAGAAAAAATGTAGGTTTCCTCCCACCATGAAAATGTGATAATGGCCAAAGAGGGTGAAAATTTGACTGCCATTCTGACAACCCTTATCTGAATGTAAACGGTGTCATCAAAAAATGAAAAAAAGTGTGTGCAAATAAATACTGAACAACCAACAACAAAAATTCCTTAGAATCCTGCAGATATCCTGTTACTGTCAGTACAAAGCTCTGCAGGTGATTATCTACCCATGCACTTAAGTTTTCATTTAAAGTGTAACTGTAAAGTTATAATGATTTTACCAAATTTACATATGTGTTCCCCCCTTTTAAAACAAACAGAACAATGGCCACATTGTGGCTGGTGAGACCAAGGTCTGGTGAGACCAAGGACGTCTTATATCTGCACTCAAGTACAATTAGGTTGCCCACAGATCCCATGATGCTTTGTGTTCCCTCTGAAAGTAATTTCGTAGCACATACATTGAGATTTCTACAAGTAAAGCCACTGACCACTGCACAGTCTGGAATCTCCTCAGCTGGAAATCATTCTTTTTTTGATATCCTAGGTAATACAGGACAACTTGAAGACAGTCCCTCCCTATGCGAAAATGAGGACATGAAACAAGACGAACAAGCAGAGAAGACAACAGCTTGTCAGGGGCAGAAGTCGCAAAGGAAATAGCCAATAAAGAGCAAAGTCAGAAAACAAAGGGATTGTCTGTCTACAAAGGCCAAGATCAAAAAACCTGAAATATCAGAAGTACAACAAAGAATAGTAAAGTGGCAAGCTTTCCAGAAATATAACTAGCACCGAACCAGGAATGAGAGCCTCTGCCCCAGATGACTGGAGCACATGCCTGTTAATCACAGCAAGTTAACTGTTGCTGAAGCAAAGCAGAGCTGCAGAGGAACTGGATGTGGTCTTAATACAGCCAGCAACATAAACCACAGTTCACACTATGACACGTCAAGGAAAAATGCAGAGAGAAACTAAACTCATCCTAAGCTGCAACTGTGGACAGAGTAAAATACTGGGACTGATTTGCGGCAATATAGAAGTATAAAAATCATGTTAACCAGTCTGCAGCTCTGGCCAGCTCTGGCCAGCTCTGACCAGTCCTTCCTGGTCCCACCCATTAAATCTACATAGAGCCTGAGACTTTAGGGACAAGGCTGGACTGGTAGGGTATTGGGATGTACATAAATAATAAGACACTTCTAGTGACACACTCTACTGATATAGCCGGAATGCTACAGACTGATTAGCATAATTTTATGGCATATAGATTTATAATAAAAAGAAGTCCGAAGAAGAACTAGTCTACCATCAGTAAAACTAATTGTAGATGTCCTCTAAAAAGATCCAGATCTTATTCCATTTTAAGTGTCTGTATGATTAATAATGAATTGTGGGGTTGCGTTAAGGGTGCAATATTACAAGAAAAACTTAATAGAACACTCAACTGAAACTTTAAAAAGGAACTAAAAATATAAAACTAAAAAAGTAAAAAAAATGACATTTAAGTTATTAATAATGATTGTGCCTTACAGTGCTGGTCCTAGAGAGTACATGCATCTCCTGGCATTTATAACTGCAATTAATAATATCAACAATGATCCAGATATTCTTCCTAACATCACCCTGGGATATCATCTTGGCCAACCGGAGAGCCCAGGACCACAGAATGTGCTGCCACTAAATACTCCCTGCTACCTGCCTCTTAGCACTGTTGTTGGGATAGGTGACAGTGGCTGCAGGATCCTGATCATGCAGATGGAAGCCTTCCACAAATCTTCCACGCTCATCATCTAGCATGGACACAGAGTGAAGAAGCGACGGCGAAACGTGCGTCGGGGTGCTGTGGTGGTGGTCAACCCTTTCTCCCGCAGCTTTACATTATGTCACGCCCGGGTGGGTCATTACAGAGGAGATATGTTTACACTGACTTGTTTTGGGACCACCACCACACTCTTTTTTGTGTTTTGTGGAATCTTTTATGTAATTTTTAAATAATTGTTGTCTTGATTGCTGTAATTTGTATATAATAAAGATTGTTGACATTTTATTCCCAATAAGCAGCTTTTGGTCTGTGATTGTGGATTGACTTTCTGTCCTATATACCCCCATTGGTATTATTGTTGTTGTTTTGGTGCTAGGATCTGTACAGGAACAGGGCTATCTGATTGGTATTCACAGAGTGAAGTAAGTCTGTATAAACACTCATAATATGCCTAGCAGACACTTCACAGTCTGGCCTGATAGTAGTCATCATCCAGTAGTGAAGGCTGTGAATGACGGGGGAGGTTGCCACATATTTCGCTGCTCTTGAGTCGTGGATTTGTGGATCAATTCAACATGACAGTGTCACAGAAGTAATATTATTCCTTATTTCCAGATTAGTTACGGGGCCAGAGACTCCTCGCTCAATGATAGAAGATTATATCCACATTTCTTCCGCACGGTTCAGGGTGATGAGACACAATATGTGGCTTTAGTGAAGTTATTGTTGTATTTCCAGTGGAACATGGTTTGTATTTTTGTCACAAATGACGACACTGGAGAACGGGAGCTTCGTTTTCTTCGCACTGAGCTCATGAAATCTGGAATATGTGTTGAACGAGTATTTTTCATGACACAGGACAAAATCATTGATGCGTCTGTCATGGAAGATTTAAAGGCTGAAGTCATTATACTTTGTGGTACAAGTAGTAGGATGGTTAATAGTATTCTAGTTCAATCATCACTAAGTATTAAAAATAAAACTTTTATATTTCCGGCATCTTGGTCACATGATTCTATGTTTATGGATGGGAAATACAATAATTGCAGCCTCATATTCAGCCCTGTAAGATATGGAATAAAAGGATTACAGGAAATGTTTCTAAGCTTCCATCCATCCAGATACCCAGATGACCCCATCCTGGAGGATCTGTGGATCACCACATTGTTCTGCTTTTCTAGAAATTCTTTGAAAAATATTCTTTTACAACTCACTGTTACTGTTCCTCTTCACAACTGCACTGATGAGGAACGTTTCACAAACCGCACCCATTATTATGAGGATGGATCACCATATAAAGTGTATACGGCTGTACAGATGATGGCCCAGACATTGGATAACATTCATAAAACATTAGAAATTACCAAAATAAACCAAAATAAAAATCATTTTAATCTATTTAGAAAAAAGGTAAGACAAAAAACATATTAGAAAATATTCACCAATTGAAAAAAACTTCCTTGTGACAAAAAAAACATAAAATTGTTTAGAAAAACAGCTGTCATGTACAAATAATTATATGGTTAGTTCTAACGGTTACTTATAAAACGATATCTGAAAATAAATAAGAAAAAAGGCCATTCATTTATTTTTTGTTTATTTGGCCTTCACTATGCAGATTTTATAATAACTTCTTTATATTCTACCGGTTGTTTCAGACTGATTGGGGCACATTTACTTAACTGGTCCCTTGGAGTTCCCGAAAATGCATTGTCCCACGACAATGCACTGTGCAGCGATTCACTTAGGTCGTGCACCCAATTTCCTGCATGTGTTGCTTCCCCGCTCAGGTCCGACAGAGTTAACCTTCTTCTTCCTGGTGCATGTAAGTGCATTGGTTGCGACACAATTTTAATCTTAATTCCCGCGCTCAGTCCGAATCTGTTGGATCATCCAACGGCATGCCCCCCGATTTCTGTTGCATTAAAGTCGCTGCCCCAAAATCTGATCGCGTGTGCCAAAATCCCCTTCTAAATATCTGTCCCAGCAGCGAGATCCCCAAAAACGAAGGAAATGTGATTTGCGGACCCTTAGTAAATAAGCCCCATTGATACCAAAGGTGTTTTTTTACTGATTTTCCCTAGTTTATTTATATGTTGCTTTATATGTAAAAGGGGCATTAGGGATGTTTTAATTTGTTTCATAATTTAGTTTTATTATTAATATTTCTTATTGTTTTTGTTACTTTGTTACTTTTTAGAAACTTGCAGATGCATAGGTTGACACACAGGGGCACATTTACTGAGAAGTGTGCAGGGAGCACTAGATTTAGGATTTCTGTTGCACATCCTGCTTGACATACATGCACAGCTCCGAAAGAATGAACATCTTTTTTTGGTGCACCTTTAATATGGGTCATGTGACACACTTCTGTCTGACTTTGCATGTTAAATGTAGCACATGGTCCAACTGAGCTCCAGAATGCCCCCTACAGTGCAGAAATTTGTGCTGCATGATGCAGAGTACAGCAGCGCAACAAAAAGGGTTGAGTGAGACCCAAATGTGGTGCAGACACTTCTTAAATTGCACTGAAAGACTATGCAAAGTCAGACAGAAAACTGGCCCATGGCCCTTAGTAAATGTGCCCCAGCTGGAGGCAGAAGTCATGTGCCAAGTACAGAACCAGGGAATCTCTTTTGGTGCCACTAATGCTGTGTGATGCTGTGTGGTGCGGGCATTGGTAAGTACAAGAGATGAGCGAGTATACTCGTCCGAGCTTGATGCTCGTTCGAGTATTAGGGTACTCAAAACGGCTCGTTGCTCGGACGAGTATTTCCCCTGCTCGAGATCGAGCATTTAATTAAAAAACACAGTGAAGAACAGTGAAGAATAGAATAAAAACAGTGAACACAGTGAACACAGGATCATTTAAGTGAAAACACAGTGAAAAACACAGTGAAAAACACAGTGAAGAATAGATTACAGATGTTCGGCATATCTGCTTACGTGTCGGAAGATACGGGCGGAACTGTGCGAACAAAATAGTATGTGAAGAACAATAGATATGTGTGAAGAACACTTTGAAGAACACGGTGAGTAGGACAGAGACATCGGGGAGCAGCACAGAGACATTGGGGAGCAGCACAGAGACATCAATGAGTGGGAAAGAGACATCGGGGAGCGGCACAGAGACATCGGGGAGCGGCACAGAGACATCGGGGAGTGGGACAGAGACATCGGGGAGTGGGACAAAGACATCGGGGAGTGGGATAAAGACATCGGGGAGCGGGACAGAGACATCGGGGAGCGGGACAGAGACA
>CM033641.1:7527450-7705333 GCA_019512145.1 Engystomops pustulosus
TCGGGGAGCGGGACAGAGACATCGGGGAGCGGGACAGAGACATCGGGTAGCAGGACAGAGACATCGGGGAACAGGACAAAAACATCGGGGAACAGGACAGAGACATTGGGGGACAGCACAGGGACATCAGGGAGCAGCACAGAGACATAAGGGAGGACAGAGACATCGGGAAACAGAACATAGACATCGGGGAGGAAGACAGAGAAATCAGGGAACAGGACAGAGACATCGGGGAGGGCAGAGACATCGGGGAGCAGCACAGAGAGATCAGGGAACAGGACAGAGACATAGGGAAGGGCAGAGAAATCGGGAAGCGCAGAGAGATTGGGGAGACTTCAGTGGAAGAAGAGGAGCGGATCCCGGGACAGTGCATCCAGGAGATCAGCACCAAGGACAGAGACATCGGGGAGACTCCAGACCCTGCAATCAGGTAAATCCGCTGTGTGTGAATGGGGGTCTCACAGGAGAAGGTCCCGAGGTCTCAGACACTTGCTGAAAGCTCAGAGAGAAAGTTGCAGATAAGAGATGATAGGATAAGTTATAAGAGGGGTTCACCAGGAGAGGGGGGAAGGACATAGAGGGTGAGGTATGGAAACATCTGCAATGTGTTCTTCACACACACATATATAGTGTTCTTCGCATGCTATTTTGTTCGCACCGTTCCACGCGTATCTCCCAACAAGTAAGCAGATGTGCCAAACATCTGCAATCTATTCTTCACTGTGTTTTTCACTGTGTTTTTCACTTAAATGATCCTGTGTTCACTGTGTTCACTGTTTTTATTCTATTCTTCACTGTTCTTCACATCTGCTAACTTGTCGGGAGATAATATACGCGCGGCACAGTGAAGAATAGATTGCAGATCTTTGCATACATCTGTTAACTTATCAGAAGACATTCTTTTTCAATTAAATAACACATTTTATTCCCGAACCATGGTCCCTTTAAAAAAATGCTTGAGTCTCCCATGGGGCTCGTTATTCGAGACAAGCACTCGAGCATCAGGAAAAGTTTGTCTCGAATAACGAGCACTCGGGCATTTTAGTGCTCGCTCATCTCTAGTAAGTACTAGACGGCGGCAAAGTGTAAGCATCTGCCATAGTACTTGCAGCAAGTAGGCAGTTGTTTAGGAGGTTATTCACACCATGAGTGTGATCAAGGAGGAATTCTAAGCTGCCTTTTCATATTCTGGTAGAAACTGATCTAGTTGGTGGCATGAAAAGGCAGCATGGTGGCAGCAAGTGGTTGACTGCAACGACAACTTTACAAAAAAAAATGTATGTAAATGTTCAAAGGGTTCAAAGGGTTTATTTCATTCCTCCACATAAAGAAATGCATGCGATGATAGTGTCACCGAAAAATATAGCTCATCCTGCAAATAGCAAGCCCCCATCCAGTGATATTGACTGAAAGATAATGAATCTCCAAGCCTAGGAAAAGGACAGGAGGTAGATGAAAAATATATGGCATAACTTGCTTATTGGTTGGGGTCTCGGTGATGGGACACCATGGATTATGAGGGTTCCATTACTAAGATGCCCACCGATCAGCATGTTAGCCCTTGTGATAGGGGATTACCTTGTTGTCACTGGACCATCCTTTTAAGATGATCATCTTTGTAGTATATTGAATATAGATTTGTTCAGCAGAACTTTGATACATTTTATGAATTGGTTAATGAAACATTTTATGTTGTAGCTGAGATATTACATGAAGTTTATGTGTACCAAGGATCCGGATGGAACACAATTATGTTTTAACAATAAAGGTGAAATCTCGGAACCATTAGAGATTCTCAATTTTATAAACAAAGTACATGAAATGACCATAGAGATCAAGTCAGTGCAAGGACTCGCAGCTTCTATTGGTGCTTTTGGGCCCAGTTGTTGGGTATATATGGATATACACAGGTAAGTTCTCATTCCAAAGCTTAAATGGGTTCTTGCTTTAATGCTCGAGATCTGAGCTGAGCTGAGCTGGCATTGGGATAGACTGGGCTCCGATCATGGGTGTTTAACCTGTTAAAGCCAATTTTAAGTTGGGTTTGGCTTTTTATCTTTTGGAAAGCTATAAATTTTACTGACAAATAACTGACAAAATTTTACCCCTATAAATTTCCCCTCCATTAGGATTTAATTACTATCAGGATCTCAAGGAGTTAAGAATCTTCCTAAAAGCTATTTATGATAGTTTTCAAGTTTGTATAAGTAATAAAAGTTAAAAACACTAGAGTTTAAACATAAAAATAAATAAAAAATAAATACATAAAAATATAAGCCCCTAAAATGTCACTTTACCATAAAAATACTTAATAAAGTATAAAAAACACAAATACACAAAAACCCCATATATTTGGCATTGCCGCATCCGTAACAATCTGTATAATAAAACAGAATCATTTCTAGACCAGCATGGTAAACGCCTGAAAAAAAAACACAAAAAATGTTCAGAAAAAAGATAATTTTTAATTAATACTTTAAAAAATGCTCTAAAAGTGTTTTAAAAAATGTTACACCCACTAAAATAGGACCACTAAAAAAACTCTTCTCGCAAAAAATAAGCCTTTAACCAGATTCATCAGCCGAAAAATAAAAAAAATTATGCATATGAAAAAATGGTGATGCTAAAATTGACATTTTCGCCAAATGACCTTTTATTCCGTAAAATTTGGAAACAAATTAAAAAATCTATATAAATGAGGTATTTTCTTAATCGTGATGACCCATAGAATATAAATAATAAACTCTTTTTTATGTTATGGTAAACGGACAAAAAAGAACCCCCAAAAAATCTTACAAAAAGTTGATGATTTTCATTTTCTCCACCAACAAAGAGTTAATAAAACCTCACCAATTATCTATAGATGCCCCAAAATTATGTAACAGAAAAGTGCATCTCATGTGGCAAAAAAATAACCCTATTGGTCAACATCAAATAAAGAAAAAATATTATAGCCTGTAAAATGTGCCAATACAAATCTGCTCTGGATGGGGCTCCTTCCCTTCTATCACCGTCTGTGCGCCCATACAGCAGGATACCACCACATATAGGGTATTGGTATACTCAATTTGTAGACCGCACCTCCGTTTTGTTTTAACCCCTAAAAAAACCTAAAGGATTAAACCCTTATCACCGACACTAGTTTTCAGCTTAATGACCATACTCGAATTTTTCATATCTGCCCTGTTTCACGATAATTGGTTATAACTTCGGGAAAGCTTTAACATATCCTGGTGATTTTGAGAATGTTTACTTGTGACACATTGTACTTCATGTTAGTTGTAAAATTTAAGTGATAAGTTTTGCATTTAGTTTTGAAAAAAAAATTCATTTTCAAAGTTTAAAATGTTCCGCTTTCCAGACAGGAAATAAAACTACCCAAAAAGCATGATAATTAACATTTATGGAATGTCTGCTTTATGTTGAGATTATATTTTATGAATTCTCTCATTTTTCTAGGATGTTATGAGGCGCAGAACTTTAGGTGCAATTTTTCCTCATTTTCATGAAAATCCCCAAAACTCACATTTTGTGTTTCAACTCAGCTTCAAAGTGACTTTGAAAGGCCTAAATAATAGTTCACCCCTCAACGTATAATTTTTTATCTTTATTCTCTGGTTCACTGCGATTACGGTGATACCTCGTTTATATAGTTTTTCTTATCTTTGCTCAATTTTACTGAGCAAAACCAATATTGGAGGAAATCGCATTGTTTTTACTATTGACAAATTTTCAGGACCATAAATTCTGTATTTTTCTGTTTTCAGATCAGGTTGAGGGCTTATTTTTTGCATGAAGAGTTGTTCTTTTCAATTGTATCATATTAGGGAATGTAACTTTTTTTGATCACCTTTTAGAACATTTTTGTGATGGTGTTTGATGAAAAGTGGCATATTATGGGAAGTTTTTCATGTTTTTTTTTTACGTCATTCAACGAGCGGGTTCAATATTAATTTAGATGTATTGTACAGATTAATACGGATGCAGTGATACCAAATATGTACTTGTTTTATGTTTTATATACTTTATTTGCATTTTATGTGTAACTGGGGAGATTATGGGACTTTTATTTCAATTATTTATTTAATTATAACTATAATTTTTTTTTTTTTACTTTTCTACATTTTCTACCTTTTGGCTTAAACAAGCGTTCAACTGATCGCTTGTTCAAGCCTTTACACTGCAATACACTTACAGTATAAGCACGCTCAGGTACATACAGCCAGGTACTGCCAGGAGGCGGAACCCAGCGGGGAGAGAAGCTGATAGCCTCAGGGCACTCAGAGCTGCAGCAAGAGGGATCAGATCCACCGGTAAGCACACCGGGGGTGGGGGTGGGGTCCGATCCACGGTGAGGATACTTAGACGCCGCGGTAATGCTTGACCGCGGCGTGTAAGGGGTTAAACACCCAGGATCTGAGTTTTTCTGATCCCAAATGTTAGTGCTGGGTCTGGGCTGTGATATCACCGCCCAACACTGGCACCAACCTAACCCGATGTCCCGAAATCTTCTTCTGACACGCAGCTATAGAAAGGCTTTGCATCAGATAAAGTACCTAAATAATAGCTAGACTCGTAAATGACCCCATTATGGAAACTACACCCCTCAACGTAAGAAAAAGCACTTTTAAGACATTTGTTTAACCCCTTAATGACCGCTCTATTGGCTTTTTATGGCGGCCATTAAGGGGTTAAACAAATGTCTTAAAAGTGCTTTTTCATACGTTGAGGGGTGTAGTTTCCATAATGGGGTCATTTACGAGTCTAGCTATTATTTAGGCCTCTCACAGTCAGTTAAATGTTGAGCAGGTCCATCTAAATACGGATTTTGCTGATTTTCGAATCAGCACCTAAATTCTGAGCCTCATTCCAGTAAAATATGGGGGATTTTAACAAACCATGCCAACATAAAGCAGATATTTTGGAAATGTAAATTATGAATTTATTTGGATGCTATGACTATCTGCATCAAAAGTAGAGAATTTAGAACTTTGAAAATAAAGAATTATTCAAAATTTTTGCCAAATTGATTATTTTTTCATAACTAAACACCAAAGATATCATGCAAATGTTTAAACTAATTTAAAGTACAATGTGTCGCGAGAAAACAATCTCAAAATTCCCAATATATCTTATAGCGTTCCAAAGCTATAAGCACTTATAGTGACACAGGGTAGATTTAAAAATTGGTGTGTGTCCTAAAGGCCAACCTGTAGGACAACCAAAACACTGTGCGTAGTGACCTTTAATGATAATATACCTACAATGTTGCAACTAACCTATACCTGTATGGAAAGGGTTGTGCCAGGGAATTCTAATTCATCCCAATACGTTATAGATCAAAAAACAGAAAGAAAGGAGGAATAAAATGGGGACTGAGATTGGGTTTTGAAAAGGTGAAAATATAAACTTTATGAGTTACAATGTGTATTTATAAAAACATATATAAATAAAAGGATGGCTACAGGAGAGGCAGAAGTTTACAAAGACCAGGACATATGATATACAGGAGGTAAGTAACAAATAGTAAGGGGCATGCTGATGACAAACTCAATAGTGAATTTCAGCATTGTATGTGCCCAAACAGTTGACAGCAGTAACATTAAAATAGCATGGGCAAGTGACTAGTACAATCCATGGAAGTATGCAGTTACCTGGTAAGCAGAAATTCCCCAACGCGTGTTTCAACCCGCCGGTCTTTCTCAAGGGGAAGACCGTCAAGTTCAAACGCGCGTTGGGGAATTTCTGCTGACCAGGTAACTATGAGTACAGGTTTTCGGTTCACAAAAACACAAAATCATGCTTTTGCTGGACCGGCTCAGATTTCAAGTCACTTTAAGAGGCCTAAATAAAAGTAAAACCCCATAAATTACCCCATTGTAAAAATAACACCCCTTAATGTATGGAAAACAACACATTTTCAGTGGATAAAATATCAAAATACTCCACAAAATTTGATACCCAATTTCTCCTGAGAATAACAATATGTGGTGGTTACCTGCTGTATGGACACACGCCAGGGTATGGAAGGGAAGCGGCACCATTCAGAGCAGATTATGCATTGTCCCTTTTTATTGGCTATACAATTTTTCAGGACATGAGATGCACTTTACAAATATTTCATTTTAGTTGGTCATTAGCTTATTGATGAGATTTTATTAACTGTTAAATGTATATAGGGAAAGAAAATTGTAAATTTTGGTTTCCTTTCTTGTTGTATTTTTTGGGGGCCGTACACCATACCATAAAAATAACATACCATATATACTCGAGTATAAGCCTAGTTTTTCAGCACAAAAAAAAAGTGCTGAAACCCCAAACTCGGCTTATACTTGAGTAAAAAAAAATATAGGTTTTACCAGGTTTTTGTGGTAAAATTAGTGGCCTCGGCTTATACTTGGGTCGGCTATACTCGACTATATACGGTATTTTCTACGATACTTTATTTATATAGTTTTTTTTTTTAATATATATTTTTACAATTTTACTGAAGAAAAACTAATACAGAGAAAATGTCATCACCATATTTTTGGAGACATAACTTTAATATTTTTTGATTGACAGAGCTGGTTTAGGGCTTAATTTTTGCGTGTTAAGTTGTCCTTTTCACTGGTACTGTTTTGGTACCATTACACATAGCTTTTTTTGGGTTTCATTTTTACGGCACTCATTAAGCCGGTCCAATAATGTTTCTGAATTCTCATACAGATTGTTATGGACGCGGCAATGCCAATTATGTGTGTTTTTTTTTTTATTTTGTGTTTTTTACTTTATTAGATATGTATAGGGAATGCGCATGCTCAGTGTGTTACATCTCATCCTTTTATCCTAAGCATAAAACATTTGTGAACTTGTCTCATAGCTTCATCCTGCCCCTCTTTGATTTGGCCTGTACTCTGCATCTCCCCTGCTGTGTAGACCTGTTGTCTCTGCTCAAGTTATAAATGTAATTGGCATTTTCAAATTGGCGTTTGTTCTAAATAAAAAGATGGGGGGCTCTGTTTAGAAATGCAAACAAAACTACCAGAGTTCAAAAGAACTTGAAACAACTAGTTCTGACTAAATTTCATACTATTACCACATATCAAAATAACAATTAGTAAATAAAAACCATACACATTCAAATCAATTACTCTTCTTTAAAAAAAATTTTGTCATTTGGAACCCCTTAAGATTTTTTTAAATAATTATGGCCAACCGGAGAGCCCAGGACCACAGAATGTGCTGCCACTAAATATTCCCTGCTACCTGCCTCTAGGCACAGTTGTTGGAATAGGTGACAGTGGCTCCAGGCTCCTGATCAGAGCAGATGGAGGCCTTCCACTAATCTTCCATGCTCATCATCTAGCATGGACACAGAGTGAAGGATGTCTGTATTGTCGGGGCCGTAAATCGACAATACTCTCTTCTCTCAGACACTCCAAATTAGTGGAGCATGCGTGCACATAGTAAGAAAAGACAGACTCAAGTTCTGTTTTAGTCTTAGCTCATGCTCTTAACTCGCCATGCAGAAAAGAGAACTGAACTAACTTTTATTTCCTGATACACAACTTTTTATATTCGTACAAAGAGGCGTGGTTGCATACATTAGACTCATTACATTTGGTGATAGCTAAGCATATATGTCTTGTCCCCGACCCCTGCTGATTGGTCCTCAAAGCTAGACCTTGGTTGCAATGCCAGGGGAATTTGCAGGAAATTGGCCGTTGGTCCGAATGCTGGTGCTATTCTTAAGAAACTTCTGCTTTTTGATCATAAGACTTGAGTTTCGCTGACAAAGCTATATATCTAGTTAAAACTGGTTTAAGGGAAAAGCTCTGTATTTCATAACATACAGAGTACAACAATATAGAGCAAAGGGCACATGTATACAATCATAAAGCATGTAATTATTATAGACATATAATCATTATCTTGACCCTCACAGTATAAACACTCATAATATGCCTAGCAGACACTGCACAGTCCGGCCTGATAGTAGTCGTCATCCAGTAGTGAATGACGGGGGAGGTTGCCACATAATGTGCTGCTCTTGATTCGTGGATTTGTGAATCAATTCAATATGACATTGTCAAAGAAATAATATTATTCCTTATTTCCAGATTAGTTACGGGGCCAGAGACTCCTCGCTCAGCGACAGAAGATTATATCCACATTTCTTCCGCACGGTTCAGGGTGATGAGACACAATATGTGGCTTTAGTGAAGTTATTGTTGTATTTCCAGTGGAACATGGTTTGTATTTTTACCACAAATGACGACACTGGAGAACGGGAACTTCGTTTTCTTCGCACTAAGCTCACGAAATCTGGAATATGTATTGAGCGAGTATTTTTCATGACACAGGACAAAATCATTGATGCGTCTGCCATGGAAGATTTAAAGGCTGAAGTCATTATACTTTGTGGTACAAGTAGTAGAATGGTTAATAGTATTCTAGTTCAATCATCATTAAGTATTAAAAACAAAACTTTTATATTTCCCACATCTTGGTCACATGATTCTATGTTTATGGAAGGGAAATACAATAATTGCAGCCTCATATTTAGCCCTGTAAGATATGGAATAAAAGGATTACAGGAAATGTTTCTAAGCTTTCATCCATCCACACACCCAGATGACCCCATCCTGGAGGATCTGTGGATCACCACGTTGTTCTGCTTTTCTAGAAATTCTTTGAAAAATGTTCTTTTACAATTCACTATTCCTGTTCCTCTTCACAACTGCACTGAAGAGGAACGTTTCACAAACCGCACCCATTATTATGAGGATGGATCACCATATAAAGTGTACACAGCTGTACAGATGATGGCCCAGACATTGGATAACATTTATAAAACATTAGAAATTACCAAAATAAACAAATATAAAAATCAACTTAATCTATTTAGAAAAAAGGTCAGACAAAAAACGTATTAGCAAATATTCACCAATTGAAAAAAACTTCCTTGTGACAAAAAAATACATAAAATTGTTTAGAAAAACCCCTGTCATGTACAAATATTTATATGGTTAGTTCTAATGGTTATACTTATAAAGCGATATCTGAAAATAAATAAGAAAAAAGGCCATTCATTTATTTTTTGCTTATTTGGTCTTCACTATGCAGATTTTATAATAACTTCTTTACATTCTACCGGTTGTTTCAGACTGATTGGGGCACATTTACTTACCTGGTCCCTTGGAGTTCCCGAAAATGCATTGTCCCACGACAATGAACTTTGCCGCAATTCACTTAGGTTGTGCACCCAACAGAGTTCACCTTCTTCTTCCTGGTGCATGTAAGTGCATTGGTTGCAACACAATTTTAATCTTAAATCCTGCGCTCAGTCCAAAATTGTTGGATCATCCAACAGCATGCCCCCCGATTTCTGTTGCATTAAATTTGCTGCCCCAAAATCCGATCGCGTGTGCCAAAATCCCCTTCTAAATGTCTGTCCCAGCAGCGAAATGTAATCCGCGGACCCTTACTAAATAAGCCCTATTGATACCAAAGGTGTTTTTTTACTGATTTTCCCTAGTTTATTTATATGTTGCTTTATATTTAAAAGGGGCTTTAGGGATGTTTTAATTTGTTTCATAATTTAGTTTTATTATTAATATTTATTATTGTTTTTGTTACTTTGTTACTTTTTAGAAACTTGCAGATGCACAGGTTGACACACAGGGGCACATTTACTGAGAAGTGTGCAGGGAGCACTAGATTTTGGATTTCTGGTGCACGTTCTGCATGACAGACATGCACAGCTCTGAAAGAGTGAACATCTTTTTTTGGTGCACCTTTAATATGGGTCATGTGACACACTTCTGTCTGACTTTGCATGTTAAATGTGGCACACAGTCCAACTGAACTCCAGAACGCCCCCTACAGTGCAGAAATTTGTGTTGCATGATGCAGAGTACAGCAAAAAGGGTTGAGTGTGACACAAATGTGGTAAAGACACTTCTTAAATTGCACTGAAAGACTGTGCAAAGTCTGACAGAAAACTGGCCCATGGCCCTTAGTAAATGTGTCCCAGCTGGAGGCAGAAGTCATGTGCCAAGTACAGAACCAGGGAATCTCTTTTGGTGCCACTAATGCTGTGTGATGCTGTGTGGTGCGGGCATTGGTAAGTAATAGAGATGAGCGAGTATACTCGTCCGAGCTTGATGCTTGTTCGAGTATTAGGGTACTCAAAATGACTCGTTGCTCGGACGAGTATTTCCCCTGCTCGAGAACAAGCATTTAATTAAAAAAAACACAGTGAAGAACAGTGAAGAATAGAATAAAAACAGTGAACACAGGATCATTTAAGTGAAAAACACAGTGAAGAACACAGTGAAGAATAGATTACAGATGTTCGGCACATCTGCTTACGTGTCGGAAGATACGTGCGGAACGGTGCAAACAAAATAGTATGTTAAGAACAATATATATGTGTGAAGAACGCATTGAAGAACACGGTGAGCAGGACAGAGACATCGGGGAACAGGACAGAGACATCGGGGAACAGGACAGAGACATCGGGGAGCAGCACAGAGACATCGGGCAGCGGGACAGAGACATCGGGGAGCTGCACAGAGACATCGGGGAGCGGGACAGAGACATCGGGGAGCGGGACAGAGACATCAGGGAACAGGACCGAGACATAAGGGAGGACAGAGACATTGGGTAGCAGGACAGAGACATTGGGTAGCAGGACAGAGACATCAGGTAGCAGGACAGAGACATCAGGGAACAGGACAGAGACATTGGGGGACAGCACAGAGACATCGCGGAGCAGCACAGAAACATTGGGGAGCAGCACAGAGACATCGGGGAGGGCAGAGACATCGGGGAACAGGACAGAGACATAGGGAAGGGCAGAGAAATCGGGAAGGGCAGAGAGATCGGGGAGACTTCAGTGGAAGAAGAGGAGCGGATCCCGGGACAGGGCATCGGGGAGACTCCAGACCCTGCAATCAGGTAAATCTGCTGTGTGTGAATGGGGGTCTCACAGGAGAAGATCCCGAGGTCTCAGACACTTGCTGAAAGCTCAGAGAGAAAGTTGCAGATAAGAGATGACAGGACAAGTTATAAGAGGGATTCACCAGGAGAGGGGGGAAGGGCATAGAGGGTGAGGTATGGAAACATCTGCAATGTGTTCTTCACACATATATAGTGTTCTTCACATGCTATTTTGTTCGCACCGTTCCGCGCGTATCTCCCGACAAGTAAGCAGATGTGCCGAACATCTGTAATCTATTCTTCACTGTGTTTTTCACTGTGTTTTTCACTTAAATGATCCTGTGTTCACTGTTTTTATTCTATTCTTCACTGTTCTTCACATCTGCTAACTTGTCGGGAGATAATATACGCGCGGAACAGTGAAGAATAGATTGCAGATCTTTGCATACATCTGCTAACTTATCAGAAGACATTCTTTTTCAATTAAATAACACATTTTATTCCCGAACCATGGTCCCTTTGAAAAATGCTTGAGTCTCCCATTGACTTCAATGGGGCTCGTTATTCAAGACAAGCACTTGAGCATCTGGAAAAGTTTGTCTCGAATAACGAGCACTCGAGCATTTTAGTGCTCATCTCTAGTAAGTACTAGACGGCGGCAAAGTGCAAGCATCTGCCATAGTACTAGCAGCGAGTAGGCAGTTGGTTAGGAGGTTATTCACACCATGAGTGTGATCACGGAGGAATTCTAAGCTGCCTTTTCATATTCTGGTAGAAACTGATCTAGTTGGTGGCATGAAAAGGCAGCATGGTGGCAGCAAGTGGTTGAAAAAACTGTCTGCAACGACAACAAAAAATATTTTATGTAAATGTTCAATGGGTTCAAAGGGTTTATTCCATTCCTCCACATAAAGAAATGCATGTGATGAAAGTGTCACTGAAAAATATAGCTCATCCTGCAAATAGCAAGCCCCCATCCAGTGATATTGACCGAAAGATAATGAATCTCCAAGCCTAAGAAAATGACAGGAGGTAGCTGGAAAATATATGGCATAACTTGCTTATTGGTTGGGGTCTCGGTGACGGGACACCATTGATTATGAGGGTTCCATTACTAAGACGCCCACCGATCAGCAAGTTAGCCCTTGTGATAGGGGACTACCTTGTTGTCACTGGACGATCCTTTTAAGATAATCATCTTTGTAGTATATTGCATACAGATTTGTTCAGCAGAACTTTGATACATTTTATGAGTTGGTTAATGAAACATTTTATGTTGTAGATGAGATATTACATGAAGTTTACGTGTACCAAGGATCCGGATAGAACACAATTATGTTTTAACACTAAAGGTGAAATCTCGGAACCATTAGAGATTCTTAATTTTATAAACAAAGTACATGAAATGACCAGAGAGATCAAGTCAGTGCAAGGACTCGCAGCTTCTATTGGTGCTTTTGATGAATCTCTTCCTCCAGGGCAGCAGCTGAATATCTCACCTACAGGTATAATCTGGATAAATAATAAGGTAAGTCATTACACAACGTACTCCATTATCTACAACTGATGCAGCTAACTGGTTCAGGCTTTATTTTTTTTTTTTGTTCACAAAAGTTTTTACACTTTTACGTCAAGTGTAACAGGTGTAGAGGATGCCCCCTGTCTATGGTGATGGTAGAACCAACTCTCCTCTAGGTGTAGAGGATGCCCCCTGTCTATGGTGATGGTAGAACCACCTCTCCTCTAGGTGTAGAGGATGCCCTCTGTCTATGGTGATGGTAGAACCTCCTCTCCTCTAGGTGTAGAGGATGTCCCCTGTCTGTGGTGATGGTAGAGCCGCCTCTCCTCTAGGAGTAGAGGATGCCCCCTGTCTATGGCGATGGTAGACCCGCCTCTCCTCTAGATGTAGAGGATGCCCCCTGTCTATGACGATGGTAGAACCGCCTCTCCTCTACGTGTAGAGGATGCCCCCTTTCTGTGGCGATGGTAGAACCTCCTCTCCTATAGGTGTAGAGGATGCCCCCAGTCTATGGTGATGGTAAAGCCACCTCTCCTCTAGGTGAAAAGGATGCCACCTGTCTATGGTGATGATAGAACCGCCTCTCCTCTAGGTGTAGTGGATGCCCCCATTCTATGGAGATGGTAGAACCGCCTATCCTCTAAGTGTAGAGGATGCCTCCTGTCTATATTGATGGTAGAATCGCCTCTCCTCTAAGTGTAGAGGATGCCACCTGTCTATGTCGATGGTAGAATCGCCTCTCCTCTAGGTGTATAAGATGCCCCCTGTCTCTGGTGATGGTAGAATTGCCTCTCCTCTAGGTGTAGAGGATGCCCTCTGTCTATGTTGATGGTAGAATTGTCTCTCCTCTAGGTGTAGAGGATGCCCTCTGTCTATGTTGATGGTAGAATCGTCTCTCCTCTAGGTGTAGAGGATGCCCCCTTGTCCTGGTCACAGGCCTAGGTATAAAAAGATCTTTGGAGAGATCCTTGTAGTGTTCGTTCAGGTATTTGTACATTGTAATGTGGTCTCCCCTCAGATGTCTTTTTTCTAAACTGAATAATCCCAAATTTTTAAATCTGGTCTGAATAAAGATGCAAAGATTTTAGATAATAAGATTGTAAAGGAAATCTGTGAGCAGTGTTGACCAAACAGTATGCAGACTAGTTAGCTTTTGGCCCTGGAGAGCTGTGAACTGTACAAGTGTGTGTGTTTATAGTAACAGAACCGTGAAAAATGCACTTTAATTACTTGATTGTAGCTAACCTTGGAGCACTCTGGTGCACTGGTTTATGAGATCTCTTAACTTAACACAGAAAAATTTCTCCTCCCAAAGTAACTGTTGTAATATTCAAACAGAAGCCTGCTGCAGTAGGATTGAGGATCTGTGCAGCAGTATAGAGAGAGAGATTTCAGAGACCTGTATACCAAGTTCTTACCAGCCACAATCCTGGAGCATGCATTTTTATGAATCATGTGTTTACTAACACCACATCATCCATTAAAAAACCTGGAAGTTCTTATAATACTTTTTTTTTTTTCAATTCTTAGACACCTTATAGCCGTTGCTCAGTAAAGTGTTCTCCAGGCTTCAGGAAAGCTGTGAAAGAAGGAGACCACATCTGCTGCTACGACTGCGTCTTATGTTCTGAAGGGGAAATTTCCAATGAAACTGGTAATAAAAACTCAAACACCTTGAAAATAATCCTTTAACACCATATTATGTATGTTACATAATCCCCATGTGACTCGTTTGAATACACTATAAACACCCTTGAGCACCTCTAGAATTTTTAATTATATAAACTTGATCCACCTTTGTGCCCACTCCTATACCCAATGACACCCTAATACCTATCTCCTACACTACGTCAAATTCTCTTTCATTCCCTCATTTTGTGAAATTTTCTTAATATTATGACACCACTTAGCCCCCATTGTTATATGTTATGACATCCTTAAGCCTTCTCCAGAAAACTGCAGAGACTCTGTATCTGTGCTGAAGTCTCCCTCTGTCTGCGGAGTCCAGTTTAGGTGGGGTTTATTTGCTGTATTTGGGATTGATTAAGCCACACCCAGCTCTCTGCAGCCAGCCTTGACCAGCAAGGGTTAGTAGAGTGATGAACGGCTGGTCTGCTCAGCTTCTGGGGGGTAGTGTCAAGGAACTCTTTTATATTTCTGCCCAGTCCCATTAGACCTGGTGGGTTCTATTAGCCTCCTCATTCCTTTTTCCTCTAATTTCCTCTGCTATGTTTACTCGACCTAGTGATTCAGTTCTATGCCTTTGCTGGAATTTTTGTTTTGACTCAGTTCTCTCCAACTCTGTTTGTTTGTATGTTGTTTGTCTTTCCTTTGCAGTATTCTCACTCCGTCTGCCTCATACACAGTGGTGGACAACACTGATTCCTCCACTCCCCTATCATCCCTCGAATCCTTTGTGGATCATAATGTTACCCTAATTTTGGATTGCTAGCATGGAGTCACGGAGTGCCAGATTTTCTTAAACAAGCTCCTGATACCGTACAGTATTTTTCTTCTGCTAAAACTGGTTGTATTCAGGAACAAGCAGTATGTAATCCTTAATCCTTTTGGATTAAGAGGCCAGTGTAGGGTAGAGGTTCATTTTAATAAAGCATGGTTATAAAATACCCTCACTACATTATCATTGCTCTAAAGGTCACTTTGATAAAGGTAATGGTTCGGTATAGCTGTTTTATTTGTATAATTTTGTAAACAATAACTATATTGGAGAAAATCTCAGAAAACTCTGCAATACCTGGATTTCGAGGAGTAATATTTTTTTTTCTGCTGACAAAGTTAATAGAGGGCTTATTTTTTTCAGCAGTGGTTGTTTTTATCAATTCTACCATTTTGGTACACATATCGCTTTCTATAATGTTTACTTATGTGTGAGAACTTTATTTTTTATCTTTATTAGAAAACCTTTTTTTTTCACTTTTTAAAACATTTTTCATTTAAGAATGCTAATTACTATTTTAGATCCTGCCAGAGGCAGGTGCTGTTGGGTAGCTTTGGGGTCCTTGATTGGACCTTTAGGGTTGTCCACAGGAACCTTGAAGTCTGTAAGAGTATTATAATAAAGGGAATGAGGTGAAAGCCCCTTACACAGGGCAATCATGCTTGACCTCAGCTGGTACCAGGTTATCAGCTGTAATCAGAGTAATCTCCAATCACAGATGTAAAGCAAGGTGTCAGTAAAATATAGCTTACACCAACAGTTTATGGCACTGGCTCTTCTAAGAGCCAAGTCATAACTTAGACATAATAGAACCGCCATCCTGTACGATTAAAGAAAATCGAGCACTTAAATAATCCTCTACAAAGTACCACTGGTGTTTTGTAGAGGTGAAAAAGTGTAATACAGGCATATCTTTATTGTCAACGTTAGTCTGCTGATTCTTTAGAAAAACTACTTTTTTATTGATGTTTCTGTGGCTGTAGTGCTCTGACTTTAACCCAGCCTTCTGTCTCCTCTGATAAACCCACTTCCCTTTCCTGCTTCTCACTGCAGGTGTGGGGGTGAGGGCAGAGAATTAATAGGTGGCAGTCTACAGAGAAACAGAAGGAAGTGCATATGAGAGCATAGCATGCATGCATAAGTATGCCCGAGGGCTGGTGACATCACTCGTTCTCAGGCATACACGCTACACCTATCCAGTGCATGCCGGCTGTGCACAGAGAGTAGCAGGAGGGGATAGATGCAGGAGACATAAGCCATGTTGGAATTGCTGCATGGAGCATTAAGCCAGAGCCGTAAGTGGTTTTGTGTTACATCCAATCTCCTGCTACTGAAAGAGCAGGTAGAGCAACAGTAAGTGCATGATCCATGTGATTTGAATGTTGGTCACGTTAAGTCACCACTAATCAGGACAAGCATAGTCTAATGTCTAGTCTCAGTTCAAGTTTACGGTTTAGGAATAAATGGGGGTGCAGAAAGAAAGAGGTTTCTAGAAAATGGCTGATTCATTTTTTAACATTTTAGAAAAATATAAACGTGTATTCCTAATAATTGAATTTATACATTTCAGATGCTGAAATCTGTCAAAAGTGTTTGACCTCTGAATGGCCAAATGAGACAAGGGAGAAGTGTATCCCCAAAATAATTGAATTTCTCTCTTATGAAACTGATATTGTAGCTTATGTGTTCTTATTATTTTCTCTATTATCTTCTATTGTGGTTTTATTAATCATTGGAATATTTTTATTTTTTCGGAATTTTCCTGTGGTCAGAGCTAATAATCGTAACCTCAGCTTCATCATCCTTATTTCTCTCAAGCTCAGTTTGCTTTGTATTTTCCTATTCCTTGGTAAACCAAAGGACACAACCTGCATGTTCCGCCATATTTCCTTTGGGATCATCTTCACTGTTGTTTTGTCTTCGATCTTGGCCAAGACCATTGTTGTTTGTGTTGCTTTCAAGGCCACCACACCCGGGAGCCCCTGGAGAAGATGGATGGGTGTAAGACTTCCCTACTCTGTAGTGATGATCCTGTCATCTCTACAGGTTCTGAATGGAATTATATGGTTTTCATTTTCCCCTCCTTTCCAGGAATTAGACATGGATTCTTTTCCAGGAAAAATCATCATACGCTGCAATGAGGGCTCAAAACTGGCCTTTTACCTCATGTTGGGTTATATGGGGTGCCTGGCAGCTTTGAGTTTTGTTCTGGCTTTTATGGTGAGGACATTACCAGATATCTATAATGAAGCCAAGCACATCACCTTCAGCATGCTGGTGTTCTGCAGTGTCTGGATCTGTGCCATCCCGGCCTATCTGAGCAGTAAGGGGAAAAGTATGGTTATTGTAGAAGGTTTTGCTATATTGGCTTCAGTTAATGGGATATTGGTTTGCATATTCTTACCTAAACTGTGGAATATGCATACAAACACAGAACTAAAAACAAGATGTCTATTAGAAAAATAAATCATAATAACATAAATGACTTTATTTCCTTAAGAAGGTTTTGTGAAAGAGAGAAATAGTTCTGTAATAATTTCTTTACTGTCTAATTTTTTTAACCTAAAATAAACCCAATATACATTAAGAATCATAATTATCATATGTGTACAAAAAATAAGGGTCTTTTCACAATTCCGCAATTGTCCTTCTCCATGCCCTTTTTGGGGCACTCTAAAGATCTGCATTAGGCTACTTCTAGCCTTCTATAATCCATTAGGGATATTCTTACGGATTATAGAAGATTCAGCAACACAGCAATATTTGGAAATATCAGAAAGGAATATTAGCATTTACTTTAAAATCTGAAAGTATCATACTTTCATTGTAAAATTTCTACTGTCTATGAATAGTGTGCGCTAATATGTAGATCATAAAAGTGCTGTTATCTGTAATTAGTGCACACAAATATGTAGATCATAAAATCTATGCTTGTAAATAGGGTCCATTAATACCTTCATTCCTTGATTGTATAGGTGCTGTTGTCCATGAATAGCACTTACCAAAACGTAGACTATAAAAGTGCTGTTGTCCATGAATGGTGCACACTAATATGTACATAATAAAAGTGCTGATTTCTGTGAATCAAAAACAAAAATATGTAAATCATGAAAGTTCTCTGGTCTGTGAATAGAACACACTAATATGTAGAACATAAAAGTGTTTTTGTCCAGGAACAGCATTGAGTAATACCTTAAGTGTAATGGTGATGCTGTCAGTGAATAATGCATGCTAATAATTATCTTAAAAAAATGTTGTTATTGAATACAGTCAAGTAATACCTTTATCAAATGTTTGCGTGCCCTTTTCTGTGCCGGAATTATATTAATTGGTGACTAATAATATTCTTTAAGTTCAACAGTATGTTTATCACATTCATTGTTTTTGGTCACTACATGGCAAAACAAAGGGCTGTATCAGAGAGAGAAGCATTATATACTGATTTTCTCTGGTGTGGTGTGTACTTCACTATGAAGGTCCTATAAAGTGTTATTATGATGCAAATGAAGACAAGCATAAATATATTGATTATAGTATCCAAAGGTTAAAAGACTCTCATCCTGCTTATTGTTTTCTGAGGCCTGCAAAATCCCTGAGCTACAGTGTTTCAGTAAACCAATGGTGCAATGTGTCCCTTGAAGAGTGGTCATCTTCTACTGAGATCTTATCAAAGGTACACTGCACTTTATTCATCAATAAAAACATGCCAAGATTTAACACACCAACATTTTCAGGGAAACTGTAATGAATATACATGTGGCATCTATAATCTCAAGGAGGGGAGCATAGTTACATACAGAGCAAGGAGAAGCATGGAATAAGGTTGTCTCTGAGCCTGCAGTCCAGTGATCCGGTGTCGGTTCCTTCTACATCATACGGGTTCCTACCACGACATTACAGTCACGACCCCCAGTGGTGGAATCAAGGATATTATAAAACCTGGCCCTCCATCTCACTACCATTGAAGACACAATCATAGTATCATAGTTTATACAGTTGAAAAAAGACACATTTCCATCAATTTATTAATAATAATAATAATAATAAACAATTTATTATCGCCCGACGGAGGAAGAGAAAGTTGTCACAAAAGGCCATAGAGACACATTTTAAATACATTACAAAAATACAAAAATACCACGGACATACACAATATATTGAATAAAAACTACTAAAATATACACAATAAGAAACAAACTCAAAGTTTACTGATCTAAGAGATCTAAGAGACCCGGATATTATTCACCACTCGAAGCTATCTTCGCCCCCTTATTCGTATTGAACAGATGGATAGAACTTGACACGAATGATTTTTTATATCTGTCAGTTCTTCTCCTGATTTCTTTTAGTCTGCCGCTAAAACTGCTTTGTTGCCCTTCAAGTAGGTTAAATTAAGAATGTGAAGAATCTAACAATATTCTAGCCAGTTTTTTGAACATGCAACGACGCAGCCTGGCCTCCCAGTGCTCCATTTTCACACCAATGATGCTATCCGCTTTTTTAAGGATCTTCCTGCATTTGCATTGGTCCTGGGCAGACAGACACAGGCCCCATGCACAAGCCCCATACATAAGAGTGCTAAGTACCACAGACTCGAAAAAATGTGATCAAAAGATGGGTGTTCACGGAAAAGGCTCTAAGCAACCTCAGGAAGAACAACTTACTAGTCGCCTTCCTGTAAACGTAGTCGGTCTGAGTTTGCCGCTTTAATTTATCATCAATCATTATACCCAGGTATTTATATTCCCCTACACGTTCAATTTCAACCCCTCCGATGTTCAGTGGTTCGAACAAGGAATTCCTTTTTCTTTAAAAATGAACTATAATCTCTTTGGTTTTTGACAGATTTAACTGCAGGCTATTTATAGTACACCAGTCACAGAATTCGGACACACTTGTCCTGTATCCCCCATCCTCTCCGTCTTTTATCAGTCCAACCAAGACTGTATCGTCTGAGTATTTCTGGATAAAACACTCTAGGTCGTTCCTTCGGAAATCCGCAGTATAAACCAAAAATAAAAAAGGCGACAAAACCAGTTTCCAGTTTTCTTATCCACAGATAATTTTAGTAGTTGCCCCATTGTTTTAATTTAATACTCCCATCACTCTATAGAATATTACCATTAAGCTTGTCATTAGAGATGAGCGAGCACTAAAATGCTCGGGTACTCGTTATTCGAGACGAACTTTTCCCGATGCTCGAGTGCTCATTTCGAGTAACGAGCCCCATTGAAGTCAATGGGAGACTCGAGCATTGCTGAGTTATTAAACAAAATAAACGTAAAATAAAAAAGGACAAATGGCAGACTGTGCCTAATTGAAATCCAACCCCTACTAAATTTTCCCACTTTGGTGTTTAAACACAACGGTAGCAAGTCCCCCTGCTAATTCCTCACAAAATGGTACTAGATGCAAATAAAAAAAAAAAAAAGTAGAACGTTATTGTAGCCCTAAGAAGGGCTGTTGGGTTCTTGGAGAATCACTCCTGCCTAACAGTAAGCTAATAGAACACCCTAACGCTATGCGTCACCTCTGTTGGGATTTTCTACAAACTGCACATTAAATTATGCCGAAGAAGAATGTCATAAAATGTCTCCCCTTCACAGATAGGACGAGCCCTGACCCCAATTTAATTTTGAAAGTTAAGTAATCTCCCATTATCACTACGGTCCCCTCCTGGCAGCCCGCTACCATTGTGTTTAGAGGGACCCTCGATTCCGCAGAGATGTTGGGGGTCTAAAATTACACCAAATAATTATTCTCAAGCTCTCTGGCTTGAATTTCAACCCACAAAGTTTCAGTAGCTCACCCTCACGAAAGGAGAGTGACAACAGTCACTTGTCGACCACTGACGTCCATTCACCAATGCTTTTAAGGAATCTTTCTCATACCAACATACACGTCCTCCCTTCCTATTTGCCCTCCCTTCCGAAAAGGTGTGTAAACCTTGAATATTAACAACCCAATTGCGCGCTGCATCGAGCCATGTCTCTGTACACCAAAACATCCTAACTGTTACTCTAATATCAGAGCCTCAGCCTCGCCCTTTTGCTGAGAAATCTCTTGAATTTGTGAACATCAATGTAATTTTCCACATTGGTATTTATCTGATTTAAATAATTTATCGCACATATATCCTCACCACTGTTCCTGCCACTTGTGGATCTCCTTACCACTGCACTAGGCCCCATACACAGCCCACATCACCACCCACCAACATAAACCTGCCCCATCTCTGACAACCAGAAATAAAATATATAGCTTATTGTTTAGGCCTAATGTAAGCCGTTTGGATCTCCTATGGCTATTTTCTAGCCAAGTATGAAACGCACACTGCTATGCAGATGAGATGACGCGATGAAATCAAACCCCTAATAAATTTTCCCACTTCGGTCTTTGCAATGGATATGTGCGTCACTAAGCGCTAAACACAACGGTCGCAAGTCTCACTACAAATTCCTCACAATATGGTAGTAGATGCACTGCAGCAAGGACAGCCACCAGCAGATCTTTCATAGTAAGCTCTTTCATAGTTTCTACGGTTGAAAAAAGACACTTGTCCATCAAGTTCAACCAAGGAAGGGAAGGGATTGGATGAGGAAGGGATTTAGGGGAAACAATTCTATATAACATAACCATCAATGTTATTTAGCTGTAAAAAGGCATCTAGACCCTTCTTGAAGCTATCCGCTGTCCCTGCTGTGACCAGCACCTGAGGCAGGCTATTCCACAGATTGACCGTTCTCATAGTAAAAAAGCCCTGTCGCCTCCGGTGATTAAACCTTGATTTCTCCAAACGGAGACAGTGCCCCCTCGTCTTTTGATTTGATCTAATCTGAAACAACTTACCACCATATTTTTTGTATGGACCATTCATATATTTAAATAAATTAATCATGTCCCCTCGTAGTCGTCTCTTTTCCAGACTAAATAAATCTAGTTGTTTTAATCTTTCCTCATAACTGAGACCCTCCATACCCCTTATCATTTTTGTGGCTCTACGTTGAACCCTCTCCAGCTCCAGGGCATCCTTTTTATGGACCGGTGCCCAGAACTGGACAGCATATTCCAGGTGTGGCCGAACCAGTGCCTTGTATAGTGGTAATATTACATCCCTATCACGAGAGTCCATACCACTTTTTATACATGACAAGATCCTACTGGCTTTAGAGGCAGCTGATTGACATTGCATGCTGTTATTCAATTTATGATCTACTAGTACCCCCAGGTCCTTCTCAACAAGGGACTCTCCCAGATTTACTCCCCCAAGGACATATTTTGCCTTTGGATTATTGGCCCCCAGGTGCATAACCTTACATTTATCCACATTAAACCTCATTTGCCAAGTGGATGACCAAACATTCAGTTTGTCCAAGTCACCCTGCAGCCTATGAACATCCTCCATAGACTGTATTACACTACACAGTTTGGTGTCATCTGCAAAAATAGACACAGTGCTATTAATTCCTACCTCTATATCATTAATAAATATATTAAATAGTAGTGGGCCAAGCACAGAACCCTGAGGTACACCACTCATAACTGGTGACCATTCCGAGTAGGAATCATTGACCACAACTCTCTGGATACGATCCTTCAGCCAGTTTTCAATCCAATTGCAAATGATTTCTGCCAAACCAATAGCCCTAATTTTACCCATCAGGCGTCTATGAGGGACAGTGTCAAATGCCTTTGCAAAGTCCAAGAACACAATATCCACAGCTGCTCCTCCATCCAGGCATCTGCTCACCTCTTCATAAAAGCAGATAAGGTTAGTTTGACAACTTCTATTCTTAGTAAACCCATGCTGGCTGTCACTTATTATACTATTTGATGTCACATACTCCAGTATGTAGTCTTTTACTAACCCTTCCAATACTTTCCCCACAATAGAAGTTAAGCTTACAGGCCTGTAATTGCCAGGCGAAGTTCTAGAGCCCTTTTTATATATTGGCACCACATTTGCCTTGCGCCAGTCACTTGGCACCACACCAGACATTACAGAATCCCTGAAGATTTTAGCCAGCGGTACAGCAATAACAGAACTGAGTTCTTCAAGAACTCTGGGGTGTAACCCATCTGGTCCAGGAGCTTTGTACACATTGATTTTATTGAGCTTAGATTGGATAATGTCTACATTTAGCCAGCCTAGTATATCACAGGATCCATGACCCGCACTGGCACCACCCAAGTCAGAAGTTCTCTCTTCTATTGTATAAACGGAGCTAAAAAACCTATTAAGTATCTCCGCCTTCTCCTGGTCTCCAGTCACCGATGCCCCATTTTCAGAATAAAGGGTTCCAACCTGTTGTGACCCATTTTTTTTTGCATTGATATACCTAAAAAATTTCTTGCTATCTTTAGCTACCTGTCTTTCATTTTGTATTTTGGCTGATTTGATTTCTTTTTTACAGATTTTGGTAAGTTTTTTGTAAGTATTGAAAGCCTCAGGTGACCCGTCAGATTTATATTTTTTAAATGCCCTCTTTTTCTCATTAATTGCCCTTTTAACTGTAGCTGTAAGCCACGCGGGGTGTAATCTAGCCCGTCTATACTTGTTACCTATTGGAATAAATTTAGAAGTATAAAAACCCAGGATAGATTTGAATTTCTCCCATTTAACATTAGTATCACCATGTGACAGTATCTGATCCCAGTCTATATCCTGTATTGCAGCCCTGAATTTTTGGAAATTAGCCCTCTTAAAATTCAAAGTTTTCGATTTTCCCACCTGTTTCTGCTTTTTAAAGTTTAAGAGGAAAATAATTATATTATGATCGCTGTTCCCAAGGGGTTCCCGGATACTGACATTTTGGACAATCTCCTCATTGTTAGAAATCACAAGGTCCAACAATGCGTCACCTCTTGTGGGATTTTCTACAAACTGCACCATAAAATTATCCTGAAGAATGTTCATAAAATGTCTCCCCTTCACAGATGAAGACGAGCCCTGACCCCAATTTATATTTGGAAAGTTAAAGTCTCCCATTATCACTACGGTCCCCTCCTGTGCAGCCCGCTCCATCTGTTTATATAGGTGACCCTCTATTTCCTCAGAGATGTTAGGGGGTCTATAAATTACACCAAAAATAATTTTCTCAAAGCTCTCTTGGCTTTGAATTTCAACCCACAAAGTTTCAGCCTCCTCACACTCTGAGACCACTGACTCATTCACAATCGCTTTTAAGTCTCTTCTGACATACAGACATACACCGCCTCCCCTCCTATTTGCCCTGTCTTTCCGAAAGAGTGTAAAACCTTGAATATTAACAACCCAATCATGCGATGCATCGAGCCATGTCTCTGCTACACCAACAACATCTAACTGTTCCTCTAATATCAGAGCCTCAAGCTCGCCCATTTTGCCTGAGATACTTCTGGCATTTGTGAACATACAATTTAATTTTCCACAGTTATTTATCTGATTTAAAGTAATTTTACTGGCACATATATCCTCACCACTGTTCTGCAACTTGTGGATCTCCTTATCCACTGCCTTAGGCCCCCATACACAGCCCACATCACCACCCACCAACATAACCTGCCCCCTCTCTGACCAACCAGAAATAAAATATATAACGCTATTGTAGGCCTAAGTAAGCCGTTTGGATTCTCCTATGGCTATTTTCTAGCCAAGTATGAAAGCACACTGCTATGCCAGATGAGATGACGCTGAGTTATGAAAAAATAAACGTAAAATAAAAAGTAAATGGCAGACTGTGCCTAATTGAAATCAAACCCCTAATAAATTTTCCCACTTTGGTGTTTGAGGTGGATATGTGTGTCACTAAGAGCTAAACACAACGGTAGCAAGTCCCCCTGCAAATTCCTCACAATATGGTACTAGCTGCAAATAAAAAAAAAAAAAAGTATAACGTTATTGTAGCCCTAAGAAGGGCTGTTGGGTTCTTGTAGAATCACTCCTGCCTAACACTATTCTAATAGAACAGCCTAACGCTTTCCCTGACCAGCAGCAGCTCTCTCCCTAGCGGCATCCAGACACAGAATGATCCGAGCAGCGCGGGCAGCGGCTAGTCTATCCCAGGGTCACCTGATCTGGCCAGCCAACCACTGCTATCGACGTGTAAGGGTACCACGTCATGCTGGGTGGAGTGCAGAGTCTCCTGGCTTGTGATTGGCTCTGTTTCTGGCCGCCAAAAAGCAAAACGGCGGGAGCTGCCATTTTCTCGAGCGGGCGAAGTATTCGTCCGAGCAACGAGCAGTTTCGAGTACGCTAATGCTTGAACGAGCATCAAGCTCGGACGAGTATGTTCGCTCATCTCTAGTGAGCACCTCTAGACTTTTTAATTATATAAACTTTGATCCACCTTTGTGCCCGCTCCTATACCCAATGACACCCTAATACCTATCTCCTACACTACATTAAATTCTCTTTCATTCCCTCATTTTGTGACATTTCTTAACATTATGACACCACTTAGCCCCATTGTTATGTGTTATGACATCCTCTATCCAATTCTAAAGACCATTAAGTTGTGGTTTCACACCCTACATACTACAATTGCCTGGGCTGTATCTATTACGATTTGAACCAACATCCTTTGGCCTTCCTGGTCGGTTCTCTATCACTGTGCTATGTGGACTGATTGTTTATACCTATCTTTTTGTTTTTGGTGTTTCTGCATTACTTTCTGGTGTTTTTAGGTCTCAACTGTGTTGGTTTGTATTATCAGGAGTGGCCGGCCTCCATTTAAGGCTGGTTTTGTCATTCAGTCTTTGCCAGGTATTGTTGTATCTGCAACTTATCACTGGCTCTGTTCTGTTGGAACATCTTTACTTTTTAGTAGCTTGTTATCTGTGAAGTTTGTCTGTTCTCTGTTATTCTCTCACCACTTTTCTGTCTGTGTTTATGTGCATGCTGGGATTGCTAATTCGTCAAATTTTACTTGCAGCTATTTTTTAGTTAGGTGGGTCCAAATTTTGTACACCACACCCTAGTATCCTTTAGTCCTTTTTCCAACTTTCTCTATAGGTCTTCGTGTTGAGAGACAGAGAAGTTGTAGGGTCTTTAGATATTCCAGGAAAGCTGACCATCACCCGTAGGCAGGTACTAGCTTTGCTTGAGAGTAATGTAGAGTTTTCCCTTCCCAGTTTCCCTAGTTCTTGTTCCTCTCTCCTCACAGTTTCTCATCTGACTGAATTCACCTAAAATACATTGTCCTGCATGTGTCGCTTCCCCGCTCAGGTCTAACAGAGTTCACCATCTTTTAGTGGTGCATGTAAGGGCATTGCCTTGCCACATAATTTGAAAGTCAAATCCCCTGCTCAGTTTGAATCAGTCGGATCGTCGGATGGCAAGATCCCCGATTTCTGTTGCAAGAAAGTCAACGCAGCTGCGACACAATGCGATCACGTGCGACACAATCCCAGCACAAATTCCTGTTAAATACCTGTCAAAACTGTGCAAATCCCAAAAACCGTGACCAGTCCAACAAAAGTGAGTAGCACAACTCTTAGTAAACAAGCCCCAGTCTGTCACAGAAGATGATGATTGGTGCTTTCTAGGGCAGCAGCAATCATCGCTATATGTGCTATGGACAACCTTTTAAACTGTAGTGTTATGCTGAAGCCGTCTCCTTGTGTACTGTTTTCTTTTTTTATGTGTGGGGAAATTAGAAGGATATTAAGAAAACGGCAGCTTTTTTGTTGCTATAGTAACTTTTTTTTACTGCAGGGATTTTCTGTTACTGTTGTATATATCTGTTTAGATGAGTTACTGCTAGAGCACATTTTACAAGGGCATAATGGAACAATGTGGTGCAGGGGATGCCAAAGTTACTAAAACCTTCTCCAGAAAACTGCAGAGACTGTGTATCTGTGCTGAAGTCTCCCTCTGTCTGCGGAGTCCAGTTTAGGTGGGGTTTATTTTCTGTATTTGGGATTGATTGAGCCACACCTAGCTCTCTGCAGCCAGCCTTGACCAGGGTTAGTAGAGTGACGAACGGCTGGTCTGCACAGCTTCTGGGGCGCAGTGTCAAGGAACTCTTTTATATTTCTGCCCAGTCCCATTAGACCTGGTGGGCTCTACTAGCCTCCTCATTCCTTTTCCCGCTAATTTTGTGTTATTATTTGCTACTCTGTGTATCTGACCTCTGCTATGTTTACTTGACCTAGTGATTCAATTCTATGCCTCCGCTGGAATTTTTGTTTTGACTCGGTTCTCTCCAACTCTGCTTGTTTGTATGTTGTTTGTCTTTCATTTGCAGTTTTCACTGTTCTCACCCCGTCTTCCTCATAGACAGTGGTGGACAACACTGATTCCTCCACTCCCCTATCATCCTTCGAATCTGTCTGAGTAAAATCCTTTGTGGATCATAACATTACCCTAATTTTGGATTGCTAACACGGAGTCACGGAGTGCCAGATTTTCTTAAACAAGCTCCTGATACAGTACAGTATTTTTCTTCTGTTCCTGATTTTAGATCAGTTTTGACTTGGCCTAAACCTTTCAAAACTGATTGTATTCAGGAACAAGCAGTATGTAATCCTTAATTCTTTTGGATTAAGAGGCCAGTATAGGGTAGAGGTTCATTTTAAGAAAGCATGGTTATAAAATACCCTCACTACATTATCATTACACTAAAGGTCACTATGATAAAGGAAATGGTTCGGTATAGCTGTTTTATTTGTATAATTTTGTAAGCTATAACTATATTGGAGAAAATCTCAAAAAACTCTGCAATACCTGGATTTCGAGGAGTAATATTTTTTTTTTCTGCTGACAAAGTTAGTAGAGGGCTTATTTTTTTCAGCAGTGGTTGTTCTTAGCAATTCTACCATTTTGGTACACATATCTCTTTCTATAATGTTTACTTATGTTTGAGAACTTTATTTTTTATCTTTATTAGAAAAACTTTTTTTTCATTGAAGAATGCTAATTACTATTTTAGATCCTGCCAGAGGCAGGTGCTGTTGGGTAGCTTGGGGGTCCACAGCAACCTTGAAGTCTGTAGGAGTATTATTATTATTATTATTATTATTATTATTATTATAATATAAAGGGAATGAGGTGGAAGCCCCTTGACCTCGGCTGGTACCAGGTTATCAGCTACAATCAGAGTTATCTCCGATCACAGATGTAAAGCAAGGTTTCAGTAAAATATAGCGGACACAAACAGTTTATGGCACTGGCTCTGCTAAGAGCCAATGTCATAACTTAGACATAATAGAACCGCCATCCTGTACGACTAAAGAAAATCGAGCACTTAAATAATCCTCTACAAAGTACCACTAGTGTTTTGTAGAGGTGAAAATGTGTAATACAGGCATATCTTTATTGTCAATGTTAGTCTGCTGATTCTTTAGAAAAACTACTTTTATATTGATGTTTATGTGGCTGTAGTGCTCTGACTTTAACCCAGCCTTCTGTCTCCTCTGATAAACCGACTTCCCTTTCCTGCTTCTCACTGCAGGTGTGGGGGTGAGGACAGAGAATTAATAGGTGGCAGTCTACAGAGAAACAGAAGGAAGTGCATATGAGAGCATAGCATGCATGCATAAGTATGCCCGATCGCTGGTGACATCACTCGTTCTCAGGCATACACGCTACACCTATCCAGTGCATGCCGGCTGTGCACAGAGAGTAGCAGGAGGGGATAGGTGCAGGAGACATAAGCCATGTTGGAATTGCTGCATGGAGCATTAAGCCAGAGCTGGAAGTGGTTTTATGTTACATCCAATCTCTTGCTACTGAAAGAGCAGGTAGGGCAACAGTAAGTGCATGATCAATGTGATTTGAATGTTGGTCACGTTAAGTCACCACTAATCAGGACAAGCATAGTCTAATCTCTAGTCTCAGTTCAAGTTTATGGTTTAGAAATAAATGGGTGTGCAAAAAAGAAAGAGGTTTCTAAAAAGTGGCTGATTCATTTTTTTACATTTTAGAAAAATATAAAACGTGTTTTCCTAATAATTGAATTTATACATTTCAGATGCTGAAATCTGTCAAAAGTGTTTGACCTCTGAATGGCCAAATGAGACAAGGGAGAAGTGTATCCCCAAAATAATTGAATTTCTCTCTTATGAAACTGATGTTGTAGCTTATGTTTTCTTATTATTTTCTCTATTATCTTCTATTGTGGTTGCATTAATCACAGGAATATTTGTATTTTTTTGGAATTTTCCTGTAGTCAGAGCTAATAATCGTAACCTCAGCTTCATCATCCTTATTTCTCTCAAGCTTAGTTTGCTTTGCGTTTTCCTATTCCTTGGTAAACCAGAGGACATAACCTGTATGTTCCGCCATATTTCCTTTGGGATCATCTTCACTGTTGTCTTGTCTTCAATCTTGGCCAAGACCATCGTGGTTTGCATGGCTTTCAAGGCCACCACACCTGGGAGCCCCTGGAGAAGATGGATGGGTGTAAGACTTCCCTACTCTACAGTGATAATCCTATCATCTCTCCAAGTCCTAAATGGAATTATATGGTTTTCATTTTCCCCTCCTTTCCAGGAGTTAGACATGGATTCTTTTCCTGGAAAAATCATCATACGGTGCAACGAGGGCTCACAACCGGCCTTTTACCTAATGTTGGGTTACATGGGGTTCCTGGCAGCTTTGAGTTTTGTTCTGGCTTTTATGGTGAGGACATTACCTGATATCTATAATGAAGCCAAGCACATAACCTTCAGCATGCTGGTATTCTGCAGTGTCTGGATCTGTGCCATCCCGGCCTATATGAGCTGTAAGGGGAAAAGTATGGTTATTGTAGAAGTTTTTGCTATATTGGCTTCAGTTAATGGGATAATGGTTTGCATATTCTTACCTAAACTATGGAATATACATACAAACACAGAACTAAAAACAAGATGTCTATTAGAAATATAAATCATAATAACACAAATTACATTATTTCCTTTAGAAGGTTTTGTAAGAGAGACATTTTTCTGTAATCATTTCTTTACTGTCTCATTTTTTAACCTAAAATAAACCCAATATACATTAAGAACCATACTTATCATATGTGTACAAAAAATAAGGGACTTATCAAAATTCCGCAATTGTCCTTCTCCCAGCACTTAGGTGTGCAAAGGAGATGGCATTTAAATCTGAAATGATTGCCCTTTTTGGGGCACTCTAAAGATCTGCAGTAGGCTACTCCTAGCCTTCTATAATCCGTAAGGGATACTCTTACGGATTCTAGAAGATTCTGCTATACAGCAATATTAGGAAAGATCAGAAATGAATATTAGCATTTACTGCAAAATCTGAAAGTATCATGCCTTGATTGTAAAATTGCTACTGTCTATGAATAGTGGGCACTAATATGTAGATCATAAAAGTTCTGTTTTTCATGAAGAGCACAAACTTATATGCAGATCATAAAAGTGATGTTATCTATAAATAGCGCAAACTAATATGTAGATCATAAAATCTATGTTTGTAAATAGGGTCCATTAATACCTTCATTACTTGATTGTAAAGATGCTGTTGTCCATGAATAGCACTTATCAAAACGTAGACTATAAAAGTGCTGTTGTCCATGAATGGTGCACACTAATATGTACATAATAAAAGTGCTGATGTCTGTGAATCAAACACAAAAATATGTAAATCATTAAAGTTCTCTGGTCTTTGAATAGCTCACGCTAATATGTAGACAATAAAAGTGCTTTTATCCAGGAACAGCATTAAGTAATACCATAAGTGTAAAGTTGAAGCTGTCAATGAATAATGCACACTAATAATTATCATAAAAAAGCTGTTGTTGTTGAATAACATCCAGTAATACCTTAATCAAATGTTTGCAAGCCATTTTCTGTGCCAGAATTTTATTAATTGGTGACTAATAATATTCTTTAAGTTTAACAGTATGTTTATCACATTCATTGTATACTGATTTTCTCTGGTGTGGCGGGTACTTCACTATGAAGGTCCTATAAAGTGTTATTATGATGCAAATTAGGACAAGCATAAATTTTTTGATTACAGTATCCAAAGGTTAAAATATTCTTATCCTGCTTCTTGTTTTCCGAGACCTGCAACAATCCCTGAGCTAGAGTTTTTCAGTAAATCAATGACCCTTGAAAAGTGGTCATCCTCTATTGAGATCTTATCAAGGGTACACTGCGTTTTATTCATCAATAAAAACATGCCTAGACTTAACACACCAAAATTTTCAGGGAAACTGCAATGAATGTTACATGTGGCATCTATAATCTCCAGGAGGGGAGCATAGTTACCTATAACCAACACTAAGCCTTCATTGTCATGAGCCCAAGTGGCGGAATCAAGGATATTATAAAACCTGTCCCTTCCTTTCACTACCATAGAAGAAACAATTATAGTATCATACTTTATACAGTTGAAAAAAGACACATGTCCATCAAGTTCAACCATGGAAGGGAAGGAATTGGATGAGGAAGGGATTTAGGGGAAACAATTCTATATAATATAACAATCAATGTTATTTAGATGTAAAAAGGCATCTAGCCCCTTCTTGAAGCTCTCCGCTCTCCCTGCTGTGACCAGCGCCTGAGGCAGGCTATTCCACAGATTGGCAGTACTCATAGTAAAAAAGCCATGTCGCCACTGGTGATTAAACCTTGTTTTCTCCAGACGGAGACAGTGCCCCCCTGATGTGTCTTAATCTGGAACAACTTTCCACCATATTTTTTGTATGGACCATTCATATATTTATATAAATTAATCATGTCCCCTCGTAGTCGTCTCTTTTCCAGACTATATAAATCTAGTTCTTTTAATCTTTCCTTATAAATGAGACCCTCCATACCCCTTGTCATTTTTGTGGCTCATCATTGAACCCTCTCCAGCTCCAGGGCATCCTTTTTATGGACCCGTTCCCAGAACTGGACAGCATATTCTAGGTAAGGCCAAAGCAATGCCTTTTACAGTGATAATATTATCATAGCACTACTCATACATGACAAGATCTTAAAATAAAACAGTCTGACCGGAGCTCCTTGTGTGTCCTTTTTTATATCCTTTGATAAATCGACGATTTCACTCCTTTCCCAACTATGTTCCAAATTCTTCAGTACACTTCCTCACAAACGGTATTTGGATTGGAATAGATCGCTATTCAGACAGTTTAAGCTGTGTTTTCTTTCATCCTGTAGCCAAATAGTGTACAGCTACTATAGAAGAGATTAAGCAGCAGATAGGGTAGTATGTTCAAATATATGGAATTTATTTTATTAAAACATACTCACAAAATAGAATAAAATCATGCGCATATAAAATCCACCATGTGGACGCCAGACTCGCTAGTTCGCCCGACCCAGGATTTCGCTACCATGGCTTCTTCCGGGGCGTTGCTGGCTAGTAACCTCTCAATCTTTTTATAACTTACACATAGCACAATTACTGTCTTCCATTCTATTACAAAATAGATACATCGGACCATTTAGCAACTATTTTGTATACATACAATATTAATATATAAAAAACTAACAAGAATGTTCTACCAGGAGGAAAATAAAATATATGTTGTTACACAGCTTTATCCAATCTAGTATACCTCAAGACTTCACACCCTCTTCCCCATATTGTTGACACGCCCCCCATGTTTAATGTTTAACCCCTACCTTCTCACACATAACAAGCAGTGCGTGAGCAGGAGTAACTTAGTCCCTGTTCACATTACTACAAAAACAAGAATTTAGTTCATTATTGGCCAATCAATTCGAAAGATTAACATCTTGAAAGGTAAATTTATCTTCAATGAAGGGTATATGTTTCCATCCCTTATATTGAAAAAAAAAAAAAAAGATATTTTTGCAGGGACACATTAAGATATAAATTACATTCATTGTGTCACAATTCATATCCATATTCACAAGATCTTGCTGGCTTCAGAGGCAGCTGATTGACATTAACATGCTAGTATTTAATTTATGATCTACTAGTAGACCCAGGTCCTTCTCAACAAGGGATTCTCCAAGTTTTACTCCCCTAAGGACATGCTGCCTGTGGGTTATTAGCCCCCAGGTGCATAACCTTACATTTATCCACATTGAGCCTCATCTGCCAAGTGGATGACCAAACACTCAGTTTGTCCAAGACCCCCTGCAGCCTATGAAGATTCTCCATAAACTGTACTACACTATACAGCTTGGTGTTATCTGCAAAAACAGACACAGTGCGATTAATTCCTACCTCTATATCATTAATAAATATATTAAATAGTAGTGTGCCAAGCACAGAACCCTGGGGTACACCTCTCATAACTGGTGACCATTCTGAGTAGGAATCATTGACCACAACTCTGGATACGATCCTTCAGCCAGTTTTCAATCCAATTGCAAATAAAACCTGCCAAACCAATAGACCTTATTTTACCCATCAGGCATCTATAAGGGACAGTGTTAAATGCCTTTGCAAAGTCTAAGAACACAATATCCACAGCTGCTCCTCCATCCAGGCACCTGATCAACCCTTCAAAGAAGCAGATAAGGTTAGTCTGACAACTTCGATCCTTAGTAAACCCATGCTGGCTGTCACTTGTTATACTATGTGGTATCACAGACTCCTGTTTATAGTCTTTTACTAACCCTTCCAATATTTTTCCCACAATGAAAGTTAAGCTTACAGGCCTGTAATTGCCTGGCAAAGTTCTAGAGCCCTTTTTAAATATTCACACAACATTCGCCTTGTACCAATCACTTGACACGATACATGACATTAGGGAATCCCTGAAGATTTTAGAAAGCAGTACAGCACACAATGGCCACATTTATCCCAAAAAATTCGTCCTGAAGTTAGGGTTTGCCAATTTTGTTATTAAATGAATTTTTTTTCTGCTAAACTTTTGGATAGAAAATGATAGACAAATAAAAACACCCTCAGAGAAAATGTCAATAGTGAGCCAAGGAATTTACAGCAGTTTTAACCAAGTGAAACTGTGTAGAGTGCATCTTCTGACTGCTAATAAATGATAGCCAGACCTCATCATCTCATTGAGTGGAAAATATTTTTTGGGATTTAATGATTTGGTGCAGCAGCCATCATAGCCACATCAGTAAATAAGTAAATAAAATATATCTAGAAAACAGAAAATATAAGTCTGGGAAGCTTAACATGTGGTTTTTTTTTGACTATTTGTTTATTTTTACTTTAGAGTTTGCTAAACTTTTCAGAAAACTGATCCTCTGTAGAATTTATACAATTTAGACAATTTATAATTTGCCTCCCATATACAATACTGAACTTCGGACAGCCTGAATCCTTTTCTTGCCCAGTTTACTGCTTCCTTCACTTCAACTGCAATAACTTTTTGCAGTAAACCCGCCCTGTATCACTGTTTCACCATGCTTGAGAATGGCTGCATAGAGTCAGCCGAAACGTAGCACTTACCACTGGTAGAATAAATATTCACTATTTATCTTGGAGTGCTGCTTCCTTCCTTGGAGTTTGTATGCATATGGGATCCTGAGTCAGTTCCTTGAAGCCTGCACCTACATTGGATTTAATGTGGTTATCGACAGTGCTGCTCCTTCTACCTATTTATCAAACACCATTACAAAATCTTGAGCCAATTGTCTAAAACCTATTTTGTTGGCTTCTTGACTTCAAAATCCAAGGTGCTTTATACCCAAGAAGTATCAGAGGATGCTGATCATGGATTCATTGACAAGGAGTTGAGATCTATGATTTATTTAAATATAGTATAGACATAATAATAAACAGCCATTTTAAAGACAAAAGACACACAATTGGGAAAAGAGACAAAGATCAGTGACACAAAGAATACACCAATTGGCATTTGCTATTTATGGTGAAAAGGAAACACGGGGAGGGGGGGGAGTATTAGGCTAAGTGACTAGATGTGAATTAGGTTAGCACAGAGGGCTAAAGTAGTTTGCACTCCACAATTACCGGGGCTAGGATACATTAGGTCTTATGAACGAAGGGTCCGCGGATCGCATTTCCGTCAGGCTTCCCAATGTTTTCGGGATTTGCGCCACTGGGACAGATATTTAGAAGGGGATTGTGTCGCAGCTGCTATGGCTTTCATGCGAGCGCAGGATTTAAGATTAAAATTGTGTCGCAAGACATGCCCTTACATGCACCGGGAAGAAGAAGGTGAACTCCGTCGGACCTGAGCGGGGGAAGCAACACATGCAGGATATCGGGTGCACGATCTTAGTGAATCGTGGCACAGTGCATTGTCGTCGGACAATGTACTTTCGGGAACTCAGAAGGACCGGGTTGGTAAATGTTACTATTAAGCCTTTCATACAATTTAATTTAATATGTTATTTCAAGTTGCAAGTTTCTCTTTGTGCACTTTGTACTTACTCATCAATATTTGGTCCAGGTCCGCTATAATATCATATTGATCTTCTATTTCCTGCTACAGCTGTATACCGGCTGATACATATAGCCCCGCTCCTGCTGTCATGGTGTGTATCAGTAATGATTGGAGGGTGAGGCTACATGTGTTGTCTGATGCTTACATGGTGTGGTCCACAAAAATCATCTATAATTAAAAATGGAACAACAACGTAATAAAAAGTTATTTTTAGTCAATTAGCAATTACCCATTTTATTAAAGAATGTTAATATTTTTTTAAAAATACTACAGAAGACCAGACATTTCTGCAGATCCTCTTTCTAAAAGAACTATAGCCAGCCAATGTTTCTCCCATTATGTTTCATGGAGGCTGCCCATCTACAAACTAACCTCTTATCCAACCTACAGAACCAAATAAAACTAATAAAACGCTGCTAATCAGAGAAATCCCTTTGAGAAGACCAGACTATGGACTGCACTAATATGTGATATGGAATTAAGACACTGCACTTTTTTTCTAACTTTAGAAAGGGTTTTTTAATGAAGACCAATTTCAATAGGTGGGAAAGTGAGAAAAATCTTAGAAATTCTGGACTTTATTGCACAATTTTTGCAAATAATGACATCCCAGACTCTCATTGTGGTTCCCTATGAGACCTATGTGACTAATGAACAATGGAAAGGTCTCTTAGCTGATATAGGGTCAAGTAAAGATAATACCAATGTTACTATTACAATTGCTGAACCACAAAAGTGGTGGATTTCACTTCTACTATTTTGACCAGAAAATTTCATTTTTGAAAAAGAAAACAAAAAGGTCACGATGATCGAGACTCCACACACCTACATGTTGGCCTTAATTGTCAGTCTCGGAAAGGAGAACTCTTACTTCCCGACCCTAGTCACAATCCTCTCACCCAGCCAAACCAGTTCCCTACACTATACTGAGGAGACCCAATCAGGTCAAAACAGTGCGGTCCACAGTTGGGAATCTGTTGCTTCTTAAATAGATATACTGCTTTGGTTTTCATCCCACATAATGCCATAAGGCCTCTTGTAGGTCATGCTTGATGCTAAGGGAGCTGCCTTACCAGATAGCTAAAAGAGGTGTGGTACTCCTTATCCCATCCTGGAAAATTTGCAAAATTTCCCATATTGTCTCTATGCATTCTGCCATGTTTTATGCTTTTATCTAAATAAAGGACGTAAGTGGATATTCTCCCGTGAAGTGCTGGATAATTTATGTTGTGCAATCTGTACTCTCGAATGTGCAGGGTGCATCAGATCATTAACTCCTGCAGATAGAAATAAGTTACTGCTGATATTGCCATCTTACATGCGTAGTGTGTATGTCACTGGGGGTGGAAGAATAATGGTGGCTGTTGGGTTTAAATATAAAGTGGAGAGAAACTATAATTTTGATGACACCTCTTCCTAGGAGACCATTTTTAAGACAAATTTGGTTAGATGTCGAAAAGAGTTTTCACAATATCATAGTTTTTATTCAATAAGTAGTTTTTCATTTTGTGGTTTAAAAAATCATGAAATAAAGCATTGGTTATGGATGCAGTGCAAACACTATCAATAAAGTGTTAAAAACCAGAGTAAGACAGAGCAGTATTTTATAGAACATGAGAAATTTCAGGATCTGTGAGATATCTTGGTGATCTCCCATTCGAGCTGCTCTCCTAAATTTATCAGAAAACCTGCATATAAGCTGCAGATATCACACAGTCTTCATCGTTACTACTGAGGAGCTCCTGAGCCGCCATTCCCTGTGTATTGGTCTCCTGAGTATCCTGGGTCACTTATGTTTGTGCTCATCATGTGGTTGCTTGTTGTGTGTAATTTATCCTGTAGAAATCTAATGTTGAGTCCATCTCGTCCATGTAAACTGCGTGTGATTGCTGCATTTCATGAATACAAGTATTATCAGAAGGGAGACATCATGATCGGAGGGCTGTCTACTGTGCATGATCTGATGAGGTGGAAGGTTTTTTATAATAAATTACACCACCGACTTATCTGTTCAAGGCAAGTCTATCTCCATAGCAGATGTCACCTTCCTTCTCACCTATTTGTCATATGTCTCTGATGCAAACACTTCTCATATAGAAACAGAGTAGCTAATGCCTTCTATACATATTTGACCATTTCACTTGCCTGTTGCATAACCCTGCCCCCCCAAAAAAGCTTATAGAGGGGGACTTAAGGATCTGGCACATGTACTAAGCCGATTATGTATGAGAGAGTCAGGAGATGGAGCTGTGGGGTGGATGCTTGTTCACAGATCACAGCTACTAAATAATAGAAGGTGACTTTACATTAAAACACTGCACTCACATACTTACAAAACAATAACCAATGGCACTGATACTGTAGGATCTCAAAAAATATTTAAGTTACATTAAACAGGCAGCTCACCACAATATTCATTCCAGTTCCAGAAGCATATATCCTTCATTGTGCAGTAATTTATCAGTTTTCTTTGACCTGTAGTTGAGTGTGGATAAGAGGTTAAGTATTTCATCTCATTGAGGGTATATAGACAGTTTATATCAACATTTGGAGAGAAAAAAGATCTGGATCCCGCATCCACACACTATACAATGATCGATTGCTGCTAGGCTACATCAAACAAACTCAAGGTTCTTAGTTATATTTTGATCAATTTGCATAAACCCACTAACCTCTTCATATTGACCTCTTCCTAGTTACACTATTGGGTCCAGCATCACATGTTATTTACTGTTACCTAAACACTACGCTTGCAGGTACTGAGACCCAGCACCCCCCAGTACCCTTACTGGCAGGCTAAGCCCCTATGACTTTGGGCCCCAGGTTCTCACAAGCACTGCATCGCAGAAACAGTGGACAAAATGCAGTACTGCACCATGTGAACAGGTCTTGAATGCTCACCATTCCGTGTGGTCTTAGATACTAGATTAGAGCAAATAGGTGGCCACTAGAAGCAGTCTCCTGCAAACAAAAAACACCTGGTTCGGTTCTGCTGGTGTTTGCTGTTTCGGTGGTGCAGTGCTAGGACCCAGAGGCATGGGAGCTTAGCCAGCCAGTATAGGGGGGCTGTAGGCTCCTGGTACCTGCTGGTGATGTGTTGCAGCGGTGGTGGGTATCATGTGATGCTGCACCCAATTGTGAAAAGACCCACTAAAACAAGGTCAACGGGAAGTGGTTAGTGACTTATGCAATTTGATCAAAATGTAACCTTGAGTTTGCATTGTGAGAGTAACCTAACGGCAATACATCACTGTATGATGTGTGGATGTGAGGTCCACATATATCTCTCTCCAAGTGTTCATACAATTTATATGTTGCTGTGAAGATTACCTTGGTGTTAATATATGATTTATGTCCTACCTACCAGGGCTAGGATATATGTTACAAGTAGTTCCAAAAAGGGTCATAGGGTTCCAGGGAAAACTTCCTAATGATTATTAGGAAAGTACCCAGAAACCCAGTATAATAAGAGTCGTTGGGGGAGATTCATAATGGCTTCATGCCCATACGAATCTGCCTGTCCCCACCCATTTCGGCTATTCTTTGACCTGCAAAATATTGTGGACATGTCGAGGAGGAGAACGGGCAGAAAGCGGAGTGGGACAGGGCGTGAACTATGGCAAAAAAGCTGAATCAGAGTTTGTGGAGCCTCATAGTTAATATGGGTGCAATACCATTGGTGGGGGAAATTTTAAGACCTGCGTACTAAACCGCAGTCTTAATGATTTCCCTGCATTTGTTTTATTTACTTTTTTTTCATTTTGGTGTAAGATAAAAAAAAGAAAAAAAAAGTTTTAAAAATGTAAAAAAATAATAAAATATTAAAAGTTCAAATCATCCCCCTTTCCCTAGAACTGATATAAAATATAATAAATAGTAAAAATCACAGACACATTAGGTATCGCCGCGTCCCAAAATGCCCTATCTATCAAAATATAAAAACGGTTATTGACGGTGGTGACCTCCGGAACGGCAAATGGCGCCCAAATGTCCAAAACGCGACTTTTACACCTTTTTAGATGACATAAAAAATGTAATAAAAAATGATCCAAATGTCGCACAGTCCTCAAAATGGTAGCAATGAGAACGTCGGCTCATTTCTCAAAAAACGACACCTCACACAGCTCCATGTGCCAAAGTATGAAAAAGTTATTAGCGTCAGAAGATGGCAAAAATTTTTTTATCTTATTTGTACACATTCGTTTAATTTTTGAAAATGTATTAAAACGCAATAAAACCTATATAAATTTGGTATCACCGCGATCGTACCAAACCAAAGAATAAAGTAGAGGTGTTATTTGGAGCGCAGAATGAAAGTCGTAAAAACTGAGCCCACAAGAACATGACGCACATGCAGTTTTTTTCAATTTTTCCACATTTGGAATTTTTTTGCGGCTTCCCACTACATGGCATGGAATAATAAATAACATCACGGGAAAGTAAAATTTGTTACGCACACAATAAGCCCTAACACAGCTCTATACACGGAAAAGTGAAAAAGTTGAAGATGGAGAGTGAGAAATTAGCGAAAATACCCTGCGTCCTTAAGGGGTTAAAGTATATATGTGTTTTGGTTTCAGTACATGTCTAATTGTGGATATATGCCCGCCACCACTAGCAGCCGCTGCTCCTCTCATAGTATGAATTGTTGTACATTATCACCTGGAAGACACACACAGTGGTGGGAGGCATGAAGACATAAGGACGTCCCACATGTGCATGACGTTAAAGGCTAGAGGAAGTGCTTGCATAGCGCGATACGGCCTATGACAACTTGCAGACCCACCAGAATATAGACCCACTCTTCTAAGGCCAGTTTTGTGGCTAGTAGTTCTCAGTCTCCTATGGAGTAATTCTTCTCTGCAGAGGAGAACCCACAGGTGAGACTTCGGCCCTTGGGCCCTATCTGGGTGAGCACCATTCCAGCTCCCAGTGAGAATGCGTCAAACTCCAGCTGGAATGACTTCTCTGTTTCAGGCCGTGTGAGAAATGGAGCATAAGTAAAGGCAGACTCAAGCTTAGAGAAAGCTTCTTCAGCCGCCAGTGGCCAGAGTTTAGGATTGGCGTTCTTCTTGGTCAGCGCCACAATACAAGGGATACAAGAGAGGAAAAGTGTATTATAAATTGCTTGTAGTAATTGGCGAAGTCCAGGAATCTCTATAGAGCACAAAGTCCTACTGGGCGAAGCCACTGAAGGACTGCAGACAACTTAGTGGGATTCATCCGTAGGCCCTTGTTGGAGATGATGTACCCGAAGAACGGAAGGCTCTTCTGATAAAACTGGCACTTCTCGGGTTTAGCATAAAGGCGATTAGCCCTTAGACGTCTGAGAACTTACCGTACGTGGGCCGGGTTAGACACCAGAGAACACCAGGATATTATCGAAGTAGACCATGACACAGCAAGTCTCCTAAAATACATATGGAGCATTACAGAGTCCACTCTTTGCCTTTTTGGTGTGGATGAGGTTATATGCTCCACATAGGTCTAGTTTGGTAAAGACCTTTAGGTCCACGTAGGTGGTCAAAAGCTTCCATGATTAACAGCAATGGGTTGCGGTTCTTCACGGTAATTTTGCTAAGGCTGCAATAGTCGATGCATGGACGGAGTGACCCTTTTTAGCCACAAAGAAGAACCCTGCACTGGCAGGAGAAGAGGATTTGCATATGAACCCCCCCTACAGGTTCTCCTTCACAAAGGCTGACATGGCCACGGTTTCAGGCACTTAAAGTGGGTAGACGTGCCTGGCAACAGGTCTATGGGTCAGTTGTAGGGACGATGTGGAGGCAGTCTCCACTTGCTTCTCCGAGAAGACATCAGCAAAGTCCATATATGGAGCGAGGAGGCCCACCCGAGGCTTGGAGGACAACAGAGAAGTTATGGTGGACACGGGACAAGGTAACACAAAACAGAGTGATTGGCATTCCAGACCCCTGTGGAGAACTTCACCAGAGGCCCACTAGAAAAGAAGACGAGGACTGGGGTAGAACGTAGAAGGGCGGTCTCTCCTTATGCACGGCCTCAACTTGCAAGCATAGCGCGATACTGGACTTAATCGCTAAGGACCTTCCCACTGACAAAAGCAATGACGAGTGGCTTCTCTAGACGAACCACAGGAAAATGATGCTGGGAGACCAGGGCAGCATCCATGAAGTTCCACACAGAGCCAGAGTCCAGGAACGCTGAAGCTTGAACCGGAAAGCTTGTTCTATATCTGAGTAGGACTGGAGCATTCAGACGAGAAGAATCTTTGTTCTCACCTAGCGGAGCTTCTCCCAGGAATCCTAGGTGCCTGCATTTCCTGGACTCTGAAGGCAGACAGGACACATCTTAAGAAAGTGCTCTAGACTAGCACAGTAGAAACATAGTATCCCCTGCCTTCGCCTGGAATAGTCTTGAGTAGTCAGCGAGCTCTATCTACCAGCATTGGTTCCTCAGCAGCAGACACGATAGGGGGCTGAAGTGATCTTTGGAAGGAAGGTGCCAGGTAGGGCAGATGTCAGATCCTGACTTGCACTTGTTTGAGATGCTGCTTCTCAGAGTGCTCCATAAACCAGATGTCAAGCTGAGGGGCCAGAGAAATGAGACCACTCAAGGTAGACTGCAGGTCATGTGCAAGCTTGTGACTAGGGTCAGGAAGTAAGAGTTCTGCTTATGGAGACTGCTAATTAAGGCCACCATGTAGGCATGTGGAGTCTTATAGCCATGGATCCTTCACTAGGGGGATTCTGGGGCATACATGGCTATAAGACTCCACATACCTACATGGTGGCCTTAATTGTGAGTCTCGGAAAGGAGAACTCTTAATTCCCGACCCTAGTCACAATCGTCTCACCTAGCCAAACCAGTTCCCTACACTGTACTGAAGAGACCCAATCAGGTCACAACAGTGGTGTCCACAGTTGGGAATCTGTTACTTCTTAAATAGATATACTGGTTTGGTTTTCATCCCCCATAATGTCATGAGGCCTCTTGTAGGTCATGCTTGATGTCAAGGGAGCTGCCTTACAAGATAGCTAAAAGAGGCATGGTTTTCCTTATCCCATCCTGGAAAATTTGCTAAATTTCCCATATTGTCTCTATGCATTCTGCCAAGTTTTATGCTTTTATCTAAATAAAGGACGCAAGTGGATATTCTCCTGTGAAGTGCTGGATAATTTATGTTGTGCAATCTGTACTATCTGCAATCTGCAGATAGTACTAAGCTACTGCTCATATTGCCATCATGCATGCGTAGTGGAGGTGGAAGAGCCAACCTTAAATATAAAGTGGCGAGAAACTACAAATTTTGATGAGACTTCTTCCTAGGAGACCATTTTTAAGACAAATTTGGTTAGATGTCGAAAAGAGTTTTCACAATATCGTAGTTTTTATTGTTCAATAAGTAGGTTTTCATTTTGTGGTTTAAAAAATGATAAAATAAAGCATTGGGTATGGATGCAGTGCATAAACTAGCAATAAAGTGTTAAAAACCAGAGTAAGACAGAGCAGTATTTTATAGAACATGAGACATTTCAGGATCTATGAGATATCTTGGGGATCTCCCATCCGAGCTGCTCTCCTAAATTTATCAGAAAACCTGCATATAAGCTGCAGATATCACACAATCTTCATCGTTACTACTGAGGAGCTCCTGAGCCGTCATTCCCTGTGTCTTGGTCTCCTGAGTATCCTGGGTCACTTATGTTTGTGCTCATCATGTGGTTGCTTATTGTGTGTAATTTATCCTGTAGAAATCTGATGTTGAGTCCATCTCGCCCATGTAAACTGCGTGTGATTGCTGCATTTCATGAATACAAGTATTATCAGAAGGGAGACATCATGATCGGAGGGCTGTCTACTGTGCATGATCTGATGAGGTGGAAGGTCTTTTATAATAAGTTACACCACCGACTTATCTGTTCAAGGCAAGTCTATCTCCATAGCAGATCTCACCTTCCTTCTCACCTCTGTTTATGAGGGATGTCATATGTCTCTGATGCAAACACTTCTCATATAGAAAAGAAACAGAGTAGCTAATGCCTTCTATACACATTTGACCATTTCACTTGCCTGTCGAATAACCCTGGCCACCCCCCGAAAGCTTATAGAGTGGGGCTTAAGGATCTGGCATATGTACTAAGCCGATTATGTATGAGAGAGTCAGGAGATGGAGCTGTGGGGTGGATGCTTGTTCACAGATCACAGCTACTAAATACCGTAATAGAAGGTGACTTTACATTAAAACACTGCACTCACATACTTACAAAACAATAACCAATGGTACTGATACTGTAGGATCTCAAAAACTATTTAAGTTACATTAAACAGGTAGCTCACCACAATATTCATTCCAGTTCCAGAAGCATATATCCTTCATTGTGCAGTAATTAATCAGTTTTCTTTGACTTGTAGTTGAGTGTGGATAAGAGGTTAAGTATTTCATCTAATTGAGAGTATATAGACAGTCTATATCAACATTTGGAGAGAAAAAGATCTGAATCCCGCATCCACACACTATACAATGATGTATTGCTGCTAGGCTACATCAAACAAACTCAAGGTTCTTTGTTACATTTTGATCAATTTGCATAAACCCACTAACCTCTTCACATTGACCTCGTCTTAGTTACACTATTGGGTCCAGCATCACATGTTATTTACTGTTACCTAAACACTGCGCTTGCAGGTACTGAGACCCAGTAGTCCCCAGTACCCTTACTGGCAGGCTAAGCCCCTATGACTTTGGGCCTCAGGTTCTCACAAGCACTGCATCGCAGAAACAGTGGACAAAATGCAGTACCGCACCATGTGAACAGGTCTTGAATGCTCACCATTCCGTGTGGTCTTAGATACTAGAATAAGCAGTCTCCTGCAAACAAAAAACACCTGGTTCGGTTCTGTTGGTGTTTGCTGTTTCGGTGGCGCAGTGCTAGGACCCAGAGGCATGGGAGCTTAGCCAGCCAGTATAGGGGAGCTGTAGGCTCCTGGTACCTGCTGGTGATGTGTTGCAGCGGTGGTGGGTACCATGTGATGCTGCACCCAATAGTGAAAAGACCCACTAAAACAAGGTCAATGTGAAGTGGTTAGTGACTTATGCAATTCGACCAAAATGTAACCTGGAGTTTGCTTTGTGAGAGTAACCTAACGGCAATAGATCACTGTATGATGTGTGGATGTGAGGTCCACATATGTCTCTCTCCAAGTGTTCATACAATTTATATGTTGCTGTGAAGATTTCCTTGGTGTTAATATATGATTTATGTCCTACCTACCAGGGCTAGAATATATGTTAAAAGTAGTTCCAGGGAAAACTTCACATGGAAGTTTAGGTTCATAGGGTTCCAGGGAAAACTTCCTAATGATTATTAGAAAAGTACCCAGAAACCTAGTATATTAAGAGTCGTTGGGGGAGATTCATCATGGCTTCATGCCCACATGAATCTGCCTGTCCCCACCCATTTTGGCTATTCTTTGACCTGCAAAATACTGTGGACATGTCGAGGAGGAGAACAGGCAGAGCAGAGTGGCCAAGCCAAGCAGAGTGGCACAGGGCGTGAACTATGGCAAAAAAACTCAGAGTTTGTGGAGTCTCATAGTTAATATGGGTGCAATACTATTGGTGGGGGAAATATTAAGACCCGCGTACTAAACGGCAGTATTAATGAATTCCCTGCATTTGTTTTATTTACTTTTTTTTCATTTTGGTGTAAGATTATTATCATATATTTATAATGATATTTATATTACGTGTACAGACCGAGAATAAGAAATTATATCAGCCTTCTGACTTTCATCTACGCTGTTAATGAAGTAAACCAGGACCCGGATCTTCTACCCAATGTGACTTTGGGGTATCATATATATGACACATGTGGGGATATAGGAAAATCTTTTCACAATATTCTACAAATTTTGTCTGGTGATGACATAGAAGCTCCAAATTATTCTTGCGGGGAACATGGAGACTTGGCCGGGTTTATTGGAAACATGTTCGAACACGCACAATTTCTGGATATATTTGGATACCTGATGGTAAGTGGAACCGGCATGATGGAACCATCATTTAACTTGGAAATAAGAAAATAAATATTCATCTTGATGTATTTTATATTAAAGTTCATTATGAAATAGAATGTAGGGCAAAGCTATTGAAAAAATGACAGCAACAAGGTCATACTGGGAAAACATAAGAAATGAATATGTGTTGGCTACGTTTCATGGACTGTGAACTATTCCAGGGATAGGTTGTACATGATGCAAGAAGTAATAATAGTGATAATGTGATTACAGCATGGCGCTGCTGTCTCCAGTTTAAGAAGCTGCCCCTTCCATCATATAATACTCTGTAAAATGTGGCCATCAGACCTGCCACCAGGAATTTTTGTCCATTCCACACAGACAGAATTTTTTGCCCATTCCACCAATCCCAGCAAACACTGTAGGTGGTTCATCGGCCTCATCACATACAGAAAAACAGTATTGAATGCCTCAGAAGACTTGGGAGAGTTGCAAACCAACCGGTCGGGGTCTCTATAAAATTTCTTGAAGTATCCGGTCCTGGACATTTTCCTGAGGAGATTGAAACTAACACCTCTAGAACTTTCTACAGTGTAAACCAGGACATAGGAGATGACATATCAGGATAGAGGATAACTGTCATGGCTGGATAGAATCACGCAAAGACTGGAAGGCTTGTGGGTTATAGTGGAAACTAAAGTAGTCAGGTTAGTGTAAAAAAATCTTTGAGAATTAGATCTTGTGTCCCTGGAAGTGACTATGGCCATGGTTGTGATTGAGATATGGTGGGACTCTAGGCACATTACATTTAAGGAGCAAAGTTAGACATTGAACTGTTAGCTATGAGTATGAAATCTTTTTATCTGCTGAGGGAACTGTCACATGTCATTGTCATAGATGCTTATGTGCCCCCCTCTGCGGATGCTGATACTGCCTGTGAGGGTCTACAAGCTGTTGTGAGCTGGCTGAAGACACTGCAACTCCAGCCCTCTTTCTGGAGATTTTAATCACATTTGTCCAACATCTACATTGTCACAGTATGTATCCTGCCACACAAGGAAAAATAACACATTGGACCAGTTTTTTGCAAATGCATGGGAGGCATATGATTATCAGCCCTACTGGCCCTAGTTAGAGCAGATCACAACCTGGTGCATCTATGCCGTGTATGCCTACCCCCTGTACAGAGATAGCCAGATGTCATCCGCGCAGCTAGGACCGGAGTCTAAGTGGTACCCGGTTCTCACCAGAGCCCGCCGCAAAGCAGGTTGGACTTGCTGCGGCGTGGTACCACCAGGTCGTTCCACAGACGTGACTTGTCCGCAGTGGCAGCGAAGGTCGAGGTTCAGAAACAGCAGGCAATCTCATAGTTAGGGACAGGCTGGAGGTCAGGACAGGCAGCACAGGATCGGAGTTGGAGATGTAGCAAAAGGTCAGGGCAGGCGGCAAATGAGCGAAGTCAGAAACGGAATCGTGGTCACAGAAACAGCACAAGACATAGACAAAGCTCTCTCTAGGGCACTAGGCACGAAGATCCAGCAGGGGTCACAGGAAGAGGCAGGGTTATATAGTTACCTAGAAATCTGCAGAAGCCAGCATACATGGCGGAGGAGGATGAAGCTGCAGCCGGTACACATAAGTTGCATGAGCCGGCGAGGGACAAGGGGAAGCCCAGGACCACCCGTGACAACACGGAGCAGATAAAACCTGAAAACATCAGTCGGTTCTGGAATAGTCTCAAATCAATATCTGGTGTCAGACGGTGGGTGTTCTCCTTATGGAGATATTGCCAATTAAAGCCACCTTAAAGGCATGTGGAGACTTAAAGCCATAGATGCTCCACTAGGGAATTCTGGAAAGTATGCAAATACGTTTTCCAAGGTGTTAAATGCCTTCCCAGAATTCCCTAGTGGAGCATCAATGGCTTTAAGTCTCCACATGCCTTTAACGTGGCCTTCACTGGCAATATCTCCATAAGGAGAACACCTACTGTCTGACCCTAGTCAATAGCCTCTCATACAGCCTAACCAGTTCCCTACCCTGTACTAAGAAGACCCAACCAGGTTGAATCAGTGCTGGCTACAGTTGGCAGTCTGTTCCTTCTGGAATAGATATACTGGTTTGGCTTAAAGGAAACCCACCACTATGGATCTACCTGTTAAGGTAGATCTGGTGGTAGGTTTATCTAACGTCTGTAAGGATAGCCCTTCTTAGGGCTAATCCTTTACTCTCCTCTATCTTTCCTAATCTTTAAACAGGGTAATATGCAAATTTTCAAAAGTGGCTAATCCAGGCCCCAGTAGCATCTTTGATCCTCCAACCCAGACATCTTTAGCGCTCAGCTATAAGGAGCTGCGCACACTTGTCCGTGAAGCTGGAGTTCTGTGCATGCACAGAATGCAGGCTGGCGGCTGCGCGATCTCGGCTCCAAAGTCAGAGCTACTGCACATGTGGCTTCAGAGATGAGTGCGCGCAGCTACAAGGAGCTGTGAGCTGAAGATGTCTGGGTAGGAGGATCAAAGGGACTACTGGGGCATTGAGTAGCTGCACCATGCAGCCTCAGCTCCAGCTACTCCACATCCCAGTAGCCTCTTTAGAAAATGTGCATATTACCCTGATTAAAGATTAGAAAATATAGAGGGGAGTAAAGGATTAGCCCTAAAAAGGGCTATCTTTACATACGTTAGATGCACCCACCACCGGAACTACCTTAAAAGATAGATCCGTAGTGGTAGGTTTCCTTTAATCCCACATCATGTTGTAAGACTTCTTGCAGGTCATGCTTGGTGTTAAGGGGGCTGCCTTTCAAAGGAGGCATTTGCAACATCCCCCACCAGGGCCTAGCCTTTTCTTGGGGCCTGGAGGTAGCCTGGGCCCAGAATACCGGAGTGGCTGGCGGTTGCGGCGTAGGCACGCTAGTGTCATGGTGCTTGGTATGAGGACCGGAGGGCTGTCTTACAGCCTTGCAGGTCTCCAGCATGTGGTGTGTGCAAGAAATTAGATGTGGGAGAGGCTGATGCACTGGTTCTCCCTGGGGCAACCCTTGGAGTCTGTAGTATGTATCCCTGGATGGTGGATGGGGCACCCTTGATGGTGATACTGCCGTTTTAGGGACCAGATGGAGGCAATGTTGTGCATAAAAGTATCTTACAGTTCTTTATTCGAACCAACAGCAGCAACAGGCCGAACAATTCTGTGCAAGTGCAGTACTGGAGTGATCTTGGAGAGGGAAGCTCAGGAGTTGGATCACCAGCCTAGATGCAGGGGCAGGCTGGGATGTAGCTATTTCCAATGCTGGAAGCTGTAGCTTTGTCCTGGTAGTTCTTTATCTCTCAGGGTGTAGTTGCTGAGGCCTAGGAGGCCTGTGGTCAGAGCATGTGCTCTGAGGTGTCTCTGGTAAGAGAGCTGGATTCAAGAGCTCCTCATATGTTGAGAGCTGGGCCTGAAGAGAGCTAACTCCTCCCCTGACTAAGGGTTTAGTTCATCCCTGGTCAGGTGGTCTCCTTCTCCAATCACACTCCAGTTACAATAGTGGAACATCATTGGTTGATAAACATTAAACATTATTAACCCTTGCCTATCTAGGCAGTATCTACTGCTTCACAATACCTTTGTATGTACTAAATGGTACAAGGGGCTTATTTTCAACTACTCCTCTGCCATGCGCATTGGCAGGGGTGTTACACATTGTATTCCATTTTACACCTTGGAAAAGGTATTTGCATACTTTCCATTAATATCTGGTTACAGACAGCCTGTCTCTCAGGTTACAGCAGATAAGGATTGGGTTAATTAACTTAATCTATTCTTCAATAGGTTTGATCACACACCTTTCCCTCCCACCTTACAGGTATCTCTGCTGAGACAACATGAGTGAATGTCACCAGAATACCATTCTATCGGCTCCTCCACACTCATGAGACCTCCCCCACTAGATCTCCAGATCAATCTATTCAGCTGTCAGTCATCAGGTTACAGTGTCTATCTCTGCAAGTGCCCATGTTAAGAGAACTAAAAGAAGGCTCAAAGTGGGCAAGGCTACAGGTCCAGATGGTATCTGTGCCAGACCACTCAAGACCTGTGGTGATCAGCTGAAGGATACCACAACTATGGAAAACATCTTTTGTGGTATCAGTTCCAAACAAAATTGGACCTCAAGAGCTACAGTCCAGTGGCATTAACATCCCATTTGATGAAGGTCTTCGACTAGTTGGTTCTTGCATAGAGTATGTCAGCCTTTTAGTGAGCTCATCTATGGACCTCTAAAGGGACATATATGCATGCTAGTGTCATTGGTGTAGTAAAGAAGTAACCCTTAAAGCATAAATGTAAAGTTATTGACGAAAAGTTTGTTTTAGCAGAGATGCAGAGAGCCTTTGACAACAAGTCCAACAATTACTGTATTATGCTTTTGACTTTTTCCTATCCTGAAATGCAGGACTGATAGATATATGAGGCTATCTGTAAAACACTCAGAAGTGGGTGGGACTTCCTGGTTGTGACATCAGCTATGGGCAATAATCTTAGTATAATCATAGTATTCTAGTATATAAGGCTGGAAAAAGATGCAAGTCCATCAAGTCCAACCTTTAATAGTGCCAAAAGCACTCAGAGCATTCACATGAACATGCACAACAGCGTGCATAGACATAGAATCAGTGGTACTGCTTCCACAGAGAACTAGTGCAGATCAAAGGCAGGGAAGACACAGAACGCTGGATCTCTGCATCATACAGGAATGTCACAATGAAAAAGTAAGAAATTGTCGAACTACACTATAAAACACCTACATAGGAATAAAAAGATCACTGGCAGCATCACAGCATATATTCTTTTGCCCTGAATTGCACCGGGTTTTTGGCGCATGCGATTGGATTGTGGCATATCGGCGCCAGCTTGCACATGACAGAAATCGGGGGGCGTGGCCATCAGACAACTCGACGGATTCGGACAAGTGAAACAACATTGGTAGATACGCAAGTGAAAAATTGGTTTCCATTGCGTCCAATCTAGTTTCAAGAACAGACTCATTGGACACAATCCTCCTAATCCTCTGAAACTGTGATTTAGGAATCAAATTTTTTGTCGCCTGAGGGTGAATACCCTTGAAATGGAGAACACTATTTATGTCTGTTGATTTTTTAAATAAATCTGTATTTAAAATGCCAGCATCATTTTTAATCAGCAGTGTATCCAATAAACTGACCCATGATATGTCTGAGTTCCCGCCCATATGCAAATCACATTGTGGATAAAATGATTTTAAAATTTGTTATATTTGATAAACAAAGGATGGGGATATACATAATAATCTTCAAACATCACCATATAGCAATTTGCATGGGGCGGGCCACATTCGACCCCATGACTGTCCCACGTACCTGGAGAAAAAACCCTTAGTAATTGAGCCCTCAATAAGTTTTCATGTATATATGTGCATGTACTGTATGTATATTTTTTCCTCAAAGTGAAAAGGCCAAAGACAAGGGGTTATATAATGTCCCCTTTTCTGTGGGGTCCCCCCACTACCACTATGCCCAGTATATATTCTATTTGACAATTAGTGTGGTGGTGTAATGGGGGGACGTCTTTAAAAAACTGCCTCAGGCAGCAGATAGACTAAGTACACCCCTGCCCCTATCAACAACATCCACCCAACCTCCTCTCCTTAGTCTAGCTATGGATTCACATGACAACCAACCAAGCAAAGTTTTTTGTTGTTGAATAAGTAGTTTTAATGTTGTGATTTAAAAAAATGATAAAAAAAACCATTGGGTATGGATGCAGCACATAAACTAGCAATAAAGAGTTAAAAACCAGAGTAAGACAGAGCAGTATTTTATAGAACATGAGACATTTCAGGATCTGTGAGATATCTTGGTGAACTTCCATTCGAGCTTCCCTCCTAAATTTATCAGAAAACCTGTATATAAGCTGCAGATATCACACAGTCTTCATAGTTACTACTGAGGAGATGCTGAGCCTTTACTCCATGTGTATTGGTCTCCTGAGTATCCTGGGTCACTTATGTTTGTGCTCATCATGTGGTTATTTGTTGTGTGTAATTTATCTTTTGGAAATCTGATGCTGCGTCCATCTCGTCCATGTAAACTGCATGTCATTGCTGCATTTCATGAATACAAGTATTATCAGAAGGGAGACATCATGATCGGAGGGCTGTCTACTGTGCATGATGTGATGAGGTGGAAGGTCTTTTATAATGTGTTACACCACAGACTTATCTGTTCAAGGCAAGTCTATCTCCATAGCAGATCTCACCTTCCTTCTCACCTCTGTATATGAGGGATGTCATATGTCTCTGATGCAAAAGCTTCTCATATAGACCCCCCCCCCCCAAAGCTGATAAAGTGGGACTAAAGGTTTTGGCAAATTGGATTTCTTTCTTCACAACACATGTACTAAGCCGATTGTGTATGAGAGAGTCGGAGGATAGAGCTGTGGGGTGGATGTTTGTTCATAGATCACAGCTACTCAATATCAGTAGGTGACTTTATACCAAAATGCTGAACTCATATACTTAAAAACAATAACTGTCTTAAAATATTGCAGTTACCAATGGTACTGATACTGTAGGATCTCAAAAAATATCTAAGTTTGTTAAATGACACAGGCAGCTCCAGTTCCAGAGGCGTGGAACCTTCATTGTGCAGTAATTTATTCATTTTCTTTGAGAGTATATAGACAGTTTATATCAATATTTGGAGAGAAAAAGGTCTGGATCGTGCATCCACAAACTATACAACGATCTACTGCCGCTAGGCTACATCAACCAAACAAACTCAAGGTTCTTTTTGCATCAATTTTCAAGGTTGCATTTTGATCAATTTGCAAAAGCCCACTAAACTATTCACGTTGACCTCGTCTTAGTTACACTATTGGGTCCAGCATCACATGTTATTTACTGTTACCTAAACACTGCACTACCAGGTACTCAGATGCAGCAGCCCCCCAGTACCCTTACTGGCAGACTAAACCCCTATGACTTTGGGCCTCAGGTTCTCACAAGCACCGCATTGCAGAAACAGCGGACATGCAAAACCGCACCATGTGAACAGGTCTTGAATGCTCACCATGCCATGTGGTCTCAGATACTAGATGAGAGCAAGTAGGTGGCCACTACAAGCAGTCTCCTGAAAATAAAAACACCTGCTTCTGTACTGCTGGTGTTTGCTGTTTCTGTGGTGCGGTGCTAGTGGGGACCTGAGATCCAGAGCCATGGGAGGTTAGCCAGCCAGTACGTGTGTGTGTGGGGAGAGGGGGGGGCTGTAGGCTCCTGGTCCCTGCTGGTGACGTGTTGCAGCGGTGGTGGGTATCATGTGATGCTGCACCCAATAGTGAAAAGACCCACTAAAACAAGGTCAACGTGAAGTGGTTAGTGACTTATGCAATTTGATCAAAATGTAACTAAAAACCTGGAGTTTGCTTTGTGAGTGTAAACTAACGGCAATAGCTCACTGTATGATGTGTGGATGTGGGTCAACATCTTTCTCTCTCAAAGTATTCATACAATTTATATGTTGCTGTGAAGATTTCCTTGGTGTTAATATATGATTTATGTCCTACCTACCAGGGCTAGGATTTATGTTACAAGTAGTTCCAGGGAAAACTTCACATAGACCTAATGATTATTAGGAAAGTACCCAAAAACCTAGTATATTAAGAGTCATTGGGGGAGATTCATCATGGCTTCTCTTATGTGGTTTCTCTGCCAGTAAACTGTCAATCTGCTTGTCCCCGCCAGTTTTGGCCATTCTCTGACCTGTACAATACTGTGGACGTGTCTGGGTGGAGAACGGGCAGGGAGCGGAGTGGGACGGGGTGGGAACTATGGCAAAAAACTCAGGTCAGAACTCGCAAAGTTTGTGGAGCCTCTTAATGCATATGGGCGCAAGACCATCTGTGGGGGAAATTTTAAGACTGGCATACTAAACGCCGGTCTTAATGAATTTCTTGCATTCTCTGCATTTGTTTTATTGTTTTTATTGTTTTTTCATTTTGTGTAAGATTTTTCATATAATTATAATGATTATTATGTTACGTGCACAGCCCGAGAATAAGAAATTATGTCGCCCTTTTGACTTTCATCTACGCTGTTAATGAAATAAACCAGGAAATGGATCTTCTGCCCAATGTGACTTTGGGGTATCACATATATGACACATGTGGGGATAAAGGAAAATCTTTTCACAATATTCTACAAATTTTGTCTGGTGATGCGATAGAAGCTCTAAATTATTCCTGCGGGGAACATGGAGACTTGGCTGGGTTTATTGGAAATATGTATGAACAGGCACAATTTCTGGATATATATGGATACCCGATGGTAAGTGTAACCTGCAAACAAACAGTGAAGGTGAATCATTTAACTTGAAATAAGAGAATAAATACTGATCTTGATGTATTTTGTATTGAAGTTCATTATGAAATAGAATGTAGGGCAAAGTTATTGAATAAATGGCAGCAACAAAGTCATACTGGGAAAACATTAGAAAGCCGAAGTTTACGCTTATTCGCGGGAACAAAGTTTTTTTTTTCCTCTTTTTTCAGCTAAATGGGTGTGAGCGCAATGTGTTACATGGGGCAGAGAACTCTGGGAAGGAGAAAAGAACACCCCCGATGACATCTGCAGACCTGTAAGCCAATCAGCGACCGGCAGGCTTATGTGATGTCACACAGGCTCACAGCCCTATAAAACTGTCGGCCATTTGCAATCCCGGCATTTTGCACTGCATGTGCTGTCTGCAGCGTCTAGCTGCTGCTACTGTACTGTGCAGTAGCGATTTTTGCTCCAATCCCTGGATGTTCTTTAAGGGGGATCTGTATACCCCAAATAGCAGTTAGATTTAGTGACAAAATCGAATAGGAAGAAATCTGTGTGTCAGTTGTGGGGTATCTGTATAATGCACATTGCCATACCTTTTTGGGGCTATAGTTTACAGCCAGATTTACGTGTGAAATCCACATAGTTTATTCAGTGATTTTTGCTGAAATTAGTGTCAGTTGTGGGGTATCTGTATAACGCAAATTGCTATACCTTTTTGGGGCTATAGTTTACAGCCATATTTACGTGTGAAATCCACGTAGTTTATTCAGTGATTTTTGCTGAAATTAGTGTCAGTTGTGGGGTATCTGTATAAAGCAAATTCCCATAACTTTTTGGGGCTATAGCTTACAGCAAGATTTATGTGTCAAATCCACATAATTATAAACCATTATGTCAGACAGAAAGGGGGCAGGTGGAGCAGGCAGAGGTGACAGCACAGTAAGGGGATGTCGCAGCAGGGGTGACTCTGTGAGGCCAGAACTGCCATTGTCATCTAGCAGCAGTGTGTGGATCAACTACCCAAAGGTTGTTGAATGGTTGACTAGGTCATCCAATTCCTCAAATATAACATCTGACAACCCCAGCCAAGAGTCCGTGGGTTCCTCAGATAAAACAATTAGTTGGCATGGCCCAGGAGCAGGTCAGCGGCCCTCACCTGTCCTCAACCAGCCTGTTCCTTTCCCGCAGCCAGAGAGCTACTAGGTGGTCTGGGCTCAGTGCTACTATTCAGCGAGGAAGAAGTGTTTGAGGACAGTCAGCAGCTGCTTGGCAGTGAAGAGGTGGGGCAGTCTTCTGCTGCTTCCTGCAGTAGGCAGGCTGTGCATACTGACACCGGTGAGGAGAGTAGCAGTGACCGGGACAGGCAAATTGACAATGATGTAGCCGATCGCACTTGGGAGCTGGGTGTAGCAGGGGATTCATCATTGTCAGGCGAAGAGAGTGTCAGCTTGCGTTTCAATTTCAATTTCGAATTCATTTCAAACTTCGTCATTGTGCCACAATGTGGCCTCCTCTGCTGTGGGTTATGTGGGCTCCTGCTGCTGCCGTCGCCACCTCCGCACTCTGTCATTGTGCCACTCTATGGCCTACCATGTTGCCGCCACCTCCACACCTCTGACCTCATGCTGCTGCTTCCGCTGGTGCCTCCTTTCCAGTTCTTTTTTGGCAAAGGCCTGATATTTTCAGGAAAACTGTAATGTATTATCCATGTGGCGTCTCTAATCTTCAAATTGAAATTTACATTGAATATTTCCATTTCAAACTTATTTCAAACTTCATCATTGTGCCACAATGTGGCCTCCTCTGCTGTAGGTTTTGTGGCCTCCCGTTGCTGCTGCTGACGCTACCTCCACACTATATAATTGTGCCACTCTGTGGCCACACCTCTGACCTCATGCTGCTGGTGCCACCTTTGTAGTTCTTTTTTGTCAAAGACCTGATAGTCTCAGGAAAACTGTAATGTATTGTGGATGTGGTGTCTCGAATCTGCAAATTAAAATTTACATTGGGGCACATGTATCATAGTTTTATCTCTCTGAGGTGAATTTTAGAGACTTTTGGTGGCTAGTTTTTGCACCTTGTGTATGATCCTGTCTTTTTACTTGTGATACATGTTCAGTTTTTCTTATCCTGGCAGGCGAAAATTTTGGCTTCTTTTTGAGACGTTTTGTTGCAAATGTCTCAAATCCACATGGACACAAGCCAGGTGAGGGGGTTATATACAGGAGTGGACACTACTGTTAATTTGGGATTAAACATATTTCATTTTTAATGCATTTTTAAACTGATTACAATAGCTAAGGAGGTGATTTGCCTTATTTCATTACTTTTAACATTTGAATTTACAAAACATATAGTAAACACAATGTTAACACATGCATTTATATTGCGTTTTGTAAAAACAAATGTTAACAGTAATGAAATAAGGCAAATCACCTCTCCTCAGCTGTTTTAATTAGTTTCAAAATGCATTAAAGACGCAATTAAACCGCTACGTGTGACCTCACCCTTAGAAGTAACCAATTTTTTAAAAATGCAAAAATGTAAGAATTTTGCATTTAAGAGGTTACCGTGCAAAATGTTAAACAGTTAAAGCATGTGAAATAATTCCAATTTACATGTTAAAATCGGGTCTATGAAAAAAACTTCCTTTGCACCTGTCCTGGACAAGGTGCAGATTTGCACCTTAAAAGTGGCATAAAAGTCGCAAAAAAAGGTGAAAAGTTGCACGGAACATCTGGAAAGTTATGATACATGTGGCACACTGCAAAAGGTGCAGACCGAGGTGCACTTGAAGAGCGCCAACAAAAGTCGCAAAAAAAAGTCGCAAAAAAAAGGCAATTTGCCTAGCTGAAACTATGATACATGTGCCCCATTGAATATTTTGAATTCAAATTCATTTCAAACTTCATTGTTGTGCCACAATGTGGCCTCCTCTGCTGTGGGTTTTGTGGGCTCCTGCTGCAGCTGACGCCAGCTCCACACTATATCATTGTGCCACTCTGTGGCTTTCCCTGTTGCTGCCACCATGTTGCTGCCACCTGTGGGCTCCTGCTGCTTCTGCTGCCGCCACCTCCACACTCTTATCATTGTGCCACTTTGTTCCACCATGTTTCCGCCACCTCCGTAATTTGTCATTGTGCCACTCTGCAGCCTACTCATGCTGCTGCCAACTGACCGCTGTCTCCCTGGAACACCCTGTGATTTCCATAATGCTGTTTTCACCCTCCATCACTCTATGACGTTGCCACTATGTTTGGTTTTCCCCTTAATTTCATCTGTCAGAAGGAATGAAAAGCTTCAGGATTGATAGCCAAAAGCAGGAGTGGATACAGAACGCAGAGGACATGCAAGTATCCCATTTACTGGTCATCTCTATTCTGGATCAACTCCTGTTTCATATTTGCTTTAGCAGTACTGATGGGTTATTGATCGATTGAAAGAGGACACTGACGGGTGAAAAGAAGGGCAAAATGATCAATGCAAAATTACTGCCGATACCCTCTCCACTCTTTTGGGTAGTTTCTACATGTATCCACGTTTAACAGAACAGGTTCTGTCGTAATCTATGGAATCATCTGATGTCAGTGTAAAAAGAGTGCACTCTTTGATGTTATAGTGGCTGGATCTTGGCCCTCAGTTCGGTCCTTTTAAGCTGGCTCAGACGTTACCTTGTCAGGCTAAGTTCCCGCTTCGCTTATTTGGTGAAGTTGGCCTCTGTAAGTGCACATAGAAGTGAAAAGTGAAGCGATTCTAAGAGCGGCGACTGTCATGTGAGTGTCATACTAAAACACAGCATTGTTTGAAGACCAAACCAAGCTCCCTATGCATATTTAAGCATGGCACAACGTTCTACAACACCCTACAGGCTCTCTGCATCCAGGAAATACCTGTTTTATAACGTGATTTGTCATGATTCGATTCGGGTTGAATGAAATTTTTTTGAAAAATTCGGCGAATCGGGACGAACCGAATTTTAACAAATTCGCCCATCTCTAGTCAGAATATTTCTAGTTGCCCATGGTAACCAATCACAGCTCAGCTTTCATCTTACCAGTTCTTATGAATATTTTAAAGGGGAGCTGTTGGTTGCCATGGGCAACTAGAAATATGCTGACTTTCAGACAGCTTGATAAATCAGCCCCAAAGAGTCCAGTTCATAAGAGAGTTGCAAACCAATTGGCCGGGGTGGGGGCAGAACATCTATAAAATTTCTTGTAGAATAATATGGGAAGGCGATCAGGTCCTGGCTAGAGATGAGCGAACATGCTCGTCCGAGCTTGATGCTCGGTCGAGCATTAGGGTACTCGAAACTGCTCGTTACTCGGACGAATACTTCGCCCGCTCGAGAAAAGGGCAGCTCCCGCCGTTTTGCTTTTTGGCGGCCAGAAACAGAGCCAATCACAAGCCAGGAGACTCTGCACTCCACCCAGCATGACGTGGTACCCTTACACGTCGATAGCAGTGGTTGGCTGGCCAGATCAGGTGACCCTGGGATAGACTAGCCGCTGCCCGCGCTGCTCGGATCATTCTGTGTCTGGATGCCGCTAGGGAGAGAGCTGCTGCTGGTCAGGGAAAGCGTTAGGGTGTTCTATTAGCTTACTGTTAGGCAGGAGTGATTCTCCAAGAACCCAACAGCCCTTCTTAGGGCTACAATAACGTTCTACTTTTTTTTTTTTTTATTTGCATCTAGTACCATTTTGTGAGGAATTAGCAGGGGGACTTGCTACCGTTGTGTTTAAACACCAAAGTGGGAAAATTTAGTAGGGGTTGGATTTCAATTAGGCACAGTCTGCCGCGGTGCAGCGTTCGGGCCGTGCGTTCCCGGCAGCTTGCGTTGCGAGTGTGATGCGAGTTCATCGCATCACACTCGCTAGTGTGGAAGGGGCCTAAGTAACTAAACATGCTACGCATGCTCAGTTACATTCAGCCCGGTCCTGCCAGGAGGCGGAACCCGGAGAGAAGAGGAGTCAGCAGCCTTGGGGCATACGCTGGACCACGGGGCTGCGGCAGGAGGGATCGGATCCCCCGGTAAGCACATCCGGGGAAAGAACATACATAAAGCATGACTGTAGGGTGTTAGTGCCGGGTCTGGGCTGTGATATCACATCGACACGAGCGAGACCTGGTGTCCCTTAATGACCACCGTAAAAAGCAGATAGGGCGGTCACTAAGGGCTTAATTAGATGACTCGGGCAGTGTGATGGTTTATTGCCTCCAAGTTAATAACCCTGGAGTCTCTGCTGACCCATTATCTCAGGATAACTTTTCTTGGAGGTTGTAAAGGGTCATGAATTCCTTTGAGTGGAGGGTGTCAAAGAGGGTAATAAACTTGTATTCCCATATTTGTCTCTCATTTTGTGACCAGAAATTGCCCTTTAATACAAGAACCTTCATATCCAGGGTATTATGGACAGGACTATGACCTATTCGACCTAAGAAAAGCAACAGGAATTTAAACAGGGCTTCCTCCTCTTAACCACTTAAGGACGCAGCCATTTTATAGCTCAGCCCCATTTTTGTATTCTGACTTGCGTCGCTTTATATGGTTATAACTTTTGAACACTGCTACTTATCGAAGCAATTCTAAAATAGTTTTTTCCTCACATGTTGCACTTAATTTTAGTGGTAAATGTTGGCTGATAAGTTTTGCGTTTATTGACGGAAAAAAATTACCTTATATACTCGAGTATAAGCCTAGTTTTTCAGCACAAAATTTGTGCTCAAAAACCCTAACTCGGCTTATACTCGAGTCAACTAAAAAAAATAAAGACAAAACTCACCTTTCTGACGTCACCCGTAGGTCCTCTTCTGTCTGAGACAGTCTGAGACAGAAGAGGACCAATGGGGGACGTCGGAAAGATGAGTACAGTGTTATTTTTTTTCCTACTAGAGGGGCTGGGCAGGCTGTATGCTACAGGGGCTGGCAGACTATATACTGGGAGGCTGTAACCAATGCATTTCCCACCCTCGGCTTATACTCGAGTCAATAGGTTTTCCCAGTTTTTGGTGGTAAAATTAGGGGTCTCGGCTTATACTCGGGTCGGCTTATACTCGAGTATATACGGTATGAATTTTTTGAAAAATTTACCATTTTTTAAATTCTAAATCATCGTGTTTTCATGCAGATAGATTTACCACCCAAATAAGCTGCTGAATAAAATTTCCCATATGTCTACTTTTCAAATGTCTAGATAATTTATTTTGATGTTGCGTGGCTTACAAATCGAATATCGATTTTCTATATTTTCAGAATTGACTATTTTGAGGATAAATACTGTTTTGAAAGACCTTTTAAATATTTAGCATTAAAGCCACCCTACATAATCAACCCATTTTCAAACGAGCACCTTCAAATTATCAGAAACAGTTTTTAGGAAGATCGTTAACCCCTTGAGATCTTCATAGTAATTGAATCAAAATGGAGGTGAAATTTAGAATTGTCAAATTTTGATGAATATACGTTCATTTAGCCCTAATATTTACACATTTCCAAAAGATAAAAAAAGAAAACCCATCATAAAATTTGTTATGCAATTTCTCCTGTGTACATAGACCCCCAACATGTGGCTATTACTTGTTTTATGAGCGCACAGCAAGGCGCAGGATGGAAGGAGGGACCTGCAGCTGCCAGGATTTTAATTCTCATCGGCTCCTTTTGTAGGCTATAAAATCTTAGCTTTCTCGTTATTGGGGCCATGTGATGACAATTTTTTTGTGGGATGAGCTGCTTTTTCCAAATAAAATCCTAATGTGGGGAAAAATCTATCATTTTTGCACTGCCGTCTTCCAAGTGGCATAACATTTTTACTTTTTTGGCTACAGAGCTGGTTGATGGCTTGTTTATTGTAGGATAAGTTGTACTTTGCAATAGTATCATTCTTGAGTGCATATGTTTTTTTATCACTTTTTATTGCATTTTTTTTTATTAAATAGGTAAAAATCATATTTTTTTTGTGGGTTTTTAACTTCTTTTTTATGGCGTTCATGGTACGGTTTCAATAGTTATTTAATTTTTTTCTACAGGTGTTTATGGATGTGGTGATGGTATACATGTGGGATTTGTGTTATGATTTAGACTTTTTTGCACATATGACCCCAGGTTAAATACCACAACAGGTTAAACAGGCGTGATCGGAGCACACTCCAAACGCGGGTGTCACTCGGGGATGTCAGTGGTAGATTACCGCTGACAATCTGTGACTCCCGATGTCAGCGCCGTACTTGTAAGGCGGGTGCCCGCACAGTACTAGTAAGGGGTTAAAATCAGCTTTTATTAATATTTATTAATGAGCAAGAAAAGCTTTGTTGGCTTTTACCAGAGCTCCTCCATTCTGTAGCTTCACAGGCTGTTACTTCCCCTCACACTGTGTGACACTACAGGATTTATAGGAAGGGGAAAGTGATCAGAGAACTGGGGGCATGGGGGTACAAGCTCCTGCACAGTTTTACACCCTCTGAAGATATAGAAGGAATAGGCACTAGTAATGTCCTCTATCTGGAGGGACATAGGAGGCAGGAATGGCATTTTATGACCAATCATTTTTAAACATTGTTAAAAAAAATTTGGCTTGGACACAGACTTCACCCTGAACTTGCACCTAAGCATGAGCTCCATTGAAGTCAAAATGGGCCTGAATTTTGACAATTAACAATGCCTAAAAAGGGGTGGTAACAAAAAAATGGGCTAGGAAAAGTGCTTAGAATAATTACATAACATGAATGGACTCATGAAAGTACTTAAAATAATAATGTAATTAAATAAACAAGGAAAAAATTATATATATATATATATATATATATATATATATATCTTTATATCATATATACTCAAGTAAAAGCCAACCCTAAGTATAAGCCAAGATACCTAATTTTAACACAAAAAACTAGAAAAACCTATTGATTCGAGCACAAGCCTAGGATGGGAAATGCATTGGTCACAGCCTCCAGCCAGTATAAACCTGACCAGCCCATATCCCCCATTATATAGCCTGCCAGCTTCTTCCCCCCAGTATGTAGCCTGCCAGCCCCTGCCCCACCAGTATATTGCCTGCCAGCCCCTGCCCTCCAGTATATAGCCTCCAGTAAAAAACTAACACTGTACTCATCTTTCCGATGACCCAGTGCAGGTCCTCATCTTGCTTTGGCTGCTCCGATGCCTCTTCCGGTCTTTTGGCTCCTTTTCTGGTCGTTCAGGTCCGTGCGCATGACCAGCACACACAACGACATCAGGCACTGGCTAACGACATTGTTTGTGCACCGGCGGCATCGCAGGGGGTCCCGAAGAGGAACCAAAAGCCATAAAAGCAGCAAAATAGGATACGTAGGACACGAGAGGCGCCGGAGCATCTTAAGCAAGAAGAATACCTGTGGTGGGTGTCGGAAAAGTGAGTACAGTGTTAATTTTTTTATAGACTCGAGTATAAGCTGAGCTAGTTTTTTCTAGCACAATTCTTGTGCTGAAAAACTTGGCTTACACTAGAGTATATACAGTAATAAAAAATAATTATGTAAAAAAAAATGCTGACATGCTATTGATGTTAAAGGAACTCTGGGTGCCCAGTTATTCTCATAACTGCAAAAAAATGAAAATGCACGAACCATTCCTACTTCTGCACCTAAAGGTGCTTTGTTCATTCAGACTCAGTTATTCTCAAAGCTTTAACCCCTACCCACCGAAGCCTCTTTTCACCTTCCTGACAGGGCCCATTTTTTCAAATCTGACATGTGTCACTATAAGTGGTTATAACTTTGGAACGCTATAATATATCCAAGTATTTTTTGAAATTGTTTTCTCCTGACACTTTGTACTAAAAAGATTTTCAAAATTTAAACTGGTCTACTTTTTTAACACATTGTCAGAATGTGGGGCTTTGAACTTTAGGTGTCATTTTTCACATTTTCATAAAAAACGCAAAATCAGATTTTTGAGGGACCTGCTCAAAATTCAAGTCACTTGGAGAGGCCTAAATAATAGTAAAACCCCATAAATTACCACATTATAGAAACTACATCCCTCAAAGTATGTAAAACAACTTTTCTGAAGTATATTAACACTTTAATTGTTTTATAGGGGCTAAAACAAAACTGGGGGACATGTATCTTTATTTCTGCTAGTCAAATTGTCTCTTTTTTGCGACTTTTGACACTTTTGCGACTTTTCACTGCGACTTTTGCTGTTGTTTTTCAAGTATGTCTTGGTCTGCACCTTGTGCCTTATGTATCTTTAGTTTCCAGATGTTCTGTGTGATTTTTCACTTATGTATCACTTTTTCTTGCTTATTTTTGCGACTTTTGAGGCGCAAATCTGCACCTGGTCCAGGGCAGGTGCAAAGGAAGGTTTTTTTTCCAAGGACCCTGTATTAACATGTAAATTGAAATTATTTCAAATAATGGTTTCCTTTCTTTTTGAAATTTTTGGGGATGTACACCATACCATAAAAATAATATGTTATCTTTATTCTATGGATCACTATGATTAGGGTGATACCTCATTTATATAGTTTTTAATATATTTTTACAATTTTACTGAAGAAAGACTTATGTTGTTTTCTTTTGTTTTTGTATGACCATCTTTTTGGAGGCATAGGGGCACATTTACTTACCCGGCCCATTCACGATCCAGCGGCGCGTTCTCTGCACAGGATTTAGGACCGGCCGGGATTTATTAAGGTAGTTCCTCCGCCGTCCACCAAGTGGCGCTGCTGCCTCTAAAAGCATCTCAATGCGCCGGAATACACCGAGCTGGACCAAGTGAAGGTAAGCGCTTCCCAAGCGACACATTTTCGGTTTTTAAATGCGGCGGTTTTTCCGAATACGTCAGGTTTTCGTTCGGCCACGCCCCCCGATTTCCGTCGCGCGCATGCCGGCGCCGATGCGCCCCAATCCGATCGCGTGTGCAAAAATCCCGGGGCAACTCAGGGAAAATCGGCGCAAATCGGAAATATTTGGGTAACACGTCGGGAAAATGCGAATCGGCCCTTAGTAAATGACCCCCATAATTTTAATAGCTTTTGGTTCACAGAGGGTTAGGGCTTACTTTTTACGAGTTCAGTTGTTCTTTTCACTCATACCACTTTGGCGCATGTAACGTGTGATTACTTTTTAGAGCACTCATGACAGAGTGGCACAATGACTGAGTGTGGAGATGGCAGCAGCATGAGGTCAGAGAGTGGTACAATGACAAATTATGGAGGTGGTAGCAACATGGTAGGCCACAGAGTGGCACAATAACAAAGCCAGGACATGGCGGCAGCAGCAGCAGCAGCAGAAGGTCAGAGAGTGGTACAATGACAGAGTGTGGAGGTGCCGGCAGCAGCAGCAGCAGCAGCAGGAGGTCAGAAAGTGGCACAACAGAGTATGGAGGTGGGTGGCAATTCCAGTCCCTGGTAAAGATGGTGGGAGGCAGATGGAGCAACTGGCAGCAGATGTGTGGCATCAGGCGGGTAGCAGCATCAGAATAGTGGCTGAGGCAGGTAGTTAGAACCCAGACTCATTTCTCAATGTTTGGGGGAGGCGTCATGGCTGATATAATCTGAAGCATTCATGTATTGAAATTCTTGCCGATCCACACCTGATTCATCTTGACAAAGGTCAGTCTTTCAACATTATAGTTGGACAAGCGGGTTTTCCTTGGGGTAACGATGGCTCCTGCCGGACTGAACACCCACTCTGATGCCACAGTACTGGCCAGGCAGGACAGGATCTCTACTGCAAACTCTGCAAGTTGCGGCCACACATCAAGTTTGGCTGTCCAGTAGTCCAGGGGATCCTCTACCTGGGGTGGTAAAGTGCTGTCCAAGTAGGCCACCACCTGCTGGTGCAGGATCTTCTCCAGGTCCTGCTGCTGGTGGCATTTACCTTCTTCTTTAGGTAGGTGAAGGAATCTGCTCGTTAAGGATTCCAGACTTAAGATGCTGCTAATGGAGCTGCTACTTCTCCTACCCCCCCTTTCTCCCTACAGCAGCTGTAGTAGTAGTACATGAGCGATGACTGCCAGAAATCCCCCAGTCAGACCTGACAGAGGATGATGCACATAGGCAGCGGCCAACTGTCTGCACAGTATTTCTCTATAGTACGCCAGTTGTTCCTCCCCAAATACAGAACCCCAAAAGCTGACACCCTGGATTTTGAGAAAAAAATCACTCCAGCAACTAAGTGGATTTGACATGGATTTCTTGATATCAACTTTAGCAACAAAAAAGAATTGAAATTTGGGTATGCAGATCCCCCAAAATGGACACCCTGGACCTTGAGCAATAATCACTCCATCAGCTACTGAGTACAAGCAGCTAGACGCGAGCACATGCAGTGTAAAATGACAGGATTACAAATGGCCGTCCCTAGAATGGTCCCTAGAAATTAAAGATCTCTTTGCTTAATGGGATTTAAATACTCTTGTTCCCCTGCCTCCTATAATGCACACATCACTCAGGTAGCTCAGGGTTTGCACCTCTTTTTTGCCCTGACAGACCTGTACTTCAACTTTGTTGTATTACTTACCTGACAAATTGAATTCTTTAACAAAGCAATAAGCTTATTTCATCTTTTAGCTTGCTGGCAATATACATGTAATCCATGACGTCTAAGGGAGTGTTGTTAGGCACACAAAAGGATGGATATCATCGGCAGCACAGATCTATACAATCCACACCAACCACTGAAGATAAGACTACCAAAATAAGTGGATTTCTTTAATTTATTCTTTACTTTCTTAAAGTTTCCAGTGTCACGCTGCAACAAAAAATGTTCCCCTGGTTATAGAAAAGCGCAGGATGGAGGATATGTGTTCTGCTGTTATACCTGTGTCCTGTGTTCAGAGAGAGAAATATCAAACATAACAGGTACAAAAAAGCATTATATTGTATTATAAAGAGATATTATGCCCCCCTTCCAAGCTGTTGTTATACTGATGCTCCTATATGTTATTCTTATACTCCTTTCTACGTCTATGACGCTGTTTGTGTTTGATGTATCGTCTGTCTTCTATGTGCAGCAATACCTGTTCAGGTCTGCTGCTTGGTCATGTGCCCTGGTCTGCCGAGAAGTGTGAGGAAGCTGGGGACGTTTGAAGAAGTCAGCAAGGAACATCTGCATTCGGCGGAGAGGAGGGTCTGAGCTGTGCTGTGCTATTCCGGAGTTGTGCTGTGCAATGCTGTGCTATGCCGGAGTTGTGCTGTGCAATGCTGTGCTATGCCGGAGTTGTGCAGTGCAATGCTGTGCTATGCCGGAGTTCTGCTGTGCCGTGCTGTGTTATGCCAGAGTTGTGTTGTGCCCTGCTCTGCTATGCAGAGTTGTTCTGTGTGATGCTGTGCTATCCCATAGTTGTGCAGTGCCATGCTGTGCTATGCCGGAGTTCTGCTGTGCCATGCTGTGTTATGCCAGAGTTGTGCTGTGCCATGCTGGAGTTGTGCTGTGCCATGCTGTCCTCTTCCGGAGATGTGCTCTGCCATGCTATGCTCTGCTGAAGTTGTGCTGTGCCATGCTGGAGTTGTGCTGTGCCATGCTGTCCTCTGCCGGAGTTGTGCTCTGCCATGCTGTGCTCTGCTGGAGTTGTGCTGTGCCGTGCTGTTCTATGCAGGAGTTGTGCTGTGCCCTGCTGTGCTATGCCAGAGATGTGCTGTGCCATGCTGTGCTGTGCCAGAGTTGTGCTGTGCCCTGCTGCGCTATGCCAGAGTTGTGATATGCCAGAGAATAAACTCTCTTCCCAACTGTCCCTGCCTAATGGCCCAGCCTACCCTAAGTGCTAGGTGACAACTGGTTGATGTTTTCTTCCTGCACCAGGAACAAAGACTAAACTGTACAAATACGGGTCAATAGTTGACAAAAATATGGGACAAACCAAAAGGAACAGAATCAATTGACAAAATGGATGATAAGAAATCAGGAAAAGAATACAAAATATAGAAGTTTAGATAAACAGTAGCAAGCTCCAATAAAGAATTATAGCAAGCGGAGAGCAAACGGCAGTCAAACTTTATATGAGATGACAGAGTACTGGTGGAGGGGTGATTGGATCACTTTCCTGACATCGAAACATGGCAATTCAGCAGAGGAGAATTGTGAGTGGAGGAAGATCCTGTCTATTGCAGCATACCTAACTGCATCCCAGAGAAAAATCCACAGAAGACAAATGGGTGTGGTGGAAATAAAGAAGGACATCCAAAAAGGAGTAAAGCAGTGTTCAGACTAGTAAGGACAAAATGTATATATATATATATATATATATATATATATAACATTCATACTGAGTTTTACTTTATTGACAGGAGATGATGCTGGAGCCGGAATCGACACAGATGTTACAATATGTTTTTATTCTTAAAATTTAGTCCACCATTACTATTTAAATAAAAATGATGTTTTCTTATTGATACAAATTAGCATTTAGGTGTGACTATATTAGAGTAAATGTCACTAGGAACAATGACATTCTCATGCCCGATTGTCTCCTTTAACATTTTATTTTTCTCCCAGACAGTGAAATCTGCCACAAATGTCCCATTGACCATTGGCCGGATGAGAGAAAAGTGAAATGTCTTCCTAAACCCTACGAGTTTCTCTCCTATGAATCAGATATTTTATCTTCAGTGTTTTCTGGATTAGTTGTGTTTTTCTCCATTGTCACCGTTGTTATTCTGGGATTATTTCTCTTATACTGGGACACTCCTATTGTGAGAGCCAATAACCGGAGTGTAAGTGTCACTCTCCTGGTCTCCATCCTGCTGAGTTTCCTCTCGGTCTTCTTCTTCCTTGGTCATCCTGTGGATATAACCTGTCAGCTGAGACAGACTTTATTTTCAGTCTTCTTCACCATTGCTGTGTCTTCTGTACTTTCTAAGACCATCACAGTCTGTATTGCTTTCAAAGCCACCAAGCCCAGAAGTCCATGGAGAAAGTTGATGGGACACAAATTAGCAATTTCTATTGTCCTGGTATTTTCTATGATCCAAGCTGTGATCTGTGTTATGTGGTTGGCCATTGCTCCTCCATATCAGGAGTATGACTTCACGTCTTATAATGAGAAGATCATCATCCAGTGCAATGAAGGTTCTGTCTTGGCCTTTTACCTCATGTTGGGTTATATGGGTCTCCTGGCCTCTGTGAGCTTTGTTCTGGCTTTCATGGTGAGGACATTACCGGACAGTTTTAATGAGGCCAAGTACATCACCTTCAGCATGCTGCTGTTCTGTAGTGTCTGGATCGCTATGATCCCGGCTTATCTGAGCACCAGAGGGAAATACATGGTGGCTGTGGAGATATTTGCCATCTTGACCTCATGTGCTGGAATATTAGTCTGCATTTTCTTTCCTAAATGTTACATAATGCTTCTAAAGCCTGAAATAAGCATTAGAAACATAAAAAAATAAAAAAATAAAACAGTTTGAGCAATAATTAAGTTTTATGGTTAAATGGTATCACATGTTTTATACTGGGAAAAAACTTTGCTAATGTATCGCTTCAAAAAGAAAGAAACCAAAGGTTAAATCTACATTTACAATATAGAAAAAAAATGGCAAATATAACTCATAGTTGTGGTTGTAAATAAGATTTTCAGACTGTACTAGCGTTCATCTTAAAGGTAAATTTTATTCAAAATTAATAAACTTTCTTGAACTTGGTTATGAGGAGCATTATTCATGGAATGCTGGTCAACTCAAAATTATTTTGTACATAAAAAGCTCTAACCAAAGGCAGAAATGTATTCTGAAAACTTAAGAAGTAAACTATTAGGAGCATTTCACATCATATTTTCAGCACAACAGATATGCAACTCATACTAGTAAACAAAATGCTTACTGAAGTAAAGTGAAGTACTCTATGTGCACCTCCATAATCCAGAGCCTTTTAATAGACACACGGTTTTATATAACAGAAGGTAGCAGTATATATAATAATATCGATATATCTATAACGATAGAGGTATATTCATGTATGATAATAGCGGTACAGATATTCCTGTCCTATGGCCTTCTCCATGCTCTACTCTAGTATCTGCCCATGTTCACACCAGCTTCCTTAGTGCTGTAGCCGGGGTAGGGTGGGGGGTGTCATTAGAAGAAAGCCCTGCAGTGGTATAATCTATTTGCAGCCATGTGTCCACACATCAGCCCCCTCAATTTTATTTCAATAATGTATCCCCTATAATCTAACCACTGTTCTGCCTCTGTATCAGTTCTTACTGTATTTCTGGAATTCTATTCATGAATTACCAAGCTTGGAATAAGTAGCCTTCTTTGTATCCCTTCCAGCATGGTGAGAATTCAAGAAGTACTTGCACCGCTGGAGGGCATTCACTTTTCTAGAAAGGTGGGAATAGGAGCTCAGAAAGGAGTAGAGAATTTTTTGTGTTAAGTGTTTCCGTAAATAGTTTGACCGATAGGGTCTCTCTCTCACCAGAACCGTGAATACCAAACCGCACGTAGTGTTGTGGGTGCTCAGGTGAAGCATGTTGTGCAACCATAAAAAAGTATATTTTCAGCTCACCGACTAGGTTCCGTCTTCTGTGCCAATTGCTTCTCTAGGACATCGAGGCAGGACTGAAGTACAAAAAGGATCACTTTCCGCACCAGATGTGGATTAAAAGTTCATGATATTTATTGGGGTATCCATTAAAAATTGCAAACAAGAAAAGACAGACTTGAAAAATTGGTCAAATATTATGGCAGTGCGTCTTGAGAACTTGACTGGGAAGAAAATAGTAGTGAAAAAGACCTACGCGTTCCGTGCGTAAAACACGCCCTTACTCATGGCTGATTAGTGTGTAACTACAATGTGAATATGTAGCTTCACTGTCATCCCTCCCCCCATTTCTGGGGGGAAGGGGTGGAGCTACTATCTTAAAATGCAATTATAAAATACACTAAAACAGAAATGAAACACTACAATACATTACCAAAAACATACATATATACATCCAAAAACATGTATCCTGGTGGATACATTAACATGTATAAACATCGTTAATCAAACAGCACCTGGATGTCAATCCTTGAGCTGCCGTATCGAAGCAGTATAGTCAAGGAATATAACTGCACATGTTCTAACCATGGAGCAAAACACGCAGAACCACGAGACCCGGGCAATGTTCCCACCTGAGATATCGCTACATCAAAAAAAAGAAGTTTCAAAGAAAAACTTCATCAGATGGAAGTGCAGATCCATCCACCTCAGTCCCCTTCAAAATAGCAAATCCATTTCAGCCACAAGTAATATAGCATATATTAAGCACAACAGAAAAAAATAATAACAGCGCCATTAGAATTGGCATAAAGCTGAAAAAAAAAAAAAAAACAGATCAAACATATATGATGGGATCCTGTGGACCCCTACTTGATTGGAAATTGCAGCGTCCACTGGTGTCCAAAACTGCATTCGATTGGATGGAAATAGACAATGGAATGAATACCATAAATATACAAATGCACAACTTGATTCCAAGATCATTTATCATACAAGATTTGGAGTGAATGGACAATACCTTTCGTGAGATGTCAGCTCCCTTCATCAGGTCCAAAATAAAAATAAACTGGCTGAAGGAATATATAAATAAATAAATAAATCAAACTAACAGTGTTTTTATCTGTAAAAATTGTGCTGAAAAACTCGGCTTATACTTGAGTATATATACGGTACTCATGAAATACAGGTAAACCCTAACATTACCACATCATCCTACAACAGATACAGTCCAAATTTACAAAACATTTGAATAAACACATTAGGAGTTATGTATCATTATTTTGTTTTATTTTTGGCTTTAAAAGGATTAAAAACTGCAGTACATTTTTTTTGGAGGGGGTGGTTGAAGGGGGGGGGGGTTCACTGCTAAAAGGTTGCAAAAGTCTACCCCTTTATTATTCTGGAGAAAACTCAGACAGCAAGTAGAGCATGAGAACATTTATTAAAGGGCAAAAGTTTAGAATAATTCTCACGGGCAGCGGATCTCTAAATACAAACACAGAACTATCCTAAGGAGCCTAATGATAAATAATCCCCAGTGACTCTTTCCAATCACCTGAATAATAGCAATTATAACTAGAGATGAGCGAGCACTAAAATGCTCGGGTGCTCGTTATTCGATACGAGCTTTTCCCGATGCTCGGGTGCTCGTATCGAATAACGAACCCCATTAAAGTCAATGGGAGACCCGAGCATTTTTTTAGTAAAAGAGAACATTAAAAGAACAGTGCATAATAAAATATCCCAGATGTTTACTGATGTTTTGCTTGTAAGAACACATTGAAGTAACACTATTCTTCACTTTCCAGGTGTTCGCACGTGTCTCCCGCTAATTTAGGAGATGTTCAGAACATCTGGAATGTGAAGAATAGTGTTCTTTCAATGTGTTCTGCACTTAAATGGTCCTGTATTCACAGTTTTTAATGTTTTAATTCTATTCTTCACTTTGCAGATGTTAGCGCGTGTCTTCCGATAATGTCGGAGATGTGCGCGCACATCAGCAATGTGAAGAATAGTGTTATTTAAACGTGTTCTGCACTTAAATGTTCGTGTTTTCACTGTTTTTAATGTTTTAATTCTATTCTTCACATTGCAGGTGTGCGCGCGTGTCTCCCGAAAGGTTCGGAGATACGCGCGCACAGCTGCAAAGTGAAGAATAGTGTTATTTAAATGTGTTCTGCCCTTAAATGTTCATGTTTTCACTGTTTTTAATGTTTTAATTCTATTCTTCACATTGCAGGTGTGCGCGCGTCTCCCGATAGGTTCGGAGATACGCGCGCACAGCTGCAAAGTGAAGAATAGAATTAAAACATTAAAAACAGTGAAAACACGAACATTTAAGTGCAGGACACATTGAAAGAACAATATTCTTCACATTCCAGATGTTCCGAACATCTCCTAACTTAGCGGGAGACACGCGCGAACACCTGGAAAGTGAAGAATAGTGTTATTTCAATGTGTTCTTACAAGCAAAACATCAGTAAACATCTGGGATATTTTATTATGTAATAAAAATACTGTTCTTCACTTAATTTAATGCTCGATCTCGAGCCGGCGAGATACTCGTCCGAGTAACGAGCCGGTCCGAGTATGCTAATACTCGACCGAGCAGTATACTCGGACGAGTATACTCGCTCATCTCTAATTATAACATATTATAAATGAGAAAAATTAACATCTATCCTAGGGTTACCACAATGAGTAATGAAATGTAAATTGTTCACTACACTGGCAAAAAATTATAATAAAATATCTCCTAGTTGACTTCAATACCTTTCACTGGATTATATGGGCTAATACCAGGATACTGTGAGAGTATATACACAAAGAGCATGAACGAAAAGAGGGATAGAAAAGCACATGCATAGGCTTACACTGTGCCTTTAAAATCTTGTCACAGGTGGGATCTTAAAGGCAGTGCCTAAGGATAGCCCTGGGGCTCCTGATCAGACCTCAGGGCTGCCATAGAAATGAACAGCGCCTCTGAAGACGGCATGAGGGGAGAGGCCCCCAGAAGTCAATTTAAATGCAGCATTCATGCTGCCCGAAGCGTTAAACAGGTTAAACACCTGTGATTGGAGCTTACTTCGACCGCGGGTGTTACACTGGGGTGTCAGCTGTTAGTTACAGCTGACACCTGGTGTATACTGATGCTGCTCCAGCTCCAATTCCGATCTTAACTTGCATCAGCTCAGCTGAGCGCTAAAAAGTGCTCCTAATAAGTGGGTGCACTCTGCCAGAGCAATGCTGGGGACACCAGATTCATGAAGAACTTGAATGGAGCTGTCGTGGACCTGGTGCCTGGTGGACCTGAGTTAAAGTGATCATATTGGCTGAAGAAAAAGATTTGCCAGTGTGAAAGTTCTTCAGAAATCATTCACCACTGTCAGGGTACAACAACTAATGCAGAACTTTATGACCTGTAGTCTATAGTGCTCAACAGAGCTCAAGTTGCGAAACATTATATTTAGAAATACTAGAATGCAAAGGTGTAAATTTTTTTATTTTTTAAATATTTTTTTATATTTGAGTTCATCAGCGTTGTACAGTATATATTATCCTTTCTGATATTGTATAGCACAGTTATATGAATAGTTTGGACCAAAAGTTGTAAAGTGGGTTTTATGTTATGGTCTGTGAGATTCCTGAAGCCTTTGGCAGACACATAAATTATTCATCTACATGCTGCTGCTACATGTAAGTCAATGTATTGATGGAATAATGGAATTGCTGAAAATATTCTGAGTAATTACAGCTGCAATGTGCAAAGTGACCTTGGAATTCTCTGGTCAATAGAATCATTACATGTGATTGCAGGGATATCTGCTACTACGGGTTCTTGGATAAGGTTATCAGTAATCATAGACATTCTAATGGTAAATATCATTGTTGGTCAGAATTCTTCTTAATTTGGTAACACATTTCATAGCAATTTGAGGTCTGTTGCCCAAGAGCGAGTTCATTGCAAGAAATTCCATCAGGATTTACTAACGAGACTTCGCAGACCAAGCCTCTAATAACTGCACTGAATGGACATGCTTGAGCTCAGTCCAGTTATTAGAGATTTGGCCCCAGAAATCCCGCCAGCGAATCTCAAGTGAATTTCTTGGACAATATAAATTTACCTAAAAAATTAAAATTTTTAGAACAATGGTTCAAAACTTTGGGTAGTGAATGAAGAATATCATTGAACTTCAGCTATAGCAGTGATTAATATAACACGTTTCTGTAAGAATTGTTCTTTACTGTTCCCTTAAGCATTTATCAGTGGCTGTACGATTCTGTAACATTTGGGTAAAAACATGCAGCTCAGTATTCCACCTCCTGAAGACAATATGGCAAATATCTCTACGATGACCATGTGTTTTCCTGTACTACTCAGATAGGCCGGGATGGCACAGATCCAGACACTGCTGAACACCAGCATGCTGAAGGTGATGTACTTGGCCTCATTATAGATATCAGGTAATGTCCTCACCATAAAAGCCAGAACAAAACTCAAAGCCGCCAGAAACCCCATATAACCCAACATGAGGTAAAAGTACAAGACATAACCTTCATTACACTGGATGAGGATTTTCCCAGGATAATCCAGGTTATTCTCCTGATATGGAGGAGCCACTAACAACCAGATGACTGCATTAACAATCTGAATAGATGAACAGACCAACACTACTGAGTAAGGAAGCTTCACCCCCACACACTTTCTCCAGGGGTTGTTCGGTCTGGTGGCCTTGAATGCGATGCAGACTATCATGGTCTTGGCCAGGACAGAAGACACAACAACTGTGAAAAAGATTCCAATAAAGGTTTGTCTTAGCATACAGGTTATATCCACTGGACGACCGATGAATAGAAACACACAGAGTAAGCTGAACATGAGAGAGCTCAGGAGGATGAAGCTGAGGGTCCGGTTATTGGCTCGGACAATGGGAGATTTCCAGAATAAAGTTAATATTCCAATTATAAATACAGTTATAAGAGATAATAGTATTGAGATGGTGGAGAAGACCAAAGCAAGAACATCAGTCTCATATGATAAAAACTCTGAATTTCTCACTACACATGTGTTTTTTCCCTCATTCGGCCATTCATGCTTAGGACATCTCTGGCAATTTTCACTGTCTGAAAATAAAAACTTCATTAGTTTTCGAGTATATGGCAAAAGTTTTCTTTGAAATCCATTAATTTTGCTGTTGAACATATGAAACAGACAACAAATAGAAATGATAGACAATTAAGAGAAAACCTTTATAAAGGAGTAATTAAAGGACACCTGTCATCAGGTCTCTGCCACTAGTCCTGTCACCTCTACCTGTTGGAGCAGCTCACAAGGATCCATCCCAGCCTTTATCTAGTTATTTCATACATTATTCATTGTAAAATCATCTATTTTTTATCATGTAAATGAGGCTGGTCACATGGTCAGAGGCAGTGATGTCACTCCTGTTACCCCTCCCCTCTCCTCCACCTGCTCATGTCTGTGTGTAATGTATAGTAAAGCATGGCTAGTGTGTGTGCTGCATCTGCTGACATGCTGCATCCTCCTAATATACAGGTGAGACACAGACATCAGCTACACATGAATCTGACATGTTCTGCTGTAACATGGCTGCCTGGAGCTGCTGTATCTCTCCTAAACACACACACAGGCTGCAGGGGACGTGGCCACCAGCACCAGGAAGCACATCATTATACAGCCTCACATCATTATACAGGCTGTCAGTCAAGCACTGGGGTGTTGCTGTGCCTCCCACTCATGAATAGAGTGGACAGCTTGAATATGCTAATGCTTCATTGGACATTTCACAGGTCATTTGCATACAGCTTTAGGACCTCATTGCTTAAGTTTACAGGCATGTAGAGGGACAATGAAGGGATAGAGGCAATGCTCTCTAATGGCAGTTTATGACAATATATTTAGTTTAGGGGGGTTATTTTGCATGACGGGTTCTCTTTAAGTAGGTGGTGACCACAGACTATTTTTATTTTCCCATGCATTATGGCTATCATTTTTTGTCACTTTTGCATTTTGTCATTGTTCCCACACCTAAAGATAGCATAAGATGGTGTCTACAACCTACAGAAGACACTCAGTTAGTGCAACCCATTCATGGAGGCACATTATTTCACACAGTGGCAAGAAGGTTAGCTGTTTCAGTCAGCATGATGTCCAGAGCATTATGCACATACAAGGAGACAGGCCAGTGTACCAGAAGAGGTGGAGGGGCTGTAAGAGGGAGACAACCCAGCAATTGGTCCACTCTCCTAGAATGCTAGGAGCAGTGCCAGAGCCCTACAAAATGGCCTTCGGCGGACCACTTACATCCATGTGTCTGCTCAAACTGTCACAAACAGTTCTTGAGGGTATGAGGTCCTGAAGTCAACAAGTACACAGTACAACGCCATGTAGGATGATCTGCATTTTCCAGTAAAGACTAGCAGATTCAATATTGGCTTCTTGTGTTCTCTACGAATGGGAGTAGGTTTACACTGAGCACATTTGTCAGACGTGAAAGTGTCTGGAGAACATTCTTCTTCCTGCAACCTCCTCCAGCAAGCCTGGTTTGGCAATGGGTCAAAAATGGTGTGGGAAGTAATTTCTTTGGAAGACCTTGCACAACCATAAGTAATTGGTACTCTAATATCATTAAAGGGGTATTTCCTTCTTAGCATGCACATTTAATTTAACTCCTTAACGCTCCGCATCCGATATTTCAGACACTGAGCACAGTAACTTAGCTCTCAGCGTCCTAAAAATCGAACGTGAGCACTGCTGGCATTTCTGACATCACCCTGTCGCGACACTGCCCGCTGACATCACAGTACCAATTTGATTGGTCCTGCGATGTCGATCACTGACACTGGCCAGTCAATTCAGACTGGCCAGTGCCAGTGATCTAAGTCATGACAGATCGTGTTATGACAGATTATGTCATGATAGATCATGTCATGACAAATGTAAGTCAGGACAGATCCCACCATTCTCCAATACCACCATTCTACATTTGGTGATGTTGCAGAGGTACTTGGGATCTGTCCTGTAGCAACTGTTGCACAATCACGTACATTCCACCTATCATCCGTCTTTCCTTGCGTTATTCTTAGCCCCGTCCATTTTTATTTGCTTTATGCCCCTCATTGTCCATTTTCCCTTACCCCCAACCACACTTAGTGTGCAGTTATAGCAGCAGTAGGAGTACACACTGGAAGCGGAGCATAATGTGTTAAAGGTCAGATTTAAAAAAAAAACAAGCTGAGCCTTAACGCGCAAACTTGCTGTTTTCTTAAAGGGTTAATTGATCTGCCATATGTAAATTGTTTTTCAATTAGATTTTTTTTTAAATGATCCTGTATGAAGATAATTTCTCATAAATGTAACCATGCCGTCCCTTAGAAACGAGAAAGCTCGGATACGACCACACCACACTCTGGCAGCGGTGGCCAGACATGTCCCATTGATGTCTGCCTGGCCTCTGGGTTCAGTGATCATTAGTCAGCATTTTAGTAACTCCTGGAGATTTCATATACAAAAACTATGTCTTTCTTTGTGCAATAAGTCCAGCATAGGTGGAAGTATCCAAGGACACATCTTGTTTAGAGATGAGCGAGCACTAAAATGCTCGGGTACTCGTTATTCGAGATTAGGTAAAGAGGAACATTAAAAGAACAGTGCATAATAAAAATCCAGATGTTTACTGATGTTTTGCTTGTAAGAACAATTGAAGTAACACTATCTTCACTTTCCAGTGTTCGCACGGTCTCCCGCTAATTTAGGAGATGTTCAGAACATCTGGAATGTGAAGAATAGTGTTCTTTCAAGTGTTCTGCACTTAAATGGTCTGTATCACAGTTTTTAATGTTTTAATTTATTCTTCACTTTGCAGATGTTAGCGCGTGTCTTCCGATAAGTGCGGAGATGTGCGCGCACATCAGCAAGTGAAGAATAGTGTTATTTAAACGTGTTCTGCACTAATGTTGTGTTTTCACGTTTTTAATGGTTATTCTATTCTTCACATGCAGGTGTGCGCGCGTGTCTCCCGAAAGGTTCGGAGATACGCGCGCACAGCTGCAAAGTGAAGAATAGTGTATTTAAATGTGTCTGCCCTTAAATGTTCATGTTTTCAATGTTTTTAATGTTTATTCTATTCTTCACATTGCAGGTGTGCGCGCGTCTCCCGATGGTTCGGAGATACGCGCGCACAGCTGCAAAGTGAGAATAGAATTAAAACATTAAAAACAGTGAAAACACGAAAATTTAAGTGCAGGACACATTGAAAGAACAATATTCTTCACTTCCAGATGTTCCGAACATCTCCTAACGACGGGAGACACCGCGCGAACACCTGGAAAGGAAGAATAGTGTTATTTCATGTGTTCTTACAAGCAAACATCAGTAAACATCTGGTGGGTTTTTATTAGTAATAAAAATACTGTTCTTCACTAATTTAATGCTCGATCTCGAGCCGGCGAGATACTCGTCCGAGTAACGAGCCGGTCCGAGTTGCTAATACTCGACCGAGCAGTATACTGGACGAGTATACTCGCTCATCCTAATTATAACATATTAAAATGAGAAAAATTAACATCTATCCTAGGGGTACCACAATGAGTAATGAAATGTAAATTGTTCACTACACTGGCAAAAAATTATAATAAAATATATCCTAGTTGACTTCAATACCTTTCACTGGATTATAGGGCTAATACCAGATACTGTGAGAGTATACACAAAGAGCATGAACGAAAAGAGGGATAGAAAAGCACATGCATAGGCACACGTGCGCTTTAAATCTTGTCACAGGTGGGATCTTAAAGGCAGTGCCTAAGGATAGCCCTGGGGCTCCTGATCAGACCTCAGGGTGCCATAGAAATGAACCAGCCTCTGAGACGGCATGAGGGGAGAGGCCCCAGAAGTCAATTTAAATGCAGCATTCATGCTGCCGAAGCTTAACAGGTTAAACACCTGTGATTGGAGCTTACTCGACCGCGGGTGTTACACTGGGGTGTCAGCTGTTAGTTACAGCTGACACCTGGTGTATACTGATGCTTCCAGGCTCCAATTCCGATCTTAACTTGCATCAGCTCAGCTGAGCGCTAAAAAGTGCTCCTAATAAGTGGGTGCACTCTGCCAGAGCAATGCTGGGGACACCAGATTCATGAAGAACTTGAATGGAGCTGTCGTGGACCTGGTGCCTGGGTGGACCTGAGTTAAAGTGATCATATTGGCTGAAGAAAAAGATTTGCCAGTGTGAAAGTTCTTCAGAAATCATTCACCACTGTCAGGGTACAACAACTAATGCAGAACTTTAGACCTGTAGTCTATAGTGTTCAACAGAGCTCAAGTTGCGAAACATTATATTTAGAAATACTAGAATGCAAAGGTGTAAATTTTTTTATTTTTTAAATATTTTTTATATTTGAGTTCATCAGCGTTGTACAGTATATATTATCCTTTCTGATATGTTAGCACAGTTATATGATAGTTTGGACCAAAGTTGTAAGTGGGTTTATGTATTGGTCTGTGAGATTCCTGAAGCCTTGGCAGACACCTAATTATCATCTACATGCTGCTGCTACATGTAAGTCAATGTATTGATGGAATAATGGAATTGCTGAAATATTCTGAGTAATTACAGCTGCAATGTGCAAAGTGACCTTGGAATTCTCTGGTCAATAGAATCATTACATGTGTTGCAGGGATATCTGCTATACGGGTCTTGGATAGGTTTCAGTAATCATAGACATTCTAATGGTAATATCATTGTTGGTCCGAATTCTTCTTAATTTGGTAACACATTATAGCAAGAGGTCTGTTGCCCAAGAGCGAGTTCATTGCAAGAAATTCCATCAGGATTTACTAACGAGACTTGCAGACCAAGCCTCTAATAACTGCAATGAATGGACATGCTTGAGCTCAGTCCAGTTATTAGAGATTTGGCCCCAGAAATCCCGCCCGCGAATCTCAAGTGAATTCTTGGACAATATAAATTTACCTAAAAAATTAAAATTTTTAGACAATGGTTCAAAACTTTGGGTAGTGAATGAAGAATATCATTGAACTTCAGCATAGCAGTGATTATATAACACGTTTCTGTAAGAATTGTTCTTTACTGTTCCCTTAAGCATTTATCAGTGGCTGTACGATTCTGTAACATTTGGGTTTAAAACATGCAGCTCCGTATTCCACCTCCTGAAGACAATATGGCAAATATCTCTACGATGACCATGGTTTTCCTGTACTACTCAGATAGGCCGGGATGGCACAGATCCAGACACTGCGAACACCAGCATGCTGAAGGTGATGTACTTGGCCTCATTTAGATATCAGGTAAGTCCTCACCATAAAAGCCAGAACAAAAACTCAAAGCCGCCAGAAACCCCATATAACCCAACATGAGGTAAAAGTACAGACATAACCTTCATACACTGGATGAGGATTTCCCAGGATAATCCAGGTTATTCTCCGATATGGAGGAGCCACTAACAACAGATGACTGCAATAACAATTGAATAGATGAAAGACAACACTACTGAGTAAGGAAGCTTCACCCCCACACACTTTCTCCAGGGGTTGTTCGGTCTGGTGGCTTGAATGCGATGAGACTATCATGGTCTTGGCCAGGACAGAAGACACAACAACTGTGAAAAGATTCCAATAAAGGTTTGTCGTAGCATACGGTTATATCCGGACGACCGATGAATAGAAACACACAGAGTAAGCTGAACATGAGAGAGTCAGGAGGATGAAGCTGAGGGTCCGGTTATTGGCTCGGACAATGGGAGATTTCCAGAATAAAGTTAATTCCAATTATAAATACAGTATAAGAGATAATAGTATTGAGATGGGGAGAAGAACAAAGCAAGAACATCAGTCTCATATGATAAAAACTCTGAATTTCTCACTACACATGTGTTTTTTCCCTCATTCGGCCATTCATGCTTAGGAATCTCTGGCAATTTTCACTGTCTGAAAATAAAAACTTCATTAGAGATGAGCGAACACTAAAATGCTCGGGTACTCGTTATTCGAGACGAACTTTTCCCGATGCTCGAGTGCTCGTCTCGAATAACGAACCCCATTGAAGTCAATGGGAGACTCGAGCATTTTTCAAGGGCACCAAGGCTCTGCACAGGGAAGCTTGGCCAAACACCTGGGAACCTCAGAAAAGGATGGAAACACCACGGAAATGGACAGGAAACAGCAGGGGCAGCATGCATGGATGCCTCTGAGGCTGCCTAATCGCACCATTATGCCAAAATTATGGGCAACAGCATGGCCATGACAGAGTGACAGAATGAAGCTAGATAGCATCTAAAACATCCAATAATTGACCCTGACACTATAGGGGACGGCATGCAGAGGCAGCGGCAGCAGGCTAGAGAGTGTCATGGCGACATACCCTAAATGGACTCAGGCTTCAAACCAATGGGTGGCAGAGAGGAACCAAAGGAGGTGAGCAAGAAGCGCTCAAATAATATCGGTACATGATAAAAGTTTGCCAGTATATTTTGTGGATTACACTGCAGGGTGGCGACAAAGTTAACATGGAAGCCATGAAAACAACCCAAAATTCTGCCTGACACAGCTCGTTTGATAAGGGGACCATGTATGGAGGCAGTGAACTAGTAGTAGATTAAAGGTGCTGCAGTTAAAACTATGTTAGTTGGATCTTGGCATGGAGCTGGCGCTCCGCTGCCAGACGAGCTTTCGCCAATCCAAGCCCCTGTCTCTAGGCTACTCCCCAAACAGCACTTTTGTATAAGATCAAGTGTAGTAGCGTTCTTATAAGTTTAGGATATGCCGGGTGAGGGGAATGTAAACAGATGCGCAAACAATTTTCAAATTTCAAATGTTATACTTTTTAGACAAAAAGTCATACCACAAATTTTTTTTTGTAGAAACCTTTTGCCATTGGTCTTATTTTTATTTCCATAATTTGTTTTACATTTCCATTTTTTTTACGGATCTGAGAAGGTTTGAAGTTTTAGTAGCAACTTCTCAGATTTTCAAGAGATTTGAAAAATGCTAAATTTTTAGTGACCAATTCAGTTTGGAAGTGCTCTAAAAAGGCTTATGTATTATATACCCCCACAAGTGACACCATTTTATGAACCTAACATCTCAAACTATTCAAATCAGCATTTGAGAAGTCTGTTAACCCTTTAAATCTTTCTCTGGAAGCAAACAAAAATGGATTGAAAATTTTGAAATTTCAATTTTTGAATAAGATTATTTTCATTTAGCCCTAAAATGGACACATTCAGAAGGAATTTGAGGTAAATATACATCCCAAAATTTTTGCCCTGCTTCTTTTGAGTACGGTAATACCAGACATGTGGATGTCAACTGCTCTTTAGTCGTACAGTGATGTCCAGAACAGAGTTTGTACCATTGGGTTTTTGGAAGGCCAATTTGACTGCAAATGTTTTGTGGTGCCACAGTGTACTTGAAGAGCCCCTAAAGTAACAGTATAATAGAAAACTCCCAAAGATGTCCCCATTTAGGAAACTACACCCCTCAAAGACTTATCTGGGGTTGGAGGTGAGCATTTTAACCCCCAACATGCTGGCCAAAATCTAAGTAAAAGATGCATTTTTATCTCAAAAATGTCATTTTAGTGCCTAAAATATTGTAACCCACCCGTGCCACTTTAGGACAAACACCCCAAAAATCATTCTGCGGGTCCTCAGACGTCTGAGGAAGGGGGCGTGTCCCTCGAAACGTCACAGCAGGTGGACGATACCACTCTGTCCAACAGTCAGAGACAAGGCAGTCTCAGCCCTGGGGCCTCCAAACATGTGAGTGTTGCGAAGAAAGAAACTACTAGAACGCCAAACGAGGTGAATTTCTTTATATCTCTAAAAATCATGTGATAGCACACTCACTAGGACGTACGTACACTAGCCGAAAAAATGTTGTAATATATAAGAAGATTTAAGAAAATGAAAATGAATTGATGTAAATACATGTATATATTTGAAAGAAGTAAAACTTGATGAAACAAAAAAATGGTTTCAAATGGTTGATTTATAGGGCACTATTCATAGATGAGTTTATTTGGTGGACCAGGAGATCCCCGAAGCCCTAGACCTAAGATTCACTAAAATACCTCTGTATCTTATTATCAAATACGTCTGTCCGACTAGGGTTTTGTCGAGCATTTTAATCCCCAACATGATGGTCAAAATTTAATGCAAAGTAAATGGTGCATATTAAAAATTGCATTTTTATCTCAAAAATGTAATTTTAGCACCTAATATACTGTGCCCAACCCATGCAACTTTAGACAAACACCCCAAAAATCATTCTTTGGGTTGTCCTGAGTACGGCAATACCACACATGTGCCAAAAAATTGACAGGCTGGGCACACAGCAGGGCTGAGAAGGGAAGGAGCGAAATTTTGCTTTTGCAGCTCCGCTTTTGGATTTAGAGGGTCTTGTCATGTTCGCAGGGCCCGTGAGGTACCAGTGCAATAGAAACTCCCAAGAAATTATACCACTTTAGAAACTACACCCCTCAAAGAATTTATCTTAGGGTCTGGTGAGCATTTTAACCCCCAACATGATGGTCAAAATGTAATGCAAAGTAAATGGTGCATATTAAAAATTGAGTTTTTATCTCAAAAATGTCATTTTAGCACCTAATATACTGTGTCCAACTCATGTCACTTCAGACAGACACCACAAAAATAATTCTTTGTGTTGTTCCGAGTATGGCAATACCACACATGTGCCAAAAATTGATAGGATGGGCACACGGCAGGGCTGAGAAGGGAAGGAGCGAAATTTTGCTTTTGGAGCACCCTTGTCACTAGACTGGTGTTGGGGTGTACCAGTACAATAGAAACCCCCAAGTAGTGACCCCATTTTAGGAAAGGGCACCCTTCAAAGAATTTATCTAGGTTTGTATGAACTTTTCAACCCCTGAGATGCTGGGTCAAATGTAATACAAAATGATGGTGGCAGTGTAAAAATTGCATTGTTTTCTCAAATGTACCAAAGTAGGAAGAAATTGATTCAGCCCAACTCATGCCACTGTGGATAAACACCCCAAAAATCATTCAGTGGGTTACTTCGGGTATGGCAATGCCCCATGTGTAGCAATAGTCTACAGGCTGGGGACACAGCAGGCCGGAGAAGGGACAAGCAAAATCTAGCTTTTGGAGAACCCGTTTCACTAGACTGGTGTTGGGGTGCCCCTGAGGTACCAGTACAATAGAAACCCCCGTGTAGTGACCCCATTTTAGGAAAGAGCAACCCTCAAAAAAATTTATTTAGGGTTGTATGAGCATTTTAACCCATAAGATCCTGGCTCAAATGTAACACAAATTGAACGGTGTCGAGTAAAATTTGCTTTGCAATTTCTCTTAATTTGTAATTGTAGTGTCAAAAGTATTTTACCCAATTCATGCAACTGGGAGGGGGGCAGACTGGGGGGGAGGAGGCTGAGGTGCAGGAGCTGGAGGAGTGCTGATTTCGGTGACATGGGTGGACTGCGTGGAAGACTGACTGGTGGACAAATTGCTCAAAGCATTGTCGGCAATCCACGACATCACCTGTTCGCACTGTTCTGGCCTCAACAGTGCTCTACCACGAGTCCCAGTAACTTCAGACATGAACCTAGGGAGTGTAGCTCTGCGGCGTTCCCCTGCTCCCTCATAAGCAGGTGGTGTCTCACCCCGCCCAGGACCACGGCCTCTGACCCCTGCAGTAGTTGGACGCCCACGTCCCCGCCCTCGTCCTCTACCCCTAACCCTCGGGTTAAACATTTTGAAAATTAGAGTTATAACTTGAATTTTTTTTTTTACTTTTTTTTGTTTTTTTTGGGTTTTTTTTGTGTTTTTTAGTTTTTAAAACCAAACGATGCTATCCTATTGCTATGGCTATTTTCTAGCCAAGTATGAAAGCACACTGCTATGCCAGATGAGATGACGCTGAGATATGAAAAAAATAAACGTAAAATAAAAAAGGAAATGGCAGACTGTGCCTAATTGAAATACAACCCCGGGCCCTAATAAATTTTCCCACTTCGGTCTTTGCGATGGATATGTGCGTCACTAAGCGCAAAACACAGCGGTCGCAAGTCTCACTCCAAATTGCTCACAATTTGCTAGTAGATGCACTGCAGCAAGTACAGCCACCAGCAGATCAACCAGAAATCAAATATATATAACACTACTGTAGGCGTAAGTAAGCCGTTTGGATTCTCCTATGGCTATTTTCTAGCCAAGTATGAAAGCACACTACTATGCCAGATGAGATGACGCTGAGTTATGAAAAAAATAAACGTAAAATAAAAAAGAAAATGGCAGACTGTGCCTAATTGAAATACAACCCCGGGCCCTAATAATTTCCCACGCCGGTTCTTTGCGATGGATATGTGCGTCACTAAGCGCAAAACACAGCTGGTCGCAAGTCTCACTCCAATTGCTCACAATTTGCTAGTAGATGCACTGCAGCAACTACAGCCACCAGCAGATCAACCAGAAATCAAATATATATAACACTACTGTAGGCGTAAGTAAGCCGTTTGGATTCTCCTATGGCTATTTTCTAGCCAAGTATGAAAGCACACTACTATGCAAGATGAGATGACACTGAGTTATTAAAGGCAGACTGTGCCTAATTGAAATCAAGTATTCGTCCGATTAACGAGCAGTTACGAGTACGCTAATGCTCGATCGAGCATCAAGCTCGGACGAGTATGTTCGCTCATCTCTAATCTTGTTTCTAAAGGACCATATAATATAATTATCTTCACAAATGTAAATTTTCTTAAATAACATCCAATGGAAAATTGGAATATTGGAATATGATCCCCACCCTGTTAAGACCCTTATTGATTTTATTGCAATTAGGAAAAAACTGCCTAAAGAGATTTGTTTTAAGAGCATGTGTAAAGTGAGTGTAAAATCAATTAGTAGGGAGTTTCATATCATATTATAAGTGGTAGACCTCTAAAACTTACACATGTGTCTCATGAAGCGCAGTCCTGTCTTTTTCAAATCCAGGAATACCCTCAATTTGGTAAAAGAAAGAGTTAAAAAAATGTGTTAATGACGGGCTCAGTGGGTGTCAATTGAGTCTTTCCCGACTCTGCTGTGTTTTAATTTCTGTACTCCTCCAGCACTCGGCTGCCACCTCACCTCTTCCCAAAAATCACCCCAAGGCAGAAATCCAGTGAATTCCATGCCAGATGTGCAAGGAAAATGCTACAGCAGATGTGCAGCATTTGCAGAGAGCTAGGTGACCTCCTCAGCTCCCTGTCTCATGTAGGGGGTAGTACAAGGTGGGCAGAAATTAAATAGTGCAGAAATTAAAATTCACATAGCCCCTAAGGCTAATTTACATATTTATTTTTTTCCCAATTGAAAGCATCCCAAGATATAAAAAAGACACTGTAGGACTGCACTTGGTGAGGTCTGTTATCAATGATTCTGATGGTAGATATTCTTTAAAGGGAGTGAATGTAACTTTTAGTTGGGGGCGTGATAGGTCTGCCTGATGAGAGGTTTTTAGTGGAGATGCTGTATGAGACTTTGAATGCAAAATGATCCTAAAAAAAATAAATTAAATAAAGAAACTTTGAATGATCTTAATTAAATAAATATAAAAAAAACTAAATACCAAAAAGCTTTGCAAATTCTCCTTCGGCGCATGGGATGCAGTCATAACAGCAGATGTGACGTCCTTCCCGAAGAACTTTTCGGTTTCCGGGCTGGCAGGGTTCACTCCATCGACCTTTAGGAACCTAGGTAAAAGTTATCGATACATACTGTAAATAAACGTATTAAAGAAAAAATACATAATTACTAAAATCAAATGTAAAACTAAAATAAAGTTAAACATTCTACCAAATTGAGGAAGGAGGCTGAATAGTTTGGCCAAAATTACATTTTTAGGGAGCATGTTATAGAGCAGGAGAGGATGAGCTTAGTGTTTGTACATAATGTTTAAAAACAGAGGGGATATTTAATAGAGAAGGCAGGAGGAGGCATTGTACAAAGTCTTCAATCTGAAAACTTCAAGTGTCAAAACACAGCAATAAAAAATATAAACATAAAAGAAAGGAAGCATACTCAGTAGATATGAGCGAATATACTCATCCGAGCTTGATGCTCGTTCGAGTATTAGCGTACTTGAAACGGCTCGTTGCTCGGATGAGTATTTCGCCTGTTCGATAACAAGCTTTCACTTAACGAAACACAGTGAAGAACAGTGAACACAGTGAATACAGGATCATTTAAGTGAAGAACACAGTGAAGAACACAGTGAAGAACACATTGCAGATGTTTCCATACATCTGCTAACTTATCAGAAGACATTGGTGCAGAAAGGTGTTCTTCACAATAGTATGTGAAGAACAATATGAGTGAAGAACACATTGCAGATGTTTAACACAGGTCATTTTCCTTTTTGAAGTTCCATGAATATTTCATTGAATAAAAAAAAAACAAAGAAACAGGACTGACTTCCTTATTTCTCAAAAAAATGACACATTTTATTGCAGAGCCTTGGTCCCCTTGAAAAATGCTCGAGTCTCCTATTGACTTCAATGGGGTTCCTTATTCAAAACGAGAAAAGTTTGACTCGTGTAATGAATACTCGATCATTTTAGTGCTCGCTCATTTCTAATCTTCAGTTTGAACAAGACGCACCATCAAAATCCATCCTGATAAACCAGGGACAGTTACTCATAGATCCAGGCACCGTGACTGTGGTAATCATCTTATATATATAATATCCATGGCCTCCTTCCTTCCTCTGAAATCAAATTTTAAATAATGCTATTGAGCCAAAAAGGCTATAGGTGTGTTCTCAGAGCCCCCCCCCCATGTTGTAGCTACACATTCTGTTAGTATGAAGACCAATCTGCCAGTATACATTCTTCATACATTCGCCTCAATGCACATGACAGAAGGGGGGAGGGAGGAGGGAGATGGATGAGTGTGGTGGAGAGAAGACTGACATAAGCACACACAGGCTGCCCCTCCCCCAGGACTCACCACATGCTTCTGGCAGGGGGCGAGGTAATGTGAATTAAACTAGTATAACCTACTGAAATAATTTATGCTGACTGCTGACAAGGGCATTTTTAAAATGAGCAGTATAGGCTATTGGAAACTGTCTCCAGCTATAAATGACATTCCTCATGATAGGTTCACTTTAATACAAGTTGAATGTAAATCCAGTCCACCCGGTCAAAGGCTTTCTCAGCATCTGTAGATATAAAGGTCGGGGCCCGGTGTTTTTCAGAAAAAAAAGTATTCGAGTTGGTTTGCTGAAAGTTTGGCATTATGAAAATCAGGATGCAATTTCGGAGGAGTTAGTGGTCAGAGAGTTGGAGGGGGTTTTAATTTTTTTTAAAGGGAACCTGTCATCAGAAGCCCCTTGCCTACTTTCGATCACTGTGGCTGGTAAAATCTGCCATCCACATGCTCCTTGTGCAGCACCCAGTTCCATTTGAGAAATCTAGTTCATGCACAGTGCGTCTGACATGCCTGATGCCCATTAGTGATGGGCACATACACGAGGGAGCATGTCCCACCAATACCATGGAAATAATACTCACACATGCATGGTGCCCTTCTGGCCAGGACAAATTGCCCAACACTGACAGTGCACTACTCATGAGCTACATTTTTCAAACAGAGTGGAGTGATGAGGAGCTATGTGACAAGGGCGTGTGGAGCGGCAGATTTTACCAGCCGTAGTTGTTTAAGGACATAGGGAGCCTGACTGGATCCAGGAGCTGTCCTGTCCTCTGGATCTGAGATGATAATCATGAGGAATAAGGTGCCGTTTCTGGTTTGTTGTAGGGTTTTGAGGTGACATGTTTCTTTAAAGAAAGGACTTTTCTCTCTTATGTTTGCAATTACCATTGGTGTAGACTTTGGGGGTCATTTACTAAGGGCCCAAAACGCTTTTTTGGCGTATGCGATTGTATTGTGGCACATCGGCGCCGGCATGCACGCAACGGAAATCGGGGGGCATGGCCATCGGATAACCTGACGGATTTGGATAAACCGCGGTAATTAAAAAAAAAAAAAAAAACGCTTACCTGCACCCAGCAACAGATGCTAAACTCCAGCGAACTCCGGCGGACTTCAGAGCAGCAGCCACACCTGGTGGACATTGGGCACACTACCTTAGTGAATCGCCGGAAGACCCGAATCCTCGATGAAGACTGCGCCGCTGGATTGCGACAGGACCAGGTAAGTAAATGTGCCCCTTTGTGTTTGCGGTTAACCCTGGCTGTTCTCAAACTAATTGTTTGTTTGAGAAGTTCTCTTTTGGTTATTAGCTCTGTCAATTTGTTGCAGCTAAAGTTAATTTAGTGGAAGCTTTACAGATCTACAAGTAAATTGTTTATCTCCCTTAACCTTTCTTTTACAACATGGGCTCGATTGGATAGAAGTTCTGTTCTGGCTGCCGTTTTATGGGCTTCCCACCTAATATTGATAGCAATGTCAACTCTCATGTCCCTTTTCTCCAGCTACGTCTTGTAGCGTCCTTCTAATGTTTTGATAAGAAGACGGCTAATAACATGTCCAGCAGTGGCCTCCCCTCACTAATAACATGTCCAAGAAGCGGCGTCCCCTCACTAATAACATGTCCCAGCAGCAGCCTCTCTTCACTATTAACATGTCCAGCAGTGGTTTCCCCTCCCTAATAACATGTCCAGCAGCTGCCTCCCCTCACTAATAACATGTCCAGCAGCGGCCTCCCCTCACTAATAACATGTCCCAGAAGCGGCCTCCCCTAACTAATAACATGTCCCAGCAGCAGCTTCTCCTCACTAATAACATGTCCAGCAGTGGCCTCCCTTCACTAATACCATGTCCAGCAGTGGCCTCCCTCATTAATAACATGTCTGCAGCAGCCCCCTGCCATTAATGTAATGTCCGCATTAGAGCCCCCTAATGAAATGCCCCAGCAGTCCACCTCCCTAAATGAATTATCACCAGCAGTGTTCCCCAAGAAAATGTCCCAAACATCGGTTCCCCCAGAAAATGTCCCCAGAATTCAGAGAGCATGCTTCAGAGAGCATAGACGTGCCTCTGTCAGCATTTCAGGGAAGCAGATGATAGAAGAAGCCGGAGCTGCAGGGTGAAGAGGAGCGGTGGAGGTAAGTTCCACTAAGTTTTTTTTCACCAAGTTTCATATGCCAGCAGTCTTCATCAACCAGACTGTGGCGCGGGAATGGGTGTTTCATGGCCTGGTCTTAGGCCGCAGCACGGTGGTTGGAGGCCACTGCTTTAAAGGACTATGTTGAAATCATGCTATATGCCAATAACATTTTTATTTTAGTTATTTGAGAAAAATAATCACTAAAGATAAATATATTCAAATAGACACTTTACAGACTCCTGCTCACCGGACATCCCCTCTGCATACTATACATAGGTCACCCTAACATATTCTAGTGGTCTGTTGAAAACTAGTAAAGGACTTCATAGTCACATACTGAGTTATGCTTCCATGTTATTATATCTGAAGTAATATGTATCTGCTCATCTTCTGGAAGTGATGCATCAAATCTTCCAATTGATGTCCTGGATATGGATTCCTCCCCTTTATGCATTGTCAATACTGAGTTTATGATGTTTAATGGTGTTATCCAATCTCCATTCTCATCCAAGAAATTTGTCTCTTCTATAATGTAGCGTGAAAGCTAAAAAATATAAACCAGGGTTGCGAGATTGGAAACAAGGATATTGGAATAACACACACCTATTCAAACATTACATATGATCAGAGATAAGCGAGCAAAGAAGAAGGACTCATGATCAGTGAGAAATATAGATAGATAGATAACGAATGGAAAAGGCATGCAGCACTCGTTTTTATTGAAACGGGTAGCAACGTTTCGGTGTTGGACACCTTTTTCAGGCTTGAAAAAGGTGTCCAACACCGAAACGTTGCTACCCGTTTCAATAAAAATCACTCATGTTTGATTTGAATCTTGGAGTGCTGCCTGCCTTTTCCATTTGTTGACTACAAACCAGGATCAAGCCGAAATCCTTGGAGGCATTGCACCCCTCCTTCTCAGGAGTCACTTTACTGTGCGGACTTGAACTTTTTCCATGATAGATAGATAGATAGATAGATAGCTAGATAGATAGATAGATAGAATCCGTCTTCATCATAACCATCTTCATACCAACATACACATTACAAATATAGTACATTTACAGTACAAAACCTGTGTTGGGGTGACTGGTTACTGCCATGAGCAGGAGTCTCAATGGGTATGTGTATTTAATATGTAATAGGGACATATTGGTTATTAATAGAGATGAGCGAGTATACTCGTCCGAGCTTGATGCTCGTTCGAGTATTAAGGTACTCGAAACGGCTCGTTGCTCGGACGAGTATTTCCCCTGCTCGAGATCGAGCATTTAATTAAAAAAACACAGTGAAGAACAGTGAAGAATAGAATAAAAATAGTGAACACAGTGAACACAGGATCATTTAAGTTAAAAACACAGTGAAGAACACAGTGAAGAATAGATTACGAGGTTCGGCACATTCTGCTTACCTGTCGGACGATATGCCCGGAACGGCGGAACGGGACACAGACATCGGGCAGCAGCCCGGGGGACACAACATCGGCAGCACCCGGGGACACAGACATCGGCACAGCCCGGGGCACAGACTCGGGCAGCAGCGCCGGGGACACAGACTCGGGCCACAGCCCGGGGGACACGACATCGGGCAGCAGCCCGGGGGGACACAGACATCGGGCAGCACGGGGGACAAGACTTTGCCAGCACGGGGGACACAGACGTCGCAGCACGGGGGACACAGACATCGGGCACACGGGACAAACATCGGGCGCACGGGGAGACTTCAGTGGAAGAAGAGGACGGATCCCGGGACAGCGTATCACCCCGACAAGTAAGCAGATGTGCGAACATCTGTAATCTATTCTTCACTGCGTTTTTCACTTAAATCATCCTGTGTTCACTGTTTTTATTCTATTCTTCACTGTTCTTCACATCTGTTAACTTGTCGAGAGATATATACGCACGGAACAGTAAAGAAGATTGCAGATGTTTTGCTACATCTGCTAACTTTTCAGAAGACATTCTTTTTCAGTAATTAACACATTTTATTCCCGAACCATGGTCCCTTTGAAAAATGCTCGAGTCTCCCATTGACTTCAATGGGGCTCGTTATTCGAGACGAGCACTCGAGCATCTGGAAAAGTTCGTCTCGAATAACGAGTACCCGAGCATTTTAGTGCTCGCTCATCTCTAGTTATTAACTATGTATGTATGGTGGGAATGTTCTGGATATACATAAATATTGGTCTCAAGTCTTTAACCTAATTTCCCAGATAGGAGAAAAGAAGGTAGATCCAACTCCAAGCAATTTTGCATATAGGATTGGAGAAGTTTGATTCATGCTTAAGATGGTCAATGTTGCATATCTTAATAGCAGCGAGATTGTGCATAACTAGGCTTTGAAGGTCCAAAAAATCCCTCAGTATAGTAGAAGTCTGTAACAGAGCCAATGAACGGATGCACTATGAAGTCTTTCTATCTAAGAGCATAAAACAGTGGAAATATAATAAAATGGAGGACATGGTAGAATAGCCCCTATGTAATATTGATGTTAAATGAATAAGGGAATGAACTTAAAGGGGTTTTCCCATATGGGCATTCACATTTAATTAAATTCATTTGCCTTATGTAAACATTTGTTCTATTGGATGCTATTTAAATGTTCCTGTGTGAAGATAATTTCTCATAAATGTAGCCATGTTGTCCCTTAGAAACGAGATAGCTTCCTCGGATACGACCACCTCACATTTTGGCAGCAGTGGCCAGACATGCGCTATTGAGTCCTGCCTGACCAGGGTTCAGCGTTCATTATCATAGGACGGCTGTGGGATATGTAGTACCTCCCAGACATTTCATATATAAAAATTCTTTGTGCAATCTCTCCAGCAGAGGTGGTTGTATCCAAGGACACAGTCTTGTTTCTAAGGGATCATATGACTACATTTATGAGAAATGATCTTCACCCAGGTACATTTTTTTTTAAATAACATCTAATTGAAGAAATGTTTATATATAGCAGATTAATGAAACTGAATGTGAATGCCCAGACGAGAATACCCCTTTAAGGCCTTTCCTTCTCTTGAGTTGATTGATTAACATTTAGAAGTAATTTTTTTGAAGCGGGATATCGTATGGGGTGGATGGAGGCTTTGAATGTAGATGTTATTATTTGGACAAATGAAAATGTATACAATGTTTGGAAGGTATATGTATATTTATTATAAATAAATGAAAAAATAATAATTAACTATGTCTGGACACTGGTCCGTTCACTGTATGACTCATCGTTAATGTTGTTCCCAAGATTCACTGTCTTTTTGTGGAATTAATGTGATGCATTTTAAATTCTATTAAAATATTTTCATTCATGAAATGAATTCCTCCTTCCCTTGACCATTACGGCACCTAATACAGGCAGTCCCCGGGTTACGTACAAGATAGGTTCTGTAGGTTTGTTCTTAAGTTGAATTTGTATGTAAGTCGGAATTGTATATTTTATCACTGTAGCTCCAGACAAATTTTTTTTTTTGCCCAAGTGACAATTGGAGTTAAAATTTTTTTGATGTAATTGGACCAAGGATTATCAATAAAGCTTCATTACAGACACCTTACAGCTGGACATTGCAGTCTGGGACTATAGTAAAGCCTCCAGAGAGCTTCACCAGAGGTTACAGTGGGCAGAGGGGTCCGTCTGTAACTATGAGTCGTCTGTAAGTCGGGTGTCCTTAAGTAGGGGACCGCCTGTATATCGTTTGTGCCTTGGTGATGGTTATACGGGTTTAACCTATTCTGTCTCTAGTTTCTCTAGAGTCCTATATAATTAAATGTTTTAAAGGACAGATAATTTCATGTGCTTTAGGTTTAGTATATGGAGACAGAGAAGCAAAAAAATTTGTGGAATGGTTCCAAGGGACATCTTGAGCAGAATTATTTATTTATTTATTTATTTATTTGCTCAAAATCACGTTTACTCTATAAGTGCTAAACATCTTTACTTAGTAGTGGACTCTACTCACTCTGCTTTTATAGTCAGATATTTCTAAGGTTTTTTCTTTTCCATTGTTGTGGAGAAATCTATTCACTTCATGTAAAGCCTCGGCCATAACATACACAGCAATATACACTTGGTAAGGAGTCGTATCATCTGGAAAATCATAATGTATACTAATTGTTTTCTTCTCGGAACAGTTATGGAAGTGACCTTCAATACATAATGGAATAAGAGAATCTTTTAAAGTATTTCCTGAAAAACAATGGAAGACAGACATCCAGATATCTTCAAGCAACACATCAGAGGGTTTGGTGGAGGAACGAATAGTAATAAAAAACTCTTTCCATGTGATATTGTGTCTGGGGAGTGAAAACACTAGACTGCAGTTGGCTGGAACTCCACTTTCTCTGTAAGATATGAGCTCTCTCGCCAGTGACCATGACCATGGAAGAATAAGAGTCTTGTTATTCAGAACATGATCTGCATTGTATAAAAACTTGAGAAAAGTCAGACTATAGGTGCCACATATAACGATAACATCAGTAGATGATGTCTGTAAAGCAGAAGGAACATATTCATAATTATTCACAGACACAAGAATACTGAACTCCACACAAATCTGATGTGATGTAAACTCCTTCAATAACTGCTGTAGCTCCTTCCGTCCACTGTCATCATCTGATGTGATAATCCCGACCCAATTCCACTGGAGTCTTTCAAACAACTTCACAAATGCTGCATATTGTATCCTGCCATCAGGGACCGTGCGGAAGAAGTTTGGGTAAAGCCTTTTATCACTTAGAAGAGGATCTGTAGCTCCATAACTGATCTAGAAAAAAGGAAAAATGTTAACACTGTTAGTTACGTTAAAGCATTCCAATATTGGTGTCTATTGGATACTCCCGTATTCCCCTCAAGGATCTGGCACTGTAACGCCCAGATTTGATTTTTTTATTCCTTATAAAACCTGTTCACAACATGACAATACAAATATTAAAATAAAATTAAAATGGCCAGCAATACGCGTTTCAGATCCAAAACGGATCCTTCTTCAGTTACATATACATCCATTTCAGATCCGGAACGGATCCTTCCTCAGTTGCAAATATGTATATTCAACTGAAGAAGGATCCATTCCGGATCTGAAACGTGTAATGCTTGCCATTTTAATTTTATTTTAATATTTATATTGTCATGTTGTGAACAAGTTTTATAGCAAATAAAAAAATCTAATCTGGAAGTTACAGCGACGGATCCTTGACGGGAATACGGGAGTATCCAATAGACACCAATATTGGAATGCCTTAACATCTCTTTAGCTCTGTCAGTGTCCACACCGAGAGAGACTCCCAGCGGCAGCGGTTCTTCCTACCTTCCATTGACTACAAAGTGTGTTGTGTCACCTGCACAACACAAAAAGGTGAGAGTAAATCTGCATGGGGGAACATTATCCATCCACCTGGAGATAATCTATGCATCAAACGCCTCTGGCTCTCATCTGCGCTTCTCTCTTTTTTCAACACTGTTAGTTAGAGATGACCAAATCTACTCTTTGATCTGCTGATTTGGTAAAAATCTTATTTATAACCCCCTTTATTTCTTCAAAACAAAGAATTTCTAAAAATTGTCCTCTTACATTTATATGCAATCAACTCACCTGTGTGTATCCATATAAGCTTAACAGCTGGGCCATGGGCAGAGAAGTGACAGAACCAAAGTCTCCAATAAATCCCACCACAGTGTCCTTCTCCATACATGAATAGTTTGGAGCAGTTACTGTGTGCCCGGACAGTATCTGCAAAACATCTTTAATAACTTTTTTCACATTTCCACAAGAGTCATACAGATGATATCCCAGAGTGACATTGGGCAGAATATCTGAACGCTTGTTAATATCTTCTATTGCAAAGAGGAACGTCCTCAGATGTAAGTATTCTCTAGGGTGAGCCCTGCGAAACAACACATGAATATTGTGTAACTAGACTTCTTTACTAGGGATAATCCCATCCAATATATATTACCATCTATCTATAGGATCAAGAACAAAAATTCTTATTTAAATCCTGGTCCTGTCTGGTTATGCTCTTCTGATAATATCAGTGGAACCTTGGATAACAAATAAAACTCTATGATGCAAGCATTATGTGACCCTTCACAGCCGTCTACAGCTGTCTACTGCACTGTACCTTCCTCTCTTACAAAATTGTATTACACCATACTGAAGAAATTAATGGGCTGGATGCTGTATCATTCACAAGTTGATATTTTTTGGGTGTGGCACTATTCATGCACGTATTCTATTACCAGGTCAAACTTTTTTTTATCCAGCTCTTTGGTGAAATAACCATATTCTTTATTGGCAGTTAGTGTTGCATAAGAAACATTGTTCAGTAAACCCAATTCAAGTCAACTAGTTTCAAGCACAACATGTGGTCTTATTCATGACTAAATAAGTATAAGTGGGCTGGAGAGATAAATTCGCTCCAACCCAATTTGGATTTGCCCACTCCATATGACCTCATCCAGTAGTATAAGTTTCACAATTGTATACAAAATTCTTAAAAACTTATACAAAACTATCATTGTGCATAGAAATGTAATTTCACCTATCAAAGGCTCCTGCCCGGAGCCGAAATGCATTGTATGCTACCCATCGATTAAATCTTTTTATGAATACAAAACTTTGATCAAATTGCTGAGTGTTGCAGCGCCTACCAGAATGGGACGACACCTCGTGGATTTTCATTGTGCATAATTAAAAAGCATCTGTAATCCAATCCAATCCTGAAGCAGAAATAGTTGTGGTTGTCTCGGTAACATTTGGGATCCATTGCGTGGGTCACATGATACATGTGATCGGCATTCTGATTTTCATCAGGTGCAATGAAAGATCGTTAGTGAAACCATCTCTGGATACTCCTTTGGAACAGATGCCGATCTCAGAGGTAACTTTATTAGTGGTATTGGATCTTGTTTCCTGAAGATGGGATCATGCCGATGTGGAACAAAACATGCATGTTTTGCATGTAGACCTAACAAATCGTAGGAATGAAAAAAATGTCACACAATGGGTACAGAACCGAGATGGACCATGATGGGGACCTGGAGTTTAACACCCAAAATATCAGGGTAGTAGATCAAAGAAGTAGCAGCACTCCGTGTCTAATTCAGGGGTGTTTATTCACCAAGTGACAGTGTAGCAACGATTCAGCTAACTCAATGTAGCCATTATCAAGCAGTGCTTGATAATGGCTACATTGAGTTAGCTGAAACGTTGAGTTAGCTGAAACATTGAGTTAGCTGAAACATTGAGTTAGCTGAAACGTTGCTACACTGTCACTTGGTGAATAAACACCCCTGAATTAGACACGGAGTGCTGCTACTTCTTTGATCTACTATTGAATGCAGCGGTCTTGGATCAGACACGCCGTAGCTTGCACCCACCGGGTTGAACCCCTTTTTTTCACTGTGCCGCCCACCCACGCAGCAGTTGTCAAAATATCAGGGTAGTTGCCCTGCCCACAATGGGCTAAGGAAAGTACTTTAAATAATAACATAACCTTAAAATAATAATAATAATAAAAAATGTAATTGTAAGAAAAAGGTGGTTAAAGGAGCTCTGTGTCTTCAGACCTAGTTCTTTATATAGAGGATTAAAGAAGCAATGGAAAAAACACAATCCCTTCCTCTCACTGCAGTTCAAGGCACTTTATGTGTTCAGTGTGACTCATACAGGCGTGCCGGAGCTGGAATTCCATAATTGGCTGCTGCCACTGGCATATCCTATCCAGCATATGTGAAATTCCACACAGTTGATACATTACATATGAGGTGGTGGGTGGGTAGGCCGAAGTTTCTCTGCAGTGCAGATAGGGGAGCAGCAGCAGGGTGTGGACACCAAAAATGCAAACACACACAACAGATGCAGGTCCTTATAGTTAACCCCCCCCCCAAAACAAGCACATACACATGCTTAATCTGCAGGTGTCTGGTCATACATAACGTTCTCAGATCATTAAGGCTTTGGTCACTTTTTGTGTGCTTATGACACATGTCACCTGTCATTATGTGTGAAAAATACCCCACACTGCAAACACCCTGTGGGATGGCTGTTATTTCCTGGTTCTATGGCAGTAGCAGGCGATGACATTGCTACTGGCCGACCATTGCATCTTGGTATCCCTTTGCTTGCTCATCCGGGTGCCCAGGGCTTCCTAACCACCCCAACTTTGTCAGAAGTGTCACTGGCTTCCACCCATGTTGGTTCTAGGATCTCTTTATTGCCCCTTGATTCTTCTACCACCGAGTCCTCAATGCTTCCGTCTTTTCACAAAAGCCACAGCTGTTGGCACATTGTCATCATAGGTCTCTTCTGACGGTACAACGCACACACACTAACCCGTCAATAAAAGTTATTGGGAATCTTGGAACTCTATTCCTGCTCCTGAGGCAGGATGATGGGCCACAGAATTACATCTAGAAGAGTCATTGTATAGATTGTCCATGTATTACTGTGTGTTATTCACTAAGTATGTTGAGAAAATTGTTGACGTACCATGTTAGCCAGGAAAAACATATCAAGAAATCTATTGTCTACAGCCAAGCTCTGAGATACATCCGGATCGGCTCAGAGAGTGAGGATAGAGAACAACACCTTCTATCACTAAGAAGAACATTCTTACAACAGGGGTATCACGCCCTGGTTATAGATAGACAGATCCACAGAGCTAGAAGTGTTCCAAGGAGCAGCCTGCTGGAATACCAACAGAAAGAGGACAAGTGCAGAGTGCCCCTGGTGGTCATGTACAACTCACATATGAAGATTTTAAAGAAAATTGCAGCAGATCTCCAAGCCATTCTTCATAAGGACAACAGGCTAAAGGACATATTCCCGGACCTACCCTTCCTTGCTTACAAACAGCCACCAAACATAAGGAATCTCCTGGTAAGAAGTGCCCTCTCACCACCAACACAGACGGGCACTTTTCCCTGCCACAACAAAAGATGCAAGACTTGTGCCCATGTTCTATTATCAAGCACAGTCCACATCCCTAACACACAACAGGAGTATAAAAACCCTGCACACATTCTCCTGTAGATCCTACAATGTTGTGTACATGATACTGTGCATGAGGTGTCGCAAAAATAATATATACATTGGGGAGACTCAACAAAAACTTCAGAGCAGGATGAATTCTCACAGATACACCACAATACTGAAAGGTGACTTTAAGGACAACAGAGAAAGGAAAACCTGGGAGTTCAAACTGATGATGACCTTCCAGTCACTGACACAAGGCCTCAATATTGCACTTGGATTTATGGCTCATTACATGGACTCACTTCAATCCCCACAAGAGACTAACTCCAGACCCCTGCCATCCTAGTCCCTTTTATTGCCCCAGCTTATCTTAATTGAGTCTCACCATATGTACTAATTATCTTGTTGTAACATCCCTCAAATATTTTGTTTTTCTCTCAGGGCTTCATTTGTATCCATGCCTGAAGAAGGGGCCTGTGTGCCCTGAAAGCTTGCACCAAATATAGTTTTTCTGGTTAGCTAATAAAGGTATCATTCCTTAAGCACTTTTGTAGTAGTTTTTACACAAAAGTATTTACATCAGATTTTTGTTATTCACTAAGAAGAGAACTTTTATGGTCCTACTATTAATCTGCAATATTCAGTGGCAACAGCAAGTTGACTGGTTATTGAGTTTTGCTGGAGCTTAATACTATGCAGATACACCATTAGAAAATCCAGGCACACTTTAAATGATTTATACGAAAATTTTATTGTTTATGCGACAAAATAAAAATTCTGTGCAACGCTTCGACAAAATCTTGCCTTTGTTAAGCACTGCCTTTGTAAAACGCAGCTTCAAATGGAGTAATGGAGATACAAAAAATAAACATTTTATAGCCTATAAAATGCGACAATGCAGATCTGCTGTGAATGGCTCCTCCCATTCTATGCCCTGTCATGTGCCCATACAAGAGTTAACCACCACTAATACTCAGGAGAAATTGGGTATCAATGGAGCTTTTTATCATTTAAAGCATTGTTTATGTAAAATTTTTGGACAAAATTTATTGTTTTGTCCCAAAAATTGTAAATTGTGCATTTGTCTTTAACTTTGTTTTAAACGCTGTGAAACATCTAAGCAGTTAATAAAATTCTTAGAGATTTTTTTTTCATTCATTGAGGGGTTTAGTTTGTATATTGGTGTAATTTATGGGGTTTTATTGATATTTATGCCTCTCAAAGTCAAATAAACATGAGCTGGTCCCTCTAAACATAGGTATTGGCGCTCAAATTGCACCCAAAATTCTAAGCCTAGTAACATCCTAGTAAAATGAGAGAACACATAGAAAACCATGCCAACATGAAGCAGACATTTGGGTGGTATGATTATCTATCTGTAAAGCAAAGAATTTAGATCTTTGAAAAAACAAGATGTTTAAAAATGTTTGCTACATTTTGTTTTTTCACAACTATACGAAAAAAATAGCAACCACATTTTCCAAGAAAAAATATTTCAAAATCCCCTTGATATAATAATGTGTTACAAAGTTATAACCATTTATGCTGACAGAGGGCAAATTTAATATATCAAACTAGGTCCTGAAGTCCTTGAGTGGCTTAGTCCTTAAGGTGTTAATGCAACAGCAGTAACATGTTAGCATAGGTTAGAAAGAAAAGAAGATAGGGGCATTTGAAGTGCATTTTGGGCATTATGTGTGTTCTCACACTTTTTAATTCTTTTGTTTTGATGCATGGTATTTGTTAAAAAACTTTTCAATAAAATTTATACGTACTTTATGCCTATGCATACTAGCTCTTCTTCCTTGTTGCATATTATACTTTAGTGTGCAGGCGATCCTGTGACTATTTGGTTACTACACACTTGTCCACTTATTGAGTACAAAACAGGGGCATCTGAAGTGACACTTCCCCTTAAGCCTCTAAACTTGATTAATCTTAGACAAAATTTGACTTTGAAGGTGATTTTTCATAGGTAAAGGTGTAAATTTTTACATAAAATAGGAAATTCTTGAAAGGACCCTCTCTTACCTTTTGTGCATGGACTAGAAACTTCATATAATTATTTTAGTTATTTATTTTACTTATAACAAGTTCCATACACTTCAATATGATGGAAGCTGCCAGGCTTGTCATCATATACAGAACCAATAGAAGTTGTCCCCCATAGTATATAATGCAACATTGTATTCTCCTCAATAACTACAACAGCAAAAATACCAAAAGAAAAAGGAGATCTGTAAATTTTAAATAAAAATCTAAATTTTTATTAAAGTTCAGATACACAAAATTCATAAACATACATCACATTATTTGGGACAAACTAAACATGGAGCAAAATGGCCCCAGATGGAATAGGGAGACCACAAAATACTTAAGCCTACCCAAGTGAGACCAAGACCATAAATTCCTTAATTGTATAAGTAAATGCTATATGTGACAAATAATGCTGCTGAGGGTGTGATAGTTATTTAACAATGTATATGGAAGACCGGAAGTACCTTCCGGCTTCAATGTACCATTCTATCAACAAACCACTCACCCAAAAGCATGGTCAAAGGTGGTCTTTGGATTGTCTAGTGGGGCCAATTGTACACCACGACACACATTTCACACTGATGCTTCATCAGGAGGTCACCATATGCATCCTGTATGTACACTGTTCAGTGGATTTACTTTTGGAATCTCACTGAATTTGCTGATAAATTACTGAATGAGAAAACACAAGAAATTATGGGATCTGTGGGCAAATTAAATTAGACTTAGGTTCAGGGCAGATACAAGAAGAAGTTAGTCTACACCCACTTCGATACTGGTGATTTATATAAAACACTTTCAGAACATAAAATACCATGACTTTGGGAAAAAAAAGGTAAACAAAAATAATATGGGTTTGTTTTTAAAAGGGGGAATCACAATTTGAGAATTTAGTAAAATCTTTATAACTTAGAAGTGACGCTTTAAATGTAATTTCTATTTCCTTTAACTCTTGATTTTTAATTTAGCAATTCCAACTTACCCAGTACAAATCTGGTTGTATATATTATCATCATCTTTCCTCCACCATGACACCCAGGAATGGACAGTGAATATCCCTCCTATAATGAAATCTCCTTCCTGAGAATATTTGTACTCAAAGGTATAATTCTTTATTACAAGATGACATTGAGTGGCAGAATCCTGTATTTCAGAAATACAGAAAGTCACACAGAGAATCAGAAGTAATAACAACATGTTCAGTAGAAGACAAGAGAAGATGCTTATGTCTCCGGAAAATTATCAGTAGCCGCAACAGTATGAGGACTCGTAAAGCTCTGCTGCAGAGGTTGTGACACCCAGAGGTTTATATAACCAGACATAATGTATTCTAATGCTGAGCTAAGAAGAAAGAAGACCAGCATCAAAAAAGTCACAGCCATTGGGGAGCCACAAGGACTGAGCTAGAAAGATACAAATTATATTGCTAATAACTCTATTCCTGTCTGGATTTAAAAGCAAAACAAATTATTGAATCTTTAGAAAGAAATATTCACATGTATTACAAGACTCATACTAAAACTTGTATAATCCTATAGACAGTAAGGCTCCACAAGCCACACTATCCTATTATAATAGGGACATTCACATCACACAAGCTGCTCCTGTCCATATTGAGCCGCAACTTAAGTTGTTAAACATGATGGTTATACAATGTCACCTACAGAGTTGACAAGCAACTACAACCATTGGGGTATGAAAAAAAAAAGACATTGGTATTATTCCACTAGTAATTGTGCCGAATAATGTTAGCTCAATGTGTTAGTGATAAGCTGATAATTCAAAATGAATAATGTACAGACATGCTGTACTTTACTTTTATCTGGGTTCAGCATACCCTGCAATGGGTGCCACAGACAAAATACTTTCCCTGTGTGTCTATTTGTTACCTATGTGTTGGGGCTGTGTAGTCATTTAAGGATTTCATAGTAGCAGACGTGTATCTAACAGGGTGCAGGAAGAGTGGTGGCTCTTGGGCCCTGTGACTCTGGGGGACCCATTCCCAGCTTTCAACTCTATCTCCTTGGGATGAAGACAGAGTTAAATGCTGTGTTTCTAGTAATAGGAGCATCCTTCATAGATACATGGAAGCTGCTAGTACGTCCTGTGCAGGAGCTTCTATGCTCCACAGCTGCCGGCTATATTCTCCTACACTACAAACTTTCTGTGATATATGAGAGCCTGGCAGAGCTGTGCAGCAGTGTAGCGAAACCTAGCACTGAGCCTCAGCCATTCTGTGCTAGGCTTCTCTTAGCTCCACCACCGGGTCGGCAGCACATTAGGCCTGTGTATGGGGATATATGTGTCCTATAGTCAATCAGCTCTGCTAGAGATTTTGGGAAATAGAGGGGGAGGACTTTCCAAGAAAGACTGGTAAGGAGATGACTTGTGAGAGTGGCCATTTGAGTTATTAGCGGAGTTAAAGTGGTCCCATGTGTTTCGAGTGTGGAAGAAGAAGAAGAAGTCCTGAGACACAAATGTCTTGTGCCTTGTGTCTGTAGTACAAGGAGTGGCCTGTGTCTCCTGTGACCCCCCTTATATCTGAGTCAGGCACTGGGAGACCCCATTAATTTCGATTCAGACACCGATGACCCTCTTATATCTGTGTCATGCACTGGAAGACTCACTTATATCTGTATCAGGTGCTGGAAGACTACCTTATATCTGTGTCAGGTGCTGGGCGACACTCTCCTAACTTTGTCATACACTGGGCAAAACACTTATATCTGTGTCATGTGCCAGATGACCCCCCTTATATCTATGTTGTTTGCCAGACGACCCCCCCTTATATCTGTGTCATGCGGCGGGAGACCACCTTATATCTGTGTTATGCACTGAGCAACCACCTTCTTTCTGTGTCATGCACTTGGTGACCCCCTTATATCTGTTTCATGCGTTACGCGATCCCCCCCACACACACCTTATATCAGAGTAGTGCACTGGGCAAACTCCCCCATGTATCTGCGTCAGCTATGGGTCTCTGACATTCTCTAAAAGCATAATTTGTCTTGGGGCCCACTTGAATGCATTCACCACCCCTGATCTGAACCCCCGGTTACACCACTGCGTAGTAGTAACATGTTGCAGTACATTTCCATTATTGGGTGTAATGTAAGAATTGTAACTCTCACATTTGGTTTGTTGTGTTTTTGAAAAAAGCTATGATTTTAACTCCTCTCTAGTTGGGCTGTGTGACATATATTAAATACTGGAGCATGGTCTTCTATTATATGTTGCCTCTGCACTCCTCAGGAAGTTTGCAGCATTTTTTGGTGCACCTTTAATAAACAGTGTGCAACACAATTCTGTTAAAGAGTAACTGTATGTCTCCTGCACAGAATAGTGAGGTACAAGATCTCCATGTTCCCTATGTGATTTTACAGAACTTTCTATGTCTCTCTTCTCATGATGCAGCCCCTCCCCTACCTTTGGCAGTATCAGCTCTGGGCAGATAAGCTACTAACATCTAATGCTCACTCAGCATAGACTATAGCCTTCATGTACTAATGATTTCTACAATTTATTACTGGTTCCCTGCTCCTCCATGTGATGGAAGCTGCCAGGCTGTCACCATATATATCCTGCATGTGCTCTGTATGTGTCCCCTGCTCCTCCATGTGATGGAAGCTGCCAGGTTAGTCACCATATAAATCCTGTATGTGCACTGTGCAGTGTTCAATGGATTTACCTGTGGGGAACTAAATGGATTTAATGCTAAATTACTTTTAAATAGAACACAAGGCATCATGGGATCTGTGGGAAAGCTATCTGGCCTCACCCTGAGGGCATAGACAGACAGACATTAATCTCCACCTACTTCTCCTCTGGTGAAAAAGATTTTTGTCAAACACTTTCAGAACAGAAAATTCCAGAACTTTGGAAAGAAAAGGATGAGCAGCACAAAGTAGGCATCAAATGAGAAAAATAAAGTTATGCTGTCACTGTATTAAATGTTTTGCAAACTCCAACTCCAACAGTAACAGCCCCTTTAGGTGCAATTTTTTATTCTGTCTTGTCGGACACAAAGCAGCCGCGACACAAAACTAGCGGAGACACTTCATAAATGTTTGTGCAAGCTCCAAAGACATTATTTTCAGTGCAAACTCAGATAGAAAACTGAGGAGCCAGAAAAATAGACCTTGTCCACTGTGTATTTATATGTCACAATACTTACTGAGATAACTTTGTTTTTCTTCCCTGAGGCTCTCTGTTCGGGCACCATCAAGTGAAGACACTTAGCATGGGGCTCCTGCCTTCCAACCCTGCCGATAAAGTTGGTTTGCTTCTGTAACTTACATTGAGTCTTTGTGAGAGAGCATGTTGCATAGAGTTTTTGATAATAATGAGGAGTCAAAGCACATCAAAAGGTCAATGTAGAAAGCAGATGGGAACTTGCTGGGCATATAAAGTCTTCCTGTCTTGCTCATATACGAGAGACATAGCTCTACAGTCCAGTAACACATAAGGATTCTATATCCGTTCATGACCAGAACAGAAGTAGTAGGAACTCCAGGGACGCCACATGCTTTGGCCCCACAAGAAAGATATAGTGATAATAATCAATTTGCCGCTTCTGCTGGTTATCCTGCAGGGGTCATCCCAACTCCATATATATTAGTAGGCCAGTGGAATGAGGCTGATGACACAGATAGTAACCAGACTGGTAGACATTATCACATTTCACCAGACGCCACCCCAACTGGTCCTATGCTGCCAGTACCTAGTGTGCTGTTTCCAGTCCAGCCACAACAAGGACAACAAGTACCACAAACAGTTCAAGTGACTGAATACCATCCTTGGAAGTCAGGAGATCAACTGGCTATGATAAAACTATTGCCTGATACTTATGAAAAGCAACTAGAATTTGCCAAACAATTAAAATATATACAGTCCTCTTATGATTGTACATGGCAGGATTTAGAAGGCCTAGTGAAAGTAAAAGCTGACTCCACACTTGCATACATTTTAGAGAAGCATACAGACTCTCATAAAAATGCTAGATTGAACACAAATGGTTGGAGATGGTTGAAAACCTTCAGGAATAGAGTACTGTGCACTGATACATAATTGGGCCCAGGTAAGGTTGGCCCAATTTAAATGATATCACACAGTAGAAAGCGGAAAGTGTTGAAAAGTTTGCAGATGAGATGGTCAGATATGGGGTACTCCTCATTAAATGTTGGATGTTGGGAAGTGCTTTTTTGGATGGTTTGCAAAAACCTTTGAGGGATAGACTTATAATTGCCTGTCCTGAATGCAGGAGCTTAGATCCTAAAGATTTGCTCCAGGTGGCAAAAGGAGTAGAGAGCCATTATAGTAGAGTACCAAGGGGTATGTACTCCTTTCAGGGGAGTGCCAATAGAGGACAAGGCAGGGGACAAAGAACCAGGGGGCATGTGCTTTGTTTTAACTGTGGAAAATTAAATTTTGTCCTGAGCCAACTTACCAGACAGACTTCACCCAGGGTGGAGCAACTGCCCAATAGGCATTTGACAAACCTGTAGTAGGCGTGCAAACTTTTGTAGTTCCACGTAAACTTGGACATGCACCCAGTGTAAAATAGACTTTACCAGAATGGAGGGAACTTGACTTTTTTATTGATACTAGGGCAGCCAAGTTTGTTGTGCATGCTGATAACATCTTTCCTTATGAAGTAACTGGTGATTTTATTTCATGTGTGGGAGTGGATGGCCGCCCTGTTGATACACCATTGTCCATTCCCCTACTAGTGTCTGTTACATCCACACATGAAATAATTACACAATTCTTGATAAGTTAAATTTCTCCGGTTAATCTCTTAGGTGCTGATCTTTTGGAGGTCCTCCATGCTCATGTTCATTTTGAGCCAGATGGTACTGTATCTTTAACTCCAGCAGTGGATGAAAGTCATGTATGTAAATTAGGAGACATTGTGTTTTTGTCTAAGGTTGAAGCACCCCTTGAGTTAAATATTGACCTACATTTTCAATATTTAGAAAGAGTACCAACAACGCTGTGAGCCCAGAAAAAAACAGATATTGGTAAATTACCTGTGCCTCTGGTAACTTGTGAAACCAGGAGTAAATCTACCCAGGATTCTGCAGTATCCAATCAGTCCTGCACAGGAGGCTGCAATTTATGTGACTATTCAGGAACTCTTAAAAGCAGGGGCTATAAAACCTATTGTATCCCACTGTAATACCCCACTGTATCCTGAAAAGACAGAAAAAGGCCAGCCTGTCACTTACAGGATGGTTCATAAGTTGAGAGCAATAAATACAGTCACTGAAGTCATAACACCAGTTATACCTTACTTGCACAAGTTCCTCCAACAGCCTCCTATTTTACTGTCATTGATATAAGCAATGCCTTCTTTTCTGCACCCTGATTTGTCAATATTTGTTTCCTTTCACTTTCAAAGGGAAATAGTATGCTTGGCTGGTTTTACCACAAGTTGCACAAAATTCACCAACCTTCTATACTGCAGCTATGTCTTCTAGACTACAGAATTGGTCACCTCCAGACTCTCAAACTGTGTTGTTGGAGTATGATGATCTTCTTCTGTGTTCTGCATCCCTAGAGACATGGCTGAAAGCATAAAAAAATGGATGCAAGGCGTCTAAGTTCAAATTACAGTTTTGTCAACAAACGGTTGTTTTTCTAGGCCATTGTATTGCAGCAGGAGCCAGACATCTTACTGAGGAGAGGAGGCAGGCTATAAGTTCCCTACAGGTCCCCTGCAATATGTCCCATGTTAGGACTTTTCTGGGTCTTGTATCCTATTGTCGTCCATGGATCAGTTCTGCCTACCAGACAATTCAACCTTTGTATGATTGCCTGGCATCTAAACCAATATGCCTCACTGATGAAGCTATTGATAGTTTTTCATTCATTAAAACTAGCTATTGTCTCTGCCACAGCCCTTGGGGCCCCAAATTACAACAGACCAATCTCTCTGTACTGTACTGAAATACAGGGATATGCCACTGCAGTTCTCACCGAGTTATATGGCCTCCAGTAGCAACCGGTGGCATATTATTCAGCTAAGCTTGATACAGTAGCCTGTGGAGCACCTTCCTGTTCACTGGTTATGGCTTAAGTTCAAATACTTATGGACACACTTCTGAAATTGTTTTGGATTACCCTGTGACCATCTAAACTTCACATGATGTGCAATGTATTTTAGCCCAAGTACGACCTAGGCACATCTCCCTGGCCAGACAACTTCGGGTGCAATGTGCCTTCATTATGCCCCAAATGTCACTCTGAGATGTTGTACTACCTTGAATCCAGCCATATTACTTGCTGTAGTTTCGAAAGGGGGGAATGATGAGCTTGTATCTAAAATTGTTGCCTTCTGAAGAAAAAGTTGCTGTTTTATTGCCACATGATTGTATTGCATTAATGGCACAAGAAACTGTAGGATTTGATCATCTAAAAGACAAACCGATAGTTAATTCACATTTTGAGTCATTTGTAGATGGCTCGAGATACCAGGCAGGAGGCCAATTCTACACCGGATATGCAGTGGTCACACAACATGAGGTGATAAAAGCAGAACCACTCCCGAGCCACCTGTCTGCACAGGAGGCGAAGTTGAAGGCACTAATGGAAGCGTGTAAAGTGCAAGAGGGTAAGACGGCTAATATTTATACCAACTCTAAGTATGCGTTTGGAATGGCCCATGACTATGGCCCCATTTGGTGATCTAGAGCATTCCTGACCTCAAACAGTAAGCTAATAAAAATGCTAAGAGTGTAAAACATCTAATGGAGCTAGGTATAGTAAAAGTCAAGGCCCATACTAGAAGCAATGCTCTGCAAGCAAGAGAAAATACTAGAGCAGATGAAGCGGCTAAGCTAGCTGCTGAAAAGCCTGGGGAACCATACTCTCTGTATTGTACTGTAATGCAGAGATATGCCACTGCAGTTCTCACCGAGTTATATGCCCCCATAGCAACTGGTGGCATATTATTCAGCTAAGCTTGATACAGTAGACTTTGGACCTTCCTGTTTACGGTTGTGGCTTAAGTCCACTACTTATGGACAACACTTCTGAAATTGTTTTGGGATTACCCTGTCACCCTCTACACTCACTTAATTGATGCAAGGTATTTAGCCCAAGTACCACCTAGGCACATCTCCATGACCAGACAACTTTCGGCTGCAATGTGCCCTCTCATTATGCCCAAATGTCACTCTGATGTTGTACTACCTTGAATCCAGCCACAATACTTGTGCTAAATTGAAAGGAGGGAATGAGGAGCTTGTATCTCAATTGTTGCCTTCTGAAGAAAAGTTGCTGTTTTTATTGCCACATTGATTGTATTGCATTAATGGCACAAGAAACTGTATGATTTGATTATCACTAAAAGACGAACCGATAGTTAATTCCATTTTGAGTCATTTGTAGATGGCTCGAGAATACAGGCAGGAGGCCAATTCTACACCGGATATGCAGTAGTAACACAACATGAGGTGATAAAAGCAGAACCACTCCCGAGCCTCCTGTCTGCACAGGAGGCGAAGTTGAAGGCACTAACGGAAGCGTGTAAAGTGGCAGAGGGTAAGACGGCTAATATTTATACCAAATCTAAGTATGTGTTTGGAATGGCTCATGACTATGACCCATTTGGTAATCTAGAGAATTCCTGACCCCAAACAGTAAGCCATAAAAAATGCTAGAGCGTAAAACATCTAATGGAGCTAGGTATATAAAAATCAAGGCCCATACTAGAAGCAATGCTCTAGTAGCAGAGAAAATGCTGAGCAGATGAAATGGCTAAACTAGCTGCTGAAAACCTAGGGGAACCATACTCTCTTGTATTGTACTGTAATGCAGAGATATGCCACTGCAATTCTCACCGCGTTATTTGGCCCCCAGTAGCAACTGGTGGCATATTATTCATCTAAGCTTGATACAGTAGCTTGGAGCCCTCCTGTTTACGGGTTTGTGGCTTAAGTTCAACTACTTATGGACAACACTCTGAATTGTTTTGGATTACCCTGTCACTATCTACACTTCACATGATGTGGCAAGGTATTTTAGCCCAGTAGAACCTAGGCACATCTTGGCCCAGACAACTTTGGCTGCAATGTGCCCTCCTTATGCCCCAAATGTCCTTCTAGATGTTGTACTACCTTGAATCCAGCCACAATACTTTGCTGCTAATTCGAAAGGGGGAATGAGGAGCTGTTATCTAAATTGTTGCCCTTCTTAAGAAAAAGTTTCTGTTTTAGGTGCCACATGATTGTATTGCCATTAATGGCACAAGAAACTGTATGATTTGATATCTAAAAAACGAACCTGATAGTTAATTCCATTTTTGAGTCATTGTAGATGGGCTCGAGATACCAGGACAGGAGGCCAATTCTACACCGGATATGCAGGTAACAACATGAGGTGATAAAAGCAGAACCACTCGCCTCGAGCCACTAACAGGAAGCGTGTAAAGTGGCAGAGGGTAAGACGGCTAATATATTAACCACAATCTAAGTATGTTTGGAATGGCTCATGACTATGGCCCCATTTGGTGATCTAGAGCAGGGGTCCGGGAACCTTTTTCTCTGAGAGAGCCATAAGCGCCAAGATTTAAAAATAAATTCTGCAGATAGCCGTACCATATGTTTAAAGGTGTCCTGAAGAACAATCTGCTCCAGCATTCACTAGACACAAGGAGTGGTCCTGCCCCCATGTACTAAGCCAACTGAGAGCACACAACTTGGTAATTTCCTTCGTAAACAAATAAAAATAGATATTTACAATGTCGCGCTAGTGATGATGCAGGACATCTCGCCCAGGCTACTCTTCCGTACTTTACTCCACTTCTGCTCTGCGACAGCCTGAAAAAGCTGGCACTCTCATCAGCTGGAATAAGCCAGAATCCATGTCCCATTAAAACGATAAGAACAGAGCGCCTGAAGAATTGTCAAGCATCACACGGCCCCAGTGTAAATTTCTAGTTTTTATTTTACAGGGAATTACCATTTTTTTTTGTCCAGTGGTGCTTACGCACATGCAGGAGGAACACTCAACCTCAGCTGTGCAGAAACCTCCTCATACATGCAAGACGGCAGAGTAAAACCTGGTCATCTTTGGCATTCCCACACCGTCACTTACGATGGACAGTGGCGAGATAAGTACCATTCACCCCACTGTTAGACATGTTTATCTATCACCCCACTGCAAAATTCACATTGCATGTGGCCTAATATGCACACCACAATAAACCACAGTTACAATACATGTACACCGCTACACGACACACACATAACACACAGTACAATACTGTCCAAAACCACCACAGCCACACACACGCACACCGGCACAACTAACAAACACAGTACATACATGTCACAAAATACCGCACACACATAACACACATACCAACATTCGTCACACAACCCCGCCACATCCCATAAACACACAGTACAATACATGTCACAACACACGCACACCACAAAACACCAGTACACATACTGTCAATACACCTCACACACGATAACAACTCAATACCATTGTCACCACATCACATACCCACCCATCACCCGACCACATCAACAACAACCCACACCATAAACACACATAACAATCATTCCACAGACCGCACACACATAACACACAGTACAATACATGTCACAACAACACAATACTGTTGCCCATCCTACAACACCGTAACACACATAACAAGTACACTTTCACATACACCACAAGATACATTCCTACCTGACACCCATCCATAACTGTCACACCCACACATCATAAGCACACTAATGCTTCGCACCGCACATAACAACAACAAACATGTACAGAATAACGTAAACATGTCACGGGACATAACTACGCACACACATAAACAACGTACAATACTTCGTCACCCCGCGATCAACCACATAACACACAGTACATACATTCCAGACATCACAGATACCGGAGACTTCACACCACATAACACACCGTACAATACATGTCATCACCAACCGCACCAACAAATGGAGACCTCACACAACCTACAACCACAGTACAATACATGTCACACTAACCTCACACACATAAACACAATTATCAATACAGGTCGACAAAACACCAGAGGGAACCATACTCTCTGTATTGTACTGTAATGCAGAGATATGCCACTGCAGTTCTCACCGAGTTATATGCCCCCCAGTAGCAACTGGTGGCATATTATTCAGCTAAGCTTGATACAGTAGCCAGTAGCAACTGGTGGCATATTATTCAGCTAAGCTTGATACAGTAGACTTTGGAGCACCTTCCTGTTTACGGGTTGTGGCTTAAGTTCAACTACTTATGGACAACACTTCTGAAATTGTTTTGGATTACCCTGTCACCATCTACACTTCACATGATGTGCAAGGTATTTTAGCCCAAGTACGACCTAGGCACATCTCCATGGCCAGACAACTTTGGCTGCAATGTGCCCTCCTTATGCGCCAAATGTCACTCTGAGATGTTGTACTACCTTGAATCCAGCCACAATACTTGTGCTAAATTCGAAAGGAGGGAATGAGGAGCTTGTATCTCAAATTGTTGCCTTCTGAAGAAAAATTTGCTGTTTTATTGCCACATGATTGTATTGCATTAATGGCACAAGAAACTGTATGATTTGATTATCTAAAAGACGAACCGATAGTTAATTCACATTTTGAGTTATTTATAGATGGCTCGAGATACCAGACAGGAGGCCAAATCTACACTGGATATGCAGTAGTAACACAACATGAGGTGATAAAAGCAGAACCACTCCCGAGCCTCCTGTCTGCACAGGAGGCAAAGTTGAAGGCACTAACGGAACGAGCCTCCTGTCTGCACAGGAGGCAAAGTTGAAGGCACTAACGGAAGCGTGTAAAGTGGCAGAGGGTAAGACACCATATGTTTAAAGGGTCACTGACAGAACAATCGCTCCAGCAGTCACTAGGACAACAAGGAGTGTTCCTCCCCCATGTACTAAGCCACAACTGGAGCAAAACAATGGTAATTCCCTGTAAAATAAAAACTAGATAATTTACATTGGAGCTTGTGATGCTTGACAATTCTTCCAGGACTCTGGCTTCTTCCCACCTGATGAGAGATGCCAGCTTTCATTCCGATATGGCCTGCAACTTCGCCTCCTGTGCAGACAGGAGGCTCGGAGTGGTTCTGCTTTTATCACCTCCTGTTGTGTACACTGCATATCCGGTGTAGAAGGCACTCCTCCTTGGTATCTCGAGCCATCTACATATGACTCAAAATGTGAATAACATCGTTGTTTTTTAGATATCAAATCATACAGTTTCTGTGCATTAATGCATACAATCATGTGGCAATAAAACAACAATTTTTTCTTCAAGAAGGCAACAATTTGATATACAAGCCCTCATTCCCCCTTTCGAATCTAGCACAAGTATTGTGTGGATTCAGGATAGTACAACATCAAGGACTATTGGGGCATAAGAGGGCCCATTGCAGCCGAAGTTGTCTGGCATGGAGATGTGCCTAGGTGTTACTGGGCTAAAATACCTTGCACATCATGTGAAGTGTAGATAGGTGACAGGGGTAATCCAAAACAATTTCAGAATGTTGTCCATAAGTAGTTGACTTAAGCCACAACCCGTAAACAGAAGGAGCTCCAAAGCTACTGTATCAAGCTTAGCTGAATATATGCCACCAGTTGCTACTGGGGCCATAAACTCGGTGTGAGAATGGCAGTGGCATATCCCTGCATTACAGTACAATACAGAGAGTATGGTTCCCCTAGGTTCAGCAGCTAGTTTTCATTTCATCTGCTCTAGCATTTTCTCTGTACTAGAGCATTGCTTCTAGTATGGGCCTTGGACTTTTCTATACCTAGCTGCCATTAGATGTTTTACGCTCTCAGCATTTTTATGGCTTACTGTTTGGGGTCAGGAATTCTCTAGATCCAAATGGGATAGTCATGAGCCATTCCAAAACATACTTAGAGTTGGTTAAAATTAGCCGTCTTACCCTCTGCCACTTTACACGCTTCCGTAGTGCCTTCAACTTGCCTCTGTGCAGCAGGAGGTCGAGTGGAGGGGTTCTGCTTTTATCACCTCATGTTGTGTTACTATGCATATCCGGTGTAGAATTGGCCTCCTGCCTGGTATCTCGAGCCATCTACAAATGACTCAAAATGTGAATTAACTATCAGTTCGTCTTTTAGATAATCAAATCATACAGTTTCTTGTGCCATTAATGCAATACAATCATGTGGCAATAAAACAGCAACTTTTTCTTCAGAAGGCAAACAATTTGAATACAGCTCCTCATTCCTCCTTTCAAATTTAGCACAAGTATTGTGGCTGGATTCAAGGAAGTACAACATCTAAGAATGACATTTGGGGCATAATGAGGGCACATTGCAGCCGAAGTTGTCTGGTCATGGAGATGTGCCTAGGTGGTACTTGGGCTAGAATACCTTGCACATCATGTGAAGTGTAGATAGTGACAGGGTAATCCAAAACAATTTCAGAAGGTTGTCCATAAGTAGTTGAGCTTAAGCCACAACCCGTAACAGAAAGGCTCCAAAGATCACGTATCAGCTTAGCTGATAATATGCCCCAGTTGCTACGGGGGGCATATAACTATGGGAACTGCAGTGGCATATCTCTGCATTACAGTACAATACGAAGAGTAGGTTCCCAGGCTTTTCAGCAGCTAGTTAGTCTGTTCATGCTCCAGTCATTTCTCTTGCTACAGGCATTGCTTCTAGTATGGGCCTTGACTTTCTATACCTAGCCCATTAGATGTTTTACCCTCAGCATTTTTTATGCTTACTGTTTGGCGGTCAGGAATCTTAGATACCAAATGGGCCATAGTCATGGCCATTCCAAACTCATACTTAGATTTGGGTTAAATATTAAGCCGTCTTACCCTCTTGCACTTTACACGCTTACGTAGTGCCTTCAAACTTCGCCTCCTGTGCAGACAGGGCTGGGTGGTCTGCTTTTCATCACTCATGTTGTGTGTACACTGCATATCCGGTGTAGAATTGGCCTCTGCCTGGTATCTCGAGCCATCTACCAAATGACTAAAACATGTGAAATTACTAATCGTTATGTCTTTTAGATATCAAATCATACAGGTTCTTGTGGCCATTATGCAATACAATCATGTGCCAATAAAAACGCACTTTTTCTTCAAAGGCAAACAACTTGCTAAAAGCTCCATCATTCGCTCCTTTCGTAAAACTTGACACAATTGTGCTGGATTCAGGAAGTACAACACTAGAATTGCATTTGGGGCATAATGAAGGCACATTGCAGCCCGAAGTTGTGGTCAGGGAGTGGCCTAGGTCGTAATTGGGCTAAATACTCATTGCCATCATGTGGAAGTTATAGATGGATCAGGGTAATCCAAAACAATTAGATAGAAGTGTGGTGCCATAAGTAGTTTGAGGACTTAACCATAACCAGTAACAGAAGGGCTTCCCAACAGTCTACTGATCAACGTATGCTGAATAATTGCACACGTGCTACTGGTAGGCCAATAACTCGGGATGAGAACGGCAGTGGCATATCTCTGTATTTTCAAACATCAGAGAGTATGGTTCCCTAGGCTTGTCAGCGCAGTTTCTCATTTATCTGCCCAGCATTTTCTCTGCACTAGAGCATTGCTTCTAGTATGGGCCTTGATCTTTTCTTTACCTAGTTCACTTTGTAGATGTTTACGCTTCTCAGCATTTTTTTGTTATTGGCTTTGTCTTGGGTCTTAGGATTCCTTCGTAGATCATTTCCAAATGGGTTCGCCTTATCAGTCAGCATGACCATTCCCAATACATACTTAGTAGATTGGTATTAAATATTAGCCGTCCTTTTCTCCCACCCTCCGCTCATCTTATACTGTTCCGTTCCCTAGTGCCTTTCAACTTCGCCTTCTGTGCAGGACCGGAGGCTCCGGAGTTTTAGTGGTTATGCGTTATATCTACCTCAAGGTGTGTGTTATACTGCATATCGGTGAGAATTGGCCTCCTGCATGGTTATCGAGCAATCTACAAATGACTCACAAATGTGAAGTAACTATCCAGTTTTTCTGTGTGTTTTAGATAATCAAATCATACAGTTCTTTTTGTGCATTTCAATAATGTGCAAACTCCATCTTCATTTGTGGCAATTTTTAATTTTTATTTTAAAAAACAAGCAACTCTTTTCTTCAGAATCTTTTTTTTTCTTGGTCAACATATCTTGTATTTTTTTTATATTCCATTTATTGCTTTTTATCTCATTCCCTCCTTCATAATTTTTAGCACCAAGTATTGGGCTGGATCAAGAAGACAACATCTAAGAATGACATTTGGGCATAATGAGTGGCATTTTTTTATCATTGCCAGACCGTTGCCCGATAGCTTGTATGCGGGTGGGGGTGCATGGAGATGTGCCTTAGGTCGTCTTGGGCTAGAATAACCTTGCACATCATGTGAAGATGTTAGAAGTGGTAGACAGGGGATATCCCAAAACAATTTCAGAAAGGTTCGTCCATAAGTAGTTGAGCTTAAGCCACAAAACCCGGTAGTATTTCTTCACATGAAGGAGCTCCAAAGTCTGACTGTGTATCAAGCATTTAGTCTGTTTATTTCATAAGTATGTATCACCAGTTGCTACGGGGGCATATAACTGTCGGTGAGGAACTGCAGTGGCTTTACTTCTGTCATTACATGTACAATATGCAGGTATGAGTATGGGTCCTCAGCGTTATTTTTTCAGCAGCTGTTAGTCATTTATCTGCTCTTCATCGCATTTTTCTCTTGTTACCTTAGCTTTTTTTGACGGTTTTTAGTAGGGCCTGACTTTTCCTTAGAATCCTAGTTACATTAGATTGTTTTTCGCTCTCAGCTATTGTTTTTTTATTGGCTTAAGTTTGGGTGTAAGGAAATCTCATCGATTCACCAACTGGTTGGCCATAGTCATGAGCAATCTTAAGATATCTCCATACTTAGTATTTGTATAAATTAGTATGTCGTCTTTCCTCTCTGCCAACTTTTACACTCGCTTTTTCAATTTTGTTTTTGAGTGCCTTCACCATTTTTCGCCCTCATTGTGACAGAAAGGTATGGCTCGGGGTTGTGTTGCCTCTCTCTGTATCACCTCAGTTGTGTTACTACTGCCATATCCTGGTAGTAGATATTGGCATCTGCCGTGGTTTTATCTCGAGCCATCACAAATGATAAAAATGTTGAATTAACTATCAGTTCGTCTTGTAAGATAATCAAATCATACAGATCTCTGCCCTTAATGCCAATACATCATTTGTGGCAATTAAAACGCAACGTTTTCTTCAGAAGACAACAATGATATACAAGATCCTAGTTCCCTCCTTTCAAATCTGCACAAGTATGTGGGGGATTCAAGGATTAGTCAACATCTAAGATGACATTGGGGCATTAATGTAGGGACTAATGTGCTTAGACGAAAATGTTTGGTCTCTGGTCATGGAGATTTGTGACTAGGTGATAAATGGGCTTAAACTACATGCCACAGTATTATCGTGAAGTGTAGATAGTGACAGTTGTGTAATCAACCATTCAATTCAGAAGGTTGTCCATTAAGTAGTTGAGCTTAAGCTATTTTAATTTTTTTACGCTAGAAACATGAAGTGTAGCTCCAATTAGTCTACTGTATCTTAAGCTTAGCTGAATAATATGCCACCAGTTGCTGACTGGGAGGGCCATATAACTCGGTGAGAAACTGCGTGGCATTCTCTGCATTACAGTACGAATACAGAGAGTCTGGTTCCCCCCCCCAGGCTTTTCAGAGCTAGCTTAGCCGATGTATCTGCTCTAGTTATTTATCGCTGCTGGCATGAGCTTTTGCTTCGAGTATTATGGGTTCCTGACCTTTGTATTAACAAACTTTATTACCTAGATACATTAGTATGTTTTACACTCTTAGCATTTTATTAGCTACTGTTTGCAGGGAGGAATTGCTATAGATCAGTGGTGGCGAACCTATGGGCCGGGTTGCCGAGGTGGCCTCAGAGCAAATTTCTGTGGGCAATTAAGGTGTCACCCCAGGAACAAAGTTCACCAGGAATGGAACAACAACTCCTCCCAGAATCGTCTGCGGTCCCAGGCAACGTAAGGGGAAGTGCTCTCAGAGCTCTTTTAAAGCGACACTTATGGTGTTTTTTAAGCACTGCAGAAAAGTGAGCAGGTGTGGACAGAGGAGTGAAATTATCTTTGGAGATCTACTGCTGGACATTCAATTCTTCTCTAAGAGAGCCCTGGAGGGAAGCTATAATGAGAGTCTGAATTGCCCTTCATTCCACCGGTGTGGTGGCCTCAGGTGGTGATACGATTTGAAAGGTGTGGAAGAAAATGTCGGCAATGTTGACGCTTACAATGCCACGTTGGGAACTTAACATAAAATAAGTGGATTTTGGTAGTAGCTTGAGCACTCAGTCTCTAACAGGTTCGCCATCCACTGCTCTAGATCACCAAATGGGGCCATAGTCATGAGCAATTCAAACGATATGACGAATGGTATAAATATTAGCCGTCTACCCTTTGCACTTTACACGCTCCATAGCCTTGCGTGTAAAGTGGCAGAGGGTAAGACGGCTAATATTTATACCAAATCTAAGTATGTGTTTGGAATGGCTCATGACTATGGCCCCATTTGGTGATCTAGAGAATTCCTGACCCCAAACAGTAAGCCAATAAAAAATGCTGAGAGCGTAAAACATCTAATGGAGCTAGGTATAGAAAAGTCAAGGCCCATACTAGAAGCAATGCTCTAGTAGCAAGAGAAAATGCTGGAGCAGATGAAATGGCTAAACTAGCTGCTGAAACGCCTAGGGAACCATTCTCTCTCTATTGTACTGAAATGCAGGGATATGCCACTGCAATTCTCACCGAGTTACATGGTCCCCAGTAGCAACTGGTGGCATATTATTCAGCTAAGCTTGATACAGTAGCTTGTGGAGCACCTTCCTGTTTACGGGTTGTGGCTTAAGTTCAACTACTTATGGACAACACTTCTGAAATTGTTTTGGATTACCCTGTCACCATCTACACTTCACATGATGTGCAAGGTATTTTAGCCCAAGTAGGACCTAGGCACATCTGTATGGCCAGACAACTTTGGCTGCAATGTGCCCTCCTTATGCCCCAAATGTCACTCTGAGATGTTGTACTACCTTGAATCCAGCCACATTACTTGCGCTAGATTCGAAAGGGGGGAATGAGGAGCTTGTATCTAAAATTGTTGCCTTCTTAAGAAAAAAACGTTTCTGTTTTAGGCCACATGATTGTATTGCCTTAATGGCACAATAAACTGTGGGATTTGATCATCTAAAAAACGAACCGATAGTTAATTCACATTTTGAGTCATATGTAGATGGCTCGAGATACCAGGAAGGAGGCCAATTCTACACCGGATATGCAGTGGTCACACAACATGAGGTGATAAAAGCAGAACCACTCCCGAGCCACTAACGGAAGCGTGTAAAGTGGCAGAGGGTAAGACGGCTAATATTTATACCAACTCTAAGTATGCGTTTGGAATGGCTCATGACTATGGCCCCATTTGGTGATCTAGAGCATTCCTGACCTCAAACAGTAAGCCAATAAAAATGTTGAGAGCGTAAAACATCTAATGGAGCTAGGTATAGTAAAAGTCAAGGCCCATACTAGAAGCAATGCTCTGGAAGCCAGAGAAAATGCTAGAGTAGATGAAGCGGCTAAACAAGCTGCAGAAAAGCCTAGGGAAAAGGAGCATATATAAGTAAAGTCTGTGACACCCGCTGGCCCAGAAGAATTTTTCTGTACCTCAGTCTTTACAAAAACATGCTCCACAAGTGGTAAAGCAAGATTATAGTAAAGTAGTAAAGTAGACAGAGTTCGTCTACAGATTTGGGATTCTAGAGATTCATAGAGAGCGATAGAGGTTCCCACTTCATGGGTGAGGTTATGAAGGAAGTGATGGATGCACTTGGGATTGAATGAACTGTGTTGTGATGTAATTTGCAGGATGCTTAGGAGGGAATCAGGAGAAGTGGTTAAATAAGTCCAGGATGTGTGATTAGCACATGTCAATGTACCACCCGAGCAGTATATGAAATTTTTCACAAAAGGGAGGATTGTGACAGAACAGAATCCATTTTGTCTATGTGTTCTCCATCCCAGTGTCTTTACACTGCCAATATTGTCTGAAAACAACTTCTATGCATAGAACCATCCCCCACACACATAGTGCCTCAGAGGTTATTTTATAAGTTTATATCCTGTCCAAGAGAAAGGAATGTGATGCATAGCCAGTGAAGTTTCTTTGTTCCCAAAAACCTATAAGAACTCTCTGTTATGTAAATAAAAGGTGGACTCATCTTACAAAATACATGCATGTGTGACTGATTCTCCGAGCATCTCGTACTATACTACAATTTGGATCCACATCACAGATAGAGATATGTGTTAAAATATGGTGAAACAAAGAATATAAGATTAACATTTTTTAACCTCTTACTGACGTGCGCTGTAATAGTATGGCGCGTGTTGGGTGCGGGTACATGGAGAGGGTACACGGGCTGAGCCCTCTCTATAGCCGATAAGTCTTTGCTAGCACCGATCACGGGTTTTATCCTTGTGATCTCCGCCGGCAAAGTTGCCAGTGGCTTCAAACAGATGGCAGCGCATGGGCACCCTGCATTACCTAATATCATATTTTGTTAATTTCCTTTTCTTTATTTTGCAATCAGATATTTAGTGATCATTAATCAAAATTTTTCCAGAACACAATTGTATAATTAAATATCAGTATCAGTATTCTTCAGTAGTTAGAATCATTTGTCTCTTAGGGATAGTGGGAGAAATAACCCTCTCAGACATTTCATCTGCAGTGTAGTTTTCTGAGTTATTGGGGTAATGTATGTCCAAACATTGTAAATTGCAATCAGTAAAGGGTTTTGGTAACATATCATGATATTAGAAGTGGAATGAGGAAAATTAGTATCCAAACTCAAGAGCTGAGTAGACACATCTGTAAGTATAGAAAGTGTAATAAGTGAGAAGTATTCCTGTAGTTGTAGTCATAGATGGGATCAGAGGTTGGCAAGGGTAATTGTCTGCCAAGGGTGCAATCCTGCCTCCCACATTAGGGGGGCGCATATCTGCCCAGGGCCGCCACCATTCAAACAGAAATAAACTGCATGTGTATTAGGGGAGTAGCACCCTGTGTTCTTCATTTTACAAGAGGATGCTCATCCTGGCCAGTATTGCCTTGTATTTCTGCATGTCTCCAACTACAGCAGCAGCAGGAACAGGAGTGCAGGAATGCAGTGAAGCCTAAAACTGACTGGCTGAGGATCTCTACAGTCATGTAATTTTCTATTACCACTTCTATATTATTGGAATTAGCTGGTTACAACTCTATATTCATCAAATATACATTTTTTCTATTCATGTCATGCACATGTATCTGTGGAATAGCCTGCCTCAGGTGCTGGTCACAGCAGGGACAGCAGGGAGCTTTAAGAAGGGTCAGGATATTTTACATTTATATAACATTTATAGTTATATGCTAAAAAAATGTGCTGAAAATGTTTAACTTGGGGCCCATGCACACACCTTTTGTCCATGCGTCACCACTATTGACTCCATAGTGTGCTCGGGCGGGCACAGCGCGTGGAGTTAGGATGTTAGTTTATTTTTGTTATACAAGTGGCAACAGGGGGCATTTAACCCCTTATCACCGACACTAGTTTTCAGCTCAATGACCAGACTCGATTTTTAAAATCTGACATGTCTCAGGATAATTGGTTATAACTTCGGAGCGCTTTAACATATCCAGGTGATTTTGAGAATGTTTTCTCGTGACACATTGTCCTTCATGACAGTTGTAAAATTTAAGTGGTAAGTTGTGCGTTTCATTCTGAAAAAATGTGAAAATTTGGCAAAAGTTGTAAAAATTCTGCATTTTCCAAGTTTGAAATGTTCTGTTTTCCAGACAGGAAGTAAAATTACCCAAAAAGCTTGATAAATAAAATTTACGGAATGTTTGATTTATGTTGAGATGATATTTTATGCATCCTCTCATTTTTCTAGGATGTTATGAGGTGCAGAACTTTAGGTGCGATTTTTCTCATTTTCATGAAAATTACCAAAACTCACATTTTGAGGGACAACACATCTATCAAGTGACTTTGAAAGGCCTAAATAATAGTAAAACCACATAAATTACCCCACTATAAAAAGTTTACCCTTCACCGTATGTTAAGTGTTCCACATGGGTTAAAACATTATGGACCTGCGATTTAGAAACTTTTGATTTTTTTTTGAAAATACATTATTTAGGACAAAACTGACAGTCTTATAATAAATTAAATGATGAAACGCTCTGCAGCACTTGATGCCTAATTTCTCCGGAATGTAATGATACCCCATATTTGGTGGCAAACTGCTGTATGGGCGCACGCCTGAGCATAGGATCAAAGCAGCGCCATTCACAGCAGATTTGTATTGTCGCATTGTACAAGCTATACATTTTAATTTTTTTTGTTAATGTGGACATATGAGGGCTTATTATTTACGGGATGAGATACAATGTATAGATAACTCATTTTGGGGGTCTATAGCTTATTCATGAGATTTTATTAACTATTTCAAGGGGGACACAAACAAAATCATCAATTTTTATTTTGGATTTTTAGCACTTTTTTTTCCCTCTCTCACCGTAACGTAAAAATAATATTTTATCTTTATTCTCTGGTTCACTAGGATTTGGTGATACCTCATTTATATAGTGTTTCTTATCTTTGCTCAATTTTACTGCGCAAAACCAATGTTGGAGAAAATCGCATCGACAACTTTTCACGGTCATAACTTCTGTATTTTTCTGTTGTCAGATCTGGTTAAGGGCTTATTTTTTGCAAACAGAGTTGTTCTATTCAGTCATATTATATAAGGGGACATATTTTTTTGATCACTTTTTAGAACATTTTTTGAATTGGTTTTGATGAAAAATTGTATATTATGGGAAGTTTTTTGTGTTTTTTTTACGTCGTTTACTGAGTGGGTTCAATATTGATTTAGATTTAGTGTACAGATTAATACGGGCGCGGTGATACCAAATATGTACAGTTTTATATACTTTATTTACATTATATGTGTAACTGGGGAGATTATGGGACTTTTATTTATTTATTTAATTATTATTATAAAATGATTTAATCTATTTTTTTTGTGATATAACAGCCCAACACTGGCATCAGCGAGACCTGGTGTCCCTAAATCTTCTTGTGACGCTCCACCGTAAAAAGGCGTCACGTCAGAAGAAGTACCCTTAATGACTGCCGTCGAAACCCAATATGGCGGTTATTAAGGGGTTAATCAGAAGGGGGGGCTTATTGCAAGGGGCATTTGATAACTGGGGTGGCCGACTGCATGGGGCATTTAATCATTAGGAAGGGCTGGCTGCATGGGGCTGACGGGGCAGCGCAAGACCGCCAATACACTCTTCTCTCAGACACTCCAAATTATTTGAGTATGCGTGCACGTTTTTAGTAAGAAAAGACAGACTCAGATTCTGTTTAGTCTTAGCCCATACTCTTAACTCGCCATGCAGAAAAGAGCACTGACTGCCCTTTATTTCCTGATACACAACTTTTTATATTCATACAAAAAGGCGTGGTTACATACATTAAAATCATCATAATTGGTTATAGCTAAGCATATGTGTCTGGCCTCCAACCCCTGCTGATTGGTCCTGAAAACTAGGCCTTGGTTGCTATGCCATGGGAATTTCCAGTCACCGTTGTCTACAGTAAATCGACCGCTAGTCTGGATGCTGATGCTATTCTTAACAAACATCTGCTTTTTGATCATAAGACTTGAGTTTCGCTGACAGTTGCATGTCTGGTTAAAACTGATGTAAGGGAAAAGCTCTGTATTTCATAACAGGTAGAGTACAAAAATGTAGGACAAAGGGCACATGTATACAGTCATAAAGCATATAATTATTATGGACATATAATCATTATATTGACCCTCACAGGGCAATCGCGCTGGCTTTCACACAACACAAATCGGGGGGCGGGCAATGTGCGCAATCTAATATTTAAAATTGTGTCACAAGCCATGTTGTTACATACACCGGGAAGAAGAAGGTGAATATCGGATGCACGCTCATAGTGAATCACGGCAGACTTCATCCTCCTCAGACATACCGGATCAGGGATTGCGCAGGGATCGGGTAAGTAAATGTGCCCCAATATGTTTTACCAGTAATTTGTGACTAAATTTTCCCTAAATCCCTTCCTCATCCAATCCCTTCCCTCTTTGGTTGATTGATAGACATGTGTTTTTTCAATCATATAAGCTATTTACTAATGTAAACTATGTGTAGTGATGTAATGCACTTTCCCCAACCTTATACTTATGTAATGCACTGGTCACATTGTTATATTCACAAAATTTGCTTGTCCCACCTTTATATTTATGTAATCTGCTGATCACTTTTTTACATTAATGTAATGCACGGGTTGAACCAATATATTCAATGTTCTGGTCACAATTCTATATATATATAAAATTTTAATAAATGTAATATATTCATTGCTGACTAAACTTGGCCGTGATTCCAACACTTTGCTGCTGTGATTTTATCGTGTATATGTCTGGTGGGATGGGGTGGGAGACAATTTTGCTGGTCCCCCTAGGGCACCAAAATGACTTGTCCTTGCCCTGTATACAAAGCAGATATAACGCAAAACAATCTTTAATATTGATTTTTTAATACCAATAAAGCAAATAATTTATATTTTCAGATGAATAGAAATAGTTTAAAGTTTTCTAATGTGGGATTTCTTTATCATTCCCTAATTTTGATTCATTTACTGATTCTTTGTAACTGTCCTTTAAGCCAAAAGCAGCATGCCTAATAGTCACTGTAACTGGCGCTACAAATGTAGTGATGGTTGGGATTGAGGAAGAAAGTACTTTGACACATTTACTTCCAACTCCTAGGATTAATGGACATCATTCCTTGCATCCTTTTGCCTTCCCCACCTTTTCTGCTTCCTCCTTTTCTGCCTCCTCATATAGTGAGCACCATGCAGGCACAACCAGTTTCAGTACGGTCATGGAGAAATGGCAGCAGACCATGCTGAAAATCTGTCCCGGCGAATGACCTCACACAGCCCAATATAGGGAAAACTTCCTGTCCCAGCCCTAATATGGTAGTCAAAGTAACTTTCTGGATCAACAGAAACTATTTACAAAAAAATAAAAGGAGAGATTCATTATGACTTCTCCTCCTGTTTTCTGGTGGGGTGGGCAGAAGGCGAGCCGGGGTGTGAACCCCTGGCAGAAATATGGAAACCAATGCTGCAGGTTTCATCTGATTTGAAAATAAATACCTTTAAAGAAAGTGAAAATGTTAGGCTTTGTACATTTTAATTTAGATGTTATTAACCACTTGGCGCTCTGTGTCCAACATACCAGACACAGAGCATTGGGCTTTAACGCTCAGTGATTTGAGATTGGAACTGAACCGGCATCATAAAACAATGGGTGGCAGCTGTAACTAACCGCAGATACACAGTGTAACAGCCACAGTTGTGGTTAGCATGACCGTGGAAGTATTGCAGGGTATTATAATGAATAAGCAATCAGATGCTTTCTTGTAAGGTCCCATGGTAGAAGAAATAAAAAAGTAAATAAAATGTTATTCAATAACTGTTGACCGAGCATGCTGCTCAATCTAGTGCCTGCGCAAGATTTCTTATAAGGCCGGATATCTGCTACAGACAGGAAAAAGACATATCAATTAGTCGGGGGGGGCGTGCATAAATTACTGAGTGGAGGATGATGCAACTCAGAGCGCAACTAGTACTAATTTGTAATTTATAATGTTGTTTTATCGGCAATTTAGGAGCCTGGAAACTAGCTATAAGAAGAAAGCTCATCATCTACAGGTAACAGGCATGAGTTATAGGACAGTCTAACACCCCTAAAATGGACAGAGGGTTATTTTGCTAATTGCTCACTCTCAACCTTCAAAAATCCATAACGTTTAGCATTTTTCCATGTACAGAGCTGTGTGAAGGCTTATGTTGTGCGTAACACATTTTAATTTTCTGTGACGTTATTTATTATTCCATGCCATGTACTGGGAAGCTGGAAAAAAAGTCCAAATGTGGAAAAATTGAAAAAAAAAGTGTGCTAAGTTTTTACATGTTTTATTGTTTTTTAATACATTTTCAAAAATTATGTACAAAAAATATATAGTGCTATGAAGGGTGTGTGAAGAGGGCTCACGGGCTGAGTCCTCTTCATACAGAGATGGGCTTTGCTGCATATTGCAGCAAAGACCCATCGGTATCACCTACAGTCGGTGCTTGTACTGTTTGTGGGTGTTAAGCTCTTCTTTGCCGGCGGCGATCTTCTGATCGTCACCCCCCCAAACGTCATCGGGGGGCCGTGATAATTTGCCATGACAGCTTTGAGTCTTCTTCAGACCCAAGGCTATATGGATTCAGGAGATTCATTACAATGAGCCAGTGGCTGATTGTAATGAATCATATGCAAAAACTCCATATACTGCAATACAGTAGTATTGCAGTATATGGTAGGAACGATCTGACTATCTAGGGTCTAAGAAAACGTGAAAAAAAAAAAAGTAAAAAAAATGTAAAAAATTAATAAAATATTAAAAATTCAAATCACCCCCCTTTTCCCTAAAACTGATATAAAACATAATAAACAGTAAAAATCACAAACACATTAGGTATCGCCGAGTCTCAAAATGCCCGATCTATCAAAATGGCGCTCAAATGTCCGAAATGCGACTTTAATACCTCTTTACATGACATAAAAAAAATTATTAAAAAGTTATCAAAATGTTGCACAGTCCTGAAAATGATAGCAATGAAAACATCAGCTCATTTCGCAAAAAATGACTCCTCACACAGATCCGTACACCAAAGTATGAAAAAGTTATAAGTGTCAGAATTTTTTTTTCCTTTTTCGTACACATTCGTTTTTGTAAATGTATTAAAACGCAATAAAATCTGTATAAATTTGGTATCACCGCGATCATACAAAACCAAATAACAAAGTATAGGTGTTATTTGGCGCGCAGAGTGAAAGTCGTAAAAACTGAACCCACAAGACGAACATGCGTTTTAAAAAAAAAAATTCCACATATGGAATTTTTTTTCAGCTTCCCAATACACAGCATGTTATAATAAATAACATCCCGGGAAAGTAAAATTTGTTACGTGCAAAATAAGCCCTCACACAGCTCTGTACATGGAAAAATTAAAAAGTTATGGATTTTTGAAGGTGGAGAGAGAGAGAAATGAGTGAAAAAACCCTGCGTCCTCAAGGGGTTAAAACTCTTAATAAATGCAATAAATATACCAAAACTATTTGTAAATTCTCCTTCTTGGCATGAAAGGCAGTCATAACAGCAGACGTGATATCCTTCACTCAGAACTTTTCGGTATCCAGGCTGGCAAGGTTCACTGCATCGTCCTTTAGGAATCTAGATATAAATAATCATAGGATCATATGCAAACTGTAAATTAAAAGTGACTTATTATATAGTACATTATTTCAAAATATGAAATTAAAACCCTACAAGTTGTTTAAAAAAAAAAAAGTTGGAAATTTTTTTATAAAGTAAATGTAATATTACAAATATGTGGTTTTAGGATAGGTATCACAAAACTACATAGGGGAACATTTATCAATTGTGATGCAGGGTCCTTGTTTTTGGCTCATATATCAATACTTTAAACTGGGATGTTTTATTGTGTTGCATGGGATTAAAGGGGTTAACCGAGGGTAATAAATAAATTAGGCCTGGGCTGGGGCCAGCTTTTCAAAAAGAATAAACGCATACTCGCCTCCTCCGGCACTGCTGATATCCCGCTCTGCGTTCCCTCTGATCTGTGCCCCTTTTTGTTTACAGGGGCACAGAAGCCGGGGACAGGGAGCTTCCGGCCGGCCGATGTGTGTCCCTATCTCTCATCGTTGTAGGGCACTGGGTTTTGGTTGTTAGCTTTAGGCCGGCTGGAGTTCCCTGTGTCCGGCTTCCGTGCCTCTGTAAACAAACGGGCATGGAGAAGGCAGACCATGGCACCGGAGGAGGTGAGTGCACACTTATTTTTTTTATAAAGCCCACCCAGGCTTTATTTATTTATTACTCTCGGATAACCCCTTTAATGAATTGGTGCACGACCGGAAGGGTTCTGAACTGTCTCCACATACTTGAAGGTGAAATTCCACTTGGTACACAAGCTCATCTAAGAAATACGAGCTTGCAAAAGTATTGGAATTACCAGATAGAGTCAAAAAGAGCAATTAAAAAGTAAAGGCGGGAGTTCCGGAAAAGGAAAAATATTGTACTGAGCATGGAACGCCCCTTTCAGTGCAGAAATTTGTGTTGCATGAAGAACAGTGCAGCAAAAGGGTCGTATGCGTCACATATGTGGCACAGACACTTATTAAATACCTGTGCAAGCAGTTTGCACTGAAAATAACTGGCAAAGTCCGACAGAAAACTGGCACAAGCACCTTAGTGAATATGGCCCAATGTGTGTCATGGAGACTGATCACCTCTGTGAGCCATCTAGTGTCTAGAAAAGATAATGCCTGAGAAATAATGCTGTTTATTGTTGACTAGAGATGAGCGAACACACTCGTCCGTTGCTCGTTGCTCGGACGAATACTTCGCCAGCTCGAGAAAATGGCATCTCCAGCCGTTTTGATTTTTGGCGGCCAGAAACAGAGCCAATCACAAGCCAGGAGACTCTGCAGTACACCCAGCATGACGTGGTACCCTTACACGTCGATAGCAGTGGTTGGCTGGCCTGATCAGGTGACCCTGGAATAGACTAGCCCCTGCCCGCGCTGCTCGCATCATTCTCTGTCTGGATGCCGTTAGGGAGAGAGCTGCTGCTGCGGCAGGGATAGCGTTAGGCTGTTATATTAGCTTACTGTTAGGCAGGAGTGAGTCTACAAGAAACCAACAGCCCTTGTTAGGGCTACAATAGCGTTATATTTTATTTTTTTTTGTTTGCTTATGGCTGGGCTTGCTGGCACTAGTAGTGCAGCTAGAACCATATTGTGACGAATTTGCAGGGAGACTTGCGAACGTTATATTTAGCTCTTAGTAACATACATATCCATCTCAAACACCTAAGTGGGACAATTTATTAAGGGTTTGATTGAATTAGGCAGAGTCTGCCGCTTTTTTTTTTTTTTTTTGCAAAACTTAGAGTGACTTAAAATCCAGTTGTGTGCTGTCAGTGTAGGTTAGAAACTAGGCATACAAGACCCCACGGCTTTCTTAGGCTCATAGCGTTTATATATATTATAATATATATATATATCTAATATAATATATTTGTTGATTTGCGCTTGTGGCTGGCCTTGCTGGCACTAGTAGTGCAGCTAGAACCATATTGTGACGAATTTGCAGGGAGACTTGGGAACGTTCTATTTAGCTCTTAGTGACACACATATCCATCTCAAACACCTAAGTGAGACAATTTATTAGGGGTTTGATTTAATTAGGCACAATCTGCGTTTTATTTTTTTTTTATTTTTTTTTTATAACTCAAAGTCATCAGGCACAGCACAAAATCCAGTTGTGTGCTGTCAGTGTAGGCTAGAAACTAGCCATAGCAATAGGATAGCATCGTTTTGTTAAAAAAACAAAAACACGAAAAAAATTTACAGCTTACACTTTAATTTTGAAAATGTTGAACCCGAGGGCTAGGGGTAGACGACGAGGGTGTGGGCGTGGGCATCCAACTACTGCAGGGGTCAGAGGCCGTGGTCCTGGGCGGGGTGAGATACCACCTGCTGATGAGGGAGCAGGGGGAAGCCGCAGAGCTACACTCCCTAGGTTCATGTCTCAAGTTACTGGGATCCGTGGTAGAGCACTGTTGAGGCCAGAACAGTGCGAAGAGGTGATGTCGTGGATTGCGGACAATGCTTCTAGCCATTTGTCCACCAGTCAGTCTTCCACGCATTCCACCCATGTCACCGAAATCATCACTCCTCCAAGTCCTCCACATCAGCCTCCTTCCCCCCAGTCTGCCCCCTCCCAGCAAAATTTGGCATTTGAACCGGCATACTCTGAGGAACTGTTTTCTGGACCCTTCCCACAGTCACAAACCACTTTTGCTGCTGAGCTCTTTTACGATGCCCAGGTTTTCCACCGGTCGCAGTCTGTGGGTGATGATGACATTGCTGACGTAGTGGAAAAAGTGTGTAAAGAGGTGTCGGACAATGAGGAGACACGGTTGTCAGACAGTGGTAAAGTTGTTGTCAGGGCAGGAAGTCCGAGGGGGGAGCAGACAGAGGGATCGGAGGATGATGAGGTGACAGACCTAAGCGGGGTTGATAGGCCGGGTGAACACAGTGCTTCTGAGACGGAGGCGAGTCCTTGACGAGAACAGGATGGAAGAGGCAGTGGTGGGACTAGACGGAGAGGCAGGGCCAGAGCTGGTGCATCAGCGCCAAATGTTTCACGTAGTGAAGCTCCCGTGGTGAGGGCTAAATTTTCGGAAGTCTGGAGGTTCTTTAAAGAAACACCAGATGACCGACGGACTGTGGTGTGCAACCTGTGCCACACCAGGATCAGCAGGGATTCCAACACTTCCAGCTTAACCACCACCAGTATGCGCAGGAATATGAATTCTAAACACCCCACTCAATGGAACCAAGGCCGTTCAGACCACTGCTCCTTCCCCTGTGTCATCTGCTGCCTCTGCTAGTCAGCCCCCTGCCCAGGACCCCGGCCCAAACACCCCACGTGCGAAAACCACACCTTTGCCTCCACGATCCTCCACAGCATCCACCAATGTCTCCATGCACAGCGTTCAGCTCTCCATACCCCAGACGCTCGAGCGCAAGAGGAAGTACAGTGGAACCCACCCACACGCCCAAGCCCTCAACGTCCACATCTCCAAACTGCTTAGCCTGGAGATGCTGCCCTATAGGCTGATAGAGAAAAAGGCCTTTCGCAGTCTCATGGCGGCAGCCGCCCCTCGGTGTTCGGTCCCCAGCCGTCACTAATTTTCCCGATGTGCCGTCCCAGCCCTGCACAAGCACGTGTCAGATAAAATCATCCGTGCAGGGCCACTATATATCGCTGACGGCACATTGGGTTAACTTGGTGGAAGCTGGGACCGAGTCTGACCCTGGGGCTGGTCATATACTGCCGACGCCGAAGATTGCGGGACCTATCTCGGTCACGGTCTCTCAGGCCTATTATGCCTCCTACTCCTCCCACCCCTCCTCCACCTCCTCCTCCGAATTACCATCCGTGGGCATGGCGCCATCAGTTGGTAGCTCTAGGTACAGCAGCAGTGCCGTCGCTAAGCGCTAAGCTAAGCTCAAACTGCTGAGCCAAGAGCTATTACAGGGCATCACATGCAGACTGATCTGTGGCTGGCACCGCTGAACCTGAAGCCAGACATGGTTGTGTGTGACAACCGCCATAACCTGGTGGCGGCTCTGCAACTAGGCAGACTGACACATGTGCCATGCCTGACACTAGTGTTAAATCTCATAGTTCAGCAATTCCTCAAGACATACTCCAATCTGTCTGATTTGATCTCGAAGGTCCGCCGCATCTGTGCGTATTTCAGGAGGTTCAGCACAGATGCTGCCACTCTCAGGGCAGCGCAGCGCAGCGCCGCCTCAAACTGCCCGCTCACCGACTGTTGTCCGACGTGCCCACGAGGTGGAATTCAACATTAACCATGTTATCCAGAGTTTACCAGCAGCGCAGAGCGATTGTAGACTGCCAGATGTCAACTTCCACCAGAACTGGTAGTCAGGTCAGTCAGCTTCCTCAAGTCTACAATGAGGAGTGGACGTGGCTGTCTGATATCTGTCAGGTGCTGAGTAACTTTGAGGAGTCAACACAGATGGTCAGTGGTGATGCCGCCATCATCAGCCTCACCATCCCGCTGCTTGGCCTGTTGAAAAACTCTCTGGTCAGCATGAAGTCAGAAGCTTTGCGCTCGTCAGAAGAGACAGGGGAAGAAGATTCCCTTGTTGATAGCCCAAGCACCCTCAGGTCTGTTTCTCAGCGCATATCGGAGGAGGTGGAGGAGGATGAGGAGGAAGAGGAGGAGAATGTTGGCGAGCATTGCTCAGTCCTTCACTGTTCAGCGTGTAGGGGCAGAAGAAGAGAAGTTGGAGGAGTTGGAGGAGGAGGAAATGGACAGTCAGGCCAGTGAGGGGAGTGAATTCTTGAGCGTTGGGACTCTGGTGCATATGGCAGATTTCATGCTAGGCTGACTATCCCGTGACCCTCGCGTTCAAAGAATTTATTCCAGCATGGATTACTGGGTATTCACTCTCCTGGACCCACGCTACAAGCAAAATCCTTCCACTCTCATCCCTGGAGAGGATAGGATTGTGAGAATGCATGAATACCAGCAGGTCCTGGTGCACAAGCTGAAACAGTATTTCCCTTCTGACAGCGCTAGCGGCAGAGGGCGTACTTCTACCGGACAAGTAGCGAGGGAGAGTAGGCGAGCAGGCAGCTTGTCCAGCGCTGGCAGGGGTACGCTTTACGAGGCCTTTGCCAGTTTTATGTCACCCCAGCAAGACACTGTCACCTGTCCCCAGTCTTGGCAGAGTAGGGCTGATCTTTACAGAAAGATGGTGAGGGAGTACGTAGCTGACCATACCATCGTCCTAAATGATCACACAGCTCCCTACAACTACTGGGTTTCAAAGCTGGACATGTGGCACGAACTGGCGCTGTACGCCTTGGAGGCTCTTGCCTGCCCTGCCACTAGCGTGTTGTCTGAGCGGGTTTTCAGTGCAGCTGGTGGCATCATCACCGATAAGCGTACACGTCTGTCGACTAACAGCGCTGTCAGGCTGACACTTATCAAGATGAATAAAGCTTAGATTTCTCAGGATTTCCATTCTCCACCAGGTGAAAGAAGCTCAACCTGAATAATGTATGCACTCCTCCTCCTCATTTTCCTCCTTCTCCTCCTCTTTGTACACTAAAGCAGAGGAAACTGGCTATTTTTTGCCAGGGCCAACTGGCTCTAGGTATAGTACTCTATGTATTTAATTTTTTGGGAGGGCCACTCTGTTTTAAACAATTTTTGGGAGTGCCGCATACAGGCACTCAATCTATTTAATTTTTCTGGAGGACCACCTACCTGCTTCTCTGGTTTGAAATCTTTTTTGGACTACCACATACAGGCACTATCCAAATTTAATTGTCTCCATAGCAGCCTCCACACATCGTCTTTATAGCTACCTCCACACGTTGTCTCCATTGCTACCTCTACACATCATTTCCACAGCTCCCTCCCAAAGTCGTCCATATAGCTGCCTCCATACATCGTCCCCTTAGCAAATGAGCAGGCAGAATTTTGGGTTGTTTTCATGGCCTCGACATCAAACTTGTTAACTTTCTCGCCACCCTGCTGTGTTATCCACAAAATATACTGGCAAACTTTTATCATTTACTGATATTATTTCAGCGCTACTTGCGCATCTGTTTTCACTCCCCTCACCCGCCATAACCAAACCTTATAAGAACAGTACTACACTTGATCTTATCCAAAAGGTTCTTAGAAGTGCTGTTTGTAGCCCCCGCCTGCTTTGAATATGATACTATTTCAAAGGAAACGCTTCTGGCCCCCCAGGCCCATTTTTGGTGGGGAGGAGCCGAGAGACAGGGGCTTGGACAGGCGAGAGCTCGCCTGGCAGCGGACCACCAGCTCCATCCCAAGATTAGGCAGCCTCAGAGGCATCCATGCATGCTGCCCCTGTTGTTTCCTGTCCATTTCGCCTCCACAGCGTCCACCAATGTCTCCATCCTTTCAACTGTCTATACCCCAGACGCTGGAGCACGAGAGGATATGCAGCACATCATCACCTTAGCAAACGAGCTGTGTCAGGCAGAATTTTCAGGTGTTTCATCAGATACATAATGGAACTCTGCGCATCTGTCACCGCCATGCTGGAGACCTGAAGTTTCAATCAGCGCAATATGGATGCCCCATACTGTCACTCTTAATCATGGAAGTCGTCTCCATGGCCGCCTCCACATGTCGTCCCCTTATCAAACGAGTGTCAGGCTCATTTTTCGGGTGTTTCACCAGATACGTTATGGAACTTGGTCACCATGTCGCAACCATGCTGTGTTATTGACTAAATATACCGTCAACCTTTTGTTCACATAGGAAATTATATTCAATATTCCATGCAATGTACTGGAAAGATGGAGAAAAATTCCAAGTGCAGTGAAATTGACAAAAAAAATAATTTGTGCCATATTCTTCTGTTTTTAAGACATTCGTTCTGTGCTTCAAAAGATACCTCCTCTTCCTTCTTTGGGTTGATATAATCACCAGATGCCAAATTTATTTAGGATTTATTAGGTTTTAGTAGATTTTTTTTAAAAATTTAATCCTTTGTACAAAAACTTTTGCCATTGTGCCAAATTCTGAGGCCAAAAATGTTCTCACACTTTGGTGTACTGACCTTGTGAGGTGTAATTTCTTCTGCCATATGAGCTGGTTTAGTATGTCCTATCAATTTGGGATCTGTAAGACTGTTTGATCACTTTTAATTCAAAATTGCGGAAAAGAGACATTCCGAAATTTGTTTTTTGTTACGGTGTTCATGGCTTGGAATCATCTTTTTTAGATTTTGATAGAACGGGCAATTTGGAACATGATTTTTTTACTGTTTAACTATTTTTAAATGTATTCTAAGGGAAAGGAGGTGAATGAAACTTTTTATTTAAAAAATAAAATAAATAATCAAGCCATAAATTTATCCCATATATGAATGCCCTAAAATATCTAAGTTCAGGAAAGAAGTTTTGCTATTGATTAAGGGCAGACGGAATTGGGTGAAACCATTAATGTCAACACAGTTATTATTATTCCCAAGTTCTTTAATGGAAGAATCTAGTGAATATGTTTGGGTTCTAAACAGGATTAGTTCAGTATTTGTAGCTGCAATACAAAATTGTAAATCTACTTTGTGTCCCACAATCATTGATTTTATTTCTGGAGTCAATGAAATTTGGAGAATAGAACAGTGTATGTGGGAATATGGTTTAACCCATAACGACCTGGCTGTTTTTTTTTTTTTTTTTAATTTCTATTTTCCACTCCCCCTCAATCGAAAATCTATAACTTTTTTTTATTTTTACACATAGAGAGCTGTATGACAGCTTGTTTTTTGCATAATTAATTGCACTTCATAGTGACTGTTTTTAATATGTATTTATACCTGCTGTGTAATGGGAAGCAGGAAAAAAATCCAGATGCAGTGAATTTGATGAAAAAACACATTTGCACCATTTTCTTTTGGGCTTGGACTTTATGGCTTTCACCATCTGCCCCAAATGACATGTCTGCTTAATTCTTTGGGTCGGTGCGATCACAGGGAAAAAATTGTATGGGTTTCATAATGTTTTCATACATTTACAAAAATTAAAACCTCCTGGGCAATTTTTTTGTTAATTTTTCTTATTTATGGTGCTAATAACTTTTTCATACTTTGGTTACGGAGCTGTGGGTGGTGTCATTTATTTGTAACTTTTGATGTTGTTTTCAATGCTTCTATTTTTAGACTGTAAAAGCTTTTGATCATGTTTTATTGAATTTTTTCCATTTTTCAATATGCCAAAAAAGTGTCATTTTTGAATTTGGACACTATAGGGCAGATTTATCAAGTGTCTGAAAGTCAGAATATTTCTTGTTGCCCATGGCAACCAATCACAGCTCAGTTTTCATTTGAATATTTTAAACAGGAGCTGTGATTGGTTGCCATGGGCAACTAGAAATATTCAGACTTTCAGACACTTGATAAATCTGCCCCTATATTTTATTACACATAATGAAAAAACGTTATTATATTTCGATCAGCATTTTCAGACGTGGCAAAACCTAATGTGTTTATGATTTTTACTGTTTATTTATATTTTTATTCCTTCTAGTTTAAAGGGGGTGATTTAAGTTCTTAGGTTTTTTTAGATATTAAAAATATAATTTTATAATTTTTTAACACTTTTTCATGTTTAATTTTTACTATTTTTATTATTTTAACCATAGGTTGTCTGATTGATCCTAAGTCTAATAAAATGATGTGGGATTACGCAGGGAACTTGTACTTACTGAGTCTGATATCTTCATTGCATCGCGCTTGTACTGTTTTCTCATAGGATTTATTTCTGGTTAGCTCTGTTGAGTTCCAGATGATTTCTGAGGACCACATCAAGTAAGCATCAGACAATACATGTAGTCCCGCTCTACTAGTCATTACCAACACAAACCATGACAGCAGGAGGGGGGCTATATGTATCGGCTGGTATTCAGCTATAACAGGAAATAGAAGATCAATATGATATTATGCTGAACCTGGACCAAATACTGATGAGTCAGTACAAAGTGCACAAAGAGAAAATTAGTAACCATAATATTTACTACTAGTAATCATCTTTCCTTTCATTGTTCAATTTATTTTCACTTGTCTCATCCACCATAGTGTTACTTTGTCCATTTGTATATAAAACTGTGTTCTTCTCAGATGTCCTATATCCGATACCTGATGAAGAGACCTGAGTCGTCTCAAAAGCCATTGTCAGCATGATTTTCAGCCAATAAAATATATCAACAACTGAAGGCTCTCAACTTTTATCTATTCAACCGTTGGCTAACATGGCACAAGGAGTTGTTTAGCTTTTTCAAAAAGAAACTTTCAACTTGAAACATTAGGTCATATTATATTGTATGTGTGTAAGGAGTCAGGAAGTCAACAAAATAGGTAGAAGTTGATTGGAGCAATTTTTTATAATGGTGTTCAGACCCCTGGGAGAAGATATGACATAACTAGGAAATATGTCCCCACATCGCATTTTAATATATAGGTGTAACCACACCCCTCACATATGACATAGTAGGTGGGATTCAGAAGATATTCTAAAAGAAGCTTACCTGCATCCACTCCAACACAGGAGAGGCAATACATCTGTGCAGAGCTGACCAGGATTTTATGGATTCTCCTCCAGGGATCTCTTTTCCAATCTAATTACTGAGATGTTTGTCTTTATTTTAGCCTCTTTTATTTTATTTTACTGATTTGCTTTTATGTATATTTATTTATTTCATCTTTCACATATTAAACTTTCATTCAATAAGTTATTCCTTGCGGCACTAAATACATTCCTATACAGTTGGAGAGGAGAATTATTGCTGTGTTAACCTGTGAGTGACTGTGTGCTATGGGAACTTGTGTTTCTGCTGAAAGAAGTGTGTATCCAGGTGCTCTGTATGTATATGTACCGTCTTGGTGTGGGCATCGGGTAGTCCATAATAACAGGTGGTGGCAGTGATAAGTGTATAGAAGGATGACTGTATTGGTGAGCAGAGAAGTTCTTTACAGTCGCATTCCATAGGCAGGTGATTATTAGGGGGATGGAGTGTGAGTGCCGACCCCCCTGAGCTCTTTGTGTGTAGTTCTGTAAAGAGCAGTCAGCAGATGTCCTGTACACAGTCTCACATGTCACTGCTGGTTGTAACCATGTAAATTCCATGACCCACAATCGACGTCTTCTCTGCTTCTACTTTTACTTTCTGTCTTTTTACAGTCCCCAAAACAAAAAACTAACAACCCATAAATACTGCACAGACTCCAATAATAACAGAACATTCTATGTTTTTATTTTACTGTCCATAAAGCTTTTCGAGGACTTTTTTTTTCAAACAAGTTGTATTTTTGAATGCTACAATTATGGGGTACATGACAATTAGTAATATTTCTTAACCCTTAGTGTGTTAACAAAATATTGTATCCTTTTGTCTTGTGTTTAAAGGTCATATCCGCTCATGTTATATAAAGTTGGTTATTTTTTGTAGACATAGATTGGTTCTTCTTATATTTTGGGCTTATTTTAGGTAAAGCAACCTTTTAAATAATATAAAGTATCTTATGTTCTTCTGATTTATTTTTGTGATACACATCTCTTTTTTGGTTCTGGGTTTTTCAGTATATTCCACAGTTTAGGTAAATATATGGAAATCATTATCCCATTACCTGAAGCCAATATAGCAAAACCTTCTACAATAACCATACTTTTCCCCTTACTGCTCAGATAGGCCGGGATGGCGCCGATCCAGACACTGCAGAACACCAGCATGCTGAAGGTGATGTACTTGGCCTCATTATAGATATCAGGTAATGTCCTCACCATAAAAGCCAGAACAAAACTCAAAGCTGCCAGAAACCCCATATAACCCAACATGAGGTAAAATGCCGGTTTTGAGCCCTCGTTGCACTGAATAATGATCTTTCCTGGATAAGAATCCATGTCTAGCTCCTGGAAAGGAGGGGCAAATGAAAGCCATATTATTCCATTTAGGACTTGGAGAGATGTTAGGATCATCACTATAGAGTAGGGAAGTCTTACACCCATCCATATTTTCCAGCAGCTGCCTGGAGTGGTGGCCTTGAAAGCGATGCAAACCACAATGGTCTTGGCCAAGATTGATGACAACACAACAGTGAAGATGATCCCAAAGGAGATATGGCGGAACATACAGGTTTTGTCCTCTGGTTTACCAATGAAGAGGAAAATACAAAGCAAACTGAGCTTGAGAGAAATAAGGATAATGAAGCTGAGGTTACGATTATTAGCTCTGACCACTGGAGAATTCCGGAAAAATAAAAATATTCCAATGATTAACAAAACCAGAATATAAGACAATAAAAAAAATAATAGGAAAACATAAGCTACAATATCAGTTTCATAAAATAGAAATTCATTCATTTTGGGGATACACTTCTCCCTTGTCTCATTTGGCCATTCAGAGGTCAAACACTTTTGACAGATTTCAGCATCTGAAATGTACAAATTTAACTATTAGGAAAACACCATTAAAAATGTTCTTACAGAATTGGCCATTTGCTGGAAACCTCTTGTTTTCTACACACCCAGTTTATTCCTATTTCAATAAACTTGAACTGAGACTAGACATTAGAGTATACTTGTCCTGATTTGTGGCGATGTAACATGACGTCATACAAATCCTGTGGATCATGCTGGTACCGTTACTGTAGTGGATTCTGGCTTTGGCTTATTGCTGCCTGCGGTACTTCTACCATTCCTTCTCCCTCCTCCATCCTTTCCTTCCTGCTGATCATTGTGGTTGTGCAAATCAGCAGCTGCAGTGAGTAGAAGAGCCCAATGCATTGGATAGATATAGAGGACATGCACAAGAGCCAGTGACGTCACCCTCTCTCAGGCCCACTCATGCATTTGTTTTTTTCCTTGGTTATCATGTTAATAGATTTTGTTATCATAATTTTTTTCTTATAATCATGTATGAAGCTATTTTTATGCCATGTCTCTGTTCTGCAGCCTACATCTATTTATTTATAGGGTTTTTTTTATTCATTATTCTGTGTATATGGGGGACAGAGATGACCACTGCACAAGATGGCAGCAAATATCTGGTGCTCTGTGCGATTCACGCATGAGACCCTCAGTAACCTGGGCAATAGCAGCCGACAGATGGTGAAGTACAGAGGAAGCGGTCCTGGTAACACCCGGGGACATTCTGGTCACCCAACATTCAGCGGGCACAAAGCAGGGAAGGAGAAAGGAGGACCGGAATCTCCCGCCGCCATGAGGCCGTAGATGGTGCCAACTCACACAAGTGCATCAGAGGTGTAGGAACATTCCAATGCAACATCAGACTCCAAGGTGGCCGGCTCCACTCTACTGGTTAGATCCAAAGAGGTGCTGCACAAGACAATCACCACAGCACTTGTTCTGGTAATAAAGGAACTCACAGAGATCAAGGCGGAGGACGGTCACGTGCGGCACAGAGTGGAGGCCTTGGAGTCTAGGCAGGAAAAACTGGTGAGCTTTGCTGAGGCTAGAAAATCAGGAATACCGGAATCGCTAGAAAAACACTCGTCTGAAAGGCCTACCTGAATTGCGGGCTGCCGACGCGCTGCCACGCATCATGCAGCAGATCTTCACAACCCTGCTTGGAGTCAGACTACACTGAAAGGGTAGTAATTGAGAGAGTTCACAGAGCCCTTAGGTCCAAGCCAGCACCATCGGATCTTCCCAGGGATGTAGTATGCGGGCTCTTGAGCTATGTGGACACTGCAGCAAAACGACGCCTACTCAGACCGCTACTGGCCAAATTGAGAGATCTTAACCTTAAATACAAATGGCTTTTCCCGTTCAGCTCATAGTTTACCAAGTGGAACAATCACACATTGATTAAACATCCAAGAGACTTGGAGAAGGCATGGAAGAGTTTGGTAATGGAGCCCATCACCATCCCATCATGGCTACCGGCCTCCGGCCATAGAGAAGAAAAGTAAAGCTAGAAGAGAGGACATTTGAAATATCACAGGGATAACAGGTTTTCCTTCTCTTTTTGCCCTGTTCTGCATTAATGATCCTGTATCTTTTTTCACCATGTCTCAGGTTGGACCTTTGGTTGTTAAACGGTTACTGCGGTCATCAACTACTAACATGCGCATTGCTAACTGAAATGTTGATCATCACTACTAGTTATAGTATTCATCTGTCTTAAGTTACACAATTGAGTTTATTATACTGTAAATTGCTTTCTAATTGCTTATGTTAGCTCAATGATTATGCCTCTGACACCCAGTATATAAGTCCTCATTATAAGTTAATACTGGGTCTACACCCACATTGGTCTAGTGTGAAGTAGTACCCCCCAGAGAACACAGTCGCACTTATGCTGATCATGCAGAATACCCTCCAAGAGTGAGGGAGATGCACATTCGCACTACGAACTATCCCAAGATGGGTCACAGATTCATTGTTTATGTTCTTCTCTTTTCTTATGTATTTATCTTTGATTATTTAATTGTCTTTAGAGATGCTTCCCCCACCCATCTATTCCCTCTCCTTTTTCTCTGGCTTTCCCTCCCCCTTCCCCCAGGACACTCATTTATGGAGAGAATGTATGTACAGCCACCCAAAAGATGCTAAACCCAGCTTCAAGACCCAAATGTGATGGCAACACAATCAATCACATCCTGGAACTTGAAATGCCTTAATTCCCCCAGTAATTCCCCCAGGAACTTGAAATGCCTTAATTCCCTCCCGGCTCTTTCTTCTATTGCACCGTTTTAAAACTGAAATTATATTACTTCAAGAAACTCATTTTAGAGAAAATAAGATACCCAAATTACCACTTACACTGTTTAACCAGTGGTTCCATAGCAGTAGCCCCTCAGCAGCCTCAAAAGGAGTTTTGATTGGATTTCACAGGAACATACCTTTCATGTTAAAAGATGCATATAGAGACGCAGAGGGAAGGCTAATCTTGGTTAAGGGCACAATAGGAGGAATAATATACACATTTGTCTCACTCTATGCCCCCAACAAAGGCCAGTGTGCATGGCTGTGCAGTGCAGAATACATACAACAAGCCTTGTCGGTGGAGATAGGCCTAGTACTATATCTGACCATGCCCCATTATCGATGTCTCTACCTATGCTGCATTTACTGGTAAAGGAGTGGACATGATACGTGAATGAGACCTTTCTAGGTGATGAAGCCCTACTGTCTGAACTACAGGTTAAAATGGCCAAATCCTTTGACGACAATGCTGACTCAGGGTCAGACTCATTAACACTATGGGAAGGCCAGAAAGTTGTCGCGAGGGGTTACCTCATGGAAATGGGAGCACGCATGAAGAAAAAATGTAATGTGAAGACCGAGGGCCTGCTCAAGAAAATTTCAGATAACAAAAGTGCTGTAAGACATTGGAAGTTGAGAATGAACTTAAAACCGCTAGAGAACAACTGAAAGATCTACCTTAAGGCACAGCACAAATTTTACACGCATGAGGACAAGTGCAGTAGGACTATGTCTAATCTACTGAAAAAAGCACAAGCAAGTACATATATTTCTGCCATCAGGACACCATTAGGGGACAGGGTACAGAAAACGGAGGACATAGCTAAGGTCTTCCAAAATTATTATGCGGATCTCTATGACTTGAGAAGGGAGGAGTGTAGCCAGGCCAGGAGAGATAGGCTAACAGACAATTGCAGATTTCTAAGTAAGTTACAGCTGCCACAGTTGGCCAAGTCAGATTTAGGCCTATTGATGCAGTCTGTTACAGTGACTGAGCTGGAAAAAATAGTTACATCTATTCCCTGTTGGAAAGGCCCAGGCCCAGACGGGTTTTCCATTTTATATTATAAAAAGTTAAATACTTTGTTGATGCCTCATTTTGCTAACGTGTGCAATGCCCTACTCCAAGGCCAGCACACACTCCCATCTATGCTCTCAGCCCATATAACTTTCTTGCACAAAGCAGGCAAAGATCCAGAACAACCCGGGAGTTATTGTCCTATTTTGCTCCTAAACTTAGACTTAAAATTTTGGGCTAAATTGATGGCACAAATATTGATGTCCCTTCTACCCCAACTTATCTCAGTAGACCAGGCAGGGTTTGTTAAGGGTAGGATAATATCACTAGGATCCTAAGGGCAATATACACAGCAAAGACATGAAAGTCCCCTCTCATCGTTCTCGGCACATATGAAGAGAAGGTATTTCATTGGATCTTTATGAGAGAGACCTTATTGAAATATGGCTTCTTGCCCAGTATTGTAGATGCAATCTTCTCGCTTTACAGTACAGAGTAGAATCCGCTCCGTATGCTCGTCTAACATACAGCTTTCCCTACCACTGATTTGCCTGAGTGCAGCTCCAGAGGGTATAAGGCTGCATGGAGGTTCTCTTAGCACACAAGTGCGCCCCCCATCTCTGTGTAGGAAGACAAGGTCACACAGATATGCCGTATGGAGGAGCTTTCAAGCTTGGGCTCCCTTTTCCCACAAGCAGTATGTAAAAACTTGGCAACCATGGTTAGGTTACAAAGCTCAGAAATCGCTGCAAAGAGTACTCTGAGATGGCCCTCTGATACCAAAGCCCAGTGTTTTTAGGGTTAGTGGCTCTCTAGTTAGGATGAGATACTGACCCTCCTCTCACCCCCCCCCCCCATTCTTCTATCCCAATTCTTCCCTCTCCCCAACTACCCTTATCCCTCCATCTTTAATGTCATTTTAATATTATTTTACCTGATGTCTAATTTTTCTTTCATTATTATTGTTGTATTTCTATTATTACATTGAACAATGATACCAGCATACTCAGACCGCTCACTTTGCATGTGATGTACCAAAAGTATAATGGACCACCGTCTTTGCTACTATGGCTATAGAACTTTGGGGGTCATTTACTAAGGGCCCGAATCACGTTTTTCCGTTGGGTCACCCGAATATTACCGTTTTGCGCCGGTTTTTCCCTGAATTGCCCCAGGTTTTTGGCGCACGCGATCGGATTGTGGCACATCGGCGCCATAAGAAAACCCCATGGATTCAGAAAAACCGCTGTATTAAAAAAAAAAGGTGTCGCTTGACACGCACTTACCTACACCCAGGATAGCTTGGTGAACTCCAGTGAATTCCGACGGACTTCAGCGCAGCAGCGACACCTAGTGGACATCGGGCGCACTACCTTAGTGAATCGCCGGAAGACCCAAATCCTCCACAGAGAACGTGCCGCTGGATCGTGACAGAACCGGGTAAGTAAATCTGCCCCTTTGAGTGTGTAACAACTCATTGACATAATCTGGTTCTAACTCGATGTACATTGAGCTTTCTTGCATACAGATCCATTTTACCATTATATGCTGTATCATCACCATTGTTCTACTATTTCAAAATCAATAAAAACTGAATTGATAAAAAAATTATTCTTTGTATATGTAACAATTTGTAAGATTATTTACTGAGATATCACTCACTTGTGCTGGAGACGAGCACGCTCCACACGTGCGCTGTCTAAGGCTACATTCGCATGCGGGGGCACACGTCGGCACCCGGGAGAGGAGAAGGGGGTGCTTACCCTCGCACCTCACCTCTCAAGTCTAGGGAAAGATAGAACATGTCCTATTTTTCTCCTGGCTACAAATTTGCAATGCAGGACCCTTAGTAAATGTGCTCCATTATGTGTTCAATAAACTGAACCATGAATGCAACCCCACAGTGAATTATGGGGGGGGGGGGGAATGTTCCACGAGATTTTCTCCAATTTTGTTTTTATTCATAAAATTTGGTTAATAAAAAGGAAACTATACAGAATCATTGCCGTAATCATAGTAACCTGTGGAACAATGATAAAATGGTGGTGGTGAGCATCAGTGTTGGTCTATGGTGAACAAGACATACCGTATATAAATATCACATTATATTGTATAGATGTCAGCACTAATGCCCTGCTCCTGTTCCAACCCAATATTGTTATTGTCAGATAAAGTGGAATCCAAGTTAAATAAGACAACATTAGCATTGCTCAGAAAATTCCATATGGACCCATATGGGCAAGTTACAAGAGTTGGGCAGAGAAACACAGAACACTGGGAAAACCCCACATGTTCCATTACTCATACCCAGTATATAGCACAACACAAAACAATTTGGCCAACAAATATTAGTATTTACATCAAAATGTACAGTAAAATAAATATATTCCCTAAAATACAATCACAGGAGAACATTGGGGCACATTTACTAAGGGTCCGCAGCTGCGAATCCGTCGGGTATTTCCCGAATATTTCCTCTTTGCGCTGTATTTCACGGAATTGTGGCGCACGCGATCGATTTTTGGCGCAATCGCGCCGACTTTCGCGCGACAGAAATCGGGGGGCGTGGCCACCGGACAACCCGAAGGATTCGGAAAAACCGCAGAATTTAAAAAGCCATTTGTGTCGCAAGATCAAGCACTCACATACACCAGAAAAAAGCAGGTGAACTCCAGCGGACCTCAGCGCAGCAGCGACACCTGGTGAATATCGGCGCACGGACCTTAGTGAATCCTGGCAGTACCCGAATCAGCGTCGGAGAACCCGCCGCTGGATCGCGACTGGACCGGGTAAGTAAATGTGCCCCATTGTGTCTTTGGATGTAACCTTATATTCAATACAATCCATCAAGTAAAACATAATGGGGCAGATTTACTTACCCGGTCCATACGCGATCCAGCGGCGCTTTCTCTGCGGTGGATTCGGGTCTTCCGGTGATTCACTGAGGTAGTTCCTCAACCGTCCACCAGGTGGCGCTGCTGCGCTGAAGTTCTCCGAGGCCCGCTGGAATGCCTTGAAATTCACTGGCCTATTCCTAGTGAAAGTAAGTGCAATTTTCGCGACACATTTTTTTTTAATTGCAGCGGTTTTTCCGAATCCGTCAGGTTTTCGTTTGGCCACGCCCCCCGATTTCCGTCGCGTGCATGCTGGCGTCGATGCGCCAAAACCCGATTGCATGCGCCAAAAACCCGGGGCAATACAGTGTAAATCGGCGCAAATGGCCCCCATTATATGGGATCCCGTATAGTTTTAGTGTTGTGCACCAAAGATTTTTTTGGAATATACCGTATATACTTTAGTATAAGCCGACCCGAGTATGTGCTGAGGTACCTACTTTTAATTAAAAAAACTGGGAAAACCTATTGACTCCAGCATTAGCCAAGGGTTGGAAATGAATTGGTTACAGCCTCCAGCCAGGATAAAGCTGTCCAGCCCCCTACCCCCAGTATATAGCCAGCCAGCCCCCTGCCTCCCAGTATATAGCCAGCCACCTGGCCTCCAATAAATAGCCAGCTCCTGCTCTCCTAGTATACAGCCAGCCCCCCTGTATATAGCCTGTCAGCCCCTACCCCCCAGTATACAGCCAGCCTCGGCCCCCCCAGTATACAGCCAGACTTGGCCCCCCAGCATATAGCCTACCAGACCCTGCCCCCCTCCAATATATAGCCTGCCAGCCCATGACCCCCAGTATCTAGCCTACCAGCCTCTGCTCCCAGGTATACAGCCAGCCCTTGCCCCGCCAGTATACCACCAGCCCTGGCCCCCCAGTATGTATCCTCCCAGCCCCTGCCCCCCGTATATAGCCTACCATTCCCTGCCCCCCAGTATGTAGCCTGCAAACCCCTGCTACCCCAGTATAAAGCCTGCCAGCCTCTGCTCCACTAGTATATAGCCAGCCCCCTCCCCACCAGTATAAAGCTGGCCAGACAAAGCCTTGCGTATGCCAAGCCTTTAAAAAAAATTAACACTGTATTCACCTTTCCATTGCCCCTTGCAGGTCCTTTTCTTGCTTCTGGTGCTCTAGCTCCTCTATAGTTCCTCCGACTCCATCTTTGGGTCCTCGCGCGTGGCTGGCATACACAATACATCAGCCGCTTGCCACTGTCATTGTTGTGGGCCACCAGCATCGCACAGGGACAAGAGGAGCCGGAGGACCCAAATCAAGACGAGGACGAGAGGGCGTCAGAAAGGTGAGTACAATTTTTTACACTCAAGTGTAAGCCGAGTTATTTTTTTTTCAGCACAATTTTATAGACCCGGCTTATACTGAAGTATATACCATATACACTTAGTTAAATATAGTAATGGGTGTGTATCAGATCATTGCCCATTACAAGTAACCTATGAACAAAAGAACAGCAGGATCCAAGGTAGAATTAGAATAAATCCTTATTAGTTGAAAAGTCTAGATTCAGACCAAGAGATATAGGAAGAATTAAAATAGTTCCTGGAAGTGAACAGAGATGCAGTGGATATTATAGAGCTGTGGGATTCTCTAAAATGGATTTGAGTTACCATTTGTCAGAGATAATAAGAAGGAAAACAAGATCTTCTTGGAAAAAGAAATGGAGAAAAAGAAATAGAGGATTGTAGAGAAAGAGGAGGATTCCTATTGTGTGGACCCAAAACAGTAGAAAAAGAAAGGAGCATAGATTAAATAGGAGGTTAAAAGCTAAAATGGACAATCGGAAGGATGCTAAACATATATCAGCAATTAAAGGTATACATGGAAAAATTCTAATTAATGTAAGTGAGATAGTGGATGAATTTGGGAAATTTTACATTAAATTGTATCAATCAGAAATAACAGATGAGGAGATGGAGGTAAAAAAAAAAATACTTAAAGGGAACCTATCACCAGTAATTTCTGTGGTGACAGATTCCCAATGTTTCTGCTAGGTACATTCCGTACATGTTTTAATCGTAACTTTGTTGCCTTCCCTTTGTGAACTAAGTTCTTGTAAAGTTTTGCTCAAGTCCCAGGCAATGCTTCTTTTCACAGAGCAATATGTTTCCTAATTAGCATACTGGATCCCCCTCTACTCGTCAATATTCAATTATTCTCCCTCCCAAATCCTCCCTCTGGCCATCCTTATAATAGTGATGTTGGCTCACCGCATAGGAAACCTGGAGCCTGCTTGCTGAGCCTTGCATTGCACGTTGCTCCAAACTGCGCATGCACACTTTCCAAGCACAATCTTACTAGGCAGAGCTTGGGTATGCAAACTAACACTAATACTTTTAAAATTAAAAAAAAAAAAAATGATCCTCTCCTAACAAAGAAGATATTGGGGGTCATTTACTAAGGGCCAAATTCGCGTTTTCCCGACGTGTTACCCTTATATTTCCGATTTGCGCCGATTTTCCCTGTATTGCCCCGGGTTTTTGGCGCACGCGATCGGATTGTGGCGCATCGGCGCCGCCATGCACGCGGCGGAAATCGGGGGGCGTGGCCGAACGAAAACCCGACGGATTCGGAAAAAACCGCCGCATTTAAAAAAAAAAATTGTTGCTCGGCACGCGCTTAACTTCACTCAGCCCGGCTCGGTGTACTCCAGTGCGTTCTGATGCTCTTCAGCGCAGCAGCGACATCTGGTGGACGGCGGAGGAACTACCTTAGTGGATCGCCGGAAGACCTGAATCCACCGCAGAGAATGCGCCGCTGGATCGCGAATGGGCGGGGTAATTAAATCTGCCCCAATATGTACCATGCATAATGAGGGGTAACAGGATTATTTAGTAGGTGTTTAAGTTTTTATTACCAGTTTCATTGGAAATTTCCCCTTCAGAACATGAGACGCAGTCGTAGCAGCAGATGTGGTCTCCATCTTTCACAGCTTTCCTGAAGCCTGGAGAACACTTTAATGAGCACCGGCTATAAGGTGTCTAAGAGAGAAGAGAAAAAGTATTAGAACTTCCAGGTTTTTAAGGGAAGTAAGGACGATGTGTCTATCACCTGCCTCACTGCGTTGCTAAATGTTGCTAATATAGATAATTTAATGAGAATCTTTAATCAGATTTGATGATAAAATTCTGAAGCCAGTCTTAGGCCTTAGTACAGGAGATCTGTGCCATTATATTGTGTGTGTTGTTAGTAACTGCTGGATTCATGAAATGCATTTATGGTCCAGTATTGTAGCTGGAGTGGAAGAAGTCTGCATACAGGTCTGGGAGAATTCTCCTATGTACTGCTCCATAGCTTCTCCCTCTAACTGCAGCAGGTGTCTCTCTGAGTACCACTTACTTTGGGAGGAAAAGTGTTTGCTTCTCCATTGAAGAGATCTCATAAACCGGGGCACCGGATTGCTCGCAGTCTAGCTACAATCAAGGAATACAAGTACATTTTTCACAGTCCTGCTTCTATCAACAGGCATAGTTACACAACTCTTTAGTGCTAAAACCGGTCTGTACAGCTCTATGGTTAATTCTCACAGATTTACTTTATGATCCAAATCTTTGAAATCTTTGCCTGTCTTTATTCTTTAAAAGCGTCTAAAAGTAAAAAATGAAAGACTAGAAAGTCTCATCCAGCACCAGATCTATTAAAGTTCCTGATGCTGGATGATCAATCATGAACAGTTTAATTCATACTTTGAACCTAATATTAGTTGGCACATTTGCATGATTTTTGACTAATCAACTTTACCGTGAAGCCACGCCTCTTTCTTTGAACTAGATGTAAAAGTGTAAAAAATTTAGTGAACAAAAATTGACAAATGTCATGCTCGACATCTAAAACATTTTTCTCCTACAAACTACAAAAATTGGCAAAGTTTCAACTAACAAATAAATATGAGAATAATCATCTACTTGGAATTGTTGTTTAGTCACAAACCTGAATTTACCCTACAAAATCCCTGACTTTGTGAAAATGTACAGTATGCACTCCAGTATAAGCCTAGTATGAGTCATGGCTCCTAATTTTAACAAAAAAACTGGGAAAGCCTATTGACTAAAGTATAAGCCTAGGGTTGGAAATGCCTTGGTCACAGTCTCCCCCAGTATATAGCCAACCACCCCCTGAGTATATAACCAACCAGCTCCCTGCCCCCTAGTATATAACCAACCAGCCCCCTGCCCCCAGTATATGGCCAACCACCCCCTGAGTATAAAACCAACTATCCCCCTGCCTCCAGTATATAGCCAACCACCCCCTGAGTATATAACCAACCAGCACCCTTCCCCCTAGTATATAGCCAATTAGCCCCCTAGTATATAACCAACCAGCCCCCTGTCCCCAGTATATAGCCAACCACCCCCTAGAATATAACCAACCATCCCCCTGGCCCCTAATACATAACCAAACAGCCCCCTAGTATATGACCAACCAGCCCCTGCCTCCTAGAATATAACCAACCAGCATGCCAGCTCATGCCCCCCCAGAACTGAATTTTTTTTACACTTTCTCTAAATTATTGAAGGCCCCCCCCCCCCCCCCCCAAAAAAAGTAACTGATCAGAGAGATTATACTGCTAACATAACTACAATGTCTCACAAGAAAACAATCTCAAAATCATTACAGCGATATGTTAAAGACACTGGAATTTTTTTTTCAAAAAAGGACTGAGCCTTAACATACAAACAGGCTACATCCTGAAGGGGGTAAAGACTTACCTTATTATCTTTCCAGATTATATCTGTAGGTGAAATATTCAGCTGCAGATCCTGAGAAAGAGATTCATCAAACGCACCGATAGGCGATGTGGCTGCTTCCACGCGCGTGATTCCTTTCTCATTATCATGTACTTTGGTTATAAAACTAAGAATCTCTAATGGTTCAGAGATTTCACCTTTATTGTTAAAACATAATTGTGTTCCGTCCGGATCCTTGATACATGTAAACTCCAAGTAATGTCTCAGCTACAACATAAAACATTTCATTACCAGCTAATAAAAAAAAATGTATCAAAGTTCAGCTTTATTTTGTATAATACATAAGAATATCATCCTAAAGAGGTTCTTAAGTGACAACAGGTTGGCCCTTATCTACAGGAACTTTTGCTCGGTGGTAACCCCACGGATTACTTTTTTGTTGTACCCCTTTGTTCCCCAGATGAACAGAGCAGCCAATCACGCATGCGCCGGCTACTCTATACATCCTAATGGTGCTGATGGGAAAGCCAAGTGCTGTACTCATTTGGGTGAACAACTTGTTAATCTGTGATACAACGGGGGGAACTACAGACCCCCCCCCATTTTTAATAATCTATGGAGGTCCCATCACTGTGACCTGAACAGAAAGTTATCCCCTTTCACACTCCTGGGGTAAGTAACCTCCTACCCAGCCCCATACTCGCTGCTTGTATGTAGCCGCTGTCTAGTAATTACTTATTGCGGCACCACACAGTATGGTAGCATCTGCCCAATAGGACAGCCTGGGGTCTAAGGTTCTGGTTTAGAGATGAGCGAGTATACTCGTCCGAGTATACTGCTCAGTCGAGTATTAGCATACTCGGACCGGCTCGTTACTCGGACGAGTATTTCCCTTGCTCGCGATCGAGCATTAAATTAAGTGAAGAACAGTGAAGAACGGTGTTTTTATTGTTTAAGAAAATATTACAGATGTTTCCTGATGTTTTGCTTGTAAGAACACATTGAAAAAACACTACTCTTCACTTTCCAGGTGTGCGCGCGTGTCTCCCGCGCGGAGATGTTCGGAACATCTGGAATGTGAAGAATATTGTTCTTTCAATGTGTTCTGCACTTAAATGGTCATGTATTCACTGTTTTTAATGTTTTAATTCTATTCTTCACATTTCAGGTGTTCGCGTGTGTCTTCCGATAGGTTCGGAGATGCGAGCGCTCATCTGCAAAGTGAAGAATCAGTTCTAAGTCTCATAACATCCTACAAAAGTAGAGCGGACGAATAAAAAACAAGGTCAACATAAAGAAGATATTTGCTAAATGTTAGTTAGTTATGTGTTGAAAATGAATTAAACAATCAAGAACGTTTCCAAACTTTTGCCAATAATATTTTTTTAAATAAATAAACGCCAAACAAATTACCCAAATTGCTCAACATGAAGTACAATGTGTCATGAGAAAACTATCTCAAAATCACCTGGATATGTTAAAGTTTTCCAAAGATATAACCATTTCTAGTGACACATGTCAAATTTGAAAAAATGGGCCGTGTCAGGATGGTAAAAATTGGCTTCTGCAGCAAGGGGTTAAAATGTTTAAAACAGTTAATAATAAAACTAAATAACAAAATTATATAAAATGTCCCTAATTCCCCTTTTACATATAAAAGAACATTTAAATAAAAGAACATCATAATCAGTAAAAAACACAACACCTTGGGTATCCCTGTGTCTGTAACATCCTATAAATCCTTTTACTGATTGACTTGAGATCTTGAGATCTCAACATGTAAGAATAAGGTTTGGAACAAACTGTAGAATTATTTGCACGTGATTGTATATGACAGGTGTTTTTTTTATAATTTTTGATGCTTTTTGTCACAAGCCAGTTTTACAAGTCGAAAATTTGGAAATATTTTTGTCTTACCTTCTTCTTGTAAAGATTAATGTCATTTTTATCTTTGTATACTTTTCTCTTTTGTAAAGATTTATGAATGTTATCCAATGTCTGGGCCATCATCTGTACAGCTGTATACACTTTATATGGTATTCCATCCCCATTAAAATGGGTGTCATTTGTGAAACGGCTCTCATCGTTGCAGTCATGAAGAGGAACATAAATAGTGAGTTTTAAAAGAAGATTTTTTAAAGAATTTCTAGAAAAGCAGAACAATGTGGTGATCCACAGATCCTCCAGGATGGGGTCATCTGGGTATCTGGATGGATGAAAGCTCAGAAACATTTCATACAAACCGTTTATTCCATATCGTAAAGGGCTGAATATGAGGCTGCAATTATTGTAATTCCCATTCATAAACAAAGAATCATGTGACCAAGATGTCAGAAATATTAAAGTCTTTGTTTTTATATTTAATGATGATTGTATTAGTATAATATTAACCATCATACTACTTGTACCACACATTATAATGACTTCAGCCTTTAAATCATCCAAATCAGATGTAAATATGCCTTTGCCTCGTGACATAAAAAATACAAGTTCAATGCATATTCCAGATTTCGTGAGCTCATTTCTAAGACGCTGAAGTTCCCGTTCTCCAGTGTCGTCATTTGTGGCAAAAATACAAACCATGTTCCACTGGAAATACAACAATAACTTCACTAAAGCCACATATTGTGTCTCATCACCCTGAACCGTGCGGAAGAAATGTGGATATAATCTTCTGTCACTGAGCGAGGAGTCTCTGGCCCCATAACTGACCTGGAACAAGGAACAAGATAATTTCTGAGACAATGTCATGTTGAATTTCCCATCATGGCTTCATCATCAGCTCTACTATCCTCATCCTTTTCCTGTTTGAAAAAGCCACTTGAGTATCTGATGTAATGGTTGCACAGCAGGAAGGAGAGGATGGAGAAGTGTCAGTAGTCAGATACTGCCCTCCCCAGCCTTGGGATTGTTTTGTTGGAGGAGAGGGGGAAGAGGTTTTTTCTCACAACAAGGGCATCAATAGTGTGTAACTGGAAGGATGCAGAGGAGGACACAACAGCGTTGCCTGGATAGTCCCCAGTGCCCATTTCTGGGTGGCTACCACGCTGCATCCATGCTATAAGAATAGCACAGCATCCTTGATTCTACCACTAGTGTGAGCCACAAATGAGGGAGTACAAGGGAACTTTGGTGTAAGGAGAGTTCTCATCTGGCTTTGAGGGCTCAGTGGCAGCGCAAGGCTGAGGAGGAGGAAGTTGCCAATGCAGCTAGGGCACCAGGTGAACTTGCCCTCTAATTGCAACATTCTGGCAACAAGTCACTAAGTGAATAGTGACATTATGCTCTCTTGTGATCTCCTTTCACCCAGGTGCCATTTCTTTTCGAAGGGTACAAATTCTTTCCTGCCAAAAACAAACCACCCCCACACTTTACTAAACACTGCAGCAAAACTGATAATCCCTTTACAATGGCAGGCTACATTACTACCATCCCTAAACATGTGGCACATGAAAGTAGAGGAACTGAACTGTTTCACCTGAAAGAATTGGTCCATTGGGACTCGCGTATCAGAGACATGTTCCTACGGCTCTGGCCGCCATTGCGCAATTATTACTCAAAACATTTATCTAGCTCCTAAGTTAAGGGATAAAGAATTAGGCTGACCTATCACTTGAGGCATATCCATGGGCATCTACACCAATGGAATCGCACAAGGGTTGTGTCATGGATGCTCCTGCAACCTCACTCCTGGATCACAGACGCACCTGTGTGCCTCCCTGTGCCCCCTCTTCCCTGCTGCAGTCTCACTCACCTGTCCGCACTTCAAAGGTGCTCTCCTCCTAGGGCACATGTGCAATGGAGTTCTGAGATTTAAAGGGCCAGTGGCCCGATAATTGATGCTGGCCGGCTGCCCATTAAGTTAAATTCCCAGCCCCTTCCTGTGTCCCCTGCTGGATCTTAGTGCCTCATGCTTCTGAGATAGCGATGTTTCTGATGCCTTGTGTTTGTGTTGTGAATTCCCATTGTGATCCCGGTTCCACCCCTGACTATGCTCCTTTGCTACTTGACCTGACCTTCTGCTATGCCTTTGACGTTGATCCTGTGCTGCCTGCCTTGACCTACTGCCTGTCCCCGACCACGGTTCTGCCTCACAACTCTGTACATCACCTTGGACCACGGACACAGTCGTTCCTGTGGAGCAACCTGGAGGTACGACATCACAGCAAGTGCAACCCGATTTGTGGCGGACTCTGGTGAAAACAGGGTGCCACTTAGACTGTGCTCCCAGGTGTTGGCTTACATTTTCATCCGCGGTGGTGCAGTGGGTCCACTACCCCCGACTCCTGACAGTAAGATCTGGACATGGATCCCGCCAAGGTTCCGCTACATGACCTGGCTTATCTAGCCACCATCGTGGCTCAGCAGTCCCAGCAGATTGCCGTGCAAGGTCAGCAACTTGGCCATGTTGCAGCAATTGATGGCTACTCAGCAGCAGCGTCAAGTTCCTGTGGTCTCTCCTGCTTCTACGGTTTGACTACCTACTGCAGAACCCAGGTTGAGCTCTCCTTCCAAGTTTGATGGGGACCCCAAGTCCTGCATGCGCTTTATCATCCAGTGTTCCTAGCAAATTGAACTTAAGCCTACGCAGTTAATTTATGAACGATCAAATGTGGCCTTCATCATCATCATGGGCTACTCCCCTCTGGGACAGGAAAGACCTGGTCACAGCCAGTATCACAACCTCCTTCACTGAATTCCAGTCTGTCTTTGAGTAAACGACCCAGGTGTCTTCTGGTGAGACCGATCTGCTTAATCTACGCCACAAGGACTCCTCAGTTGGTGACTACTCAGTCCGGTTCCATAGTTTAGCTTTCAAGCTGGAGTGGAATGAGGTGGCTTTGCTTGCTACTTTTAAAAAAGGACTGTCTAGTGAGATCAAAGATGCCCTACACTCGAGATGCACGGGACCTGCCTGAGCGGCCTGATGTCTCTGGCTACCCAGATTGACACCCACTTCTCTGAACGCTCTGAACTAATGCTGAACTAATGCAAGCCAGAGTCTGACAACTGCCCCGTTTGGCTCCAGTCTTCCAAAGGCCCCCTCTGCCATCATTTGTGTCTGCTACTGAGGATCTCATGCAGGTGGATAATAGACAGCTAACACCCTAAGAGCGATCTAGATGAAGACAGGAGAACCTCTGCATCTATTGTGCCAGCTTGGAACACTTTCTCCAGACTTGTCCAGTTTGTCTCCAAATTCTCCACACCTGAACATACCTGTCTGGAACAGGTAATCAGTTTCAAGTCTCTCCTGGATTCCAGTTCTGCAGGAAACTTTGAGGATGCTACCCTGGTCTCTCCGTATCATCTTCCTTTGGTCGGTCTTGAGAAGGTCATCTCGTTTTTCAGTGGACAGATTCTCTATGGTCCGGCCCTGTACCACACCAAGCTTCTATATCTGTAAGTAAGGGCATTGCACAAGGAAAGACTTTCATTTTATGTGTTACCCGGTCTACGTCTTCTGTTCTTCTGGGTCTTTCGTGGCTGCACCACCACGCACCTGTGTTCACCTCGTAGACTGGGGAAGTTCTTAGTTCAAGACCTGAATGCCAGTCTTGCTGTCTGGTGGCACTTCGTCCTTTCTGCGCTGTCTTCCAAGGCTCTGGTGGGTCTCCCAACTTCTTATGGCGCCATGCCCTTGGATGGTAATTTGCAGGAGGAGGTGGAGGAAGGGTGGAAGGAGGAGGCATAGTAGGCCTGAGAGACCGCGACCGAGGTAGGCCCCGCAATCCTCGGCGTCGGCAGTATATGAGCAGCCCCAGGGTCAGCGATATATAGTGGCCCTGCTCGGCAGCACTCGTCCACGTGTCCATGGTTAGGTGGAACTTGTCATTACCGGCGTTGGTCAGGGCACGGATGATGTTGTCTGACACATGCTGGTGCAGGGCTGGGACGGCACATTGGGAAAAGTAGTGGCGGCTTGGGACCGAATACCGAGGGGTGGCCACTGCCATGAGGTTGCGAAAGGCCTCGGTCTCTACCAGCCTATAGGGCAGCATCTCCAGGCTCAGTAATTTGGAGATGTGGATGTTGAGGGCTGAACTGTATTTCTTCTTGTGCTCCAGCGTCTGGGGTATAGACAGCTGAACGCTGTGCATGGAGACATTGGTGGACGCTGTGGAGTATCGTGGAGACGAAGGTGTGATTTTCGATCGGGAGATGTCTGTGCCGGGGTCCTAGGCAGGGGCCTGACTAGCAGAGACAGCAAATGACACAGGGGAAGGAGCAGTGGTAGGCCCGGCCAGAGGTGAACGGCCCTGGTTCCATTGAGTGGGGTGGCACTCATATGCCTGCGCATACTGGTGGTGGTTAAGCTAGTAGTGGTGGAACCCCTGCTGATCCTGGTGTGGCACAGGTTGCACACCGCAGTCCGTAGGTCACCAGCTGTTTCTTTAAAGAACCTCTAGACTTGAGAACATCTAGCCCTCACCACGGGAGCTTCACTACATCAAACATTTGGCGCTGATGCACCAGCTCTGGCCCTGCCTCTCCGTCTGGCCCCACCACTGCCTCTTCCAACCTTTTCTCGATGAGGACTCGCCTTCGTCTCAGAAGCAATGTCTTCACCCGGCCTATCAAACCAACTTGGGTCTGTCACCTCATCATCCTCCGATCCCTCAGTCTGCTCCCCCCTCGGACTTCCTGCCCTGACAACAACTTCACCACTGTCTGACAACCGTGTCTCCTCATCGTCCGACACCTCTTTACACACTTCTTCCACTACGTCAACAATGTCATCATCACCCACAGACTGCGACCGGTGGAAAACCTGGGCATCTGGAAAGAGTTCAGCAGCAACCTGAGAAGTGGTTTGTGACTCTGGGAAGGGTCCAAAAAACAGTTCCTCAGAGTATGCCGGATCAAATTCCAAATTTTCCTGGGAGAGGGCAGACTGGGGGGAGGAGGTTGAGGTGGAGGAGCTGGAGGAGTGCTCACTTGGGTAACATTGGTGGACAGCGTGGAAGACTGACTGGTGGACAAATGGCTTGAAGCATTGTCCGCAATCACCTGTTCGCACTGTTGTGGCCTAAACAGTGCTCTACCACGAGTCAAAGTTGAGACATGAAGCTAGGGAGTGTAGCTCTGCAGCGTTCCCCTGCTCCCTCATCAGCAGGTAGTGTCTCACCCCGCCCAGGACCATGGCCTCTGACCCATGCAGTAATTGGATGCCCACACCCTCATCCTCTACCCTTAGCTCTCGGGTTCAACATTTTTCAAATAAAAGTAAATTTTATAGATAAAAGAGAAATATAAACTGTAAATTTTTTTTGGCAATTTTTTTTTATGTTTGTTTTTTTTGGATTTTATAGAAGAACAAAACTTGCAGAAGAAATCAGACAGAAACCTCAGAAGATGATTGCTATGGCTAGTTTCTAACCAACACTGACAACACACAAAAGGATTTTGTGCTGTGACTTTCACTTTTGAAAAAAAAAAATCGTCAGACTGTGCCTAATTCATTCAAACCCCAATAAATTGTCCCACTTAGGTGTTTGAGATGGATATGTGTGTCACCAAGAGCCAAAAATAATGTTCGCAAGTCTCCCTGCAAATTCATCACAATATGGTAGTAGCTGCACTACTAGTGCCAGCAAGCCCAGCCACAAGCAAATAAAAAATAACGCTATTGTAGCCCTAACAAGGGCTGTTGTGTTCTTGTAGACTCACTCCTGCCTTACACTAATCTAATAGAACACCCTAACGCTATCCCTGACCAGCAGCAGCTCTATCCCTAACTGCATCCAGACAGAGAATGATCTGAACACAGCGGGCAATAGCTAGTATATTCCAGGGTCACCTGATCAGGCCAGCCAACAACTGCTATCGACATGTAAGGGTACCACGTCATGCTGGGTGGAGTGCAGAGTCTCCTGGCTTGTGATTGGCTCTGTTTCTGGCCGCCAAAAATCAAAACCCCGGGAGATGCCATTTTCTCGAGCAGGCGGAATATTCAAGCTCGGACGAGTACGCTCGCTAATCTCTAATAACAGCTTTTTCGAAACATCTAAATTTAAGTGTTTAGTGTATTGCATTTTTTTAACAAAAGTTGCAGAAAAGTCCTCTGCAACTTTTTTGTAACCTTTGTTTACATCATTAATAGAGTAATAACTCAGGAAACACTGCAGAAAACCATGGAAAACTTTAAAGGGAGGTTGTCTTGGTACAAAAAGTTGCAGAAGCGCACATGCACCACAAAGTGTCACAAAACAGAAGAAAAAGCCAAGCCAAAGCATAGGTTCATGTGCCCCTATGAGTTTCTACAAGTTCTTCTAAGTTTCCTAAAAAGGGCACGAATTTCAGTGTGACAACTGTCCCTTATGACACTAGCCTCCTCTCCCTAGAGAAGAGAACCACCAGTGGCGTAGTACAGGGACATATCCTATATTTTCTGTGCAAGGTCACGGTGTGGAAAGGCAATGGGGCAGATGTATCAAGTGTCTAAAAGTCACAATATTTCTAGATGCCCATGGCAACCAATCACAGCTCCAATTTAAAATATCCATGAGCACTGATAAAATGGAAGCTGAGCTGTGATTGATTGCCAAGGGCAACTGGAAATATTCTGACTTTCAGAAACTTGATAAATCTGCCCCAATATGTTCTCACTGCACCATGACCAGGCACCACAGGTGTCAGTTGGGATCGATATCCAGCTGCAACTAAGGCATAAGAGCCATAACCTCTCTTTTGTGCTGCCTACAAATATTTGCAGTGTTATTTTGGTCATTAACATTTTAAGTAAATGGATTTTAGGGGTTAAATTTACAAAAAGTGAAAAAAAAATGTTTTTGTAATGTATAGAACACATACATATTTATTTATTGCTTTCAATTTAACTTAAAATGACCACTATAAATTAAGTCCCTAATGATATATGGTATGTGTAGTCTTAGGAAAACATGGCGATTATGGTGATGTTTTAATAGTATAGAGAGGGATTTTTTACATTTTGTTAGGAAATATTTATGTTATTATGTTTTATTAATATTTTGCATGCATGTTTTTTCTTTATATGCCCCACTTGATGACAGTTTTTTTTTAAATTTTCTTTTTCATCCATATAAGCCCCAGTTACAGTGGAAAAAAATACTCTTTGTGGGGTTAAATGTCCAGTGCAGAGCAGTAGTTAACCAAGATGTGAACCAGCTCTGTAAACAAAAACAAAAGAGTGTTATGCCACTTGAAAGACGGCAATGCAAAAACGATAGATTTTTCCCCAAATTTAGTAAAATGTAAGAAAAGTAAGTATGGTATCCATGTCATCATACTAAACCATAGATGTCACCTAATGACAAATTTTAAGATGGGTTTTCTCTTTTTATCTTTTGGAAAAGTGTAACCTTTAGGGCTAAATGAATGACAGGCAGTACCCTTCTTAAGGACACCCGATTTATAGACAACTCCTACTTAAAGACGGACCCCTCTGCCCACTGTGACCTCTGGTGAGGCTCTCTGGTTTCTTTACTTTAATCCTTGGCTGCAATAATCAACTGTAAGGTGTCTGTAACGAGGTCTAACTAATAATCATTGGACCCATTTAAAAAAAAAAATAAAACTAAACTCCAATTGTCACTGGGGCAAAAAAAAATTTAGTCAGAAGCTACAATGATAAAATATACAGTTCTGAATTACATACAAATTCAACTTAAGAACAAACTGAAGGAACCTATCTTGAACGTAGCCCCGGGACTGCTTGTATTACCGACAAAATAAGACCAAAAATAAATGTCATCTGTATTTTGTTTTAATTATTATGCTGAGCTTAAAGGGTTAAATAGTTTTTAATAGTTTAAGGGTGCACTTTTGAAAATATGGGAATTCATATGGGTATTCTAATAATTTTAAATTTCAAATGATCCCAAAAATTTCAATGTGGAAATTTTGGGAAACAAAATGTTAAACTCTGTTTTACTTGTCTAAGGTCATATAAGCATAAAATGACTTTTAAAAAATGATGAAAACATAAAGCTGAGATATGGGAAATGTTAATAAGTAACTAATTTGGAAGGTAAAAATTTTCATCTCAAAAGCAGATTTCAAATTTTGAAAATGACAAGTTTCTCAAAATATTTGTAATGGCAGGACACAAACAAAGACAGTGAGCCCTGACACTGAGACCCCCAATCTGTCCCTACCTACTTATTGGGTCCCCATAAATGGAGGCCAATAGGTGTGAACACGTAACAATACACAAACAAACACAATAAGGCAAGGTATACAATCCAATTCAGCAACAGCGGGGAATAACAATAACCAAATCACAATCTAAATAGAGAAGTCGAGACAAAGGCACGAGATCAGAAACCAGAGCTAGAGAATGCAGGAGAAGCTATTGAACACAGCAAGATGCAGTTTGACCAGCAAGGAGTCAAAGCTAAACTTGACACTTATGGGGAACCTAGGCCCTGTCTCAGGTGGAAGGAGCAAGCAATTACAAATCCACAGTATTAACTCTTGCAAGACCAGAATCAGTGAGGGGTGTGGCAGACATTAGGTCAGACAGCCATAGAACCTAGTTCGGACTGCAGGATGACAAAAAACTCAGTGCCTCCTAATCCTACTAGCAGGGATAGAGGAGACAGCAGGCGCAGATGTGACAGTGCCCCTCCCTCCTTTTACGAGGGGCCACTGGACCCTCATTAGGACCTCCAGGTTTGGAGGGGTTTCACTGGCGATATTGCCTGAGGAGGCGAGTGGCATGAAGATCTCTGCTAGTGACTCACTTACAATCCTCAGGGCCGAACCCCTTCCAATATACGAGATACTGAACAGAGTTCTGAGCTCTGCGAGAGTCAAGGATTCAAACTCCAGTCCTCCCTGAATGACAATGGAGGCCCGTGGCTCAGACCTAGGCAGGACAGGGAGGACGTACTTCTTCAGTGGAGATTTATGAATGACATTATGGATAAGGAGGGTACAGGGTAACTGAGGTCTGAATGCCACTGGATTTATGACTTTGGTAATAGTATATGGACTCACATAGCGAGGAGCAAATTTCCAAGATGGAACTCTAAGACGTAGGTTTTTGGTTGACAACCACACACATTCTCCCAAGACATACTCAGGACCAGGTGACCATTTTTTGTTAACCTGACGTTGTTGGGAATCTTGGGCTTTAACCAGGCCCGAGCCCAGACTAAGCTTAGCCTTCGGAATGTACTTTCAGCAGACGGATTAACAGACTCAATCTCTCTACATGATGAGAACCTAGGATTAAACCCATAATTACAATAAAATGGCGAAACTTTGGTGGAGGAATTGACCCTATTGTTTAGGGCAAACTCTGCAAGGGAAAGGAATTGTATCCATTTCTCCTGAGAGTCAGAGACATAACACCTCAGAAATTGCTCCAGAGTCTGATTTAATCTCTCAGTTTGGCCATTGGTCTTCGGATGGAAGGTACAAGAGAAGGACACTAAGGAACCCAGACGACCACAAAACGCCCTCCAGAATTTGGATACAAACAGAACACCTCGATCTGACACAATATACCCTGAAGACGAAGTATATGATTGATAAACAGGGAGGCTAAGATCTTAGCACTGGGAAGCTTCTTCAAAGGAATCAAGTGACACATTTTAGAGAGCCTATCACATACCACTAAGAAAACAGTTTTCCCCTGGGAATCAGGCAAATCTGTTATAAAATCCATAGATATGTGAGTCCAGGGTTTACTAGGAAGAGGGAGAGGATGTAGAAGTCCTTCTGGACAATGACGAGGTACTTTAGATCTAGCACAGACCTCGTAAGCAGCCACAAAACCCTGGACATCCCGGGACCATGACGGCCACCAGTAGAACCTGGACAACAGATACTGTGTTCCAGCAATACCTGGGTGACAGACCAGGACAGAGAAATGTAGCTCTCTAATAATTTGGAGTTGTAATTAGGGGGAACTAAAAGTTTCCCTACAGGTACATTATCAGGAGCAGAAACCTCGGCATTAGCAATGGCAGCGGCTAAATGACAGAAATTACAACACCGGGATGAGGGGGTGACACAAGAGCTTACAGTCTATGAGGATAAGGGGGTAACACAAGAGCTTACAGTCTATGAGGTTGAGGGGGTGACACAAGAGCTTACAGTCTATGAGGAGTACAAGAGGTATTAGAGCTTGTATAATGATCCAGCCCTTAATGATACCTGTAGAGCAATTGTAGAGTGGTTGTGATATTGAGGCATTCTAGAGATTCTGGGAGAACCACAAGAGAACCCAGAACTCAGTAGGGAGTGTCTTTATTTCAGATATTGAGTTTGTAGGAGAGAGAGAGAATATAGCTTAGTGAAATCAGAGGAACATTTAGATATAATCTATGAGGACCCGAATTTCATGACCTGGCGTTCTTGTCTCTCCCACAGCTGTCTTTCCAGTGTGTGATTTTAGTATCATAGTATATAAGGCTGGAAAAAGAGACAGGGCCATCAAGTCCAACCTTTATAAATGAAACAAATATTTTTTCCCCATAACTCGTGATATTTATTACCTATTTCAAATGGTATATGGATGATAATCAACGTGGGTTCCACGGGGGAGTAAAAAAGGAAAAAGAAAGTTAAGTAGGAATTGTGTTTATTTTAGCAATTCAGAAAATGTTAAATATTTTTCCCTTACACCACCTCCATGTGAAGGAGGCATGCTATGTGGTTCACTTGCTATAATATGTCCCAGTTCAGGGTAGGATCTAGCGCAATTCTATGCCAGGCATCATCATAACATAATTTATAAAGCATTGCCATATTTCGCAGCGCTGTACAGATTATGGGTTATGTACAAAACAAGACCTTAATACCAATAACATAATCAGATGAAACTATAGGAATGAAGTCCCTCCTCACCAAAGCTAACAATTAATGAGGATGAAAGAATGACATCGAAGGTGACCTGTAAAATGGTCCAGCCATTCTTTAAGGGAGAAAATAATTAAATGATGATATAGATAAATAATGCGGAACAAACCAACAGGTATCCATTTTTATTGAAACCAGGGAGCATAGGTCTCCAGAGAAACCTGTTTAATGGTATGAAGTGATGAGGAACTACATAGACAGGGGGTTAGGAGGAAAGTGAAAGTTACATGCAGTTAGGGAATGTGATAGGCCTGCAAGAAGACATGGGTTTTAGGGCACATATGAACGTTTGGTAGTTAAGTATAAACCTGATAGTTCAAGGTAGAACATTCCAGGAAATAGGGGAATCTTGGGAAAAGTCCTGGAGATATGAGTGGGAGGTTTGAAATAAGGAGCATGGTAATTTTAGACCACTGGAGGTTATTTGTGGCTAAAATTAGGGCAGAAAGTTAGGGAGCTGCAGCACTGGGCAGAGCTTTGTGTAGATTCGAGTTGAATACTGAAGGTTTTGGGCAGCCAGTTCAGTGACCGACACAGAGTAGTCGCATCAATATTACATCGGGATTGATAAACCATTATGGCTGCAGCATAAATAATAGATTGTAGAAAACAGAGTAGTAATAGTCTAGTAGTAGTGGAAAACTGAATAGTAGGAGTCACAGTAGTGGAGACAAATATGAACCAGTGCAACAATTAGAGTTTTAGAGGTTTCTATGATCATGAAATTTCCATGATCAAGACAGGTTCTAGAAATGTTTTTGAGGCGCAAGCAGCCGGAGCGTGCAAGTGATTGTATGAAATGCACAAACAAGAGGTCAGAGTCCAGCACAATGAGCCTGATGTCTTGGGGTTTCGGTGATACCCCCAATGGAAATTGAAATGTTAGAACTAGGTTGATTATTGATGAAGGAAAGACAAAAACTTCAGATTAAGCAACAGGGAGTGGGTGATCATGATGGTAGAAACCTAAGAGAGGCAATCTCAGGTGTTTTTTTCAGTATGGTAGGATTGATGTCACATGCAGAAGTATATAGTTGGGTATCATCAGAATAAAGTTGGTGCTGAAAACCATATCTGCTAATAGTTGATGGTATGTCAGAGATAAAATGTAAGGTGTATTGAGTAGATGAGAGCACTGGCAGCAGAGATGTGCAGAACAGACCATCTATGAATATCGTCTTGGTGGTGGTGTAGACAGAAACCGGACCTGGGAAAGAGCCATAAGGGAAGGGGGGGTACACAACACAATCGAGACTAACAAAAATAATTGTTATTGTAATATAACCATAAAAATCTAATGAAAAGGGAATACTACCCTTTTTCCAGTATAGATGTTATCAACCAACTATTCTCAGAGTAAAATAAGGGTTTCGAAGCAGGTCATTCTGATGTTGCCCTTACTGGATAAAAGGAATTTGTTGTTAATTTGGTATGGAGGGGAACATGGGATAAAGGAAAAGTACAATAAAGAGCTCAAAAAACAAACTCTTGGCTTCCTGGTGCACATGAAAAAAATAGAAGTATCCACTGGATATAATAAAGGATATCAACAGGTTTATATGTGTATCTCACAGGGAGAGTCATGGGAAGAACCTCCAGATCTTGGTCGTCCTGGCAATTCGGTTCCCAATCTGATATTTCTGGTTTAGGAATGTTCCCATGTAATGCACAAGGATTCACAGTCTTGATAAGAGCAGATCTGTTTACTTTGGGGGCAATAAATGTGTCTCCCCGACAGTGTGAGATGTCAGTACTCTGCAGGTTGTGGGTGTGACGTCTCTTTTAGACAAGTATAATCCAGAAATTGATAATTCTTGAAAAAGCTGCATCTTTGCGACATGAAAGTCAAAGTCTTACGGCTTCCTAGCCATATACATAATATATTCCTAGGGTAAAAAATCATGCACACAGCATATGACATCCCAGGTGGGTGGTTAATGTTTTCGGATTTTGCTTTATGAATCCTGTCAAAGTTGATTAAGACATCTGGTTTCCCCAATATAGATGTAAACAGAAACTCCAAGATGGAGCAAACATCCTTTCAGTCTTCGACATCAGGGAGCACCTTCCCAGCAGAGTTTGGGAGATTATAGTGGATTATAGTAGATGGAGAAAGGCAGCACCTGGCGTCATCTTCTACTGTTTCCAGAGTCTCCTCTCTGCTCCTCACACATTGTAAATATTTCCACACAGTGAAAGCCAAAAATACAAAGAGTGTAAGAAATCACATATTTTTTACCAGCTTCCGGGTACACTGTATGGAATATTACACGGTATCACTAGTTAGGACTGGGAATACTATAACAGTCCTCATACAGCTTTAGAAAAATAAAATGTCTTATGTATTTTTGATAGTGGGAGGGAAAACCTTTCAGATGTATTTATCCATATAATGTCTGCAGATGTAGGGGGCACGTGCTCTGCCGTTTCATCATTCCCTCCTCAACTGAAACACAGTCTGCCATCTGCACATGTGCGGGTCTATATCAGTGTAGGATGCATAGCAGATCAGCAGAGATCTAACGGAGGGGAGATTCATCTGTACAGGAGATCAGGAATAAGAAAATGTTGAATTATCACCATGTAGTTATCATTGAACCAGTTTGTACACAGCAGCATCAAAGTGACATCCCCTTTATGCTTTGTAATGAGAACTTACCTGTGTATATCCATATATACCCAACAACTGGGCCATTGGTAGAGAGGTGACGGATCGGAGGTCTCCTATAAATCCAGCTACTGTGCCATGGTCCATACATGAATAGTTTGGAGCAGTTACTGTGTGGCCGGACAAGATCTGCAGAACATCTTTTATAACCTTCTTCTCATATCCACAGGAGTCATACAGATGATATCCCAGGGTGATGTTAGGAAGAATATCTGGATCATTGTTAATATCATTAATGGCAATTATAAATGCCAGGAGATGCATGTACTCTCTAAGGCCAGACCTATAAGGCACAATCATTATTTTATTAACATTTTTTTTGTTTATCAATCTTGCTTTATTGAAGCAAATATAACAAGATAAGAGAGTCAATTGACAACTTTTGTTAACATAACATATGGTATGCTTTACAAGTAGAAATATTTTGTCTAATCTAACAACAATGTAGTAAAATTACAACATTCATCATACTTTCAAGGGATGTCGAGTTGGGATGGGGGTGAGGAGAGAGTATTCAGGTAGGGGAATAGGAGAGGGAGTGGAAGGTCTCAATTGTTATGTCAACCTATTGTTTCATATGGAAATGAAAGATCTTTTTTATGTATTTAGTCAGTTATGTTAAGGTATCTGGTGGTTCCTTTGAATGCGATCCATGGGGACCAGATACTTGAGTACTTGTCTTGGGTTTCTTTATTCTCTATTCTTCCATTTTTTGTAAGAACAATATCTCTTTAAACCAATCAGTGGTAGTCGGGATTCTATTTGTTTTCCACAGCCTGAGGATCAGGGTGCGTGCCGCTGTCAAGAGGAAATTTGCTAAAGTGTGTTTGTTGTCTTTTTTTGAGGTGTTGGATATAGACAGTAGTAATCTGGAAGGGTCGTTGGTGATGTTGTGACCTGTCAGGTCAGATGTTATTTTTCAAACTGTTTCCCAGAAAGGCTTGATTATAGGGCATTCCCACCAGATTTGTAGCCTTGTACCTGGGGCTCCCCTGCATCTCCAACATTCGGTCAAGCATGTGGGATAGATTTTATATAGTTTTGTTGGGACCCAGTACCATATTGACATTATTTTATAATTTGTTTCTTGGGCTTTGGTAGAGATAGATGTTTGTGGGTCTGGGTAAAGGCCTTGTCTCAGTCTTCAGGTGTGAAATTTTGGTTTAGCTCTTTCTCCCATGCTTTTATAAATTGTGGGGGCACTTCTGCCCTTTTATCAAGAATAAGGTTATACATTTTCGAAATTGTATGTGGCATGGTGGCTGGTGCTAGACATAAATCCTCAAATGGAGTTAGTTTTCTATGGATGCTTAGTTTATTTTTGTGTTTGTGGTAAAAGTTGGATAGTTGCCTATACTCCCAATGAGTCTTCTGGTTACTTGAGATGTTTTTGGTTAGTTCTTCAAAGGGCTTAAGGGAGGCCGAGTCTAGGAAGATTTTGAATCTCAGGGGTTTATTGCTTTCTCTGAAAGGTTGGAGGAACTCCTTATTGCTTCCCGGGGGGGGGGGCAAATATATGGGCTGTTATGAATGGGAGTGCGTTCAGTCGGTGCGGTGGATACACCGAGCTTGGTGACAAGGGAAGGCCTAGTAGGGGCCATTGGGATAGTTGCTCTTCTAGTTGTATCCAAGGTTTTAAGTTGTGATGGCACCAGTCAAGTATTGTGGCCAGGTTTGCTGCATAAAAGTAGCCTTTAACCCCTACGGGCCTCTTTTGGCCTTAAGAACGCGGCCTCATTTTTCAAATCTGCCCTGTGTCACTATAAGTGCTTATAGCTTTGGAACAATATAAGATATCCAGGGGATTTTGAGAATGTTTTCTCGTAACACATTGTACTTCAAAATAGTTTAAAAATTTGGATGAAATCTTTTGTATTTAGTTATGAAAAAAAACTAAATTTGTCAAAAATTTGGAAAATTTCTTTATTTTCAAAGCTCTAAATTTCCTACTTTTGATGAAGATCAAAGCACCCAAATAAATTCATAACTTACATTTTCCAAATGTCTGCTTTATGTTGGCATGGTTTTTTAAGATTCCTCATATTTTACTAGAATGTTATGAGGCTCAGAATTTGGGTGCCATTTTTCAAATTTTAGAGAAAATCACCAAAACTAATATTTAGATGGACCTGCTCAACTTTTAATTGACCTTGAGAGGCCTAAATAATAGCGAGACTCATAAATTACCCCATTATGGAAACTACACACCTGAACGTATGAAAAAACATTTTTAAGAAGTTTTTTTAACCCTTTAGGTGTTTTATATGCGTTAAAACAAAATGGAGGTGTGTTCTACAAATTGTAATATTTTTTGACAATACATTCATTTTGGGTGGAAAATGAAACATTTTTAATGGATAAAATGAAAAAAGGCTCCACAAAGTTTGATACCCAATTTCTCCCGAGTACACTGATACCCCCCATATGTGGTGGTAACCTGCTACATGGGCGCACGGCCAGGCATAGAATGGAAGGAGGCACCATCCAGATCAGATTTGCTATGTCACATTGTACAGGCTATAATTTTTTTGTTTTTTTATTGTGGAGCTATAGGGGCTTATTTTTTTGCCACATGAAATGCACTTTTCTGGTACATAATTTTGGGGCATCTATAGCTAATTGGTGAGATTTTATTAACTCTTTGTTGGTGGAGGAAACGAAAATCATCAATTTTTAGGAACTTTTTTTGTATTTTTTTTGTCCGTTTACCGTACCGTAAAAATAGTATATTATTTTTATTCTATGGGTTTCCATGATTACAAAAAGACCTTTTTTATATAGTTTTTTGTTTAAAAAAATCCCACTTTACTGAATAAAAAGTAATTAGGCAAAATGTAAATTTTAGCATCACTGACTTTTATATGCATAACTTTTTTATTTTTCGACTTACAAATCTGGTTAGGGGTTTATTTTTTGCAAAAAAATTTTTCTTTGTAGTGGTCTTATTTTAGAGTGTGTAACTTTTTTAAATCACTTTTTAGAGCATTTTTAAAGGGCATTAATTAAAAATCATCTTTTTTCAGAGAGTTTTTTGAGGGTGTTTTTTACGGGGTTCATTTTGTGGGTCCAATAATGATTCTGTTTTATTATGCAGATTGTCACGGATGTAGTGATACCAAATATGTGGGGGTTTTGTGTATTTTATTAAATTTTACTGTATAAAAACTAATTTGGAGAAAATTTTGTTCATTTTAGCATCACCATGTTTTCATATGCATAACTTTTGTATTTTTCGGCTGACAAATCTGGTTAGGGGCTTATTTTTTGCAAGAAGAGTTGTTCTTTTTAGTGGTCTTATTTTAGAGTGCGTAACATTTTTTTAAATCACTTTTTAGATCACTTTTTTAAAGGTATTAATTAAAAATTATCTTTTTCGGAAAGTTTTTTGCGTTTTTTTCCCCCCGCGTTTACCGTGCAGGTCCAGTAATGATTCTGTTTTATTATACAGATTGTTACAGACGTGGCAATACCAAATATGTGGCAGTTTTTTGTGTGTTTCTATTTTTAATAGTTTATTAAGTGTTTTTATGGGAAAATGTCATTTTAGGGGCTTATATTTTTATGTATTTATTTTCTATTTATTCTAATGTGTATTGTTTAGTGATTTTACTTGTTTTTACTTACTTGAACTTGAACCAGCGATGCTCTGATCACTGGTTCAAGTTCAATACTCTGCTCTACAATATTTTTTCATTGTAGAGCAGTGTAAACTGTCTGAGTGGGGTCTGACTGGGTCTGACTGGCAGGGACATCGGGCAGCCCCGGAGCACTAGGCAGACTTCGGGGCTGCCCAGAAGAGGATCGGATCCCCCGGTAAGCGGCACAGGGGATCCGATCCACAGCAGGAACACCCTTACACGTCGCGGTCATGCTTGTAAGGGGTTAACACCTGCGATCGGAGTCGGCTACGATCGCGGGTGTTACAGCGCGGTGTCAGCTGTGATATACAGCTGTCAGCCGTTGCTTCTGATACCGACTCTGTTCGTGAGCCGGTCCCAGAAGCTGGACTTTATACTACGTCCCGGTGCGCTTAGCATGTAGACCCGGGGACGTAGTATAACGTCCAGGGGCACCTAGGGGTTAAGGTCCGGTAGTCCCAGGCCTCCTTGCGACTTTCTGTGTATTCTGCGTATAATGTTTTTGGCTACTCTGGTTGTAGAGGGAGTCCAGATGAAGTGGTTAATTATAGATGTTAGTTTATTAAAGAAGGTCTTTGGGAGAGAGAGGGGTATTGTTTGAAATAAGTATAGGATTTTTACTAATACTGACATTTTTATACAATTTACTCTTCCTTTTTTTTGATCCCCATTTTTTAAGATCTGCTTGAATTGATAAAAGTAAGTTTTTGTAGTTATATTGAAATATTGTTTCAGTGTTTGCGGTATGTAAATGCTTCTTTTTTACAGATAAAATTGAATTTGTTTTGAAGTGTTTTGAGTGTCCGATCATTTAAGTCAATGCCCATTGCTGTGCATTTGGATATGTTGATTTTATTGTTGCTATAGAAGCCAAATGTTTGGAGTGTCCCCATTAGTTTTGGTAGTGTTTTCTCCGGGTTGGTTAAGTCTGCAAAGGCTGAGAAGACGTATGATTTATCTTGTCTGATATAGGTGTGAGCGGGCCATTACTTTCGAATAACTTTGATATGTCGGGGGGTTTGTTCAGTGTTTTCAAAGGTTGGGCTGTTATGAATGGGAGTGCATTCAGTCGGTGCGGTGGATACACAGAGCTTGGTGACCAGGGAAGGCCTAGTAGGGGCCACTGGGATAGTTGTTCTTCTACTTGTATCCAAGGTTTTGAGTTGTGATGGCACCAGTCAAGTATTGTGGCCAGGTTTGCTGCATAAAAGTAGCCTTTAAGGTCCGGTAGTCCAAGGCCTCCTTGCGACTTTCTGCGTATAAAGTTTTTGGCTACTCTGGTTGTAGAGGGAGTCCAGATGAAGTGGTTAATTATAGATGCTAGTTTATTAAAGAAGGTCTTTGGGAGAGAGAGGGGTATTGTTTGAAATAAGTATAGGATTTTTGGTAATACTGACATTTTTATACAATTTACTCTTCCTAACCACGAGATTTTTTTTTATCCCCATTTTTTAAGATCTGCTTGAATTGATAAAAGTAAGTTTTTGCGGTGATTTGGATTCCTAAGTATGTAAATGCTTCTTTTTTATAGATAAAATGGAATTTGTTTTGAAGTGTTTTGAGTGTCCCATCATTTAAGTCAATGCCCATTGCTGTGCATTTGGATATGTTGATTTTATGGTTGCTATAGAAGCCAAATGTTTGGAGTGTCTCCATTAGTTTTGGTAGTGTTTTCTCTGGGTTGGTTAAGTATATCAAAACGTCGTCTGCAAAGGCTGAGCAGACGTAAGATTTATCTCCGACTTTGATCCCTGATATTTCGGGGTGAGTTCTTATGGCGATTAAGAGGTGCTCGATGACTAGTGCGTAGAGTAAAGGAGATAAAGGACATCCCTGTCTAGTGCCATTATTTATTGTAAATGGGGTGTATTTTAATTTTAATTTGGGCTTTAGGTGTATTATATAGCGCTGTCATTTTATTAATCATGTTGTGTCCTAATCCTATTTGTTTCAGCGTCTCCACCAGGAATCCCCAGTCCACCCGATCGAATGCCTTTTCAGGATCTAGTGAGGAAGCCAGGAAGGGCATGGATGACTTGTTTGCATAGTGAATGAGAGAAAAGGTTTTCAGCAGAGTGTTGTCTCTAGCTTCTCTGTTAGGGATAAAGCCCACCTGATCCGGGTGGATCAGGGATCCCATTAGTGAGGAGAGACGCTTGGCAATTAGTTTGGCGAATATTTTGGTGTCAGAATTTATTAAAGAGATGGGTCTGTAATAGAGATGAGCGAACATACTCGTCCGAGTTTGATGCTCGTTCGAGCATTAGCGTACTCGAAACTGCTCGTTGCTCGGACGAGGGGACTTGCTACCGTTGTGTTTAGCTCTTAGTGACACACATATCCAGCTCAAACACCACAGTGGGAAAATTTATTAGGGGTTAGATTTCAATTAGGCACAGTCTGCCAGTTTCTTTTTATTTTACGTTTATTTTTTTAATAACTCCGTTCACCTCCGGCCGTGCACACCACTGCTCCTTCCCCTGTGTCAGCTGATAGTCAGCCCCCTGCCCAGGACCCTGGCCCAAAAACCCCATCGTCGCTTCCACGATCCTCCACAGCATCCACCAGCATTCAGCTCTCCATACCCCAGACGCTGGAGCGGAAAAAGGAAATATAGTGCAACCCACCCGCACGCCCAAGCCCTCAATGTCCACATCTCCAGATTGCTTAGCCTGGAGATGCTGCCCTATAGGCTGGTAGAGACCGAGGCCTTTCGCAACCTCATGGCGGCGGCCGCCCCTCGGTATTCGGTCCCCAGCCGCCACTACTTTTCCCGATGTGCCGTCCCAGCCCTGCACCAGCATGTGTCAGACAACATCATCCGTGCCCTGACCAACGCCGTTTCTGACAATGCTCCTCTGGTTTGAAAACTTTTTTGGACTGCCACATACAGGCACTATCCAAATTAAATTGTCTCCATAGCAGCCTCCACACGTTGTCTCCATTGCTACCTCCAAAAGTCGTCCATATAGCTGCCTCCATACATCGTCCCCTTATCAAACGAGGTGTGTCAGGCACAAATTTGGGTTGTTTTCATGGATTCCACATCAAAGTTGTTAACTTTGTCGCCACCCTGCTGTGTTATCCACAAAATATACTGGCAAACTTTTACCATTTAGGGATATTATTTCAGCGCTTCTTGCGCATCTGTTTACATTCCCCTCACCCGCCATATCCCAAACTTATAAGAACGCTACTACACTTAACTTGGTGCAGGCTGGGACCGAGTCTGACCCTGGGGCTGGTCATATACTGCCGACGCAGAGGATTGCGGGGCCTACCTCGGTCCAGGTCTCAAAGGCCTACTATACCTCCTCCTCCTCCCACCCCTCCTCCACCTCCTCCTCCTCCGAATTACCATCCGTGGCCATGGCGCCATCAGTCGGTAGCTCTAGGCACAGCAGCAGTGCCGTCGCTAAGCGACAGCAGGCGGTGCTCCCCTCACCCGCCATATCCCAAACTTATAAGAACGCTACTACACTTAACTTGGTGCAGGCTGGGACCGAGTCTGACCCTGGGGCTGGTCATATACTGCCGACGCAGAGGATTGCGGGGCCTACCTCGGTCCAGGTCTCAAAGGCCTACTATACCTCCTCCTCCTCCCACCCCTCCTCCACCTCCTCCTCCTCCGAATTACCATCCGTGGCCATGGCGCCATCAGTCGGTAGCTCTAGGCACAGCAGCAGTGCCGTCGCTAAGCGACAGCAGACGGTGCTCAAACTGCTGAGCCTAGGCGATAAAAGGCACACCGCCCAAGAGCTATTACAGGGCATTCCACATCAAACTTGTTAACTTTGTCGCCACCCTGCTGTGTAATCCACAAAATATACTGGCAAACTTTTTTCATTTACGGATATTATTTCAGCGCTTCTTGTGCATCTGTTTACATTCCCCTCACCCGCCATATCCCAAACTTATAAGAACGCTACTACACTTGATCTTATACAAAAGGTTCTTAGAAGTGCTGTTTGGGGAGTAGCCTAGAGACAGGGGCTTGGATTGGCGAAAGCTCGCCTGGAAGCGGAGCGCCAGCTCCATCCCAAGATCCAACTAACATAGTTGCAGCACCTTGCAGCACCTTTAATCTACTACTAGTTCACTGCCTCCATAATAATAATAATAATAATCTTTATTTATATAGCGCCATCATATTCCGTAGCGCTTTACAAATCATAGGAAACAAATACAAATGTAATGTAACAGAGCACAACATTTGTATGGAACAGGAGTGAGGTCCCTGCTCGCCAGAGCTTACGGTTTATGAAGATGATGGGGTAACACGAGGTAAAAGAATATTTAATGGTCAAGCCATTCTTCTTAGGGAATAGAACAAAATATAATAAATGGAATTGCTGTCGCTTGAACCACTCAGCCGTCATCTTATATACCAGGTCCAGGGTGAATGGGACTGCAGAGAAGTCTGGTGCCTGTTGGTTGCTGGATAACAGATGGGAGGACGACACAGGACGGGTTAGTAGAAGAGTTAAAACTTCATGCAGTTAATGAGTGTTATAGGCTTGCCTAAAGAAATGGGTTTTAAGAGCACGTTTGAAACTTTGGAGGTTAGGTATTAGTCTGATAGTCCGGGGCAGAGCATTCCATAGAATTGGTGCAGCTCTAGAGAAGTCTTGGAGACGCGAGTGGGAGGTCCGCACTAGGGTAGAGGTTAATCTAAGATCACTGGCGGATCTAAGAGCACGGGTTGGGCGATAGACTGAGATAAGAGAGGAGAGGTAGGGGGGTGCAGCATTATACAGAGCTTTATGGATGAGGGTTATTATTTTAAACTGTATTCGAAAGGAGACTGGCAGCCAGTGCAGCGACTGGCATGAACTGTAGGCATACATGGTCCCCTTATCAAACGAGCTGTGTCAGGCAGAATTTTGGGTTGTTTTCATGGCTTCCACAACAAACTTGTTAACTTTGTCGCCACCCTGCTGTGTAATCCACAAAATATACTGGCAAACTTTTATCATTTACCAATATTATTTCAGCGCTTCTTGCGCATCTGTTTACATTCCCCTCACCCGCCATATCCTAAACTTATAAGAACGCTACTACACTTGATCTTATACAAAAGGTTCTTAGAAGTGCTGTTTGGGGAGTAGCCTAGAGACAGGGGCTTGGATTGGCGAAAGCTCGCCTGGCAGCGGAGCGCCAGCTCCATGCCAAGATCCAACTAACATAGTTTTAACTGCAGCACCTTTAATCTACTACTAGTTCACTGCCTCCATACATGGTCCCCTTATCAAACGAGCTGTGTCAGGCAGAATTTTGGGTTGTTTTCATGGCTTCCATGTCAACTTTGTCGCCACCCTGCTGTGTAATCCACAAAATATACTGGCAAACTTTTATCATGTACCGATATTATTTGAGCGCTTCTTGCTCACCTCCTTTGGTTCCTCTCTGCCACCCATTGGTTTGAAGCCTGAGTCCATTTAGGGTATGTCGCCATGCCACTCTCTAGCCTGCCGCTGCTGCCGCTACCTCTGCATGCCGTCCCCTATAGTGTCAGGGTCAATTATTGGATGTTCGGCACATTTCCTCCAGACTCCTGCCCTCAGCCTCCTCCCCCCCCGTCTGTGCCCCCTCCCCGCAAAATTTTTGCCCAGTGGAAACCGGCAATACTCTGAGGAACTGTTTTTTCTGGACCATCCCACATCCAAAAAACCACGTTGTCCGGTTGCTGATGAGGCTGTCCCGATGCCCATTTTCCACCGATTCGCAGTCTGTATGTGATGATGACCTTGTGGACGTACACTGAATAAGTGTGTAAAGAGGGTCCTCGATGAGGAGACACGGTGTAAACAGTGGGGAAGTTTTTGTCAGGCAGGAAGGTCCGATGGGGCGCAGACTGCGGATCGTAGGATTATGCGTGACAGCCCAAGCCTGTGGTTTGAAGTGATGCAGGGTGACACAGTGCTCTGAGACGGAGGAAGTCCTCGACCAGAACAGGTTGTAAGGGCAGTGGTGGGGCCCAGACGGAGAGGGCAAGACCAGAGCTGGTGCTCAGCGCCAAATGTGCAACTGTGAAGCTCCGTGGCAAGGGCTCCTGCTGGCGCGTGGCTGATTTTCAGAATCTGGAGGTTCTTTAATGAAACACCGGAGGAGCGACGGACTTTGGTGTGGCCACATTGCCAACCAGGAGCAGCAGGTTCCAACCACTACTAGCTTAACTACCAACCATTATGCGCAGGTCATATGAAATTCTAAACACCCCACTCAAGTGCAAACAAGCGCGTTCACCTCCGCCGTGCACACCCTGCTCCTTCCCCTGTGTCCGCTGATGTCAGTGCCCCCTGCCCAGGACCCTGCCTACAAAAAACCCCATCGTCGCCTCCACGATCCTCCAACACAGCATCCCCCAAGCGTTCAGCTCTCCATACCCCAACGGCTGGAGCCGGAAACCAAATATAGTGCAACCCACCCCCACGCCCACCCTTAATGTGCACATCTCCATATTGCTAAGCGGCCTGAGAGGCTGCCCATAGCTAGTAGAGACCGAGCCTTTCGCAGCGCTCGATGGCGCAGGCCCCCCCCCTCGGTATTTCGGTCCCCAGCCGCCACTTAGCTTTTCCGGATTTGCCGTCCAGCCCTTCACCATCACGTTCAGACAACTAATCCGTGCCCGACCAACCCGTTTCGACAAGTCTCACCTGACCACGGGACAACGTTGGACGAGTGCTGCCGGGCAGGGCACTATATATCTATATTCTCTGACGGCACATTGGGTTAAACTTGTGGGGCTGACCCCGATGTGTTACCCTTCGAGCTGTCTATCCTGCTGCCGACGGTGCCGAGGATTGCGGGGGCCTACCTCGTCCAGGTGGTTTGAGCCTACTTTCCTCCTCCTCCTCCCCCCCCTCCTCCCACCCCACCTCCGCCTCCGAACAACCATCCGTGGGCAGGGCGCCATCAGATCGGTAGGCGTCTAGGCACCGCCCTGTGCCGTCGCTAAACTACAGCAGGCGGTGCTCAAACTGCTGAGGCCTAGGCGATCCAAAGGGCACACAGCCAAGAACTATTACAGGCATGCACGGCGCGACTGATCCTGTGGCTGCAAACCGCTAACCTGACGCCAGGCAAATGGTTTTGTGTGACACGGCCTAACGCTGGTTGCGGCCTCTGCAACTGGGCAACGACACATGTGCCATGCCCTGGCACCAGTGTTAAACGTCGATAGTTTCAGCTTTCCTCAAGACATACCCCAATCTGTCTGAATTTGCTCACGAAGGTGCGCCGCATCTGTGGCGCATTCAGTAAGTCCAGCCCAGATACTGCCACTCTCAGGGCGCAGCGCCGCCTCCACCGCCCGCGTCACAGACTGTTGTGCACGTGCCCACGAGTGAAGTCAAACACTGAAGACCAGGTGATCCAGAGTTTACCAGCAGCGCGTATCGATTGTACCTGCCAGAGTCAACTTCCACCATCTGGTATCAGGTCAGTCAGCTTCCTCAAGTCTACAATGAGGAGTGGACGTGGATGTCTGATAATCTGTCAGTGCTGAGTAACTTTGAGGAGTCAACACGTGGTCATGGCTGCCCCGCCATCATCCAGCCTCAACCATCCCGCTGCTGGCCTGTGAAAAACTCCTGGTCCTCATGAAGTCGAGCTTTGCTTCTCCTCACAAGAGACGGGGAAGAATATTCCCTTGTTGATACCAAAGCACCCTTAGGTCTGTTTCTCAGCGCATATCGGAGGAGGTGAGGTGGAGAGGAAGAGGACGGAGAATGTTGCGAGACACAGAGGGACCATTGTTGAGTCCTTCATGTTGAGCGTGTATGGGCAGAAGAAGAGGAATTGGGGAAGGAGTTGGCGAGGAGGACCTTGGACGGCAGCCAGTGAGGGCGCGAATTCTTAACGCTTTTGGTACACACAACTCTCTGGCGCATAATGGCAATTTCTGCTAAGCGCCGATCCCGTGACCCTCGCTTCAAAGAATTTATGCAGCACCGATTACGGGGTTTCACGCGCCGGGACCCAAAGCAGTACAACCAAATCTTTCCCTCTCATCCCTGGAGAGAGAAGGAGTGTGGACTGCATGAATACCACAGCCCGGGTCACAATCTGAAACGTAATTTTTCCCTTCTGACAGACGCGCTAGCGGCAGAGTGCCGTCGTCTGCGGGACAAAGCGAGGTGGAGAGTAGGCAGCAGGCATCTTGTCCACAACACTGCAAGGTAACGCTTTCACACAGCTTTTTGCCAGCTTTATGTCACCCAGCAGACACTGTCACCTGTCCCCAGTCTCGCAGAGTAGGGCTGAGCTTTAAGCAAAGAATGTGAGGGAGTACGGAGCGGACCATACCATCGTCCTAATGATCACACAACTCCCCTACAACTACTCTAAACCTACTGGGTTTCAAAGCTGGACATGTGCACGAACTGTGGCGCTGTACCTTGGAGGTTCTTTGCCTGCCCTGCCGCTAAAAGCCTCTTGGTCCGAGCGGGTGTTTCAGTGCAGGCTGTGGCATTCATCACCGATAAGCGTAACACGCCTGTCCGAACTGAAGCGCTGACCCGCTGACCTTACTCAAAGATGAATAAAGCATGGATTTCCCTAATTTCCAATCTCCAGCAGGTGAAGAAGCTCAACCCTGAATAATTTATCCACTCGCCCCCTCCTCCTCCTCCTCACTTTTTCTCCTTCTCATGCTCTTTGTACAGTAAGCAGAGGAAACGCTGGGCTATGTTTGACAGGGCCCACCGGCTCTACCTATAGTACTTATGCATTTAATTTTTCTGGAGGGCACCGACCCCGGTCCTCTGTTTTAAAAAACAATTTTTGACTGCCCACATACAGGCACTCAATCTATTCCATTTTCTGGCTGGAGGGTCCCTACCCTGCTCCTCCTGTGTTGAAAACTTTTTTGGACGCCACATACAGGCCCTCAATCTGATTTCCATTTTTCTGGAGGGCCACCTACCTGCTCCTCTTGGTTTGAAAAACTTTTTTGGACCTGCCACATACAGGCCACTATCCAAATTGGGGAAAATTGTCCTCTCCTAGCAGCCCTCCACACTTTGTCTCCATTGGCTACCCTCCAAAAGTCTTTATAATACTGCCCCATAAGACTCGTCCCTTATCAAACGGTGTTCAGGGCCGAAAGTGGGTTGGTTTTCATGGATTCCCAGCAAAGTGTTACCTTGTCGCCACCCCCCCTCTTGTGTTATCCCAAAGAACACTGGCAAACTTTTAACCATTTACGGATATTATTTCACGCTTCTTGCGCATCTTTTTTAATTCCCCTCACCCCACCCGCCATATCCTGAACTTATAAGAACGCTACTACACTTGATCTTATACAAAAGGTTCTTAGAAGTGCTGTTTGGGGAGTAGCCTAGAGACAGGGGCTTGGATTGGCGAAAGCTCGCCTGGCAGCGGAGCGCCAGCTCCATGCGCATCATGCGCTTCTTGCGCATCTGTTTACATTCCCCTCACCCGCCATATCCCAAACTTATAAGAACGCTACTACACTTAACTTGGTGCAGGCTGGGACCGAGTCTGACCCTGGGGCTGGTCATATACTGCCGACGCAGAGGATTGCGGGGCCTACCTCGGTCCAGGTCTCAAAGGCCTACTATACCTCCTCCTCCTCCCACCCCTCCTCCACCTCCTCCTCCTCCGAATTACCATCCGTGGCCATGGCGCCATCAGTCGGTAGCTCTAGGCACAGCAGCAGTGCCGTCGCTAAGCGACAGCAGGCGGTGCTCAAACTGCTGAGCCTAGGCGATAAAAGGCACACCGCCCAAGAGCTATTACAGGGCATTCCACATCAAACTTGTTAACTTTGTCGCCACCCTGCTGTGTAATCCACAAAATATACTGGCAAACTTTTATCAT